>CM035432.1:130532299-131157299 GCA_020310875.1 Ceratopteris richardii
AAGTAAGCTCATGAAATTCCATAACAATCTAAAATAGTTAGTGGGCGTCTACCAAAGATGCCCTATCATCATAATTTACATCCAACTACCCTCTTCAAAACAGGACATTCAAAGTTTATTATCTTAGTATGAATAATCTATCTCATGGCTGCTCAAGAGGATTGCTTTAACGTTTTCTCTCACAATTCTCACTTATAGGTTATATTTGTCATGGGGATCAAAAGTTTTCATGGCTTCTATTTAAATATTTGGAGACTGTTAGAAATTCTTGAAATAGTGTTTGGATAATTCTATGTCACAATCTCCTCCAAGGAGACAAGGCTTTGACTTCCAACCTTGGTTGCAACTACCCATTATCGGCATAAAATATGTACCATGTGTTGGTTGCAAAGGGATTATAGAATACCATGTAAATTGTAGCTTGCATTTTTCTTGTGCGGGTATGAAAAAGATTGAACATTATTCACATTAGAGAGAAGAAAGAGAATAGAATCCTTCCAAGTTTGTTACATGATATATGGAGCTCCATTTTCCATGAAAATATAGAATGATCTTCTTTTTAGTAAGATATTTGTATATTGAGAAAAGTTCATCCAAAGAAGATAGTGGTCTAGTTATAGGAAAGTTAATTTCTATGGGTTTTTGTATGCAAAACAACCTTGCATGCATATACTTGAAAAAAACCATAAACCCTTAGAATAATGTTTCAAAAAAGAAGTTGTTTAATAAGGGAGAATAGAGAAGCAAAAGTCCCTTTATGCTTGAAAGATTCCATTTCAAAAAATGTGATTTCTTAGATGTCAAATCATGATTAGAGAAATCCCAATCACTCTATGAGAGATTGCAATATCTGGAGACATTGTATAAGAGAAATCATGGTATCACTTGTAAAAGACTTCATGTTTTGTGAAATCACATAGGAAAATCATACTTGGATAAATCATTGACTAGAGTGATTGCATTTTTTATAATAGCTTTCTTTCCTCACAAACTATTGTTTCTAGAAATCATGTTTTCAATCAATACAATTGCAATTTCATAGAAAATTCATGTTTTGAGATCATATTTTTTGAAGGATAATTTTTAAAACGTTAACATTTCTAAACTCAACTCTACTACTACAAGGCGATAGTGATAATTGTCATCTTGGAATGCCACGAATAAGAGAACTAGAGTTTTTAGTGATCGATGTTGATCAAGTTCTTTGGACAATTCAAAAGCCCTTCAAGCCATGGTGTTCGAGCTCTAGGTATTCCATGAGATCCTACTTGCGTTTATTGGTACTTTTGAGCCTTCATTTCGAAATTTAGATATGTTATAATTTAGTTGAAGCACCTAAAACACAACAAAAGCATATTATCAAATAGAAACTAAGCTAAGAATGAAAGAAAGTAATTTATGCACTTGTGATCTAGTCAAATACTAAGCCCTAAGCTTGAAATTCAAAGCCATGACTCTTTCGAGGAGAGTGTGATATAGAATTCTATCCAAACACTATCTTCAAGAACTCTAGTAACTTAGATATTGTGAAGTCATTAAAACTTTTTATGACATGCAAGGAGAACCTATGAGTGATTAATTCTTGATAGAAAAACTGTGAAAGCCATCCTCTTGATCATCCTCCAAGTAGAGTTATTCATACCAAGCTCATAGACTTTGAATCTCATGTTTGAAGAGGGCAGTTGGATGTAAATCATGATGATAAGGCATGGTTGGTACACCCCCACTAATTATCTTAGATTGCTATAGAAGTCCGTGAGCATACGTTGGGTGATGTATACATCAAAAGAACTTGAAGATTGAGTGTGACTCAAAAATTGATTTGAGCTTGTTTGGGTGTTGGGGGGATTCTTGGACAAGAAGGAGTTTGAGGGTTTGTAGGAGAAAAGGGAAGAGACAGAAGAGAAAATACACCTGGAAGCCTTTGTCGATTGATTACAGTTAGACAATTACAATGTTTGAAGCACAATACAAGCCAATACCTCTGTGCACAATCACACAGAGTGCGCAATTACAAAATACCAAATATCCCAAAGTCTTCTTGCCGTCGGCCTCCTCTGCACCAGACCTCCACCTGCTTCAAGCTTATCCTTGTGCACACCTTGCACCAAGCTTCCACTAAGGGGGAGGAATGAATACCTTCTGTCGGCACGCGCACACTGCAAAGAGACTTTGAGATCCTTGGGGGACTAGCTTAGCACTCTCTGCACAATCCCTTAGTCACTCTCTATGCACTCCTTCACTTCCACTTCTCTGCGTCGCACACTGGTGACTCTTGCACTTCTCTCTCTTGCTTCACTTAGACTATGCTTCTCTTGCTTACTCTAAGATTGGTCCAAGAATAGTCCTTGCCTTGATTTGAGTGTCGATCATGTACGCTCCTAACTGCAATAGTATCTTGGTGCTCACTTTGATGTCCCAAGATTGTCTTCACAAGTGGCAACCAACGACTCATTGTTTTGTCCTGTAGTGACTTTAGACTAAAACCAAAAATTTAATGGGGGGCCATACTTTCACTTGTGCGTACGCTGCCGCTTCACATACCTTCACATTTCCTTTTAAGTCTTCACTTTTGCACATAAGAGGGGGTTCACCTGAACCTTCCACAACACTTTAAAACACACTTTGAACCTTAGGGAAATTAGAGAAAATACCTCTGCAACCTGCAACCCACTTTCTCCAATTTACCCTTTGTGGACAACTAATTGTGCACTACCTGTGCACTTTGACACCTGCACTTTAGCACTTTGACTTTGCACCTGTTGACTTTGACCTTGACCTTGTTAACTTTGACCAATTGACTTTGATCTTTGACTTTGACTGTAGTTGACTTTGACCAACATGACTTTTATGGGCTCAACAATTGCCCACCACCTAATGTGCTCTCCGTCTCGGAGAGCTACAACCAAAACTCTGAGCATATAGGACACCATGATAATGGAGCTGCAAAAACTGGAAGAGGACATCTGAGCAGCAACCAATTCCACCAAAAGCAAGATAGAACGAGCACCACAGAAGAACCAAAAATAGAAATTTTCCATGGAAAAGCAAAGGGTTGCAATGGGAGGGTAGGAAGGAAGGGGAAGGGAGGTCTTAGGTTGCGGAGATAGATGCGGCAGGGAGGGTTAAGGATGGGGATGGGAAAATTGGTAAAGGGAGGGATTGGGAGTAGGAATCAGGGGTCTGGAGGGGGCTAAAATGATCAAACTGGAGGGCTACATAGGTACATATGGAAAACATAAAAACCTAATGGAAGATGAGGTGAGAATAGACCATGTGGACAATGTGTTGAAATAAAAACATGTGATAAATGTGCTCCAACATGTGGGTTTTGACCAAAAGTCAGAGAAAAAGGTTGGAATTTGGTAAAATAAAGCCAAAACCTGAGTCCAGAGGTGCCAAAAAACATGAAAATGACTTCAGTTTTGTGAAAAACGGCCAATCGAGGCACGATCCAGAGCCAAAAGCTTTGAGCCATGAAAATTAAAAAAAATAAAAATAAAAATAAAAATAAGATGGTCTCCTTTTTTTTCAATGCCCAGACAAAAATAATAAAAAGAAAATTAAAAAAATAAATAAATAAATTGGGGGGGGGTGGGTCGGTGGGTGGGGGGGCAGGGGGGATTGTTTTTTTTTTGCAAAAAAAAGAAAACGCCCTGGGGCGCCTTTTTTTTAATTTAATTATCCAAAAAAAAACAAAGAAAAATACCTAAAAAATCCAAATAAATTGCAAAAAAAATCCAAAAAATCTTCAAAAAGTTTTGAAAAAAATTCCTAGAGCGTTAGGCTAGTTTCTTCACTCAAAACCACAGAGAGCTTCCTTTATTCCTCAATTTTGGCAAGAAAATGACACATGAAAAAGGAGAAAAATGCTAGAAAAAGTCTTTAAAAAATGTTTGAAAAATTCTGAAAAAATTTCCTTAAAATTCCAAAAATTGTACCTTTGCAAAGTTGATGAAATGGCTACTAAATTTGCTAAAAACTCAAGAAACAAGCAGGAAATGGATAAGGAAAACTACTAAAACTTAAGTAAAATGAGGAGAAAAGACTATGTACAACCTGGACAAATTTTGCAGGTTCCAGGTGATCCAGAAATCTTCACTTTTGTTGATGATAGGCCTTGAGCTTTGTATTGTTGACTCAGAGAAACTCCTCCACAATCTCCAATTGTACTGCACATCATTAGTTTTGTCTTCTCATTGGGCACACTGATCATCTGATAGGAGTACCCCAAATCCTTAATTAGAACGTTATCTCCTCCAGCAACTTCATGACTTAATCTGCAAAAGTTTATTTTTGCTATTCCGACTTCTTCATCTAATGGAACCCTCCATTTTCCAAAGACTGGCAGGTACACCTTCCACATTCTTGTAAAGCCCTGGCCTTGCTAACATAAGAATTGACATAACAGATGATAGCCATACCAGTATCCATGAAAAAATGGCCATTGACATATGAATTGGAGTAGCATCATCACTGCTGCATGTAAGGGCTTTGCTTTTCTTCTCTTTGCTATGGCCTTTGACTGAGACTGTTTCAACCTGAGTTATTTCTTCTTTTTCTTCATATGCTTCTTCTTCAATTGAGTTTGGAAAAATTCCATAGCAGGAAGATGGGTCTTCTGCATGGAGCCAAGCCAACATGTTTCCATCTTCATATAAATCTGCTCCTTCAAATAAGTCTGCTTCTGGGTTGTCTTCCACTTCTTCTTCCATACAAATACCAATTGTCTGCATCATGCTAGTATTTTTTTGATTGTCTGGGCCTTCTTCTAAAATTATCTGCTGCAACTCTTTTCCCTCTTGCTTTACCCACATTGTTTCCTTGCCCCAGTCATGCAGCACATTGGCATGTCTTAACCAAGGTCTCCCAATTAACAGGAGGAAACTTCCTTCTACCTGTGGCAGCCTTAAAACAACAAAGTCCAAGTTAAAGATAGTACCTTGTATCTTGATTGGAACTCCAGGGACCTGTTAAAATGTTAAATGTTAATCGTTAAACTTCCAATTTCAGACTCAAATTACCTTCAAGTTCAGACGTTTCTGAACCTTTCCTAACCGTAAATTACCTCTTAGCCACGTGGGTCCTTGGGAGTGGTAGGGGTCTGTTAGACAGAGGCCCTGTACTATTTTCCCAACTTATTACACAATCATAATTACTTCTAGCGTCTTAGCTCCGTGCGCAATTCTGAACAACCGATGACTGTTCGTTGTACTCGACTTAGAATTTCTGAACTAATCCTGCTATGATGGTCTGAGCAGTAGTCCGGTGACTTGTGTCCAATAGAATAATCTACTTCAGTAAACGAAGATCACCTAATACGTACTTCTTCAGAACAGACAGGTATACCAAACACATATATATATATACTGAAATTATACAACTCATCGTATACCAACTACGAGCAACAAATGTCCTGACAACAAGCAACTCGTTACAAGCTTAACAATGACCTACACGCACTGCAACCGTTACAGATGCTAGTTTTCCTGTGATCGGAATCAACAGTGAATGTAGACTACTGCATCGAACTTGGTCACTTACCAAAATGGTTAACATGCAATCAGTTCGGAACTACTTCCATACTTCCTTGTTCAGTATACTACTGACAAGTAACACAATGCAACTTATTAATACTCAGAGACACACTCAACCATTGCCGAATAGATTCGTAACACAAGATTACTAATTCGCAACTCTGCACTACGGAGTGAATAAACGACTAGACCAAGCGCAGATCCGAACAGAAATCAACACAAACAATACTCAGATTTCGTAACAGTGTAATAATAATTTGACAAATAATCAGGCAAACAAACTGGCAATTTCAAGGAAACCGTTTCTCACAAGCGTCTCTCTCTCCATTCTCTTTACATTGCTTTATATATCTTTTTGAAGATGCGCGTACCAACTTTTTTTTGCACGGATTTTGATAATTCCGGTATATCAGGCGGTCATTACGTCTGTCCCACTCCGGCGGCCGTCTAACAGACCACTCCCATAGGCCTTACTATGCTTTGGTCTACCATTGTTACAGTGAAGTTGGCAGGTCGTGAAGGGTATAGTCAAATCCTTTTCATGGTATATTCAGGCATCAAGGTAATGCCAGAACCACCATCCACAATAACTCCTTGAAATTCATGACCTTTAATAGATACTGTTAGCCGAGGGGTCTTGTAATCTGTGAGGGGTGCTTCCCCTATATTTTTATCTTTATGCATAACAGCAGCCTTTGCAACTAAACTTGTTGTGGACATTTTATCAATTATCTGCAAGAGTTCTGACATGAACTTCCCATCCATCTTTATTAAATCAAAAATACTAACCTCCTTTTTCATGGACTTGAGTAGTCTGGAGGCTTCTGATTCCTTAAGAGCCTGGGCTCCATTTGACTTATCAAACTCCTCATGAGCCCTGTTGAATGCATGTTCAATGGCATCACTGGTACCTGTGAAATTTTCTTTTTGCCTTGTATCTGCACTTGTGGTGGCTTTGCCTTCAGCCACACCTTTGTCTTTGTTTAATCCATTAATCACTGATTCTTGACCTATGTCGACTGGAGCCTTCCCCTTGCTTCTTGTCTGCACTGTGAAGGATTCAATTTCTTCTAAATGCACCACCCTGATAGATGGAGATGGCACATTGACCTGATCTAACACTTCTTCTTTGTGTACAGAAATCATTTGAATATGGGGCCCGGATGAACAGGCTTTATTCTTAGGACAACAATTTGTATAGTGGTCTCTGGCCTCTGGGCAGTTTCTGCAAGGAGGGGCATTTTCTGGTAGTGTGCACCTACTTTGATAGTGCCCACATTCTCCACACCTAAAACAAATAACATTTCCAAAAGTATCCCTCTGTCTAGGGTTATAAGTGTTACCTTGATTGGGTGCAGCTTCCATAACATTTACTGGTGGCAGGGGTCCTCCTTGTGTCCAGTATGTCGTTGCAGGCATTCCCCTTGATTGGCATTCATGGGCCTCATGACCAACTTTCCTGCATAATTGGCAAGTTACACTTAACAGAGGACACTCACTTACTATATGCCCTTGTTTGCTGCACATGGAACACCAAAGTCCATTCTTGATGCCACCTCCTTTGAGCTCCTGCAACTCCTGTCGTAGTTGAGCCAATTCCTCTGCTTGGGCCTCCTCCTCCTTTTGGAGCTTGAGTGCTTCAATCTCCCTTCTCAACTGAGCCACATCAGTCTCCTCCTCTTTGTAGGGCTTATTCCTTTTTAAGCCCTCCAGCTCCTTCCTTAGCTGAATGACTGGATCCTCCATTTCTGTAGCATATGTTGGTTGGGAAGAAGTTGCACCATACTGGTGCCTTATCTGCTCTAAGCGTGTGGCTGTGTTGATGAACTCCTCTATGGAGGTGGTAGGTAACACTAATTCCTTTATTTTGCATTGGGTGGCCACTGGTAGGGGCTTAGCTAACCACTTCATAACAAAAAAATCATGTGGTGGATCTGGCAATTTAGCCATTAGTGCTTTGGCCCTAGTCACAAACTCTGGGAACTTCTCTCCTGGACCCAATCTCAAATTTTCTAGTTCTTCTATGATGATCTCCGCAGTGTTTCCATGCTGGAATTGATGTTTAAATGCATCTTTCATCACATCCCAAGTGGTAAAATGGTTTTCAGCAAACTGGCTGAACCACTTAACTGCTAATCCCTCTAATGTGGCAGGGAAGAGAATCAAAAAGGCATCCTCCCTACCCATTAAGCCTCTAGTCTTACATAGTGCCAAAAACCTTCTAATGTGTTCATCCGGATCTTCCTGAACTAGGCCTTTGAAAGAAGGAAACTTTATATTTAATCTTGAGAGTAAGGTTTCCAAGTCTACCTGTCCCGCCATGCTCTTGACTGATGAGGTTGAAGATAGTGGACTGGAGGATCTTCTAACAACCTTCCTTCTTGTTTTCTTGCAGGTGACCCTCAATGTTTGGGACCGGGTTGCGGTCATGAGCAGCTCATAGCCCACTTAATATGAGACACTTGATAAGAATATTTACCTTGTGGTTGATGAAGTAGCACTATAGTAGCACTGTAGACACGTGACCTCTGCTATACTTTGCACTTGGTTTCTCCTAAGCTCAAATCTCCTTGGAAGTCCCACCAGGCGTGCCAAATTTTGTTGGGGGGATTCTTGGACAAGAAGGAGTTTGAGGGTTTGTAGGAGAAAAGGGAAGAGCAGAAGAGAAAATACACCTGGAAGCCTCTGCCGATTGATTACAGTAAGACAATTACAATGTTTGAAGCACAATACAAGCCAATACCTCTGTGCACAATCACACAGAGTGCACAATTACAAAATACCAAGTATCCCAAAGTCTTCTTGCCGCCGGCCTCCTCTGCACCAAACCTCCACCTGCTTCAAGCTTATCCTTGTGCACACCTTGCACCAAGCTTCCACTAAGGGGGAGGAATGAATACCTTCTGTCGGCACGCGCACACTGCAAAGAGACTTTGAGATCCTTGGGGGACTAGCTTAGCACTCTCTGCACAATCCCTTAGTCACTCTCTATGCACTCCTTCACTTCCACTTCTCTGCGTCGCACACTGGTGACTCTTGCACTTCTCTCTCTTGCTTCACTTAGACTATGCTTCTCCTGCTTACTCTAAGATTGGTCCAAGAATAGTCCTTGCCTTGATTTGAGTGTCGATCACGTACGCTCCTAACTGCAATTGTTTCCTTACAACTTCCAATGCGCTCTGACTGTCACTGAAGATGGTGGTGGAAGAAGACTGACCAACACCCAAATGAGCCATAAGGCATCTGAGCCACACACACTCAATAGTCGTTGTGAAAGCTGCCCTATACTTAGCCTCACAACTAGAAGTGTCCATAATAGGCTACTTCCTGCTCAACCAAGATATGCATGAGCTACCAAGCATGAAGCAAAAACCACTAGTGGACACATGAGTGTCATAGAAACCAACTCAATCAAAGTCAAAAAGAGCATATATCTGGCGGTAGTGATCCCCCCTTTGGATAAAACAATCTAAGTAGCTGGGTACCACTCCAGTAGTGAAAGATGAGCTTAACCACCTACCAATGCTTAACACCTTGGAAATGCATAAACATGCTTATCTATGAGAGAGAAAATTGAATATCTAGTCGAGTAATGCATAAGTAAATCAAGCAACTAATAGCTTGTTGATAGAGAATAGCATCAAATGCATCTCTAGCATCATGAAGACTCAATCGTAACCCTCTCTCCATAGGAGTGGCAATAGGTTTGTAGTCTTCAAGGCCAAAACATTGTAATAATGTGTCAATATATTTTGTTTGACACAAAGCTATTATGTCATCAACTTGCATATACTGAATGCCCAAATAATGATGCAAATGCCCTAAATCTGACATCTCAAATGAGGCATGCAAATCAACCTTAAAATCAGTAATATGCTTCTCACGAGGACTAGTGAGCAGCATGTCATTAACATACACAATGATCAAAAGCACATTATTTGCATGCTTAACATATAAGGTGCTCTCAATTGGATTGTTCTCAAAAACATGTGCAATGAGGTAGGGATGTATCTTTTCATACGAAGCACGTGGTGCTTGCTTCAAACCATATAATGCCTTTTTAGACTTGCACACTTGGTTTTCATGCCTATTTTGCACAAAGCCACAAGGCTGAAAAACATACACTTCTTCATGAAAATCACCATTCAAAAATGTAGTTTTAATATCCAAATGATGTACATTCCAACCATGATGAGCTTCAAGTGCACAGATGCTATGAACAGTAGTCATTCAGCATGTAGGAGCAAAGGTCTTATCAAAATCAATGCCTCTTTCTAGAGCATAACCCTTTGCAACAAGCCTATCCTTATATCTATCAAGTGTTCCATTAGGTTTACACTTGAACTTATATACCCATTTAGTGCCAATGGCCTTCTTGCTAGGAGGCAAGTCACATAAAGAAAAACTACCATTTTTCGTTATAGCATCATATTCAGATTGCATAGCATCCATTCAATTTTTTGATTTTGTGCTTCATCAAACGAAATGGTCTCATTTTCATCATAGAGACTAGAGGCAGCCATAGCTTAGCAATGTGATGCAAAAAAGGCACTATGAGGGCCTAAACAAGTATGATATGATAGAGGTGCATCTAATTTGCTATCAGGCAAAGTATGCACTAGCATTTTGGCATTGCTTTTTCCTCCTCAATATCAACTCTCTCATCAACAAGTGCATCAGATTCTAAATTTGCATAAAAAATGGAATGATATGCATCATCATGTGAAACCTATAAAGGCTAAGAAGTTGCCTCATTAGGACTAGCACTAGACTGTCCACCTATAAAAAGAGGAAGCAAAGTGTCATACATGTCTTTAGAGCTAATTGATGTCTCCATAGTACATGAAAGTAATGGTTGAATAACATCTTGCACAAAAACAACATCACGGGTAACCAAAATTTGTTTATTCTATGGATGATATAGACATTAGCCTTTGCTTTCAAAACTATACCCAACAAAAACATGTTTCACTGCTTTATCATCCAATTTCCTGCATTGTTGTTCAAGCACTAATGCATATGCCAAAAAACCAAAAACATGAAGGTGAGCAACAAATGGCTTGCAACCATGCCAAGTCTCATATGGAGTGATAGACTCAATGCATTAATGGACACCTAATAAGTGCATATGTTGCACACATAATAGCCTCAAGCCAAAAACTATATGGTAAATCCTGACTCTTGACCATACACCTCACCATCTCCATGAGTGACCTATTCTTCCGCTCAGTAACTCCATTCCATTGAGGTGTATGTGGCATTGCACACTGATGTCTTTGTTGGAACATCAAGCTTACACTATGCTTGAGGTGGATTTGATCTACATCAAAGGCTATCGCGTCGAAAGAATATCCGTTGGAGAGTTCTTTTTCATATGCTCATTTATTGTATTTTGTGAGAAATTTTTGATGGCTCATTTACCGTTGTAAAAGCTTTGAGCTTTACACATGTAAAGGTACAAATATAGAGCCCAAATCCCACGAATTTGTGGTGGTTGAAGTTGCATTCAATCAAGCAAATCAAGTCACCTAAAAGTAGATCAATCAAGATCTTCACTTTTCCTAGATTGTAGGAGAGTGAATTGATTCCCTCCAACAACCATTCCCACCTTCATTTGAATTCAAATTCAAGTTGTAAAAGTCGTGGAACACTCCTAGAGGCTATATAAGGAGTTGAAATCACTTGTATTATACATGGAAGCAATATACATACACTTGTGACCATCATTGTCTTGCTCCTTTAATTTTCTGCATCATCTTCTTCGCCAACAGTAATCTTGCAGAGGCTACTGCTCTCTCTCCAGAGCTCCAATTTGAGTGCAAGATGGCGCATTGGAAAGGTATAAGTGTCTAGTTTATGCCTGTAAAGTTTCAAAGCATTTGGTTCGGCAGATTTGGAGAAATCTCAGTTTTTCTGCCTCGGGGTCAATCTCTGCGTATTCTTGAAAAATAGGAAGGACCACCGGTGAATGTCACATTCATTCCCATAGAATATTTTGCTTATTCCTTATACTTTTGTGCATTCCATACACTCAACCCTATGTGTATCACTCCCATAAAAGGATTTTTTCTAATTGTAATCACGCTGGTCGCTATGGGCATTTGAAGTTCATTGTCTCTTCCATAGATAGTAAGTTTTTTGAGCTAGTCGACCCGCGAACCTATCTGTTTTGTATCGAATCATTCTCCTTGATGCTCCAAGGTACATAGTGTGTTTCTTTGCACTTATAGCATGCCTATAAGGTCTATTTGAGTCTCCATAAGTTCAAGGGCTGGTCTTGTGCCGGTTGGCTTGACCAAACTTCGTCGCCTCGAAACGCACCTTTCTACCTTCGACAAGCTTCTCCAAGTTCTTTCAGTGGTATCAGAGCTAGATCAAGATGGGTGACGGCTTTCCCTCAATGATCGAGAAGCTTGATCGACACAACTACGCGGCTTGGCAAATCAGAATGGAGGCCTATTTGCAAGGTAGAAATCTTTATGGAATTGTAGCAGGTGATGAAGCTATGCCTATTCCAAGATCCAAAGGAGGACCTACACAAGAGGAGACAGATAAGCTCACACTTTGGTGCGCAAGGGATGCTCAAGCAAGGTCGTACATACTTAAATCTATCTCTGACTTTCTATTACCACATATTAGAGGATGCAAGACATCTCAAGGGACTTGGGATGCCCTCGAGACTTTCTTTTCTGCTAGTACCAAAGCAAGAAAGAATCATCTTTGGAACGAGTTCAACCAAATGAAGAAGACACCCAAACCAATCATCACAGAGTTTGTTACCAAGGTTCAGGAGGTTGCGGATCAGTTAGCATCCATTGGAGAGCTGATTGAAGAAGAGGTCATCATGAGGCAAATTCTCAATGGCATTCGAAGTGATAAGCAATGGCAATCCTTCACGACGGCTTATGATCTCATCATGGATGTGCACACTCCAAACTTCAACATCTTTCTTGGACAACTCTTCAATCAAGAAGCCAACAATAGCATAAAGGAAGGTAACTCTTATCATGGTAATTCAACTAGTGCTCTATATGCAGATAAGAAGGATAAGAAGCAGAAAGGCAAGAAGAAGTAAGTTAAGTGAGCTTGAAGTGTGGCATAAGAGACTTGCTCATGTGAATGAAAGAACCTTGAAGGATATATGCAGGGATCAAAGTGTTCTAGGACTGCCGAACATATCAAAGCAACACATGATCAACAGGTGTGATGAATGTCAAATTGGGAAGGCACAAAGACAACCATTCAACCACAAAGGCTACATCCACAAAAACTTATTGGACTTAGTACATAAAGATGTATGGGGACCAAGTCAAGAACCTTCATTGGCAGGATCAAGGTATTATGTCTCATTTATTGACGACCATAGTAGATGGACTGTTCTATACTTTATCAAGAGTAAGAATGAAGTATTTGATTGCTTCAAGAAGTATCTTGCACATGTGGAGAATCATACAGGTAGATCACTAAAGAAGCTCAGATCTGATGGAGGGGGAGAATACTTCTCCAAAGAGTTTGATGAGTTCCTGCAGGACAAAGGTATCAAAAGGGAAGTGACTACTAGGTACTCTCCTCAACTAAATGGAATTGCAGAGAGGAGAAACAAGACATTGGTTGGATCAGCCTGAACAATGCTTGAAGAGAAGAAGTTGCCACATTATCTATGGGCAGAAGCTATTTCAACTGCAGTGTACCTTGTCAATCGACTACCATCCAAATCACTTCAAGGTATGACTCCTTATGAAGCATGGCATGGAAGAAAACCTAGTCTTGGACATTGCAAGGTTTTTGGTTGTTTAGCTTATGTTCATGTACCATCACAAATAAGAGGTAAGCTAGATGAAAGGGCAACAAAGGCAGTGTTTATTGGATATGATTCAACTCAGATGGGTTACAGGTTCTTCAATCCTTCAACCAAGCAATTCACTACAAGCAGAGATGTTGTGTTTGAAGAGCACAGGTCTTGGTATGATGAAGACAAACAAAAGGTAACACTACCATATGATCTTGATTCTAAATCTCATCAATTAGGAAGCAAGCATGATACACAGGTCCAGGATCCAAGAAGTGATACAGATGATGACCAAGATGAAAGAGAAAGGGATTACAAGCTATGGAAGTAAAGAGGCAAAGCAAAGATGCAAGAGGTTGGAGAATGCTCAAAACAAGCACCTAGAAGATCAGCAAGAGAGAAGAAACAACCAGAAAGGTATGGATATGATTCCACATTTGTTACGAAGCATTCAATCTACTTGGCAAAAGACTCTATTTCAGAGGAACCCTCAACCTATGAAGAGGCAAAGGGAAACCCTAATTGGGAAAAGGCCATGAACGAAGAGATAGATGCATTGAAGGAGATGGACACTTGGGATTTAGTTCCAATGTCACCGAATCAAAAGGTAATTGGTTGCAGATGGGTATATAAAGTTAAAAGAAATTCAGATGGATCAGTTTGCAGGTACAAGGCAAGATTAGTTGCCAAAGGATGCTCACAAACTCATGGTATAGACTATGAGGAAACATTCTCACTAGTTGCAAAGATGACTACAATCAGGACATTGATAAGTGTAGCTGCTGCAAGGAATCGGAGACTCCTCCAACTTGATGTGAAAAATGCATTCTTAAATGGTTGGATAAGTGAAGAGGTATACATGTCACAACCACCAGGTTTTGAAAACCCTAATCATCCATCTTATGTTTGTAGACTTAAGAAAGCATTGTATGGATTGAAACAAGCTCTTAGAGCTTGGAATTACAGGTTGGTTACATATCTTCAAGATCAAGGGTTCAAAGCTAGCAGCTCAGATCCTTCTCTATTCATCAAAAGGGATCACAATGAGGTTATCTATCTATGTGTATAT
This sequence comes from Ceratopteris richardii, assembly GCA_020310875.1. Lineage (NCBI taxonomy): Eukaryota > Viridiplantae > Streptophyta > Polypodiopsida > Polypodiales > Pteridaceae > Ceratopteris > Ceratopteris richardii. The sequence goes on from CM035432.1 coordinate 130,546,695, forward strand.
GTAGATGATATTATTGTGACAGGTGATGATCTAAATGGCATTCAAAGGATCAAGAGACACATGCAAGAGGAGTTCAAAATCAGTGACCTAGGTGAGCTCACATATTTCCTAGGTATGCAGGTGATATACACAGATGAAGGAATGTATTTGACTCAAAGAAGATACATTCAGGATCTTCTTCTCAAGTTCAAAATGGAGAACACTAAACCTGCAGGTACACCTTTGGAGATGAATCATTAACTAAGTGTTTATGAAGGTGAGAAAATTGAAGACATTAAAGAGTATCAAAGCTTGGTAGGTAGCTTGATATATGCTACTCATACAAGGGCAGACATCTCATATAGTGTGGGAGTGCTTAGTCAGTTCATGCACTCACCGAGAAGACCACACATGGATGCGACTAAGAGAGTACTTAAGTATCTCAAAGGTACAATCAACGAAGGTATATTCTATCCTTACTCTTCAGATTTGGATATCAAAATCTACTCAGATGCAGATTGGGCAGGAGCTAAGGATGATAGAAAAAGTACATCTGGTTACTTAGCATTTGCAGGTTCGAAGCTAGTGTCATGGAGTTCCAAGAAGCAACCAACACTTGCTTTATCTTCAACTGAAGCAGAGTACACAGGCTTGACCATAGCAACTCAAGAGGCAATATGGTTAAAAGCATTGTATATGGATTTGGGACTTGCAAGTTCCAAACCTCACATATTTGGAGATAATGTAAGTTCCATGCATCTAGCGGCAAATCCTATTTTCCACGCGAGAACAAAGCACATAGAAGTCCATTACTGCTTCATCAGGGAGAAGCTCATGGGAAAGGAGATTGACATTTCTTTTGTTCCTACTGAAAAGCAAGTAGCAGATATGATGACAAAGTCACTTGATGGAATAAAGCTTTGTAGATTCAAAGCTATGGCAGGTATTCAACCTATCAGAGAATGAAGACTCAAGCATACTTTAGCTTGAGGGGGAGCTGTTGGAACATCAAGCTTACACTATGCTTGAGGTGGATTTGATCTACATCAAAGGCTATCGCGTCGAAAGAATATCCGTTGGAGAGTTCTTTTTCATATGCTCATTTATTGTATTTTTTGAGAAATTTTTGATGGCTCATTTACCGTTGTAAAAGCTTTGAGCTTTACACATGTAAAGGTACAAATATAGAGCCCAAATCCCACGAATTTGTGGTGGTTGAAGTTGCATTCAATCAAGCAAATCAAGTCACCTAAAAGTAGATCAATCAAGAACTTCACTTTTCCTAGATTGTAGGAGAGTGAATTGATTCCCTCCAACAACCATTCCCACCTTCATTTGAATTCAAATTCAAGTTGTAAAAGTTGTGGAACACTCCTAGAGGCTATATAAGGAGTTGAAATCACTTGCTTATACATGGAAGCAATATACATACACTTGTGACCATCATTGTCTTGCTCCTTCAATTTTCTGCATCATCTTCTTCGCCAACAGTAATCTTGCAGAGGCTGCTGCTCTCTCTCCAGAGCTCCAATTTGAGTGCAAGATGGCGCATTGGAGAGGTATAAGTGTTTAGTTTATGCCTGTAAAGTTTCAAAGAATTTGGTTCAACAGATTTGGAGAAATCTCAGTTTTTCTGCCTCGGGGTCAATCTCTGCGTATTCCTGAAAAATAGGAAGTACCACCGGTGAATGTCGCATTCATTCCTATAGCATATTTTGCTTATTCCTTATACTTTTGTGCATTCCATACACTCAACCCTATGTGTATCACTCCCATAAAAGTATTTTTTCTAATTGTAATCACGCTGGTCGCTATGGGCATTTGAAGTTCATTGTCTCTTCCATAGATAGTAAGTTTTTTGAGCTAGTCGACCCGCGAACCTATCTGTTTTGTATCGAATCATTCTCCTTGATGCTCCAAGGTACATAGTGTGTTTCTTTGCACTTATAGCATGCCTATAAGGTCTATTTGAGTCTCCATAAGTTCAAGGGCTGGTCTTGTGCCGGTTGGCTTGACCAAACGTTGTCGCCTCAAAACGCACCTTTCTACCTTCGACAAGCTTCTCCAAGTTCTTTCAGTCTTATCCCATGTTCAGCCATAAATGCATTAAAATTAGAAGACATATATTCCCCTCCTTGATGAGAATGGAGGGTGCCCATTTTACATGTTGACAGATTTTGAACCAAAACTAGAAACAGTTTGAAGAACATAAACACTTCAGAATTTGACTCAATGGATATACCCATGCATGCCTAGAGAAATCATCAATGAAAGTCACAAAGTAAAGATAGTTTCCAAAAGAGGGTGTCTGCATAGGAGCATAGACATCATTCTGAACAAGCTGCAAGTTCTAAGTATCTCGAATTGAACCATCTTTTGGGAACAAGGAACATTGCATTTTGCCCAGAATATAGCCTTCATAGACATGTTTAATAGGTGCCTCAAGTTTGTGCAAAAGAGGACACCATTTCAGATTTCTATAGGCGTAGCAAACTACTAAAATTCAGATGAACAAAGCGTGCATCCCAAAGATTTGCATCTAATAAAGCCTGAGAATCATGTACTACACATGTTGAATCATTCACTAATTTTTCATAGTCTATGAGCTTATACAGCCACGACATAAAATAGCAAAAGTAATAATGACATCACCATTTGATAGATCATGAACTGTACATCTGTCATCAGCAAATTTCACAACTAAACCAATCTTGACTAAAGCTAAAACTGATAACAAATTCTTCTTGATCCTTGGCACAAATAAAGCACTTGACAATGTAAAAGAACTACCATCAATAGGAGTGAGAATAATCTTACCAACTCCCATGATAGGATAAGAGTAGTTATTGGTACATGTGACAATATTCCTTGTAGGGATATGCTCAAGTGAAGTGAAGAAACTACACTGCAAGGTAATGTGTTTGGTTGCCCCACTATCAAAGTACCAAACATCCAAGTCTACTGTAGACATACACTGCTCATGAGAAGATGGGTCAAAACTGCAAATAGTAGTAAACACCCATTCTTCATTCTACACAAGATTAGTAGACTATTTTTTGTGTAGAGACCTCTACAACAACCATTCTAGCCTCTTTCTTATTTGCCACTTTTGCAGCCAATTTTGGACAACTCTTTATGACATGATCATTTGCTTTACAGTATTTGCAACTTTTCTATTTTCTTCTCATCTCTATCATCCTTATTTGATTGTGCAAAATTAGTAGATTTCTGCTTACTAGTAGAAGAGCTCCATTTACCTTTGCCCTTCTGACTAGCCAGGAAAGATTGATCGACAACATGCATAATGGACCTTTTCTACCTAGAATGTTCTTCTTGCAATAGAAGAGAGACCAACTCCTCAAATGTTAAGGCATTTGGATTTCCTTTCATCATCAAACGAAGAGTAGAAACAAAACTCTAATATGAATCATGAAGATCATTCAAAATAGTCTGCACAAGTGAACTATCGAGCAAGACTTCATCAGTAGATATCAACTATTCCTTTAAATATTTGATCTTTGTCAAAAAACTATCCATGGAATCTCCTTCATTCATGTGCTCACTCTCCAACTGTTTTCAAAGGTAAGCAACACGAGCCTCATTACTTGCCGAGTATAAAGTGGTAAGTGTATCCCAAGCATCCTTAGCTATTTTGCAAGAGTGAATGTGAGGAATAATGGCACCTTTGACAAACAAGGATATCAAAGCATGTGCGTGAGAATCTCTACCATCCCAGCAAATTTGCTCTGCAATAAGTGTAGCAAGAATTGCATCTCGAATAGGAACATGAACAATATTTTCATCTTCAACGTCATCTACATCACTGTCAGCAACAGTGTTTGGAGGTGTAAAAGGATGTTTTTCAACACCTTGCACAATATTTCAATGTCCTTTTGCAAGGAATACATGACACATCATATAAACCCATAATGGGTAATTGGTACCATCCAATTTATCATCAACAACAATAGGTAAGGTCAAAACTCCACAACGCGTTGTAGGAAGAAAAGATCTTCAATTGCAAGTTATGAAAACAATGCATGAGTCATTATGGGTTGTTCATAAAGGCTTTCATGGTACATATGAAAAAAATTAGATCTACCTATTTTTGGCCTAGAATGTATGTTGATATTAATAGTTATGTATCTACATGTTCTGTTTGTCAACTTCATTCTTCGGTTAAACATAGAGATCCACTACATCCTACATATCCACCTTGTATACATTATAAGTGGGTAATAGATTTAGTAACCATGCCTAATGGAATTGATAAAATGCATTATATTGTGCTTGCAAGGGAAGATTTGACCAATCACATAGAAGTTCGTGCACTACGTACTAAAACTACATACAATGTTTGTAAGTTTTTGTTAGAAGATGTTATAAGTCGATTCGGGTATATAGAAAAAATAGTTGTCAATCGTGGAGAATTTAATGCTAAAGAAGCTAGAGAGTTTTTTGAATGTCATAGTATACGTTTGTCCTTGGCGACTGCATACAATCTTGAAGCTAATGGAAAAATAGAGAAGGGACATCCATCAATTATTAAAGCTCTAGCTAAAGCATGCAATGGGGATATTAAACAATGGCCTAGGTACTTACCATTTGCACCTTCGGTGGATAGGATGACTTGTACACGGACCATAGGATATATGCATGCAGAGTTAATGTATTGCCAAAAGCCTATCTTTCCAATTCATTCTCAAATTTTATCTTGGACATCACTTCCCTGGAATGCTAATATGACAAGAGAGGAACTATTAAGTTTAAGATTGCAACAATTAGAGTAAGGAAAACAAAGACTAGATGAAGCAGTACAAAAATTAAAAGAATCCAGAATTAAAAACAAAATTTATTTTGACAAAAGACACGGAATACGTCCAATAAAGATAGAAGAGGGAGATTGGGTGTTAGTTTATGAAATGCTTCCGACAACGTCTCCATGGATTGACATTTATGAGGTGGATCTCCTCACATTGGTACTCACTATTTTTCTAGAGTGACACCAAATTTGGCATCCTTGCCGAGGAGCAAGCTTTGAGGATGAGTGTTTGATGGTAAGACATAGAGTTATGACATTGGAGTTATAGGTAATTTGTTTAATTTTCATTTTTTTCTTACTTTTTTCATCATCATCCTCACCATCTCCCACCTCCATCTCCATCTTCACTGAATTTTTCGTTTTTTGTTCATATTCCCTTCCCCACCTCATTCCCCTCATTTCATTTGTGAGAGAGAGTAAGAGAGGCCTTGTGTGCATTATGTTTCTTGTTGTTTGTGAGTTTTTGTTTTGGGTTTCGGTTGTATCATCATCTCCAGTAGCTTGTGTACATACAATAGACCCTTGCATACTTACTGAGATGATGACCTCTGTCTATCACGATAGATAGAGAAAGTTGGTATATCACGATAGATAGAGAAAGTATATCACAATAGACCCTTGCATACTTACTGAGATGATGACCTCTATCTATCACGATAGATAGAGAAAGTTGGTATTTCTTGTATTCATGCATGGCATGATAAACCGCATCACTCGAGCATCCCAAATCACTAGAAAGTTCCTGAAAATTTTCTTTTTTTGGTTTATCATGACAGACCAAAACCATGATAGACACCCTTCTATCACAGCAAACCCCAGTCTATTGGGACAGACACTAGTCTATCGTGATACACACCCGTCTATTGTGATAGAATAAAATCCACGATACACACCAATCTATCGTGACAAACACCATCTATCACAACAAACTGAACCCATGATAGACACCCATCTATCGTGACAAATACCATCTATCATGATAGACAAAAGGCCACAGCAAATAGCCATCTATCACGACAAGAACGACCCCATGATAGGCAGCCATCTATCATGATAGACATCCATCTATCATGAGAGGCTGAAATCCATGATAGAAACCAATCTATTGTCACAAACAAAAACCATGTTAGACACTCATCTATTGCAACAAACACCTGTTTATCATAATAAACATCTACCTATCACGATAGACACCTGCCTTTCATGATAGATCACCACACACGATAGAGATCATCTATCACAATAGACACCCATCTATCACAACAGACAGATCTATCGTGACACAAATTATCTATCATGATAGACAAACAACTTTGGCCAAAAATTAGGGTTTTTTACTATTTGCTATTTTGAAACTAATTTTGGAAATTGTTTTAAGCAATTGAGGTGTCTTGGAACCCCAAAGAGAGTATGTTTGCCTATTTGACCCCCATGAGCCTGAATTCACATAACATTTTCATACGAAATGGAGGAGACCATATGGCTAATGTGTGTCCAATCATGGCTTGACCCCAACTCAACCATAACAGCCACTATTGCACCATAGAAAGGAGGTATACTAACCACACCAAAGAAGATTGCCCATATGACAAGCAAGTGGTTAGGCAAATTTATTCACAGTTGTATCCACAATAGGGAAGATACCAAAATCAATATCTTCCACAGTAGTATATTAGTCTCTAGCAACCATACCAACAACCCTATCAAGCTCAACAAAGGCCTCAACCAATGTTAGTTCAACAACCTCTACCTCTAGCCAATGTGATCCTCGTGAAGTATGCAGCTACTGAAGAAAATTTGAATAGAGCCTTAGTGCTAGCATCACCATTGATTTCAAAAATTGATCCAAAAAATCAAAGTTTTGACTCGGATCACGTGGATAGTCCACTGGCCTACTTTATGGAGTCACCAAAGAATAATGAGATTTATCCTTACAAAAATCCTAGCGAGCCTAGTTGGGAGCCAGAATATGCTAATGTCATGTATGCAAATCCTAACTCTAGGCCCCAACCTAGATAGATAAGACCCCGGGCACCTAGAGGACCATGCTACAGATGCCACGGAGATCACTCCATTAGTGATTCTCCTATAGGTGCACCTATGCAACTCCAATCAGAGATAATTCAAGGTTTTTCTCCGGATTATGGGAAGGAGCACCTTTTACGAGACTATCCTAAAAACCCAAACAATGGGCCAAAGATCACTCCTATCAATGTTATCCGGTTAGTGATAAACTCTACTAGAAGTGTAACTTCCACTGCCCCAGTGAAAATAGTCACTAGAGCACAGGCATTACAGGAGAGCCAAGGCATAGGTGAGGAAAAGATTTCTGAGGTTAGTGAGATTGAGAGTCTAACTAAGAAAAGGACCAAAGCTTGGAATGATAGCCATGAATGAATGAACAGACAATGGTCAAAAAAGATGAGCAAACTTGAGGAAATCCTAAGTGAAAAAAAAGTCAAGATAATCGAACTCACATCTCAAATGCACTCAATAAATTCACCAACCCCATCCATCCCAAACCTTCCCATTCATTCACCAACACCTAGAGTAGGATCAGCCTTAGAGGATCCCACTCTCGAGGACTTAGAAATGATGCTTAAAGCATATTAGGCCTAAATCCAAGAAGGGGCAAATGTGATAGAACATGAAAAATGTTACCTTAGGGTTGACCTAGAAATCTAAAGAACAAAGCTTTGTGCAAAGATGGGAGAATTGGCTCAAACTATGTCTGAGGCCAACCGTCTTTTGAACTGCACAACCTCAACCAAAACAACTTTACACTTTGACAAATAGATTAGACTATGATGGCTAAGTTCTTATTCAAGAATTTGTTCACCAGATACAGGTTACCAGTAGAGTCAGTAAGTCATAGAGGCACGCACTTTTTAAACAAAGTCATTGAAAACCTTCTCCAAGAATTCTTGGTGATACATAAGAAGTCTGCTCCCTATCATCGACAAGCTAACAGACAATCCAAGAGCACCAATAAAATCCTATGTAATGTATTGACAAAGTTGGTGAATAATAAGTGCTTTGATTGGGACAAATAGCTACATCATGCTATTTAGGCATATTAAGTTGCCTACAAAATGGTACTCCAAGCCACACCCTTTTAGATGGTATTTGGCTAGAATCTAGTATTTCCACTAGATTTCTTGATCCCCACATTAAGAGTAGGACAAGAGAACCAATGGACCAGCCATGAGCTTTCATCTACAATCTTTGATCTTGAATGATTAGGTCAAACAAGGTTGAGAGCAGCTCCAAGAATATATGCAGCCAAGAAAAGGCAAAACGCATACTTTGATGCTCATGTGAAGGATAAGCGCTTGAAAGCAGGAGATTTAGTTTTAGTATACACCTTGAAGCAACATGCATGTAAGTTGGAGAAGCATGGTTATGGACCTATGATTATTAATAGAATATCAACAAATGGAGTTATCCAAGTAGCCACTCTAGAAGACAACATTCTACCCAATTACATCAGTGTATGCAGAGTAAAATTATATCAAGAACCCCTCACAGAGGAAATGTTAAATTGACTCAACACCGCTAAGAAATATAAGGATGAGGATAATGAATTCAAGAAGAAGTGCAAGCAAAAGCCCTAGAATGCATATGACAAATGAAATTGAGGAGACAATGTAGAGATCAACCTAGGTAAGATATTCATGACACTCCAAGATACCACATGACCATGTTCCAAGCATCAAGTGTAAATTCTCCTCGAATTATTGATCGACGTCCTTTTGTGACCCTAAAAGTGGGACAAGGAAAGAGTGCAAGGACTGTAAGAGCCTTGATTGACTTAGGTGCAACCACTAGTGCAGTTAGACTTTCCTATTGTCAAGAATTGAAATTAATTATCAATCCTATAGAAGCATATCTCATAGGATTGGGAGGTGTGGAAACCCCTTGCATGGGCGAGGTGGAGCATCCCCTCTACATTCAAGATGTTCTAATGATAGTCAAAGTGCTAGTGTGTCAAGACAAGGATCTCACCGAACCTCTTGGCTTGGGTCAAGACTAGATCTATGACCATGCAGTCAACATGAACCTAAGAAATGAATGCATCACAGTTGAGTTAGAAAATCAAGCACTCAAGCAACTAGAAAAGACACCCAACCCTGGTCCTTCCAAGAACACACATGAAGATAACGATGCTATTCTTGTCCAAATTTCTATGGTTTAGAACAAGGACACTCATGAAGGATTCATAGAAGCAAAAATGGAACTCCCTTCTTTTCCAAAGATAGTCCTAGAAAAACAAGCAAGGCAATCCAAGAAGCACATAAAATAGATAATCAAACCACATGCTCAATGACCAATGCAAAACAGAGTACCTCATGGAGTGAAGAAAATCTAGATATTCAACGGTGAAAAACCCTCTACTCAAGAGACAAAACCCCAATGATACATCAAACAAACTACTCAGTCAAAGACTACAATGACGGAATATTCCAAGAATCAACCAAGTTGAACCATTTCTATTTGGCTCCCAAAGTGGTCGATGAAGGTTGATCCCAATGCATGACAAATCTAGGTGCCTAAGACTTTCTTACAATCTCAAGTAGCTGCACATAGGCTCATAAGCTTGAATCACCACTCACAAGCACTCACGTCATACACTTCATGGAAAACATGTGTAATCACCACATTGACACCTCAAAACACACCTAGGATTATCTAGAAATGTGTATCCAAAAAGTCCCAAATCCAAGAAGGTCTAGTCCAAAAACTTTACGAGTCATCACTACCATAAGTTGTGATCCCATTCTAAAATCTTGGAGAATTAAACCTTGTAATAAACCCCTGACCCGACTTTGTAACTCATTTGCACAAGAGTAGATGCATTTTGAGTAGAGGGCACATCCAGAGTATGCATCTAGGGAAAATCACTAACCTACTAACCAACACTCATAGACACAACAAACACCTCAGTCACTAACTCCCAAACCACTATGGGTATCATGTTGGTATTATAAAGGAGACAAAGTATCATCATGTTTTCGTTGCAATGCTAATATGATCTCCTTTTCTAGCAGATTCAAAGAAAACACTACTACTAGCATCATGGTTGATACAGCAGGGACTTGTTTGCAAGTAGGGAGAAATCAACCAGTAGTAGATATGGAAAGCTTGACAAATGAAGTGCCATTGATTGAGTCACCGATAGAATTGTGCTACCTACATCAAGTACCCATTCAGGATCCACCAATAGGATTGACAAAAAGAGTTAGTGCAAACTCTCATTGGTTGAATGGAATGCCATGATCGTTAGGAGATGCGGCATATATATGGGAGTTAAAGTGTGAGTCTAGTAATGTGTGGGGGCAATTTCAATTTTTCACTAGAGAGTTCGAGACTCTCTAGAATATCCCCAAAATCCAAACAATTTGGCAATGCACAAGGTTGGCAAAATACTTCAAGGCCCCCTTACCCAACTAGATTTCAACCAATGCTACTATCTGATATCCAAGTGGCATAAAGGACCACCCAGGAACCTTTTTCATTCCATCTTTGTTGCACAAAAATGAATTGAAGAAGTTCAAGATCACCTTGGAATTAGTGAGAGATGCACTCAACATGCATGACACGCATGTCCCTTCAGAGAAAGAAACTTTGGTACCTGACAACATGAAGGATAGGAATCTTTTGAAGCTAAAGAATATGGTGGCATTGACCTCTAATGTTTCCATCCCACTTTGCCTATGCATGCAGCATTTTCCTTTTTGAGGATTCAAGACCGTTTCACACACCCACACATAGGAATATGGTTCAATCTTTATCTAGCTGAGACACAATCGCTAACCATCAAGCTTCCCATGTGGATCATTGAACATTTGTATGAAGCTAATAAGAGGTGGTCTAGGAAACCAATTGTGAATGGGTGTTGTGCCATTACTCATATTATTTATAGGTGTTTATCATATGGTGTGCCCATCAAGTGTGCTTTGACCTAGTCCCAATTACAACTTTCTAAGGTTTTCGAGCTTCCTTCCACAAATCTAAGAGAATGAGAGGCATGATCCCATGTGTCGATCCAAGAGAGGTTGTCACAACCCCCAAGAGGAGAAGGGGCCTTACTATTAGAATCTCTCAATCTGAGTCTAGAGGAACATCATAAGCTTCTCCCTCTACTCATTTTATGCCATCTGAATTTGAATTTGGAGCCACTGGAGACATCAAAGGGATGAGCACATTCGATTTTGAGTCTTGGTAGACTACTCAACTCTCTAACATTGAGTTCTTTTCTGACACAAAAGGTATGGCACCTCAACACAAAGAATGGGACAATCAAGAGAAGCATGCCACATACATTAGGAAGACGACCAACTGAGGACTCTCTCTCAATAATTGGAACAACTAGAAGATGAAGAAGAAGAAGAAGAAAATATTGGAGCTCCAGCTTATAATGCATATCTCCATAGATTATAGCAAACCATGGAGAGAGTTCCAACACAATAATTTCTTTATGAACAGAGTAGCCGAGTACTCATGACCCAACTCTTGGAAGAGGCCAGTGTAGACTCTCAAATTAGTGAATCTCTACAATTGCTATCAAAGACCCATGGTATATTAGAAGCCATAAGATACACACTACGGAGGCCTCATGCCCAATACAATCCATGCAAGTTACAAACACATCCAAGGTCAGGACAAAATATTTAGATTCTCGTCACTTCCATGGAGACAACAACTATGGCACCCAAAACCATAGAGACGGCAAACATGTTAGTTTCCACAACCGAAGCTGAGATAATTTTCCAAGCTACCAACACCGTTATGCCAAGTTCCCCTATATCCTCGTTGAGAACTCCTAGCATCAAAACAACCATCATCCACAAAGAGACAACCAATCCACTTCTTCCAACACCCCCACCATCATCCCCTTGAATAGAGGTTGTTAATATTATACCTATTACTACCCTTAGAGCAAACCTTCACCTTCCATAGCCCAACTTCCATTTCATCCCTATTCTCTTCCTTCGACAACCCATTGTATCATACTGCCACCCAATCAACCGAATCTTTCATCAACACCGCCATGGGACATCCCTCTTCCACAACCTCAGTGATAGGCCACCTAGATTTTAGATCCACTTTTCTAGGTTTTCCTATTACTCAACCTGATCCCATGGTGATCCCAACACCCATCTCTCACATTCCAATCTCCATCCTAGATATTTTCCAACTCCTTCATTCTTATTGTTCTAACCTCTCCCAACCCTTTGATAAAACATATAGTGGCCTAGTAAGTCACAAACTCTAAGTTCGACTGCATTTTGTAACACCTAAGAAGTCTATCTTCATGCTCCCTATGTAGTGTGTTCCTTTTGCATATTCTGTAGCCTCTATGTGAAGTACCATGTGCAGCCCTAAGAGCTCAGTTTTCTATGCTCAGGATATCATCATGGAGCTCTCAAGAAGGAGAGCACACTATGGTGCATCGCTATCAAAATACTTCACTAGTATCAAAGCATTTCAACAAAAAAGATTTGTTCCTTTTATGTGAGCAAAGAAAGCACCCGCCCAGCCACCCAAGGCTTACGACTAAGGCAGTGACCAAGGCATAGGCCTTGGCATACCTTGTCATCCGACTCACCGAAATCAGCATTGGTTGCACGCAAGGGAGGACCTCAATGATCAAGGAAGATAGAGGTTCCTGGTACTTCTCGAGAGGTCACCCATCCTAATACTGTTCCCCCCGGAGCTCACTTAACTGTGGCAATCTCTTGCCAGTAAGCTACACTCTTGTAGTGTCTGAAGAAGGGGAAAGTATAATGCTAACATTACCTTGAACATGTTTTGGTCCCTCAAAGCTTCATTCTTTGCTTTCAAAGCCTATTTTTGAACCATTTTTCCGGTGTATTTTGGAGCCATCTTGGAGTACTTTCGCACATAGTTCTCTTCACACAGGTCCAAGAACATCAAGAAGAGTGTTCTTTCTACTTCTTTGACAATAAATATCAGCCTTTGGGAGTATGTTTTCAGCCACACTCATAAGATTATAGGTTTATCGAAAGGTTTTCAGCTTTGGTGGGAGCAACCGCTGCAAATTTATGCAGGTTTTTGAGCCTAAAACATTAGAGTTGACAAACACTTGCAGGTGTTGTTGGCTAGTTTTTGGGTTATGCACTCAACCCTTTTAGTGTCATTTTACTGCATATATTGAAGACATACACTTCATGTACGCTTTTGTGGATATTGATTATGTACGTCCATGTGGTCACTGATATAGCAGTTATGTTTTTTGCATAAAGCCTTTTACATTTGATAAAGAGTGTCATGGTGAGGTTTTCTTAAATGGGAGACACCCAAATGTTGGGCTCTCTTTGGTGATGCAGGTGGAAGACTTACCCAGCCTCACCATAAGAGATGTATGATAGTTGTTCATAGGTGCTGGATAAGCCTAGTTGGCTTCTATTGCATAATTGATTATATGCAGCAAAGTCAGTGATACACTATGCAATTAAACATGTCAATATTTGTAGTTTTATGATATTTTGACACTGTTCATATGCTTGTTTTGTAGAGGATACTCTGGCAAAATTTTTCTAGATTTTTGGTTTAGTCAACTATATAGTGGTCGATTTATTACTTGATACACTTATTCATTGATATTTTGACTCTTCTAGCTCCATTATCATTCTATTCAGTTCTCTACAATCATGGCATCAGAGGTCTCAGGCACATCTGTTGGATGAGGGTCTAGTGCCAATGTTCCAAGGAGGATTTATAACTTGCAGGGCAAAGACCATTTTGAGATCCAAAAATTTGATGGCACAAACTTTGCTCTATGGAAGAATCAGATTAAAGATGTGATGATTCAAAGGAGGTAATGGAAGCTAGTAAATGGAATTTCAAAGAAGCCTATTGACATGGATGAAGATGATTGGGATGAGTTAGACGAAATGGCCAGGTCTACCATTTGCTTGCACCTGGCACATTATGTTTACTATACAGTCTTAGAATGTGAAAGTGTAGAGGAGCTTTGGAAGAGGTTATGCAATACATATGAAAAAGAGACAGCATCAAATAAAGTGTATCTAATGAGAAAATTATATGAAAGACAGAGATAGTGTTGTTGCTCATCTAAATGAGTTTGATGCTATATTCTCCCATTTACAGGCTCAAAAAATGGATATGGATAATGAAATGAAAGCAGTATTGTTGTTATGCACCTTGCCATCATCATGGGATACGTTTTGCAAAACTATTAGCAATAATGCACCTGGTGGTAAACTCATCTATGATGACATATGTGGAGCACTCTTGAGTGAGGAGATTCGTAGAAAATCTATGGTTGGCACTCAGAGTGGAGATGCATATAATGTTCGTGATTCTTACCAAGGAAAGAATCAACAACATGGTAGGAGCAAGAACAAGGAAAAGAATGGTCAATGGAATAAGAGTAGAACTAAATCAAGGAAGATGGATATCGAATTCCATTATTTTGATAAGAAAAGACACATGAAGAAAGATTGTTATGCACTAAATAATGCTAAAGGTAAAGGACAGAATGTTGATGGGCATGTTAAACATTTACCTGCACCATCTACTTCGAATATGAAGATTGAATGATGCTAATGTGTTGAAACTTGATAATACTGTGTTAATTGAGGCTCTTATGGCTGATTCTCTTTCCCACCCATGGTTGCTAGATTCTAGTGCTTCTTTCCATGTGTCACCACATAGAGAATGGTTATCTAATTATGCAGCAAAGTCTCTTAGTATCGTGAGACTCGGTGACTCTTACCAGTGTAAGATTGTGGGGATTGGATGTGTTTGTACAGTTCATTGATGGTTCAAAATTTACTATGCATAATGTATGCCATGTACCTCAGTAATCATGTAGTTTGATGTCAGTTGGTCATCTTGATGTCCTTGGTTACAAGGTGGTCTTCTACACTCAATCCTTTTGTATATCAAAGCACAATATGGTTATTGCAAAAGGAAGCAAAGTTGGCTCACTTTATCCTTTATTTGTATCACAGAAAGAACACTTGTATTAACCTTTCACCTAGTATTGCCAAAGGTCTAAAAGTGGCACAATAGTTATGGACACCACCATATTATGATAATCTTCGAGTTTTTGGGTGTGAAGCATATGTTCATATACCCAAGAATCTTAGAAAAAAGTTGGACCATAAATCAAAGAAATGCATTTTTCTTGGATATGGTCAAGAAGAACAATTTGGATATCACTTATGGGATCTTGAAACACGGTCATTGATCAGAAGTAGTAATGTCACTTTCAATGATTCTAAGATGCATAAACAACCCATTAAGGAGGTTGATGTGAGAAGAGTATTGTTTCAGAATATCAGTCCTGCAGTTAGCATGCATAAAAATGTTGCACATAGAGACATTCAAGAGAATGTCAGATCATATCAGTCTGCACATGTTCCTATTCAGCAACCATTGAGATGCTCTGCATGTGTCTAACATCCACCTGATAGATATGTTCCAGGTTTAGATTTTGTTATGATAATAGATGTCGGCGAGCTTTCTTGCTACAAAGAGGCTATGCACATAGAGGATCGTGTCAAGTGGGAGCATGCCATGAAGAGTGAGTTGGATTCTATTTATAAGAATGGTACTTGGGATTTAGTACCTTTTCCAAAGGCCAAGAAATATCTACCATGTAAATGGGTATATACGTTGAAATTCACATCAGATAGTGCTTCTCCAAAGTATAAAGCACAACTTGTTGCAAAGGTTTTTAAGCAACAATATGGTGTTGATTTTGAGGAAATCTTCTCTCCAATGGTCAAGATGACTACCTTGCACATGTTTCTTGGATTCGTTGCAATGGAGGACTTAGAGCTAATCCAAATGGATGTGAAAAACTACTTTCTTGCATGGAGATTTTACACATGAGATCTCTATGGAACAACCAAAGGGTTATGTAGTTCCTGGCAAGGAAAGTCTAGTTTGTAAGCTCAAGAAGAGCTTGTATGGACTTAAAGAGTCCCCTAGCCAATGGTACCAAAAGTTTGATGCTTTCATGAAGTCTCAAGGCTATTCTCGAAGCAATAAGGATCATTGTCTCTACACAAAGAGATGCTCAGATGGCAACTTGATATGCTTGATACTTTATGTCGATGATATGTTGATTGCTAGGAAGTCCTCTTATGACTTGTCATTTCTCAAAAGCAAGTTGATTAAAAAATTTGATATGAAGGATTTGGGGGATGCCAAACATATTCTTGGCATGCGCATTACTTGTGATAGGAATAAAAGATACATATACTTGTCTCAAAGTGAGTACATATACAAAGTACTTCATAGGTTCAATATGCAGGGTGGAAAGGCATTGAGTACACCTTTACCCACATATGTGAAATTGAGCAAGGATGATTGCCCCAAATCAAATGAGGAAAAGGAATTCATGACCAAAATTCCCTATCAGTCTGTTGTTGGTAGTCTCATGTATGTTATGGTAGCTACAAGACCATACGTTGCATTTTCAGTGGGAGTTCTGAGTAGATATATGTCTAATCTTGGCAAGAAACATTGGGAAGCAATCAAGATGATTTTGAGATGTCTGAGTGGCACTAGGGACAAGTGTCTATGCTTAGGTAGAGGGAAAGCATCCATTATTGGTTACACAGATTCTAAATATGTTGGTAGTAGATAGTCATATGTCTACATCAGGGTACATTTTTCATTTTGTTGGAGGTGCTATCTCTTGGCGATCTCATCTTCAAGAATGTACAATTGTTTCCACCACAGAAGCAGAGTATGTTGCAGCAAGTGAGGCATGTAAGGAAGCATTGTGGCTTTCTCATCTTGCTTGTGATATGGGTTTACCTCAGCATGTACCTCGTTTGCTCAATGATAGTCAGAGTGACATTGCTCTGGCTAAGAACCAAGTCTATCATGCAAAGATCAAGCACATTGAGGTGAGGTATCACTTCATTAGAGATTGCTTAGCCACTGAGCGCATTATTCATGAGAAGGTTCACACTCAAGATAACGTTGCAGATGCTTTGAATAAATCTCTACCACACGATAGATTTCAACACTGTTGTCACTTGATGGGGGTTACTTGATTCATGATCTTACATAGTCACTATACTGTGTAACATGCCCATCAGGTGGGAGGTATAGTTTGTATACTTACACTTAGGTATTCTTTATCATTCTTTATTTTTCTCCCATAGCTACTTTGGCCATATTGGCCTTTAGTGGGAGATTGTTACCATTAGTGTCCATGTGAAAGGCCAAATGGCCATTGAACACTTCTTTGTATATGTTCTTTAATAAAACATATAGTGGCCTGGTCAGTCACATACTATAAGTTCGACTGCATTTTGTAACACCTAAGAAGTCTTCTTCATCTTCCCCGTGTACTGTGTTTTTTAACGTATTATGCAGCCTCTATGAGGAGTACCATGTGGAACCCTAGGAGCTTGGTTTTTTAAAGAAGAGCGCATTGTGGTGCATCATCATCAAAATACTTCATCCACATGGATTCCTCAGTTGCATTTGCCAAACCTCTATATTCAGTTTCATTAAATGAAAGAGCAAGGATAGGATGATTCTTGGATGACCATAATGAGTTTAGTACATGTAAAGGTGAGATAACCTAGACTAATTCTTCTATAATCTTTTGATCTTGCCCAATCTCCATTAGAGAATAACTTTATGTCTACATCAAATGTAAATGGATATATTGAACCTTCATTTATGGATCCCTTTAGATACTTGAGTATTATTTTTGTTGTTTCCATGTGTGGCTTCCTCGAAGTATGCATGAATTGACTCAGAACACTTACACTATTGAAAATGTGTACCCTAGTGAAGGTTGCATAATTCAAACTTCCCATCAAGCTTTGGTAGCTTGTTATGTCATCAATAAGATCAACTTCATGAACACTTAACTTTATCTCCATGGGTGTACTTGCAACCTTAGCATTCTCTGTCTTGAACTTGGATAGCATGTCCTTGATTTTTTTTTTTGAGTGAGATACATACCCTTCCATGTATACACAACTTCCAATCGAAGGAAGCATTCTGAGTTGCCCTAGGTCACTGATCTTGAATTCTTCCTTCATATGTTGCTTAATCCTCTGGACAACTTTAGCATCATTACCTATGAGCATCATGTCATCTACATATACACAAAACTATATGACTTCTCCATGTTTCCTCTTGATAAAGAGTGAAAAGATATGATTTCCTAACAATGAAATCGATATCCTACAAATAAATCACGTCTATGATTCCAAGATCTTGGAGCTTGCTTTAGACCATATAGATATTTCACCAACCTATATACATGTTCAAAAAAATATGAATCTTCAAACCCAGGAGGTTGAGCCATATATACCTCTCCAGATACCCATCCATTCATAAATGCATTCTTTACATCCATTTGATAGATCTTCCAATTCTTGGTAGTTGTAATGCTCATAAATACTATGATTGTTGGCATCTTTGCCATAGGTGAGAAGGTCTCATCATAGTCAATACCTTGAGTTTGAGCATACCTTTTAGGCACAAGTCTAGTTTTGTATCTATTGATGGTTCCATCAGAGTTCTCCTTACTTTGTATATGCTGTTGGAAATTTAATAGGCCCATAACTAATACCACAGGTCCATAGTTCCATAGGTTTCTAGTATCTACAACACAAATTTCATCAATCTTCTAATATTGACAGAACATGATCATACCACACTTAATCATACAAATGATGAGAAAAAGATAGAGAAAGATTGGAAAACATGTGCAAAGTGTTACGTAAGCCATTGCTTACTCACACTATCATATATACAAATGTCAATTTACAATGTGGGAGCAAAACTCTCAACCACTCTATGTGAATAGAAATAGATGGATGAGTGAATGTACAAAATTTACAAGAATATTCAGATGTAGGGATAGAAATTTGAATATATATGAGATGTATGACCTGATAGGTTGTAGAAGAGTGAATATGAGTGATAGAAAGAGGAAAGATCTGTTGGAAATTGATATTTAGAAAACCCTATTTTGATTTTAGGATATGGAAGTCCCTAAATTAGATGTGTAATAGATCACCTACTTAAGTATGTGATAGATCACATACTTACGGAATTATCATAGAATGCTAACATGTTGCTGACAGAAATCCTCATACTCATATGGAAACACCTTTCGTAATTTCGTAAGTATGTGATAGATCACATACTTACGAAATTAGCATAGAATGCTAACATGTTGCCCACAGAAATCCTCATACTCATATGGAAACACCTTCTCTAACACGTCATCTGAATGCATCTAGCATGCACATAATGATTCTCATTTAGATATGTCAAATAGGACTCCTCCTGATATGGATGCCACTGCCTCCATAAACTCCAAGTAGTACATGTGTGCATAAAGAGAATATGTATCTGAATTCTTAACATAAGATGCAAATCTTATGTTAACCTCCATCCAATGTCCTTGAAGTACACCAAAATCTTCATGTAGAAGACAATCTTCAAATATATTATGTAGATGGCTGATCCACACCACCAAGCTACTGATGGGCAAGTCCTCTCCATAAGCAAGAGTGTGAGCACACTCTTCTCCAAGAAGAACTCCATGGCTGCTCTTCAACATGTTCCTAGAGTGCACCATGGCTGCCCCATGTGTGCTAGAGCACCACCTCTACTAAGGGACCAAAAATTCGCATTGCCAATTGGTGTGTGATGACTCTCAAAGTGGCCAAGAGACTTCCTTTTATATCCTTCCAGAGCTCTTGCAAAAAACTCACTAAAAAGTGCTTTATTTTAATCTCATCGCTTTTTAAATTGCTTTTGCTTTATTTTAATTTAATTGTAATTTTAATGTGTGTTTGATTTATTTTAAAGTTGCTTTTAGCTATTGTTCAAAATAGCTTCTTGACCTAATTTTTCACACTTCTGATTACTTGATGAATGATCTGACAACATTTTTATTATCCTTATGCCAAGAGCTATCATATGAGGTCAAAACCCTAAATCAGCAAAAAATTCAGATTAGGGTTTTCTCCCAAATCTAATAGCTGATGACTACATGTCATATATGATTAGAAAGCCCACTTCAAGCTCTATAGGATAGGTTCATAAAAATTTTACCCAAATTTTGTGCCAAAAATGACTAAGTACCAAAATTAGGGTTTCTTCCCTAATAGGATTTTGGACTAATGTGACATTGTTTTCCAACAATCCCCCCTGCAATGTCATATTGGTACAAACTGAACTGGATATACAACTTCATTCATTTACAAACTGACATAAGCTTGAAACTTGTCCTTCAGAATTGACCTTCAAACTTTATCTTGAAAAGTCTTCTTCAAAAATGAATTTGAATTTCCTCAAACTTCGAAAAAATGAACTTGCTGAATATGAACCATAATACCTGAGAAAATATGCAAACTAGATATCCAATAGTGTATACATTAAGCAATCATTGCTTGACAACATATGTAGCATAAACTGACTTTGAACCTGCTATCTCTTGTCTTCTCAAACCTGTAAACATACACTAGGATCCACATATTTGCATTTACCTTACGAAACGTTTCTCAATGTACTTATGTTGTCTCATGTAAATACACTAAACAAAATCGGAAACTGAATCCTAGGACTTGTGACTGACAACTCACAACTTAGCATATTATGAACACTAGTTGGTTCATCTCTGACTATAATCAACTCAACTCATGAGTCTCATCAAAATTTCATATGTATGATGTCATCATGTCTTCATCCTTGTTCTATCTATAAGTCTTTCATACCTCTTTCCTTCATAGTCTGGTATAATCATACATGTGTGCACCTCTCAAACATACCTTTCTAAAATATCAAATTTCTCTTTAATAGAATTTTGGAACTTTCTCCTGAATAGGAACGCCTAACAGGAACTTTCTCTAGACATTTTCCTTCTTCCTTCTTCTTTCAAAGTTGGAACATAAAGAGAAACTGACAAAGGAAATATAGGAATACTTGATATAGCCTATAGGAATACACTTGTAGGTATGAATCTGCATTCTTTTACATATGGCTGAAAATAAGTCTTCATGTTTCATCACCCACTAGATGATTTAACACCAGTATCCAGAATTCTTCAAATTATATCAGACTTTATGAAATCTAGAATGTCTTTCTTCTTTCGATAAATCTGATCTTTAGCAATCAATACCTGTATTTGAAACAAAATTTTAGGATCCATAATCTTCTGTAACATAACAAGTATCTTCTTCTTTTTCTCTACAACACAAATCTGATAGAATTTGAATCTTTGACTTACTCTTCCAACGTTAAGAACTTTTCAAACAAAGGATAGACAATTGACCCATAAATACTCAAGATCTTCAAGATCATTCAAGATCTATCAAGATCTCTCTAACAAAATACCTGTGTAGAATCTGCTCTCATCAAACCTTCATGACTAAATGTTTGATTTGCTACCTGAATGTCTCTAAGTGTCCATGCTTCTCACATAAAGTTGTAAAACTTTTCTTTAACCAAATCCTTCCCAAGAATATGCAACTCCTACTTGAAACATAAGTGGACAAACTCTCATCTTGAGAACTCCAAAAGTTGCAAGTTGATACTTCATATCTTCATATTCTACCCGGGTGAAATGTGATAGTATCTGCTTGACTTTCTTTTGGCTAACTCCACTTCTCAATCAAGTGATAGGATTTGATGGAACACCTTTTGTGAATACAAGCATGTATACAAAAATCTAGAAAATCATAGAAAGTAGATTCTTCATCTAACTCGTACTTCACAAAAATCTGAATTTTCTTGAATTTTTTGAATTTCCTCAAAATACTGAAATTTCTGAATTTTCTGAAAATACAGAATTTTTCGAAAATACTAAAATTCTAAAAATACTGATTTTTCTGAATTTTCATCTTGATAAACTCTGAATTTTCTAGATATATTGAATATATGAAATATGAGGTACCTTTTCCAAACAAAAACCTCACTTCAAGACTCCAACATCTGCTACAAATACTCTTTTACCTCAAGAGTTAGGTAAAGAAGAAAAATACTTTTCTGCAACTTTTCATATATCAAGTAGCTCTGAATTGACACTCCAAGAATTCTTTGAGGGAACATGTAAGCTGTCTCCTCAAAAGCTTCAACTAAAACATAACTCATACACATATGAGTCAAAACATATATCTGCTGCTTTTCTTTCTCTCAATGTAATTCTTTGTCAAAACCTAATAAAACATGACCAAGTATAATGCAAAACAAGAAAGTGTTTCTTCTTCACACAAGATGTTCTTGTGGACTTGCCTTTGGATGTAGAGGATAAAGTAGGAAAGTTATATGGAAAATATAAGAGAAGAGGAAGTCTTACTTTCCCTTTGGAATTGTTGGACTTTCTTCTTCTGCATCTTTCTTCCACCTGATGATGTCAACATCTTCAAACTTCCCTTCCATACCTTCTGTTCTCTTCATCTTGAAGTAGCAAGCACTCTTGACTTCTTCAAATGAATTTTTGTCTTCCTCTAGTGCTAAGAGTAAGAGACAAAACGAACATGGTATACAAATGGAAGTGAATATAGAATCATGTTTTACCACCTCCTCATATCTTTGAATCAAAACTCTACTTCAAATGTGATTGATATGACTGAATTCGCCAACCTTTTGGCTAAATGTTGAATTACATTTCTAGTGTACCTAGATCAGATTATGTACCTAGATAAAAAACTTCCAACCAACTTACAAGGTTGGCTGAAAACAAAACTCATCTCATCTTCAAATTGTTCTTCTTAGATGAGCTTTCTTGCCATGAAAGAGATTTATCAAAACTGTCAAGAACAACCTCTAGATACATGTTTTGATATAGCTAATGCTTTTACTTTCAAAATAATGAAAGTTTTTGAAAGCATTTCTTCAATCCTTCCAATCTCTTTTAGATCATCAACTTCATACTCCACATTGATGAATAAACATGTGACCGAATTGTCGAATTCTCAAATCTCTACTCATCTAGATTAAGTGTACATGTCAAATGTCAAATGTTAGAATATGCTCTTAAATCATATGTTGTAAACTTGGGAATCTGAGAACCTGGGAATCTGAGAGCCTGAATGCTCTAATACCAAATCTTGGAAATTTAGTAGGCCCATAACTAATACCACAGGTCCATAGTTCCATAGGTTTCCAAAATCTACAGCACAAATTTTGGCAATCTTCCAATATTGACAAAACATGATCATACCACACTTAAGCATACAAATGGAGAGAAAGATTAGAAAACATGTGTAAAGTGTTACGTAAGCCACTACTTACTCACACTATCATATATACAAATGTCAATTTACAATGTGGGAGCAAAACTCTCAACCACTCTATGTGAACAAAAATAGATGGATGAGTGAATGTACAAAATTTACAAGAATATTCAGACGTAGGGATAGAAATCTAAATATGTATGAGATGTATGACCTGATAGTGAATATGAGTGACAGAAAGAGGAAAGATTAGTTGGAAACTGATATTCAGCAAACCCTAATCTGATTTTAGGCTATGGAAGTCCCTAAATCAGATGTGTGTGTGATAGATCACATACTTACAGAATTAGCATAGAATGCTAACATGTTGCCGACAGAAATCCTCATACTCATATGGAAACACCTTCTCTAACACCTCATCTGAATGCATGTATCATGCTCGTACGAATTCTCCTTTAGATATGCCAAATAGTACTCCTAATATGGGTGCCACTGTCTCCATAAACTCCAAGTAGTACATGTGTGCATAAAGAGAATATGTACCTAAAATCTTATGTTAACCTCCATCCAATGTCTTTGAAGTACACCGAAATCTTCATGTAGAAGACAATATTCAAATACATTATGTAGATGGTTGATCCACACCACCAAGCTATTGATGGGCAAGTCCTCTCCATAAGCAAGAGTGTGAGCACACTCTTCTCCAAGAAGAACTCCATGGCTACTCCTCAACATGCTCCTAGAG
This sequence comes from Ceratopteris richardii, assembly GCA_020310875.1. Lineage (NCBI taxonomy): Eukaryota > Viridiplantae > Streptophyta > Polypodiopsida > Polypodiales > Pteridaceae > Ceratopteris > Ceratopteris richardii. The sequence continues at coordinate 130,570,462 of CM035432.1, forward strand.
TGCACCATGGATGCCCCATGTGTGCTACCGCACCACCTCTACTGAGGGACCAAAAATTGGTATTTTCAATTGGTGTGTGATGAATCTCAAAGTGACCAAGAGTCTTTATTTTATAGCCTTCCAAAGCTCTTGTGAAAAACTCACTAAAAAGGGCTTTATTTTAATCTCATCGCTTTTTAAATTGCTTTTGCTTTATTTTAATTTAATCATAATTTTAATGTGTGTTTGGTTTATTTAAAGTTGCTTTTAGCTATTTTTTAAAATACCTTCTTGACTTGCTTTTTCACACTTCTAATTACCTGATGAATTATTTGACTACATTTTTATGATCCTTATGCCGAGAGCTATCATATGAGGTCAAAACCCTAAATCATTGGAAAATTAAGATTAGGGTTTTCTCCCAAATCTGATCTCTGATGACTACATGTCATATACCATTAGAAAGTTCTCTTCAAGCTCCACAAGATAGGCTCATAAAAAGTTTACTCAAATTTTGTGCCAAAAATGACTAAGTACCAAAATTAGGGTTTCTGCCCTAATAGGATTTTGGATGGATGTGACATTGTTTTCCAACATATGCATCGTATCCTATGAGCTTCATGGTTGGAGTCTTGGGCACCAATTCCCAAGTGTGATTCTCCTCCAAGGCTTCAACTTCTTCTTCCATAGCATTCATCCATTCTAGTTTTTTCTTTTCCTTAGAAGATGAGGGCTCTTCAGACTTTAAGTCTTGTGCTGAATAGATAGAATGTTTCATCATTAGTGATGTATTATAACCATAATTCTATGACTTCTTCTTCTTCTTCTTCTTCTTCTTCTTCTTCTTCTTCTTCTTCTTCTTCTTCTTCTTCTTCTTCTTCTTCTTCCCCCTGCTAGATCTTTTCATGGTTTGTTGAGAGGATTTTGCAACATTCCTCAACTCTTATATCTTGGCATTGCCTTTGAAGTTCCATGAATTTATTTCCTTCTGATGATTCTTCTAATCATCTTCAAAATCACTTGATGCTTCAAATGTATGTGTGCTCTTACTTGACAATGTTGAAAAATCTTGGTCTAAATCATATGATAGCTTGATCTTTCTAGCCAGTGAGATTTTCCAAATTTGCATGGACTACACTTGTACATCATTTTGTTGGAGTTTTTTTAACATGAATAGCATAAAGAAGAAGAAGAATCTTGGAGCACAACACAACATTGAATGAATTACCAAGCAAATGTATAGAGATAAGTCACCCATTAGGCTTATATGCATATATACAAGCCGAGGGAAAAAACCTCATAAAGAGGGAAAAGTTACCCAAATTGTCCTAAGTGTGTTTACACACATCACTACCAACACATATCAATAAATCCCCCCTGGGAGTGATGCGGTGAACAAGGAGCTGGCCCTCATGTATAAGGAAGTATCAAGTTATGTGGAAAGAGTTCAATCCACAAAAGGAAGTAAGTTCAGAGCTTTCTGAAAAGCTTCAAGCTTCTATCTAGGCAGATCCTTTGTGAAAAGATCTGCAACATTATCTCATGTGGGCACATAAGTCAAACTAATCTCTCCAAAGGAGGGCATCTCCCTAACATAATGATGGTGCACCTCATTGTGCTTTGTGCAAGCATAGAACAAAACGTTCCTCGCAACTTCCAATGTGTTATGACTATCAATGAAGATGGTGGTGGCAGAAGACTGACCAACACCCAAATCAACCAAAAGGTGATTGAGCATCACAACTAGAGATGGCCACAATAGGATGCTTCTTGCTCAACCAAGATATGCATGAGCTACCACGAATGAAGCAAAACCCAATAGTGGACACACAAGTGTCATAACAACCAGCCCATTCAAACTAAAAAAAGCGTGTAAATCTAGCAATAATGATTCCCCTTAAGATAAAACAATCCAAGTAATCAGATACCACTCAAGTAACGAAAGATATGCTTAACCATTAGCTAATGTTTGACACCTAGAAAATGCAAAAACCTACTCATTTGAGAGATAGAAAAGTGAATATTAGGTCGATTTATGCATAAGAAAATCAAGCATCAAACAGTCTATTGATAGAAAAAAACATCAAATGCATCTCTGGCATCATGAAGACTCAATCATAAACTTGCTTCAACAAGAGTGGCAATAGGTTTGCAATCTTCAATGTCAAAATGTTGCAATAATGTGTCAATACATTTTATTAGGCAAAAACATATTCCCCAATAAACTTGCATAAATTGAGTGCAAAAATAATGATCTGAATGCCCCAAATCTAACATTTCAAAGGAGGCATTCAAATTGGCATTAAATTAATCAATATGCTTCTCATTAGGACAACTTAGTAGCATGCCATCAACATACATAACAATGATCAAAGGTACATCATCTACATGTTGAACATATAAGGTCCTCTCAATTGGACTGTTCTCAAAACCATGTGCAATCAAGTAGGCATATATCTTTTCCTACCAAGCACGTGGTGTTTCTTTCAAACCATATGATGCCTTTTTCAACATGCACACCATTTGGTTCAAATGACCTTTTTGCTTGGAGGAAAATCACATAAAGACAAGTTATGATTCTTCATAATAGAATCATATTGTGATTGCATAGAATCCATAAAATTTTCTAAATTTGTGCTTCACCAAAAGAAGCAGGCTCATTCTCATTACAAAAACTAGAGGTATCCATTGCATAGAAACTATATGCAAATGAAGCACAATGAGAGCCTCAACAAGTACAATATGATAGAGATGCATCTATTTTGCTATCTCTCAAAGCCTCCACCAACCATTTAGGCATAGTTTCTGCCTCCTCTATATCAATCCTCTCATCAACAAGTGCATCATATAAATCTGCATAAAAAATGGAATGATCTACATCATCATGTGGAACTTTTAAAGACCAAGAAATCACCTCATATGGACTAGCACTTGACTGTCCACCTGTAAAAGAGGCATCAAAGTGTCATACATATCTCTAGAACTAATTGAAGTCTCCTTGGTACATCAAAGTAATGGTTGAATTTCATCTTCCACAAAAACAACATAATGGCTCACCAAAATGCATTTAGTATGTGGATGATACAGACAATAGCCTTTGCTTTCATAATTGTACCCAACAAAAATACATACTACTTTATCATCCAATTTATTGTGTTGTTGTTCAAGCACTAATGCATATGCTAGACAACCAAAGACACACAAATGAGCAATAGATGGCTTGCAACCATGCTAAGACTCATATGAAGTGATAGATTGTAGTGCTTTGGTGGGAAACTTGTTAACTACATATGTTGCACACATAATGGCCTCAAGCGAGAAGCTATGTGATAAAGCTTGACTTTTGACAATACACCTCGCCATTTCCATGATACATGTTCTTTCTTTTAGAAACTCCATTTTGTTGAGATGTGTACAACATTTTCCACTAATGTTTTATCCCACGCTCAGCCAAAAATGCATTAAAATCAAAAGACATGTATTCCCTCCCCTGATCAAAATAGAGGGTGCCCAATTTACATGCTAACATATTTTCGGCCATAACTAGAAACTATTTGAAGCACAAATAACAATTCAGGCTTTTCTTTCAATGGATACGCCTATGCATGCCTAGAGAAATTAACAATAAAAGTTAGGAAGAAGAGATATTTCCCAAAAGAAGGTGTTTGCATAGGACCACGGTCATCACTATGAATAAGCTACAATTTATGAGCAGCTCAAATTGAACCATCTTTTGGGAAGAATGAATGATACATTTTGCCCAAAATATAGCATTCATAGACATGTTTAAAAGGTGCCTCAAGTTTTGACAGAGAGAACACCATTTCATATTTTTGCAAGCATAGCAAACTAGAAAAATTCAGATGACCACTGCGTGCATTCCACAAGTTTGCATCTAAGATAGCTTACGAATCTTGAACTACAAATGTTGAATCATTCACAGATTTTACATAGTCTATGAGCTTATACAACCCATGATATAAAATGCCAGAAGCTATAATAACATCGCCATTTGAGAGATCATGAAATATACATCTACCATCAACAAATTTGACAACCAAACCAATCTTGGCTAATGCTTAAACTAACAACAACTTTTCTTGATCCTTGGTACATACAAAGAATATGACAATGTGAAAGAACTACCATCAATAGTAGTTGAAATGATCTTACTAACTCCCATTACAAGATAAGAGGAGTTGTTAGCACATGTGATAGTATTCTCTGTAGGGGCATGCTCAAGTCAACTAAAGAAATTGTATTGCAAGGTAATATGTTATTGATATATTTAGGTAGTGATGTGTGTGAACACACTAGGACTGCCAGGGCACTTTTTTCCCTCTTTAGGAGGTTTTTTTCCCCCGTCTTGTATATATGCCTATTGCCCTAATGGGCTACTTATTTCTCTAGTAATACATTCAGTATTGTGTGTTTGTGCTCCAAGCTTCTTCTTCTTCCTTGTGCTATTCGCGTGCTTCCACAGACGTCTATCTCCAACAATTGGTATCAGAGCAGGTCATCGCTTCATCTAGGGCGCCGTCGACACTCCTCCATTTGGAGTCTCAGATTCGCACAAAATTTGGTGAGCATACTCAAGGTGTTTCAGAGATCAAAACAGCTTCGCTTTTGTGGTGCCAAAATCGCGATCTGAGCTTGTTTCGGCCTCCGAATGCACTATCGCAGTGCTTATGCAGGCTTTTTTGTCTTTTTGTGCCAAAGATATATACCAGTTTTTGTTCGCCAGTATAAGCGTCTCGAAGTCTGCTACAGGTCTAGCGGAATTCGTCTGGGCAGTTCTGTTCAACTTTTTGAGATATAGTCAATTTTCTGCATCAAGGTATTTTAGTCACCGTCCATGGCTGAAAGCAGTGATGTATTCGTATGTTGGTTGTTGAGGATAAGTTGGATGGTACCAACTACCCATTATGGGCTTATATGATGTGACATGTATTGGTTGCAAAAGGATTGTGGAACATTGTGCAGGGTGTTGAAAGACGTCCTGTTACACCTCTGACTACAGGTACTACAAATACAGGTGCTGGAGCTAATGAGGAGGTGTTGAAGATGATATTCTACAGATTCTTGTTCGTGCTGTTGTTTCTACTGCACCTACTGCAGAGCAGATTCGTTGGGATGGAAGAGATGCCCAGGCATATGCATTCATAGCTTTGTCTGTCAAACGTGCCATTATTCCTCACATTCGCTCTTGCAGAATAGCTAAGGATGCTTGGGATACACTTACCACATTGTATACCAAGCTAGGAATAAGGCTCGTGTTGCTTACCTCCGAAAACAGTTGGAGAGTGAGCACATGAAAGAAGGTGATTCTATGGACACTTTCCTAACGAAGATCAAAGACTTGAAGGAATAGTTGATTTCTGCTGATGAGGTTATACCAGATAGCTCACTTGTGCAGACCGTTCTGAATGGTCTTCCTGATTCATATCAGAGTTTTGCTTCTACTCTTCGGTTGATGATGAAAGGCAATCCAAATGCCTTATCATTTGAGAAGTTAGTCTATGTTCTATTGCAGGAAAATCAGTCAAGGTAAAACAGGTCCATTATGCAAGTTGCAGATCAAGCTTTCCTGGCTAGTCAGAAGGGCAAAGGAAAATGGAGCTCTTCAACTAGTAAGCAGAAGTCTGCTAATTCTGCATATTCAAAGAAGGAATATAAAGATGAGAAGAAATCAGAAAAGCAGAAATTGTTTTGTACATACTGTAAAGGGAATGATCATATCATAAAGAACTGTCCAAAATTGGTTGCTAAAGAGGCAAAGAAGAAAGAGGCTAAAATGGTTGTTGCAGAGGCCTCTACACCAAAACTAGAGTCTGCAAATCTTGTGCAGGAAGAAGAATGGGCATTTACTACTGTCTGTAGTTTTGACCCATCTTCTCATGAGCACTGCATGTCTGCAGTAGACTCAGATGTTTGGTATTTTGACAGTGGGGCGACCAAACATATTACCTCGCAACACAGTTTCTTCTCTTCACTCGAGTCTGCCTCGACAGGAAATACTGTTACATGCGCCAAAAACTCCTCTTATCCTGTTTTATGGGAGTTGGTAAGATCATTTTGACTACTGCTGATGGTAGTTCTTTCACTTTGTCAGATGCTTTATTTGTGTCAGGGATCAAAAAGAACCTGTTATCAGTTTCTGCATTAGCCAAGATTGGCTTGGTTGTGAAATTTGTTGATGACAGGTGTACAATTCATGATCTGTCAAATGTCGATGTGATTATTTCTTCTGGCATTTTATGTCGTGGGCTGTATAAGCTCATAGACTATGAAAGATCTATAAATGATTTGGCATGTGCAGTTAATGATTCTCAGGCTATGTCAGATGCAAAGCTTTGGCAGCACGCTTTGGTCATCAGAATTTTGCTAGTTTGCTATGCCTGCAGAAATCTGAAATGGTGTCCTCGTTGCCCAAACTTGAGGCACCTAGAAAACATGTTTGTGAAGGTTGTATTTTGGGCAAAATGCAGCGTTCATCCTTTCCAAAAGATGGTTCAGTTTGAGCTACTCAAAAATTGCAGCTTGTACATAGTGATGTTTGTGGTCCTATGCAGACACCTTCTTTTGGAAATTATCTTTACTTCGTGACTTTCATTGATGATTTTTCCAGGCATGCATAGGTATATCCACACAAAGAAAAGTCTGAAGTGTTCCTGTGCTTTAAATAGTTTTTGGTTTTGGCTGAAAATCTATCAGTATGTAAAATGGACACCCTCATTTTGATCGAGAGGGGGAATATATGTCTTCTGATTTTAATGCATTTCTCGCTGAACGTGGGATAAAACACCATTGTACAGTGTCGTATACACCTCAACAAAATGGAGTTGCTGAATGAAAGAACAGGTCACTCATGGAGATGGCGAGATGCATGGTCAAGAGTCAACCTTTACCACATAGTTTCTGGCTTGAGGTTGTCATGTGTGCAGCATATGTACTGAACAGGTGTCCCACTAAAGCACTACAGTCTATCACTCCATATGAGGCTTGGCATGACCGCAAGCCATCTGTTGCTCATCTGCGTGTTTTTGGTTGTTTGGCATATGCACTAGTGCTTGAACAACATCGCAGAAAATTGGATGATAAGGCAGTAAAATGTATTTTTGTTGGGTATAGTTCTGAAAGTAAAGGCTATCATCTGTATCATCCACAAACTAAACGCATTCTGGTTAGCTGTGATGTTGTCTTTGTGGAAGATGCTATTCAGCCATTGTTTTCATGTACTAAGGAGACGTCTGTTAGCTCCAAAGACATGTATGATACTTTGATGCCTCTTTTTATAGGTGGACAGTCTAGTGCTGGTCCTAATGAGGCAACTTCTCAACCTTTGTAGGTTTCATATGATGATGCAGATCATTCCATTTCTTATGCAAATTTACATGATGCACTTGTTGATGAGAGAGCTGATATTGAGCAGGCAAAAACTATGCCAAAATGGCTGGAGACTTTGCGTGATAGAAAATTAGATGCACCTTTGTCATATCGTACTCGTTCAGGCTCTCATAGTGCCTCCTTTGCATCAAATTGCTATGCTATGGCTGCGTGTAGTCTCTGTGATGAGAATGAGCCTGTTTCTTTTGATGAAGCACAGAATTTAGAAAATTGGATGGCTACTATGCAATCTGAATATGATGCTATAATGAAGAATGGTACATGGTCTTTATGTGACTTGCCTCTTGGCAAGAAGGCCATTGGCACTAAGTGGGTATACAAGTTGAAGCGTAAACCTGATGGTACAATTACAGGTATAAGGCTAGGCTTATTGCAAAGGGTTATGTGCAAGAAAGAGGCATTGATTTTGATGAGAGCTTTGCACCTACATGCCGTATGACTACTGTTCGGAGCATTTGTGCACTTGCAGCCCATCATGGTTGGAATGTACATCAGTTGGACATTAAAACAGCATTTCTGAATGGTGACTTGCATGAAGAAGTGTATGTTTTTCAGCCCCGTGGCTTTGTGCAAAAAGAACACGAAAACCAGGTGTGCAGGTTAAAGAAGGCATTATATGGTTTAAAGGAAGCACCACATGCTTGGTATGAGAAGATACATGCCTATCTGACTGCACATGGTTTTGAGAATAGTCCAAATGAAAGCACCTTATATGTTTAGCGTGCTAATGATGTGCTTCTGATCATTATTGTCTATGTTGACGACATGCTGCTCACTGGTCCTATTGAGAAGCATATTGCTGATTTTAAGGCTGATTTGCATGCCTCATTTGAGATGTCTGATTTGGGGCATTTGCATCACTATTTGGGCATTCAGTTTGTGCAAGTTGATGGTGGAATGGCTTTGTCTCAAACGAAATATATTGACACATTATTGCAACGTTTTGGCCTTGAAGATTGTAAGCCTATTACCAATCCTATGGAGACAGGTTTACGATTGAGTCTTCATGATGTTGGAGATGCATTTGATGCTGTTCTCTATCAGCAGGCTGTTGGATGCTTGATTTACTTATGCATTACTCAGCCAGATATTCAGTTTGCTGTCTCACAGATGAGCAGGTTTATGCATTGCCCAGGAGTCACGCATTGGAAGGCAGTTAAGCGCATCTTTCGCTACTTGAGTGGTACTCCGCTACTTGGGTTGTTTTATCCTAAGAGGGGATCACTACCGCCAGATTTGCATGCTTTTTCTGACTCAGATTGGGCTGGTTGCTATGACACTCGTGTGTCCACTAGTGGTTTTTGCTTCATGCTTGGTAGCTCATGTATATCTTGGTTGAGCAAGAAGCAGCCTACTGTGGCCACTTCCAGTTGTGAGGCTGAGTATAGGGCAGCTTTCACAGCGACTGTTGAGTGTGTGTGGCTCAGACGCCTTATGGCTGATTTGGGTGTTGGCTAGTCTTTTGCCACCACCATCTTCACTGACAGTCAGAGCACATTGGCAATTGCGAGGAACCCTGTGTTCCATGCTCGCACTAAGCACATTGAGGTGCATTATCACTATGTCAGGGAGAGGTTCTCTGCTGGGGAGATCAACTTGGCATATGTGCCTATGCAAAGATTTTGGGCTTACTTCCTTTTGTGGAGTGATTTCCACATAGCTTGGTACTTCTTTATACATGAGTGGCAGCTCCTTGTTCACTGCATCACTCCTAAGGGGGATTTGTTGATATATTTAGGTAGTGGTGTGTGTGAACACACTAGGACCGCCGGGGCACTTCTTTCCCTCTTTAGGAGGTTTTTTTCCCCCGGCTTGTATATATGCCTATTACCCTAATGGGCTACTTATCTTTGTACATTCTCTAGTAATACATTCAGTATTGTGTGTTTGTGCTCCAAGCTTCTTCTTCTTCTTCCTTGTGCTGTTTGCGTGCTTCCACAGACGTCTATCTCCAACATATGTTTGGTTGCCCCACTATCAAAGTACCAAACATCTGAGTCTATTATAGACATACATACCTCATGAGAAGATGGATCATAGATGCATACAATAGTAAATGCATATTCTTTAATCTGAACAAAATTAGCAGACTCTATTTTAGGTGTAGAGGCCTCTTGCAACAACCATTCCAGCCTCTTTCTTCTTTGCCTCTTTTGTAGTCAGTTTTGGAAAACTCTTTATGACATGATCATTTCCCTTACAATATTTACAAAATTGTTTCTACTTTTTTGTTTTCTTCTCATCTTTTTCTTACTTCTTTGACTCTGCAACATTAGCATATTTTTTCCTTACTAATAGATGAGCTCCATTTATCTCGAAAAGCTTGATCTACAACATGCATAATGGAAACCTATTCTACCTCGACTGATCTTCATAGAGCAAAATAGAGATGAACTCCTCAAATGTTAAGGCATTGGGATTTCCTTTCATCATCAATCGAAGAGTAGAAGCAAAACTCTTATATGAATTTGGAATATTGTTAAGAGCAGCCTGCACAAGTGAACTATTTGGCAAGACTTCTTCAATAGAAGTCAATCGCTCCTTCAAATCTTTGATTTTTGTCAACAAATTGTCCATAGAATTTCCTTCATTCATATGCTCACTCTACAACTCTTTTTCTCAAAGGTAAGCAACACCAGCCTCATTTCTTGCCTACTTAGTATAAAGTGGTGAGTGTATCTCAAACATCGTTTGCTATTTTGCAAGAGAAAATATGAGGGATAATGGAACATTTGATAGACAAAGCTATCAATGCATGTATGTGGGCATCTCTTCCATCCCAATGAAGTTGCTATGTATAGGTGCATCAAGAATAGAAGCACGAACAAGAATTTGAGGATCATCGTCTTCAATGTCATTTGCATTAACTTCAATAACTATTTGGAGATGTAGTAGGATATTTTTCAGCACCCTTCACATCATTCCACAATCTTTTTACTACAAATACATGATGCATCATATATGCCCACAATGGGTAATTAGTACCATCCAACCTATCCTCAACAACAAAGACACGAAATACATCATTGCTTTTAGCCATGGCCACTAACTAAATACATCTCTCGAAAAGTTGAACAGAACCACCCTATTGAGATTTGATAATCCTATAGCAAACTTCGAGGTTCTTGTATTGGTGAACCAATACTCGTATATATGTTTGGCACAAAAGGAATAGTTTTTTTGAACTCCTAATCACCTTGGGTATGCTTAGCAATTTTCATGCGATTCTAAAACTATGGTCGGAGGGGTTTGATGACACCCTAGATGAAGCGGCAACCTGCTTTGATACCAATTGTTGGAGTTTGGGGTTTACAAAAGCATGCAAACAGCTCAAGGAAGAAGAAGCTTGGAGCACAACACATCATTGAATGAATTACCAAGTAAATGTACAAAATAAATCATGGGTTATAAGCATATATACAAACTATGGGAAGAAAACCTCGTAAAGAGGGAAAAAATTGCCCTAGAAGTCCTAAGTGTGTTCAAACACATCACTATCAAAATATATCAGCATGTTTTAGATATTGGGTATTCCAAGTACTCTTTGATCACTATTGATTTGTTTGAGGGCTCTCTCCAATATGAGACAATTTCTTATGCCAAACCTATGGCTCTCACAGGGTTTGGCTACCATAATTGAACAAATAAATGTTCTTGGTGTCTTGGAGTTCAAATGTGAACAATCTACATGTTCTCTCCCCCTTTGCTATCTTCTTGGAACCTTGATATGGATCCTCTATATCAGCTCCATGTTTGATGAACCTCACATACGATCCTTTCTCCACAATCTAACCTATAGTTATTATGTTTTTTGTAACACTTGGCACGTGGAGAATCTTTCCTCAATAAATTCATATTAAAATTGGAATTCTTGAAATTCCCTATCTTCTCCATAGAGTGCCTTGTGTCATCACCTATCTAGACCTCATGCTTGACAATGTTCTTTGGATCTTCCAAGTCTGAGAGAAGGCTACATTCCCTGCTACATGATTTCAACAACCAAAATCAAAGAAGAACACATGCTCATCAGGCTTACCTTCCTTCATCTAGCCTTTCCTTCCTTTGTATCCTCCTTTCTAGTTGTTTTTGTAGTTTTTATATCCATATGAATTGTTGTATCCATATGAATTGTTGTATCTACCCCTTGAAGCTCCATAACCACCTCTATTGTATCCTCTTTCTCTTTAATTCCTTGGGTTTTTGAATCAATGCTCTCTTATGTGATTTGGTAGGCCACATATGACACAAGATGAGCAGCTTTGATCTCTCCCCCTACCTTTTCTTCCTCCTCTACATCTTTCTCTTGAGCTTCTACCTCTACCTGCAACGTTAGCTTGGGAGGTGCTTCTTTCATCATCATTTTCTTTTTGCCTTTTCCTTTTCCTTTGTTATTTTTGCCTTCGTTTTTATATGTGTAGAGGGTAGAGGATTGTTTACCTTTCTATTTCTCACCATTCTTCATCATCTTGGCCTCATGAGTGAAGAGTTATCCCATAAGAGTGTCGAAGACTAGCACTTGCATATCCATGTATAAATCCATTATTGTGGTGAAAGCCTCCCACTTATCATCAGCCCTAATTTCAAGGATAACTTACCTCACAATTTGCTCTTCATCAATGATTTCTCCGATGTTGCTATGTTGATTTGTAATGTCCATCTTGATGACAAAATCAATCACACTTTTCTTGGGCATTTTCTTGAGTGTTATGAACTTCATCCACAATTTATTCTTTCTAGATTTAGTACTTGAGGGGAGGGATGCTTCCAAAGCATTCCATGGCTCTTGAGAGGTATTAAAATTCCTAATATGAGGAAGTAAGAAGTCAACAGTAGTGTTTATAATAAATTACCTTGCCAAAGTATCCTTCACACACCATGAATTTAAACTTTCTTACTTCCACTGAGTTCAAAATATTCAAAATTCATGTCTCATTGTTAAATATTCAACTTGACCATGATGGAAATCTATTTTTATTCATATATTAAATTAAATTAGTTTTATATTCATGTATTAAACTAAATTAGTTTTCCCAATTGATCAAAATATTCTATAATATTTTGAAATGCATATATACATAAATTATGAAAAAAAATTTACGTGATCATTTGATCAAGTTTTTAGAAATGTTTTGGAAAATAATAATAAATTCATTCAATCATATTCAAATAATTAGCAATTTTTGACACATCTTGTTTTGAATCATAAACTAGTGCAGTTGTGATAAATTATAAGATTTCTTTGACACTTTAGGCTTTTGAGATTCTTAGGTTTAAAATCAAGTGATTATAATGCCCAAAGCCAAAAATGTTCATATTTTTTATATTTCAATACATAATCATAAGAGTGTTTTGGTATTGATTGTTCTTAAATGCATCAACAAAACCCATCACATTAAATTATTCAAAACCCATACATAAATCTAAATATACTTGGCTATTAGAATGTAAGTTCGGGAAAGAAAATAGAATCATCACGTTTAGATAACTATTAGTACATAATGTTGATGCAATTAAAACCAATCCCACATACTTGGTTAATTAGCTCATACTTAATTTATTGACATAACTCATACAAGGCTTCATACGATCAACCTCTTGTAAAAGTCCTTTACATTTACCTTGGTAAATTCAAATCCATATGGAGTTAGGAAGCTCTAAAATCACGACTCATTTGATTGTTGACTGATGAGAGAATCTACCTTATACTTTAGGATTCACTTTTAGGTAGATCTTTAAATTTGAATTCAAAACTTGGCTCCAAGTACAACTATAAGAAGAGGATCAAATATCCCGCGTGTAATATCGAACCCATGAGATCATTTTGAGGGAGATTCATTGTGAAGTGAGAGCTTCTCATGGCTCATTCACCTCTCACACGTTGAGCAATGTATGATTGCCAATGACATTGTATTTGTATATGATTTAATACATACATGATCATTACATTCTCATTTCACTTTCTCTGTTATAACTCCAACAGAATAGTGATCTTATCAGAGCTTGTTCTCAGTGCATGATTGATCATTTGTCATGATGTAAAGCCTAGTAGATTTGTCATACTCTCTATTACATGACTACAAAGTTTCATTAGCATTACTTTTCTGGATCGAGAGATATTAACACATTTTTGCTCACTAGTCTATTAACTATAGAACCCCGAAATAGTCCGGATGGTTCAGTAATTTGCTAAACATCCTTCTCCGTGTGGTCCATTATTTTTTATGAAATCATTCATGAATGGTAGCTTACTAAGCTAATTAGAGTTCCCCAAAAGGAATTAATCCAATTGTTGTTGTGCTTACAAAACTGTTTAAAACATTGAACAGCTGTAAAAACAAAAATAGCAAGTTTTGTGTTCTTGGATCAACTCCTACCTATTTGTTTTGATCCATTGATTAAAGGACCATGTTCCAAGAAACATATATGATTATTTATAATCATTAGCTAGCTAAAGAGGCCCACTACACTCTTCAATAATCATTCTTAGTAGGTATGAAGCAGGATCAAGCAACACCACTTCATCTCTGAAGACTATCCACCATCTCCTCCAACAATGGTATCAGAGCAACAACAAGGAGGATGGGAGATGGATTTCCATCCTTCATTGAAAAATCGGACAAAAAAAAGTACTCAGCATGGTCACTAAGGATGTAATCCTACCTTCAAGGGATAAGTCTATATGGATGCATTTTAGGAGATGAAGAAATGCCAATCTTTAGTAGCAAGCATCAACCTAGAAGGGAAGAGCAAGAAAGGTTGACCACATGGTGTGCAAAGGATACTCTTGCCAGGTCTTATTTACTAAACTCAATCTTTGATTTCTTATTACCATACCTTAGGAATTTACCTCCCAAGAGACTTGGGAAGTACTCTCATCATATTTCTCCTCAAATACAAGAGCTAGGAAGAATTAGTTATGGACGGAGTTTACAACCCTAAAGAAGCAACCTAAGGAATAGTTGATTATGTAACCAAGATGAAAGATGTGGCTGCCAACTTGCAAGCATTAGAGAGGAGATAGAAGAAGAACACATAGTAAGGCAGATCATTAATAGCATCAAAGCTTATAACAAGTAAGAGTCAGTCACCATAGCAATGGACCTCTACATGGATATGCAAATACCTGACCTAAACACCTTGATGTTGCAACTCTTCACGCATGAGACACAACTCAACAAGAATGGTGACAACTCTAGAGGTAACCAATCTTTTGCCCTTTATACAGATAAGAATGAAGCTAAGAATAAAGGTAAAAGCAAGAAGAATGAAGAAGAGGCTAGTACCTCTCAAGCTAATTATGAAGGTAGAGGAAGAGGTGCTAGAGGAAGGGGAAGAGGAGGAAAGCAAGGCAAGGGGAGATCCTACAACAATTCACCTTGCAACATTTATGGTCTTGCTTCAAGAATACAAGGAATCAAAGGGGAAGAGGCTTCCATAGAGATATCTATGGACAATCCAGAGGCGGGTACAATAATGGAGGAGGCAACTACAACCATAACTACAATCAAGGCTATAACAACAATTATCAAGGAAGTTTCAGAGGAAGAAGAAATTACAACTCATCACAAGCATGAATATGACATCCAAGCAAGGTAAAGATGATGAGCATTTTTTTTATATTGATTTAGGTTGTTCCAATCATGTGGCTGGAAATGTAGCTTTGTTATCTGATCTTGAAGAACCCAAAGGGAAGCATGAAGTATAGAGAGGTGATGATACTAAACACTCAGTCAAGATTCACTACTCATCATGAATATGACATCCAAGCAAGGTAAAGATGATGAGCATTTTTTTTATATTGATTTAGGTTGTTCCAATCATGTGGCTGGAAATGTAGCTTTGTTATCTGATCTTGAAGAACCCAAAGGGAAGCATGAAGTATAGAGAGGTGATGATACTAAACACTCAGTCAAGAAAATTAGAAATGTCAAAACGTTTGATGGTAGCATGAACCTTTTCAGTAAAGTTTTGTATGTGCCAACTATAACCAAAAACCTAATTAGTGTTGGACGAATTATTGAGAAAGGTTTACAGGTTAGATTCACTAAGCATGGGGCATATGTGGAAGACCCTTAACAAGGCTTTAAAAGGATTGTTAAAGATGAGAAGTATGGTAGATTATTCACATTTGAGATTGAAGACACAAGGAACGTAGCACTATTCAATTATAGAGATCAAACCTTATTTGAGTTAGAAATATGGCACAAAAGGCTAGGACACATAGGAGAAAGAACTCTGAAGCAAATATTCAAGGATCAAAGTGTGCTTGGTATTCCCAATGTGACCAAGCAACATATGATATACAAATGTGGAGCATGTCAATTTAGCAAAGTTCACATGCAATCATTCAACAGGAAGGGATACATTCATGAAGACTATTTGGAGCTTGTACACAGTGATGTATGGGATCTAGCAAAGATCCATCAATCTCAGGTTCAAGGTACTATGTTTTATCTATTCATGATTAGAGTAGATGGAAAACCCTTTATTTCATGATGCATAAGGATGAGGTATTTACATGTTTCAAAAAGTACTTGGCACTAGTTAAAAACCAAACAGGAAGTATCTTAAAGAGGATCATATCTGATGGAAGTGGTGATTATTTTTCACATGAATTCGATTCATTTCTACAAGACAGAGGCATAAAGAGGGAAGTAACTCCTAAATTGAATGAAGTGGTAGAGAGAAGGAATAGGTTAATTGTTGAAGCTCCTAGGTCTATGTTGAATGAGAAGAAGCTACCCAATTACCTATGGGCAGAGGTTGTTTCCACAGCCACCTACTTGATCAATAGACTCCCATCTAAATCATTGGATGGTATGACACCCTATGAAGCATGGAATGGCAAGAGACCCTCATTGGACCATTGCAAAATATTTGGGTGCATTGCTTATGCACACATTTCATCATAAATTAGAGGGAATCTTGACCCTAAAGCTAAGAAATGTATATTCATTGGGTATGATCAAAACCAAAAGGGCTATATGCTATACAAAAAAACATTTATAATTAGTACGGATGTAGTGTTTGATGAAAATAATTCATGGTTTGAAGACGATTTTAGGAAAGTCAAGTTACTATATGATTTGGAAAATGATTTTCCAACCCTCACTCAAGATGATCAACAATTACCAGAAGATATCAACTCAGAGGATGAAGAGCAAATTGACTTCAAGGCTTGGAAGTCAAGAGGCAAGATCAAACTCAAGCAGCTAGAAAACATACCAAAGTCTTTAAATCAAGCACTTAAGAGATCTCAAAGAGAAAGCAAAAAACCCATAAGATATGACTATGATACAGTCACCAAGCATCTGTGTATATCACTAAAGAATCTATAACAGAAGAGCCTTCTTCATTTGAAGAGGATAGAAAGAAGAAAGAATGGAAAGAATTGTAACATAATCCTGGTAGGAGATGGTTGAACCACACCCTAAGAGAGAGGATTAGGAAGTAATCCTCAACCATGGCTTTTGGGGCAAGTGGTTAGCCCATCACATTCCTAACCAAGAGGTTGTGAGTTCAATCCCTTACATTGGTATCAGAGCCTAGGAAGTAGGCTTGGGCAAGGTGGAATGATCCAATGACCTCTAAAAAAGGCTCTTGGGCATCCTCTATGTGAAAGGGTAGGAATTGTGGAAGGCGCGCGCGTCGGTTTCAAGGATGGACCTTACAATGATTGGGGTGTATCTCTCAATCCGTAGGTCGGATTGAGGCGTGTAATATACCGTTGGAAAGCTCTCGGAACGAACTTTCCAATGAGCTAGCTTGGAAGTGTGAATTCCTTGGGAATCCTTGGGTGGCACTTGATTGAGTGTTCAAGATACCAAGCATGGGTGAGAACAAGGTTCAAGACCGAGGTTGAGAGCAAGGGTTCAAGAGACCAAGGTTGCGAACAAGGTTCAAGAAACTATGCGAGGTTGAGGGACATCAATTCAAGGGCACCTAGGGGTTCAAGGGACTGATCACCGAGGCTAGAGGGATACAAGAGTAGATCATTGAGGACAATGATCAACCAAGGGGGGAAGAATGTAACATAATCCTGGTAGGAGATGGTTGAACCACACCCTAAGAGAGAGGATTAGGAAGTAATCCTCAACCATGGCTTTTGGGGCAAGTGGTTAGCCCATCACATTCCTAACCAAGAGGTTGTGAGTTCAATCCCTTACAAGAATCCATGCAAGTAGTAGTAGAAGCACTTCAAGAAAACCATACTTGCGATCTAGTTCCCAAGAAGCCAAGCATGAAGGTAATTGGATCCAAGTGGATATACAAACTCAAAAAAAAAACTGAGATGGCTCTATAAACAAGTACAAGGCAAGGTTGGTGGCAAAGGGATTTGCCCAAACTCATGGAGTGGACTATGAAGAAACCTCTTCACCTGTGGCAAAGATGCCAACAATTAAGGTTTTGGTAAGTATTGTTGCTTTTAAAAATTAGAATATATATCAGTTAGATGTCAAGAATGCATTCTTAAATGGATGGATATCAGAATAAGTGTGTATGGCACAACCACCATGTTTTGAAGCTGAAGATAAAAAAGGGTTATGTATGCAAACTTAGTAAGGCACTCTATGGTCTCAAACAAGCTCGTAGAGCTTGGAACCGTAGACTTGTTACTTATTTGCAGGACCAAGGCTTTGTGGCTAGCAAGGCACATTCTTCTTTATTTATAAAGAAGACCAATTCAGAGGTTATCTACTTATATGTCAATGTAGATGACATCATCATTACAAGGAATTATGCTAATGGCATCAAGCAAGTTAAGGCTCAACTAATGGAGGAATTTAAAATCAATGATCTTGGTTTATTAACCTAGTTTCTTGGATTAGAGCTTGTGTACATAGATTCTGGCATATTTATTACTCAAAGAAAGTATACACATGATATGTTGGTAAAGTTCAAGATGGAGAACACTACGATTGCACATACTCATATGGAACTCAACCATAAGCTAAGTTCTCATGAAGGAGAACTCCTTGATGATGTTACAGGTTATCAAAAACTTGTGGGAAGTCTCAATTATGCTACTCTAACAAGAGTAGAAATTGCCTATGGAGTAAGTACATTGAGTCAGTTTATGCATGCACCAAGGAAGCCTCAAAAACTTGTGGGAAGTCTCAATTATGCTACTCTAACAAGAGTAGAAATTGCCTATGGAGTAAGTACATTGAGTCAGTTTATGCATGCACCAAGGAAGCCTCATATGGAGCTGCAAAAAGGATGCTTAAATATCTGAAGGGTACCATCAACGAAAGGTTGTTTTATCCCTTCCCTTTTGACATAGACATAAAGATGTATTCTAATGCAGATTGGGTTGGCTCCAAGGATGGTAGGAGGAGCAATTCATGGTACCTATCCTTTGCAAGTTCAAAGCTTGTATCATGGTCATCTAAGAAGCAACCAACTATGGCCTTATCTTCCATAGAAGCAGAATAAAGAGGTTTGGAGAGTGCAACCCAAGAAGCTATGTGGCTTAAGCAACTATATGCACATTTGGAGATACACTCTTACACTCCAATAACCTTTGGATACAACACTAGTTCACTTCATTTGGCTGCTAATCCTGTATATCATGCAAGGACTAAGCACATTGAAGTGCACTATCATTATGTGAGGGAAAAATTGTTTAACAAGGATATTCAACTATCTTATGTATCAACTCATTAACAATGTGCAGATATACTCACAAATTCATTTGATGGAACAAAGATTAACAGATTCGAATTGATGATTGGTTTGCAAGAAATCAAGGAGGAATGAAGACCAAGCATGTTAGGCTTGAGGAGGAGTTGGTGGTGCAATTAAAACCAAGCCCACATACTTGGTTAATTAGCTCATACTTGATTTATTGACATAACTCATACAAGGCTTCATATGATTAACCTCTTGTAAAAGTCCTTTACATTTACCGTTGTAAAAGTGGTTCACATCCACATGGAGTTAGGAAGCTCTAAAATCACCACTCATTTGGTTGTTGAGTGATGAGAGAATCTATCCTATACTTTAGGATTCACTTTTCAATAGATCTTTGAATTTGAATTCAAACCTTGGCTCCAAGTACAACTATAAGAAGAGGATCAAATGTCCCACGTGTAATCTTGAGCCCATGAGATCATTTTGAGGGAGATTCATTGTGAAGTGAGAGCTTCTCATAGCTCATTCACCTCTCACACATTGAGCAATGTATGATTACCAATGACATTGTATTTGTATATGATTTAATACATACATGATCATTACATTCTCATTTCACTTCTTTGTTATAACTCCATCAAAATAGTGATTGATCATTTAACATGATCTGAAGCATGGTAGATTCATCATACTGTCTAGTACATGACTACAAAGTTTCATTAGCATTACTTTTCTAGATCACAAGATATTAACACATCTTTGCTCATTGGTCTGTTAACTGTTAACACCAAAATAGTCAAGATGGTTCTATGGTTTGCTAAACATCCTTCTCTGTGTGTAGTCCATCATTTAATGATATCATTCATGATTGGTAGCTTACTAAGCTAATTAGAGTTTCCCAAAAGGAATTAAGCCAATTGCTTCTGTGCTCAGAGAACTGTTCGAAACATTGAACAAATGTAGGAACAAAAATAGCAAGTTTTGTGTTCTTAGATCAACTCCTACCGATCTGTTTTGATCCATTGATTAGTGGATAATGTTCCAAGAAACATACATGATTATTTATGATCATTAGCTAGCTAAAGAGGCCCACTACACTCCCCAACAATCATTCTTAGCCGGTGTGAAGCAAGATCAAGCAACACCACTTCATCTCTGAAGACTATCCACCATCTCCTCCAACACATAATACATATAAAAATAAGTTAAATTTAAAAGAGGCCACCAAGAGATGAAGATTAAGTTTGGATCATGATTTTGACATACTAAATCTAATATTAGACGTGGCAGTGAAGAAAGAGTGAAGTAAGTGTGATGAGAAACGTAGAAAAAATAAGTATTTCTCTTCAAGGCTATTGGAGCATATCCAAAAACATAAAGTTATTATTATGCTCCAAAAAAATAAATAAATAAATAAATTATTAGCATAATAATCCAAAGAGTGAATGTCAAGCACTCTTTGAGAAACATTCGGATTATTACTTTGTAATAAAATTACATTGGATTATTATGCTTCTCAACAAAAGAAAAATTAGCATAATAATCCAAAGACTTGATGTGAAGCACTCTTTGAGAAACATTTGGTTGGGTAAGTATGATTGTTTATGACATATACTATGGTACCAGCATCTCTCTTTGCCTTTTTGGTTCTCCAATAGTTTGACAATATATCCCTAAGATCTAATTATGCTTGAATGATGCTCCTATGCTATTCTTATATAGGAGTATGTGAAAATCATGCTCGTAATCAACAAGGGTTACCAAATTTGATGGAGAACAATGTACAAAAGAAGTGAATTAAGAATGCAGAAAGAGATCTTACTTTGTAACGGATATGAATGCATTAACTCAAAACAAAAACGTGTGGTGAAATTTTCAAGGCACTTCACTTTTCATGAAGTTTACTAAAAATTGCAACAATATCTGAATAAAAGGATATTAAATTTTAGAGCATTGCATTTCTTTAACACTGTAAATTAAGACAGCATTACAAATGAACATCTCGTAAAAGAAAGATAGTTCAAAGTAAGAGAAATCATAGATAAATCCAATGTAATGCATTTGATCTACAGAAAATATGGTTGCTCACGGTTATACCACAATTGCAACATCTTCCTAATGTCCTTTTTTATGTAGTCTGATTAATGCTTCTACGTTGATCATTTATAGGAGCATGTGGACAAAAGCTCCATTCTGACTAGGAGTGAGTTTATGGTTAGCGAATCTAAGACCAAAATCCCAAAACGTAGAAATGTTTAGGTGCACTTGTGTGCCATTAGTATTATCTACTTGCCTAATAGGACTCAGTTTCTTTTTCTTTTCAAGGAAGCTTTGGAGCTGATAAAAATCCCATGGAACATAAGGGCCAATACAGTGGTCTCTGCACTTCTCAAGCCCAAAGGCCATTATTGAAAAGTTCCGAACAAATATAACAATACCAAAGAGTATACCAGCTACAGAAGTATGCCTGTATACAAACTAAATTTGGCCTTCTGTATTATTTTGCCTGTTGTTTCTACGCCTGTATAAGTAAGAACCACGATATCTGAGTTGTTTGAGATTTTGCTTGTAACTTCTAAGCCTGCAGTGAAAGCGAAAAACAATTGCACAATTATATCAACAAGTTTATCCTTACACTAATACAGGTAGATGTGTAAATAACTTTGAACCATTGTGCATGGTGCACTTACATTGATTAAAGTTTTGGGGCTAATAAAAATCCCATCGAAGATTAGCAACTTCAGGTCGATACAGTAGTCTCTGCACTTCACAAGCCCAAAGGCCATTATTGAAAGTTTCAAACAAATATAAAATTGCCATAGAAGAATGCCTTTATACAATCTTAATTTGGCCTTCTGTATTATTTTTCCTGTTGTTTCTAAGCTAGTTGTTTGACATTTGCCTGTAATTTCTAAGCCTGCACAAAGAAAGGCAAATATAAATAAATAAAGTAAAATAAAATAAAAACACACAACAATATCAACAATCATATCCTTAAAGTAATACAGGTAGATGTGTAAACAGCTTTGAACCAGTGTATAATGCACATACATTAATTGAAGTTTTGAAGATGAGCAACTTTCGTTTGATACAGTAGTCTCTGCACTTCCCAAGTCCTCCCAACAAACCCGTTGGCCATTATTGACAAGTTTCGAATAAATATAGCATTATTATAGAAATATACAGGCTATAGAAGTATGCCTGTATACAACTAAATGTGGCCTTCTGTATTATTTCTTTTTCCTGTTGTTTCTAAAGTCTATATAAAGTAGAACACAAGATACCTGAGATGTTTAACATTTTGCCTGAATTTCTAAGCCTGCAGGAAGTTTTAAAAATGAGGAAGAGGGGGGGGGTCACAGAATTATGTCAGCAACCATATCCTTACAGTAATACAAGTAGATGTGTAAATGACTTTGGACAAGTGTACATGTTGCACTTACATTAATGAAATTTTTGGAGCTAATAAAAATCCCATTGAAGATGAGCAACTTTAGGTCGATACAGTAGTCTCTGCACTTCCCAAGTCCTCACAACAAACCCATAGGCCATTATTGAAAAGTTCCGAATAAATATATAATTAATATATAGAAGTATACAGGCTATAGAAGTATGCCTGTATTCGAACTAAATTTGGCCTTCTGTATTATTTTGCTTGTTGTTTCTAAGCCTGTATAACTAAATATCGAAGTAGAACATATGATATCCAAGTTGTTTGACATATTGCGTGTAATTTCTCAGCCTGCAGGAAGAAAGGGAGGAAAAAAATCACAAAATCATATCAACAAGCATACCTTGACAATTATACAAGTAGATATGTACATAACTTTGAACCAGTCTACATGTAGCACTTGAATTAATTTAGTTTTGGAGCTACTAAAAAGGCCACTGAAAATAAGCAACTTTAGGTTGACACAGTAGTTGCTGCATTTCTCAATTCCTCACAACAAACCCACCCATGGGCCATTATTGAAAAGTTTCAAATTAATATAGAATTACTATAGAAGTGTACATGCTACAGAAGAATGCCTGTATAGAAACTAAATTTGGCCTTCTGCATTATTTGCCTGATGTTTCTAAGCCTATATAACTAAATATTGGAGTTGAACACACAATACCCAAGTTGTTTGACATTTTGCCTGTAATTTCTAACCCTGCAGAAAGAAGGGGGAAAAAATCATACAATTCTGTCAACAAGCATATCCTTACAGTAATACAACAAGATGCGTAAATGGCAATACCACTGAAAAGACTAAGAAAACCCTCAAATTCACATATATATCCAGTTGCAACACATCAATAAAGGTGAAGTGTCTCACAAACTACACAACCATTGCCTGTGTTAGTAGATCGGACTTTTTTGAGTTAACCAATGGTTGCATTGTCATGTAGCACTGTCAGACCTACCAGCGATGGCTTGAAAATGTTTTAAGAGCAATACAGCAATGGATATTAGTGAAAGCTGACATAGCAGGACGGTTGATATCTATGTTGCTTCCTCTTCTCATATGTAGACCTTCCCCAAAGTTTTAAGAGGAACAGAGCAATGGATATTTAATAAAAAATGAAAGCTGACATAGCAGGACAGTTGATATCTATGTTGCTTCCTCTTCTCATATGTAGACCTTCCTTAATGATGTGTTATCAAAACAATGGTCCTACATCTCTGTGCACTATCATGATTCATCCGATCCAACGACTCCATTTATTGCAGTATTGTTCCATTCCTTCTTGTGCATCTGTTTGCTGAGCGACTTTTGACTGTCGAACTATGTGCTCCTTTTGTAGATCATGGTATTTAATGATAATTTTCACAAATGTCTTTAGGGATACCGATGGCATACATCTGAATTTCTGAGAAGTGTGATTGGTGTTTCTGCAGCCAAACTCAATGTAGGTATCATTGGAACACTTAGATCCCTTTGCATAACTTGCATCTAATGAAAAATGTTGAGTTTTGTTGATAGTAGATACATCCTCTTATCTGTCATCAGACTCACTTCTCAAACATAAAGCCAATACAGGCTTGGCTCTGAGCTCATAGCACACTGGGCAGCCACCTCCAAGGTGCTCATGTCCCATACCACCAACATGCCACTAGTACGGATAGCAAGACTTTGCCATGCGAGGACAAGAATCTATTCATGGCAAAGGCCAAGAAAGAGAAATTAGAGGACTTGAGTCCTATTTATAAGAATCGAGTGGAGACACCCAACTTCCATTCAGGGTAAACCTAATACACACTAACTGCTGGAAACAATGTCATATTGAGTGACAAACCCTAATTACAGCAAACCCTTAAATCAACAAACCATAACACTTACTCCTGTGACCACTGTAAGAACCTCGAAATTAAAACCCTAGTTTCCAGATTTTAATGTGCTTTTTAAGTGTCATAGGTCAAGATCATATTAGAAGTTGGATAAAGCATTAAAATCAAGGGCGGAGATTACATATGCCAAACTTTTGTGTGTGAACACACATGAAAAGCTGCCCAGGGCACAAACTCGTCAAGGTAGGCTTTATCAATGAATAAAGCTGTTTTTCTCATAAATTTTTGCAGATGGGTGCTGATAGAACCTCTGGTCAAACCTGGTTGGAATTGGAGAATCTTTATTAAAGAAAAAACCCTGTAAGAAAAGCTCATCTCACAAGGATATTAGTCAACTACCATATCAAGGTTGGTAACTCAGCTGAGTAATATTCTTAAAATGAAAGATATTCATGATCAACTTCTCAATGTTGACATGAATATTCCGAATGAAAAGATGGTAACTACCCTGATCAATTCACTTCATGCATCATAGTCAAGCTAGTGGACAAAGTTGAAAGTAGTCAATAACTCATCCACGTAGTCAAGATTGTCAACTGATTAGTCAAACCATCCACTCAATCTAATCACCTGAATGTATTGTACAAAGAGACAAAGGCCAATTGCTTCCCAATCCTTCAAAAGCATACAAGAATTACCACCTCAATCATCTTAGCATGAGGGAGGAGCTTGCACATAACAGAGAGAGAGAGAAGATACACCCTCCTTGCACAAGGTAGGAAGGAGATGTCTCCTTCCACTAGGACTGTCCCTAAAGCCCACACTTTGCGAAATCCTAACCCTTGAGAGCAAGCTTCTTGCAATGCCTCCTACCCCAAATTACTATCAATGCCCAAGATGTGCAAAGTTCCCTCAATTGGAATCAGTGTCTTTCCAGCTTGAAATAAGTATGAAGTGTATATCCTAAAGTCCATCAGCCATCAATCTGCTCAAGTATGTATGCAAAGTATCTCCAAAGCATTTGCTCCTAGAAACGTCTCTGATACCCAAAGTAACAGATCCCTATATCATATGATATATGCCATCAAGTATAGATGCCACTGTATGCAAAACATAGTCCTATGACAGCTGATGTGCCTTCTGGTAAAACGAGGGCACCCCTATAATATAATATTTGCATGCCTTATTTAATTTACGAAATTAAAAACAACAAAATTAAAAAGGTCATACCATCTGTTCAATAAGCACTTCTCCCATTAACAACAGTTCTCCTCCTTTCGATGATCTTCTGCTAACTTAGCCCTCTATAAATTAAAAAACACTGAATAAGCCTTTGAATAAATAAGATATTATTAAAAAATCTTCGATTAAGCTGGATGAATAACAAAGATGAAAAAAAATGATCAATATTATGGCATCTGATTTTGTTACCCAATATTTATATTTGTGTTTTTCTTCAAGATATTTAGATGTCTTTGTGATTGTAGCACCATCTTTTTTTGTTTTATAGAAATGCATCAAGTCAACCGATCCTAGAATTAGAGAAAATAAGCCATAAAAATAAAAAAAATTATATAAAAAAAAAAACTCAGTTCAACCATATTGATTCAACAAATTAAAACTTCAACGTTTGTCAAAGAATGTATGATTAACTTACCTCTGGTGATAGAGATGGTGTGGGTAGACGAAGGGGAAATGCTTGGGGGCAGGTCAGGACTCGTGGGCGCAGTTGATGACAGACATGGCCGATTAGATGATGAAGGTGGTAGTGAGGAAAGAGCATGGGGATAAGAAATCAATAGCAGGATCCATAATCCTAGGCACAAAGTCATGAACGGTCGCATCCTGATATATATGGAAAGGGAACAAGGGCTTCAAGGAGTATTCGAGTCGATGAACAGACTTATCAATGCACAATGGAGTTTCTCTCTCTCTCTCTCCCCCTCCCCCCCCTCTCTCTCTCTCTGTGTGTATGTCTATATATATATATTTATATATATACTCGATTCTAATCTCTAACGTACACGATCTACACCGTACGTTAGAGTCCAGAATCTAGTTGCTCCTTAAACTCCGCTGCTCTGAGGAGCAGTTGCGATGCTGAGGATTCGTTGCAGGCCTGTAGGATATCAGCTGAAGACTGAAGCCTGCTGCAAGGCTGCCCGAGACGCTATCCCGAACGAAAGTGGGCTGTAATGAGTCAGAACTCAGCCGTACTTACTATATGAAGCACGAGTGAGTGTGAAATACATCACGAGGATGATGGTACCGTCACGTACGCTTCTATGATGCCTAGTTATTTTTGTGGCCCTTCACATTGGGGCATCCTTTACATCTCACTCATGTCACTTTAAACCAAAGGAGATTCCAATGTCATCAAATGTAAGCCTCATTGCACATGAAGGGAGATGTACAAACTTTCAAGAGAAATCATCCAATCGTCTCCACCCATGTGAGTGGGAGTTCCATCCACACAAGATGGCGGTATTCTCTATGTAAACCTCTTTGAATCTCTCTCTCTCTTTGTGTCTCTCTCTACCATCGAAGGTCACCAAATCAAACATTGACCATCTATCACCCACATGCTATTAAATGCAGATTCCTTTCATGAAGGGTTCCTTGACTATTTGGCTATGAGTACACCTCCACAATAGTCAACGAATACACCTCCACAATACACCTCTCTATCTTGCAACCTCATTGAAGAGGGCATTTGCACAATCAAATACATCCTCAAAGACTTGTGCTCAATTCCCATAAGGATTAAAAACCACATGAATATGTGTCCAAGGTCTCACTCATCCACCTTGCAACTCATAGATGAAGTAGTACCCTCATGCCTCTACCCTTGAGCATGCCATAATCCATTTCGGATTCAAAGGCCATCAATTTCACTTACCAAAGTATGTGCACATAGCCCACACCAGAAATGTAGATCGATGTGGCACATTCTTCCACAAGAAACCTTGTCTCTCTACCCATTTGCATCAAATCTTGTGTCAACAAATGTGCCTTATGAAATGGAGATGAAGAGAGAAGTCCATTTAAGGAAATAGATCATGCATTAACAGGCATCCAATTTATAAAATTGAGGTAACAATTTAGAGACTTATGGAGGGTATCTTCTTTACATGCAACATGAAGTTAATAGTGTGATTTTTTTATTGATGATAAGAATGCAAATTCCTATAAAACTTCCCACCTCAAGAAAGTAACTCTTTTTTCTCCCCTCTTTTCTTATTAACTCCACTAAAAATGGAAAATTAGAAACCTCTTCTAAAATCTAGGAACCTTCCCTGAAATTCAAGAACCTCCTATAAATTTTTAGGAACCTCCCCCAAGGTTTAAGAACCTACTCTAAATTTAAGGAATTTGTCCAAAGGTTTAGGTGCTTCCACTAGATTTAGGACTCTCCCCTAAAATTCATGTACCTAAAACTAAATTTTCGGAGCCCCCTAAAATTTAGGCATCTCTTATGAACTCCATGATCCCAATGTAGTATTCCTTGATGCCCAAGTTACCTGTCGTTAAAGCATAATTTTTTTTTTTTGGAAATGTTTGGAATTGTATTGCCCCAAAAAAGATCAAATGCCCAACATTATGCGTGAGAAGAGAAAAGAGGGCCAAAAAGCACATAGCCTCATTGGACTTATTTGAAAGCATGTTGGTCATTTGGTTGGTTGTACCCTTTTCCTTTCCAATAGAAAAGAGGGTTGCCTCATGGCAACCGATTATGTGATGGAAGGAGAGAACCAATACTCCAACTACTTATGAACATGAAGGTACAAGAAAGAAAACCTACTTGTATATGGCAACCCATGTGCCCCCTTTGCATCCCATACCACCGAATACAAGAGTGTAGACACTACAACATATGCATAGTTTCTTTTATTGGTATTGTGGTGTGTGTCATCTGCATAGACATCAAAAGATTAGTCGATATGCATTGGTATCTTGTTCAATAGCCCAATTAGTAGTCCAATCAATAGCCTAGTTAGTAACCCAATCAATAAAGCCTAATAAGTATCTGACTCGGTAGCCTAGTTGATATCTTAGCTGGTAGATGAGTCAGTAGTCCAATCGGTAGCCGCGTCTATAACCCAATTGATTGCATCGTTAATGGGAAATAAAAAATTCATATATATATATATATATATATATATATATATATATATATATATATATATATATATATATATATATATATATGTGTGTGTGTGTGTGTGTGTTCAAGGTTGCCTTTGTAGATTTTTCATAGATTCAAAGTAATGAGCTGCATAGAAAATTGTTTGAATGGTGCATTCAATGTGTACACTTACACACTCATACATACATACATACATACATACACATACATAGAAATGAACAAATTTGGGGCAAAAATACATAAACTTGAAAAAAACGCAAGGTCAAAACCCCATTCCTAACGTTAACATAGAAAATAGGTAAGATAAGTCATAAAAAATGATAGAATCAATCAATTAACTTTCATAAAACCAAATTCCAGGACAAAAATAAAGCATGTGTTTGGAATAATAGATTTCTGAAATAAAAATCATTTCTCAAACATCATAAAGGTCTACAATAATACATTCCTGAAATAAAAGCCATGTCTCAAATATAATAAGATTCTACAAAAATACATGTTTGAAATATAACGCATGACTAAAATAAAGTTTTGGTAAAACTATCATCATTCAATGAGTCTTTCCCATTCGACAATTGTGTATTTCTCTTCTAACTCCAAGAGGTATGTGTGTACACCATTTTGGTATCATGTAGCCTCCTCTACATGACTAGGTGGATGTCACACCATTTTGGTATCATTTAGCCTCCTCTACATGACTAGGTAGATGTCCTAATTTGAGCTCCTACGTTTGAAAATAAAAGTAAGTTATATATGAAGAACACAATTGGTATGTATTACAAAAAAGGAACAAAATCAAGATACTTAATACTTATGAAGTCCGAATGAGATATTGAGATGTCTTCACTACCTCGATGTGATTTCATTATGCACCACAATCGAACTTTGATGGCCCTCCTATATTGTTCAAGTTGATTCTTTATATGCAATTTGATCCCACTCTTCCTTAGATATGTATAGAGGTTTTGATTTACCTATTTTAAAATGAATGTCGAGCCATGTCACATCTATGTTTTTAGAATACCGATCACTTGGTTTTAATCCATACTCAAGGCACCTCGATGGATCTTTGTGTGGATTGACACTCATGTAGTTTACATCGGATATTGTAGTTCAATTTTTCTTTATATTGTTGGTTTCAATGCATAAATTTGACATCATAAGCAAATCTTTTGCTTGCACTTGCTCTCGCGAACAACCGACCACCCACCAATACACACAAAGGAATTCGATTTTGGTTCTCCACCCTGCCCCCGAGCCAAGCCTAGAAAGACTCTCCCTCTCTAATGCTCTTAATGTGAGTATATTAATACTCTAAGTGGAGGGACTCCTCTCTCCCCCCTTCTACCAAATGGGCATAATGCCCTCAATGATGCCATGTGACATCTATGCCATCTCACCCAAGAGGGTATGCATCCATGACATGGAATTTCCTTCCCCTTGAAAACATTTTCATCCTCAAAAATGCAAATGAAATATCCATAATGGTAGAAGAAAGTGCTCGGACTCACTTGAACCCCATGTACTCTATGTACATGGTCATCTTTGTGTGTTGTTTCCCCATATCCTTCCCCTTAAGAATTCTCATATGAGATCATCTCAATGGTGCAAAACCGTCTGAGTGGTGCCTACTATCTCCCATATACACTCAACTTCCAAATTATCACTCCCATAACATATAACATCACCAAAATGACCTAAGTCCATGTGATGTATCCTCAATGTAGTAAAAGTATGAAAAGTAAGTGCAACGTGCCAAGCTCATAAGGTTGAACATACCATAATGGAGATAATAAACCATACAATCCTCTGAAATATAGAACAAAGTCCCATAAAAAGTGACTACAAACCCATGTAGGAATAAATGATAGATTTGCCATCATACTACTCTAGGCCTCCCTAACCTTGAGTGTAATCACAAGTAATAGTATCTAAACTACCTTGTGAACTATGCAATTCCATCATCTAGCTCATATATAAGAATTTCTTGGTAGTAAAATGCAATATCTACATTTCACCAACCAAGAAGTCTACATTTCACCAACCAAGAAGTCTGTGGTTTGTCACCCTTGTTGATATATTTAGGTAGTGATGTGTGTGAACACTCTAGGACCGCCGGGGCACTTTTTTCCCTCTTTAGGAGGTTTTTTCCCCCCGGCTTGTATATACGCCTATTGCCCTAATGGGCTACTTATCTTTGTACATTCTCTAGTAATACATTCAGTATTGTGTGTTTGTGCTCCAAGCTTCTTCTTCTTCCTTGTGCTGTTCGCGTGCTTACGCAGACGTCTATCTCCAACAATTGGTATCAGAGCAGGTCGTCGTTTCTTCTAGGGCGCCGTCGACACTCCTCCGTTTGCAATCTCAGATTCGTACGAAATTTGTGCTTGTGCAGGCTATTTCGTCCTTTTGTGCCAAAGGTATATACCAGTTTCTGTTCGCCAGTTTAAGCATCTCGAAGTCTGCTACAAGTCTAGCAAAACTCGTCTGGGCAGTTTTGTTCAACTTTTTGAGATACAGTCAATTTTCTGCATCAAGGTATTTTAGTCACCGGCCATGGCTGAAAGCAGTGATGTATTCCGTATGTTGGCTGTTGAGGATAAGTTGGATGGTACTAACTACCCATTATGGGCTTATATGATGCGACATGTACTGGTTGCAAAAGGACTCTGGAACATTGTGCAGGGTGTTGAAAGACGTCCTGTTACACCTGCGACTACAGGTACTACAAATACAGGTGCTGGAGGTGCTGGAGCTGATGAAGATGGTGTCGAAGATGATATTCCACAGATTCCTGTTCGTGCTACTGTTTCTGTTGCACCTACTGCAGAGCAGATTCGTTGGGATGGCAGAGATGCCCAGGCACATGCATTGATAGCTTTGTCTGTCAAACGTGCCATTATTCCTCACATTCGCTCCTGCAGAACAGCAAAGGATGCTTGGGATACACTTACCACTTTGTACCAGGCTAGGAATGAGGCTCGTGTTGCTTACCTCCGAAAACAGTTGGAGAGTGAGCACATGAATGAAGGTGATTCTATGGACAGTTTTCTTACAAAGATCAAAGACCTGAAGGAACAATTGATTTCTGCTGATGAGGTTATACCAGATAGCTCACTTGTGCAGACTATTCTGAATGGTCTTCCTGATTCATATCAGATCTTTGCCTCCACTCTTCGGTTGATGATGAAAGGCAATCCGAATGCCTTGTCATTTGAGGAATTAGTCTCTATTCTGTTGCAGGAAGATCAGTCCAGGCAAAACAGGTCCATTATGCGTGTTGCAGATCAAGCTTTCCTGGCTAGTCAGAAGGGCAAAGGAAAATGGAGCTCTTCTACTAGTAAGCAGAAATCTGCAAATGCTGCACAATCGAAGAACCAGGATAAAGATGAGAAGAAATCAGAAAAGCAGAAACTGTTCTGCAAGTACTGTAAAGGAAATGATCATATTATAAAGAACTGTCCAAAACTAGCTGCTAAAGAGGCAAAGAAGAAAGAGGCTGGAATGGTTGTTGCAGAGGCCTCTACACCAAAAACAGAGTCTGCAAATCTTGTGCAGGAAGAAGAATGGGCGTTTACTACTGTCTGCAGTTTTGACCCATCTTCTCATGATCAGTGCATGTCTACAGTAGACTCAGATGTTTGGTACTTTGACAGTGGGGCGACCAAACATATTACCTCGCAGCGCAGTTTCTTCTCTTCACTCGAGCCTGCCCCTACATGGAATACTGTCACATGCACCAATAACTCCTCTTATCCTGTTATGGGAGTTGGTAAGATCATTCTGACTACTGCTGATGGTAGTTCTTTCACTTTATCAGATGCTTTATTTGTGCCAGGGATCAAAAAGAACCTGTTATCAGTTTCTGCATTAGCCAAGATTGGCTTGGTTGTGAAATTCGTTGATGAGAGGTGTACAGTCCATGATCTCTCAAATGGTGATGTGATTATTGCTTCTGGCATCTTATGTCGTGGGTTGTATAAGCTCATAGACTATGAAAGATCTGTGAATGATTCGGCATGTGCAGTTCATGATTCTCAGGCTACGTCAGATGCAAAGCTTTGGCATGCACGCTTTGGTCATCTGAATTTTGCTAGTTTGCTACGCCTACAGAAATCTGAAATGGTGTCCTCTTTGCCCAAACTTGAGGCTCCTGGAAAACATGTTTGTGAAGGCTGTATTTTGGGCAAAATGCAGCGTTCTTCCTTTCCAAAAGATGGTTCAGTTCGGGCTACGCAGAAATTGCAGCTTGTACATAGTGATGTCTGTGGTCCTATGCAGACACCCTCTTTTGGAAATTACCTTTACTTCATGACTTTCATTGATGATTTTTCCAGGCATGCATGGGTATATCCACTCAAAGCAAAGTCCGAAGTGTTCATGTGCTTCAAACAGTTTTTGGTTTTGGCTGAAAATCTGTCAGCATGTAAAATGGGCACCCTCCGTTCTAATCGAGGGGGGGAATATATGTCTTCAGATTTTAATGCATTTCTGGCTGAACGTGGGATAAAACACCAGTGTACAGTGCCGTATACACCTCAACAGAATGGAGTTGCTGAGCGAAAGAACAGGTCACTCATGGAAATGGCGAGGTGCATGGTCAAAAGTCAGGCTTTGCCACATAGTTTCTGGCTTGAGGCTGTCATGTGTGCAGCATATGTACTGAACAGGTGTCCCACTAAAGCGTTGCAGTCTATCACTCCATATGAGGCTTGGCCTGACCGCAAGCCATCTGTTGCTCATCTGCGTGTTTTTGGTTGTTTGGCATATGCATTAGTGCCTGAACAACATCGCAGAAAATTGGATGATAAGGCAGTAAAATGTATTTTTGTTGGGTACAGTTCTGAAAGTAAAGGCTATCGTCTGTATCATCCACAGACTAAACGCATTCTGGTTAGCCGTGATGTTGTCTTTGTGGAAGATGCTATTCAGCCATTGCTTTCATGTACTAAGGAGACATCTGTTAGCTCCAAAGACATGTATGATACTTTGATGCCTCTTTTTATAGGTGGACAGGCTAGTGCTGGTCCTAATGAGGCAACTTCTCAACCTTTGCAGGTTTCATATGATGATGCAGATCATTCCATTTCTTATGCAGATTTACATGATGCACTTGTTGATGAGAGAGCTGATATTGAGCAGGCAAAAACTATGCCAAAATGGTTGGTGCAGACTTTGCGTGACAGCAAATTAGATGCACCTTTGTCATATCGTACTCGTTCAGGCTCTCATAGTGCCTCCTTTGCATCAGATTGCTATGCTATGGCTGCATCTAGTCTCTGTGATGAGAATGAGCCTGTTTCTTTTGATGAAGCACAAAATTCAGAAAATTGGATGGCTGCTATGCAATCTGAATATGATGCTATAATGAAGAATGGTACATGGTCTTTATGTGACTTGCCTCCTGGCAAGAAGGCCATTGGCACTAAGTGGGTATACAAGCTGAAGCGTAAACCTGATGGTACAGTTGACAGGTATAAGGCTAGGCTTGTTGCAAAGGGTTATGCACAGGAAAGAGGCATTGATTTTGATGAGACCTTTGCACCTACATGCCGTATGACTACTGTTCGCAGCATTTGTGCACTTGCAGCCCATCATGGTTGGAATGTACATCAGTTGGACATTAAAACAGCATTTCTGAATGGTGACTTGCATGAAGAAGTGTATGTTTTTCAGCCCCGTGGCTTTGTGCAGAAAGGGCATGAAAACTAGGTTTGCAGGTTAAAGAAGGCATTATATGGTTTAAAGCAAGCACCACGTGCTTGGTATGAGAAGATACATGCCTATCTGATTGCACATGGTTTTGAGAACAGTCCAACTGAAAGCACCTTATATGTTAAGCGTGCTAATGATGTGCTTCTGATCATTGTTGTCTATGTTGATGACATGCTGCTCACTAGTCCTATTGAGACACATATTGCTGATTTTAAGGCTGATTTGCATGCCTCATTTGAGATGTCTGATTTGGGGCATTTGCATCACTATTTGGGCATTCAGTTTATGCACGTTGATGGTGGAATGGCTTTGTGTCAAACGAAATATATTGACACATTATTGCAGCGTTTTGGCCTTGAAGACTGTAAGCCTATTGCCACTCCTATGAAGACAGGTTTACGATTGAGTCTTCATGATGTTGGAGATGCATTTGATGCTGTTCTCTATCAGCAGGCTGTTGGATGCTTGATTTACTTATGCATTACTCGGCCAGATATTCAGTTTGCTGTCTCACAGATGAGCAGGTTTATGCATCGCCCAGGAGTCACGCATTGGAAAGCGGTTAAGTGCATCTTTCGCTACTTGAGTGGTACTCGGCTACTTGGGTTGTTTTATCCCAAGGGGGGATCACTACCGCCAGATTTGCATGCTTTTTCTGACTCAAATTGGGCTGGTTGCTATGACACTCGTGTGTCCACCAGTGGTTTTTGCTTCATGCTTGGTAGCTCATGTATATCTTGGTTGAGCAAGAAGCAGCCTACTGTGGCCACTTCCAGTTGTGAGGCTGAGTATAGGGCAGCTTTCACAGCGACTGTTGAGTGTGTGTGGCTCAGACGCCTTATGGCTGTTTTGGGTGTTGGCCAGTCTTCTGCCACCACCATCTTCACTGACAGTCAGAGCGCATTGGCAGTTGCGAGGAACCCTGTGTTCCATGCTCGCACTAAGCACATTGAGGTGCATTGTCACTATGTCAGGGAGAGGTTCTCTGCTGGGGAGATCAGCTTGGCATATGTGCCCACACAGGAGAACATTGCAGACCTTTTCACGAAGGCTCTGCCTAGGGAGAAGTTTGAAGCTTTCCGCAAAGCTTTGGGCTTACTTCCTTTTGTGGAGTGATTTCCACATAGCTTGGCACTTCCTTATACATGAGTGCCAGCTCCTTGTTCACCGCATCACTCCCAGGGGGGATTTGTTGATATATTTAGGTAGTGATGTGTGTGAACACTCTAGGACCGCCGGGGCACTTTTTTCCCTCTTTAGGAGGTTTTTTTCCCCCGGCTTGTATATACGCCTATTGCCCTAATGGGCTACTTATCTTTGTACATTCTCTAGTAATACATTCAGTATTGTGTGTTTGTGCTCCAAGCTTCTTCTTCTTCCTTGTGCTGTTCGCGTGCTTACACAGACGTCTATCTCCAACAACCCTTTACCATTGGACTAAGTTCTATTGGAAGAGAATCTATTGGCACTAGATCAAACTCTAGAATATTCTCTTCCTTGTAGTTTGCCATATGAATGCAAAAACATTCACTTTGAGATTCAGATAATCCCTAAGTAACCATGCTCCTAGCTGATGTTTACACATCGTACTCATGATGTAACACCAACTAAGTGTTTGGTACTCTAATAGGTTATATATATCCCTAACTCCTAGAACCCCTAAAGAGAAGAGTCATATCTCTACTCCCAATCTCACTAATGTCAATAACTAGATCATCTCATCTAGTCAAGGACCATCATTGAAAATAGCATAACTACTTCTCTCTAGAGTCTACATGTGAGACTCAATCTAACCATCATGATTAATTGATCTCCCTCTCGTCTTTGATAGAAGAGTGCCACTTCTATCTAGACAACCAAAATGAGAGAGTGAAACTCTCTCTCTATAATCTCATCTAAGGAAAAGAGTTGTGGTAGTGGAATATATTCCACTTTCCCTTTCCTTTTGAAAGAGATTCTTTTGAATTCAATTGCTCTACTCATAATTGAGAACATGCATATATATTCTCCATGTTTTTCCTTCCAAAATAGTGGAGAGTGAAACTCCCATGTGAAGGAGAAGTAGAGTAAATGAGATCCTTATCAAATGTAGACTAAGAGATGGTTTTTAAACACCTCTTCTCTTTGAAGGGAAAACATACTCTATTCTTCTCATATGAAGAAATCATGTTTTCCTTTCCTTTTTTTCTTTTCTCAAAGAATAGGAGCTAAAGTGAGATCTCTAAGCTAAAGTGAGATGTATCCTTGATATTTGAGTTGATTCCCACTTTCTCCTTTCCTTGAAAGCCGAACTTGTGAATTCATTTTCTCCTCTCTTCCATACCAATGCATAATTCCTCATTATATAAAATCCTATAAAGATGGAGAACAAATCTCCCATAACTAATGAAGGTGTATGTAGTGAAGAATGGAGAAAACAAATTCCTTATAAGGATCAAATCCCTCTACTAAAATGGTCAGCAATGATATGACATGATACCATCAAATCCACATGGTTGGCTATCTCTATCAACGATCCTCCGTGCATGAATCTATACGATCCAATCAAACTAATGGAATTATCCTTTCTGAAAACCTGAAAATGAGTATGTGATATTAGTGGTGATAAGATCACATATCACATTCTCTACTAGAAGAACAAATAAATTTTCCCAAAACTATGAAGGATAACTCCCAGTCCTAAGGAGATGTCTACTAAGAGCTCTCCTCTCATCTAGTGAGACATGATGCCATGAATGATGAGTCCTTTTCTCCCTAGCCATAGAAGAAGAGTGCTCAAATGGAAATCGTTTCCACCGTCCCATACCAGTGGAACCTTCTTGCAATCCATGGCGTCATACCTACAATAAACCGAATATATATATTCCATATATATGCAATGGAATATATAGGTGGACTCTAATGAATCCCATATCCTCAACTCATATCAGTGGACTCAAATGAATCCCATATCCTCGAACTAGTTTAGTTCGGTTCTAGTTAGCATGTGACAGTGGATATCCCTTGCTATTCCGAACTAACTTTTTCCTAGGTACTAAGACTAAGTCTAAGTACCTCTTTGTGGATCCTCATATACATATATGTATTGGGTACCCCAAATATTCCTCACTAAGGGATCTATGCTCTAGGTCATAGAGCTAGTGCCATGCCTATGGCATTCCTAACCATCACTCGAATCACATAAGCACCCGTCGATGTTGTCTCATGAAACCCATCTGTGTGATCCCATCTAATTGATTTCCTTAGTAGTGTAGCAAAAATGCTTCACTACTTGCTCAAGTGATGTGCATGAGTGAAACTAGTCACTCTTTGGGTATTCCTGATAATACCCCATAGTCTCCTAATCATCTTGGGAGACTCTTGTGAAGATAACTAAATCTTCACTACCTTGGAGATGATCATAAATATATCTCCCGTGCTTGTATGCAACTTCCTATCACCTATAGGATAGCTTGTGCACATTCCTAATGATGAAGCTACATGTCCTTACCCTTAGCAATCCTATGGTTTAAATCCATAAGGATTATGTGTAGGGATCCTATTTCTATTGAAGTTGCCTTATCTATAATACTGTGAAGGTGTTGAGTCCATCAAGTACATGCATATGAGCATGCTAACACCTTATTGATGTTTGCAAAGAAGGCATGTTAACATGCCTTAACATTCTTACCTAAAAGTAAGTGCGTATATAACGCCATGAGGTGACAAAAATTTTTATAGCATTTCCCCAAGGAAATGGAGTCCCAAAAAGTTTTAACCATAAACTCAATGGCACACAAGCCATCCAACAACATAGGGCTTGACAAGCCCAAGTCATGCATGCCATAAACTCATACATCAACTCCATAACCTGCAAAAACATAAAAACAAATGCTAGCAACAATCTCTTTGTTGCATAACCATGTAGTTTCTGCAATGATCTTTCCTGGAAACAATCAAAAAGTGTACTCCTAGCACATTGATCCATACCTTTAAGATTAAAACAATGATCAACTTCGATGTATGCATTTCAATCGATGCATGTACCTACACTAGAACATGCCATAACATAAAGTAAAATGCCTAAAAATATAAACCATACATCCCTAAATGATTTGGTATTGGAATTGCATGCATCCAATCCTTTCCAATGAGCTTCGATACCTCTACACCTTCCTCCTCAGGTGCTAATATAAACTTTGAAGTGTCTGAAAACATTGGATCACTTCCTAAAACATAAAGCATGGTCAAATATTACCAAAACAATACAAATTTACCCCAAAGATGCATATGTAATCCTTATTTATACCTGCAAAAACTTTTTTAGGACCTGCAAATAATCATAAAATGAAGTATATATCATGTGCAAGTGGCTCGAAGTGAAATTACTTCAATCTCCTTCCCGATTTGTAAGATATGGCTCCCGGAAAGTAGTTGCCAAAAATTGTTCAAACTTTGCAGACCTATACAAACCTGCAAAAATACATAATTTGCAAAATTCCTTTGAACATAGCCTTGTGATCTTCAAAACAAGCCATATCACATCCAATTTGGAGTTTTCTAGCCCAAGATATGGCCGTTCCAAGCGGGACATGCTAAACTAATGGACTGGTGAAGGGGCTGGAAAAAGTGTGAAAATGTGATTTTTAGAGTATCCAAAAGCATTCTTCCATAAAGAAAATCCTAGAATTCTCTCCATAACCTCAAAGAGTAAAATATGAACATGCTTGAGCCTCTTTTCACCTTTCCAAACCCTCCCTTCGTGCATGTTAATTTGCTCCCCAAAAGAGGCGTAAATCAAGGTTTTTAGTTTCATGCCAAAACTTAACTGTGAGATTTTAGCAAGCTTCTAATCCATCCTAATGTGGATTTTTCTTGGATTTTCTTATTCTCCATGGTAATACATACACCATATATTATGTATGTATGTATACTCTAATCCGTGGAAACCCTCTTAAATAGTCTCTTTTCTTACTCCCAAAAAGTGGGGTTTGACAAAAATTAACATCTGAATTTTTTTCAAAAAGGTGCGGAAAGGGGGTCTTTGAGGAAGTAAGATTCCTCCTTAACTTATCTTTTGAATCTAATGATTCCATTGTGAAGTCCATATGATATACTCTTAGTATATATACTTTTTCCCATCCATCCATAGTCAATGCACCTCTTTTTCCCTCTTCCAAAATGGGAATTTCTTAAATTTAGGTGCTGAAATTTTTCCTCAAATAGTGATCGAAGGGGGGTTTTTTGAAGCTTCAAACTCCCATCATACTGAGGTATATTTTTGATTTCTTAATATTATATGGAATTTAATACACTAGACTATAAGTATGCATGATTTTTCCTACCAAAGTAAGAAAAATCCTGCTTCATTTCCCTTTCCCAAAATGGATACTTATAAAAAGTAGCACCTGCAACTTATCTAAAAATCATGAACACAGCTACTTCAGAGATACCTAAAGCTTAATCTTTCTTGAAATTTGAGGGGATCCTTGATTCAAGATGAGACTATCTATCTCATTCTCTCCATATGCATGATTTCTCTCCTTCTCTGCCGTTCTCAAAGAGTCACCCTTGTCTCTTAATTCCTAAAAATAACAAAATGCTCATACCTGTGATTAAGATAAAACTCCATCCTCTTCCGTTTGGAACCATGATATCGAAAAGTTCATTGAAGGGATGCTCTTTGTTCATTGACTCTTCATATGCAACATGTGCATCCCATCTCCATCTCTCTTGTCAAGAAAACATGCTTGTTGAGCACCCACTTGTACTTATGCAAGTCCGAGTCCTTTGACCCCAACTTGGTTTCCATTTTCTTACATGTCTGTGGGCCTTGAGGCATCTACTCCTCACATTTGGTTGCTTGCATGAGCCCTTACGAATGTAACTTCAGCTGCTTACGAATGTCCTTCAACTGATAATAAATTAAATTAAAGCGGGATGGATT
Source organism: Ceratopteris richardii (assembly GCA_020310875.1). Lineage (NCBI taxonomy): Eukaryota > Viridiplantae > Streptophyta > Polypodiopsida > Polypodiales > Pteridaceae > Ceratopteris > Ceratopteris richardii. Next base: position 130,610,542 of record CM035432.1, read on the forward strand.
TAGAGTCATCACAGAGGCGTGGCTCCATGGCTACAAGGAATGCCTTCCATCCTTAAGATCGGAGTTCAATCCTCATCCTCTCCACATGCGATAACGTTCAAAGTCAACTACTCTGATACTAGTTTTGACATCGCAATCCAATCTTTTGCTTGCGCTTGCTCTCGCGAATAGCCGATCACCCACCAATACACACGGAGGAATTCGATTTTGGTTCTCCACCTTGTTGCCAAGCCAAGCCTAGAAAGACTCTTCCTCTCTAATGCTCTTAATGTGAGTATATTAATAATCTAAGGGGAGAGACTCCTCTCCCCCCTCCTTCTAGCAAATGGGCATAATGCCCTCAGTGATGCCATGTGGCATCTATGCCATCTCACCCAAGAGGGTATGCATCCATGACATGAAAATAAATTTGGTGTTGTTATATTGCAGCTCAATGAGTTGATGGATGTCAGTTCACATGGGCATTCCAACAACATCAATAGTAATCTCTCCATCATGATGTGCAAAATAAATCTTGGTGGGATCATGCTCATGTGCCTCCCAAGGTGTACAAAGTGTACCAACTAGAGTACCATGTGCATATATGGCTCATGCTATGGATTGAGTACATGAAATAACATCACTAGAAGATCCATAACATTAGCCACCACCACTACCCATAGATCACCTATTGCATGCATGATGTTGTTTGGCATGCAATGGAGAGAGAATAGCTGAAGTACTTAAATGTAGTGTACTTTGACTACACTTTGTGCTTGTATCATCATCATGATTGAATAGTCAATCATGCCCAACCAAATCATCCAATTTCATATCGTATATCATGGAGAAGCAACTCCTTATAGGGTATTGAGTTCAATCAAAGGTGCAATGGGCATGATGGAATGGACCTTAGGGAAATATGATGGTCCAAATTGTGACCAACATAGTGGTGTTATCCCCATACTCAGTAGAGTGAAACTTTGGGACAAGTGAGCATGTTGTTGAAGTGTCAATTGAATCAAGAAATCCTAGAACTCATCATTTGCAATACTTCGAGGTGTATCTCTATCAATCATTTTTAAAGAACAAAAAAATAAATTAATATACATAAAAAACAACATAACATGAATAATAAAAAGAAAGAGGCAAAGAAAAATATATATACATATTTTATGCAAGTGAATTTGCAATCAAGTCCATTTGTGATTCCTCATCAACATCTATTTTGGTTTGCAATATTGGCTCAAATTCCATAGTTTTTTGTTGCAATTCCTCATCTTGTAGGTCATCCTTATCTATTTCATTTTGCCCAATACATGTATTTTTAGTTGGCATAAGATATTTTTCAATGAGGTCGTTGGTATTATTAATTGATGGATGATCCTCTACTTTAGATCTTTCATATATTTTATGTCCTTTTAAAATGGATTTTTTTTCTTGGATCAATGTTTGTAATGTAAATAGCTTGTTCACAATGTCATCCAAATGCAAAAGTAAGATCCTTATCATTCAATACCTTTGTAGAATTAATTTGGATAAACCGACTTGCATCCTTCTTAGAGTTGCTTTTCGTCATGAGGTAATCACTATAAACTATTTTACATCAAGTAGAAACAAATCAAATTGTCAAAAAGATATCCTCAATATATATTGGATTGTCCCACGACAATCCAAATTGGCTAAGATATCATTTGTATCTCTTGTGCTTGGCCTTCTATTTTGTGTAAAGCTTACCATGTTTCCACTATCAAATATGTGTTAACATCTGTCACGCTCTTTTGTGTGAAAATGTTTACCATATGCTCATATAACTATGTATTTGTGATATCTCCAATTTCATCCAAGCACAAAAACATGCTCTTCCTTACTTATAACTACTCCATCTTGTTAAGCTTCTTCCATTGCTTCTCAAAGCCAAACTATTGTTTGAAACTACAAAAAAGTTGTAAAATTTTCTCGAAGAGGTGGACTTCTTGTTTTGCAATTGCATCCAAATCTTAGTCCTCCCTCTTTGCATCTATTCTTCTCTTCCTTATATTTTTCCATTCATTATTACATTAGTTTTTAATTCAAAATATTGAACTTCATTAGCTTATTTCCCAAAGATGCACTCATCTTTTTCTCCTTGTGCTTCCAAACTAATTACTTTTTGGTCCTCTTCATCTAACAAAAAATGTGACATCTGTAGACAAAAAACTAATATAAATTCACTCTATATCACAAATCATTCATGTACTAAACTCATACTCTTTGTTGAACAAATCTTTTAAAGGTTTTTATAAACCTTTTTAAGAAGAACATCTATCTAGAATGGAAATTGCCAACAACTCCAACCAAGTCAACTATGTGTAGAAGTAAATGAAGTTGGATGGTCATCAAGTCTATAGGAAAATTCTTGTCCATCAGACATACATTTTTTATGGATTTTTTCAAATATAAAATGGATGTTCAACCAAAGCCTACTCTCTCAAGCTTTAACTTTGAAAGTGCAATTATACAAGTGAATGGGCATAGTACCCAGGGGATCCCCCGTATCCCACAAAGCATTTTTTATGGAATCGAGCTGGGTACTTTCTACGGATTTTAATGTATCTCTTTTGTAGATATTTATCTGATTAGTTCACTTAATTTATAAATTATGCTTCAAGTATGAGCATTTAAACTTCCTTTAGTCACAATGGGTAATACAAATTATATGAACTTTGTGCCAATCACGAATCTTTATGGAATCCAACTCTTATGATCAATTTAAGACTATTTTTATTGAATACATGCATCTAGTTTGAGCTCTAAAATTTGAAATAATTATTTTTAGTTGTAATTCTTTGTTTTGGAATACCCATGGAGATTGAGGAAGATCATTATTATCATTGATTGGCCTCAAATGTTAACAAACAACATGGTATACCTATGGAAATGTTTGAGATTGAGCGTTCTTCTCAAAAGATCCCTGATCCAAGACCACACATATGGGATTCAATAGGACATAAGTCCTTAATGCCCTCAAGGGTTCTTATAGCTTACTAACTATATGAAGCACAAGTCACTGTTTCAGAGGATACAATCTCCAGAGCATGCAATATGTGCAAGCGAATGACTATTATGAACACCACCACATGTTAGAGAAATGACTCTCCTCCCAACCAAATGCCTCTATATATAGCTCTCTCTAGGGGACTGCCTTCTTGGGCAAGTGGATACTAACCATCCATGTGTCAGCCATGTAAGTACATGTGCACCAAGTGTCCCAGTTAACTCGAGTTAACTCAAGTGGATGCTTTTGGAAGGCTCTAGATCTCTTTGCGCAAAATACTCTCCCCATGTTGCCCATGGGGATTGAACCCAAAACCTCCTCCTTCACATCCTTGAGACCTAACAACTAAGCTAAGTGGATCACTTGTTCACAAGAGCACATGACCTCCTAGTAAGTCTAGACTCGAGATCTTTGGTCATACACACAGGTGACCAAACGATGTACGATTTCAGATCCGTTTGAACTGGCCAGACCCTTAGACCATAGACTTACTTTATTACATTCTTCCCCCCTTAGAAAATATCTTCTTCCTAAAAAATAGAGCTATATACATACTATAATCAACCCCAAAGCCTCATGTTCTAAAACCGGAAGAACGTGGTCATGTTCTAAAACTGGAAGAACATGGTCATGTTCTAAAATTGGAAGAATATGTCTCATCTCTGTGGTGGCTTCCCTGCCCAAATGATTCAAAAACATTGTCTCGCTTTGCACTTTGATAAATTGGTCAAAGTACAAAGTAGTGAATGAATAATAAGGGTGGATCTAAAAACATCCCTAGCCAATTCATAGTTTTTTTTACTAGGTGTGATCTGGGCACAAACATGTGAACTGGGTGGCTTCAAATTACTAGTCCATTTCTTGGCATGACTGGTGCATGGAATTAGTAACGAAGGTGGGATTCTTATCCCTCACAAGAATTTGAGAACCCTTGATTCACTTGAATTTGGTTTGGATAACTTGAAGTTTAGTTGTCCCAAACATCTAACTTGGATGTTTGTACAATGGTTTACTCCTATCCAACAGTTACTTGATTTTTTCACCCGACTAGAGGACTACTTTGTCCTAATGAGTTTAACAATCCTATGTAAACTGCAAGAGAAATTTTACCATCTATTTTGAGTCAACAGTACGACAACTTGACCAATTCAAATTCAAAATGAAAAAATATCAACTTAGGACACTTTTCTCAAAGACTTGAGCTAAAAGTTCTTGGGAATTATCAATCTGATGAGCAATTCCTAATTTCCTTTGCAAAGATTTGTTTCAACAAGATATTGAAGATTTTTTTCGATCTTTAAGAGAAATAAACTAGATTCTCAAAAAGACTCAGGGTAAATCTAGAACATCATCCAACCACAAGGTACTAGTGTGGTATTCAATATCAGTGTGTCAACCCACTAGGATTCTATTGATGAGTTTTTTACTCAAATAATGTTTCACTTGAGACTAAGTTCATGCTTAAATTCAATCTTTATGATTGCTTACTGGGAATGCAATTCTGGTGCATTTCTTCGAGTCAAAGGATTGAATTTACCAAGTTATACTAGGAACTTAGTGCTTGACTTAGTCAGTCTATCCCTTAGTTGAAAGGATCATTTCAATGTCAAAGTCTTGTTTGTTAAAAAATTTATTAAATATTTTTGAATCAACACTTTATCTTGAAGTCTTTCTTTTTTCAAATAAGAGCAAATATATTGAAAAAGAATACTTCATATCTTCTGCTTCCTTGATCTTGAAGTAATCTTGAAATATCTTGAGATATACTTTTATCCACCTTGAATTTAGACTCCTTCTTTCAAGTTTTAATTCCCTTGAGGATCAAACCTAACTCCAAGATCCAATCTAGGACTAAAAGATAATTATCATCCCTGTGAAGAGAGATGGTGGATGCAATCCAAAGATGAGTAGGTGCTGCTACAACCAGCTTCACACCAGCCAACTGAGACTTCAGAGTTGATTAGTAGACCCTTTGAGCTTCCTAAATCCACCAAAATATCAGCCAAGTACTTTGGAACATGTATCCCAAAAGTTTAAGGCAAGACAGACTAGTTGCGAAATGACTAGCTCCCAAAACTTGCTATTTTTGGACATACACCTGCTGAAAAAATGAACAGTGCTCTCAACCTGGTAGGAATTAGAAAAATTCCTTTTGGGCATAGCAAATAGACTTAGCAAGCTTCCTATTCCAAGTTAAAACACTTCAAATGATGGACTGAGCACTGAGAACAAGTTTCATCAAGTTCTGAAACATTCCCACAATTCTCGGGGCTCTACAGAGATAGACCAGTAAGCAGTAAAATGCAGATATCTCCAAAAGTATAAATCCAATGACCTTGAAAATTTATATGCAGAAATAAGACAGTAACAGCTATCCGAAGCACTTTAAATCACTGAAAACGGTTCAGTAAAACTCGAGATATGACCTTCTGAAGTCACTGCTCTGAGTGAGTATAGCAGAGAACAAAACAGAGAGGTAGATGATAATAAATGTATAGATTCACATATGATTACAACCACATTGGCAATGAATCTTTGCACAATGGGAGTAGAATGATAGAGCTATGGAGTAAGCTCTTCAATCTCTACAAAATGACATCAAGTGGTCACGTACAAGGCTTGCTAATCGCCTCTTCCTTCTTGCTCCTTTTATAGCTATTCTTGGAGGGAGTTTTGAATTCGAATTCGAATGGCTCCACCTAAAAGTGATCCCCAAAGTTAGGAGATATTCCCTCAGCTCCAAAATTCGTGATTTTAGGTAGATAGGACCACGACTTTTCTTTTACATCATGGATGAGGTAAGCTATACTCTTCCTTTTTCTTTTTTCAATTACAAGAGATAAAAATGAACTCTTTTACAAGAGGTGTTCACATGACTACTCATGTGACTTACAAAAGAGGATAATATCAAATATATCAAGCATGTAGGCTTGGGTAAAATGCACCAACAGCTCCCCCTCAAGCCGAACATGCTTGGCCTTCAAATAAGTCTTCAATTGTCCTTGATTTCCTGCAAGCCAATCATCAACTTGAATCTACTTAATTTTGTACCATGAAGAGCTTTAGTCAACATGTCGGCACATTGCATATCTGTAGAGACATAGGATAGTTGAATATCCTTGCTCATTAGCTTTTCCCTTACGTAATGGTAGTGGACTTCAATATGCTTGGTTCTAGCATGGTATACCGGATTAGCTGCTAGATGTAGTGAGCTTGTGTTGTCACCAAAAATGTGAGGTGTTGAAGAATGAAGTCCAAGATCTGTGTACAAAGATTTTAACCACATGATTTCTTGAGTTGCATTAGCCAAACCTCTATATTCAGCTTCGGTAGAAGATAATGCCACGGTTGGTTGCTTCTTCGATGACCAAGAAATGATTTTTGAACCTGCAAATGATATATTTCCTGATGTGCTTCTTCTATCATCTTTAGATCCAGCCCAATCTGCATCTGAGTAGACCTTTAGCTCAATATATGAAGTATATGAATAGAACAAACCTTCATTCATGGTCCCCTTTAGGTACTTGAGGACTCGCTTGGCCGCTTCCATATGTGGTCTTCTCGGCTTATGCATAAACTGACTCAATATGCTAACACTATAGCATATATCCACCCTTGTGAGTGTTGCATAGTTCAAACTTCCAACCAAGCTTTGATAGCTTGTGATGTCTTCAATTGGCTCTCCTTCATAAGCACTAAGCTTATGATTTTGCTCTACAGGTGTACCTGCACACTTGGTATTTTCCATCTTGAACTTGACGAGCATGTCATGGACATACTTCCTTTGTGTGATGTATATACCTGAATCTGTGTAGATCAACTCCAATCCAAGAAAATAAGTAAGTGGTCCGAGGTCACTTATTTTGAACTCCTCCTTCATTTGACTCTTTACCTGTTTGATTCCTTCAAGATCATTGCCTGTGATAATAATATCATCAACATACACACATAAATAGATCACTTCAGATCCATTCCTCTTTATGAACAAAGAGGTATCTGCCTTGCTAGCTTTGAATCCTTGGTCCTGCAAATAAGTAACCAATCTGAAATTCCAAGCTCTTGGAGCTTGCTTCAATCCATACAAAGCTTTCTTTAGTTTGCATACATAGTTAGGATGATGTGCATCCTCATATCTAGGAGGTTGTGCCATATACACTTCCTCAGAAATCCATCCATTCAAGAAAGCATTCTTTACATCAAGTTGATAAAGATTCCAATTTCTAGATGCAGCAAGACTAATGAGAACCCTAATTGTAGGCATTTTTGCAACAGGAGAGAAAGTTTCCTCATAATCAATACCATGGGTTTGAGCAAACCCTTTAGCAACTAACCTTGCTTTGTGTCTATTTATACTTCCATCTGGATTCCTCTTGATTTTGTATATCCATCGAGATCCAATTACCTTCATAGATGGCTTGTTAGGTACAAGCTCCCAAGTGTCATTCTCCTTCAAGGCTTCCATTTCTTCATCCATTGCATCTCTCCAAGCTTTCTTGCTTTGTGCTTCTTCAAATGTGGTAGGTTCTTCATTGGTTGAATCCTTTGCAATGTAGATTGAGTGCTTGGTGACCAAAGAAGTATCATAACCAAACCTCTCTGGTTTCTTCTTCTCCCTCGAAGACCTTCTAAGTGGTTGATGTGAGCTCTCCAGTCCATATGTAGCATCCTGCATCTTTGCTTTACCTTTGTTCTTCCATAGCTTTAGTCTTTCCAAGTCTTCTAGGTCAATCTCCGAATCACTTTCTTCAATCTGCTTTGGCTCCTTTGGTTGAAGTTATTGAAAGTCTTCATCCAAGTCATACGGCAGCTTCACTTTCCTGTCATCATCAAACCATGATTTGTTTTCATCAAAAATTACATCTCTACTCACAGAAAATCCTTTATTGGTTGGATTGTACAATCTATATCCTTTTTGGTTTTGATCATAACCAATGAATACACACTTCTCTGCCTTGGGATCCAATTTCCCTCTTACTTGAGAAGGAATGTGAGCATAGGCTAAGCATCGAAAGATTTTACAATGCTCTAGACTAGGTCTTCTTCCATTCCACACTTCATATGGAGTGGTTCCATCTAGTGACTTAGATGGAAGTCTATTTATGAGATATGTGGCTGTAGACACAGCCTCTGCCCATAGGTAGTTCGGCAATCCCTTTTCGTTGAGCATGGACCTTGCAGCTTCGACAATAGCTCTGTTCCTCCTCTCTGCTACACCATTGAGTTCGGGTGTATACCTTGTAGTGACTTCCCTTTTAATGCCTCTTTCATGCAAGAAGTCATCAAATTCAGAAGAGAAGTATTCTCCTCCACCATCTGATCTGAGTCTTTTCAAAGTCCTACCTGTTTGATTTTCAACAAGAGCAATATACTTCTTAAAGCAATTAAACACTTCATCCTTGTGCTTCATGAAAAATAGAATAGTCCACCTACTACAATCATCTATGAAAGACACATAATATCTTGAGCCTGATATAGATGGCTCCTTACTTGGACCCCACACATCCGTGTGCACTAGATCCAAAGGATTTTGATACATATATCCTTTCTTATTGAAAGGTTGTCTATGAGCCTTGCCGAGTTGACAAGCTTCACACTTATAAATCATGTGTTGCCTTGTGATATTAGGCAAACCAAGTACACTTTGGTCCCTGCAAATCTGTTTGAGTGTCCTCTCACCAATGTGAGCAAGCCTTTTGTGCCATATCTCCAACTCTGTTAGAGTTTGAGATCCATAGCTAAACAAAGCTATGTTCTTTGTATCTTCCACTTCAAAAGTGAAAAGCCTTCCTGTCTTTTCTCCTTTGGAAATCCTTCGAAAGCCTTGCCTTGGGTCTTCAACATATGCTCCAAATCGATTGAATCTAACCTGCAATCCTTTTTCAACAATATGTCCAACACTTATTAAATTTTTGGTAATTGTAGGGACATACAAGACTTTGCTTAAGAGGTTCATATTCCCATCTGATGTCTTCACATTACCTATCTTCTCCACTGAGTGCTTTGTGTCATCTCCTGTCTGCACTTCATGCTTGTTATGAGGATCTTCCAAATCAGAAAGTAAAGCCACATTTCCTGCTACATGGTTCGAGCATCCCGAATCAATGTAAAATATGTGATCATCATCCTTACCCTTCTTCGTTGATAGATTCATAATCAATAATGAATCTTCTTGACTTTGGTCCTCTTCTTCCTCTATGGCCACTTTGATAGTTGTTGTTGTTGTTGTAATTGTTGTTGTAGTAGTTGTTGTTGTTGTAGCCTCCATTGTATCTACCTCTATTTGATCCATAGCCACCTCTATTGAATCCTCTTCCTCTTGAGTTCCTCGGGTTCCTGAAACATTCTTCAGTAGTATGGTTAGATAAGCCACATATGTTGCAAGGTTGAGATGATTGGAATCTCCCCCTGCCTTGCTTTCCACTTCTGCCTCTTCCTCTAGCTCTTCCTCTACCTGCAAAGTTTGCTTGGAAAGAGCTACCTTCATCTTCATTCTTCCTATTCTTTGACTTCTCCTTGACCTTAGCTTTATCAGAATATAAGGCAGAAGTTTGATTACCTCTTGAGGACTCACCACCTTTGCTAATCTTTGCTTCATGAGTGAAGAGTTGGCCCATGAGTGTGTTGAGGTCGGGTACATGCATATCCATGTATAAATCCATGGCTGTTGTGAATGACTCCCACTTGTCGTCTGCTTTGATTCCATTCATGATTTGTCTTATGATTTGCTCCTCTTCAATTACCTCTCCAATGCTTCCAAGTTGGTCGGAAATCTCCTTCATCTTTGTGACATAATCAGTCACATTTTGCTTCGGGCTTTTCTTCATTGTTGTGAACTCCATCCACAATTGGTTCTTCCTTGCTCGAGTGTTGGAAGAGAAGAAAGAAGCAAGTGCATTCCAGGTCTCTCTTGATGTCTTGCATCCCTTGACATGAGGTAAAAGAAAATCACAGATTGATTTTAGAATACAGGACCTTGCAAGTGCATCCTTCGAACACCAATTCGAAAGTCCTTCCACTTCTTCATGTGATGGTTGCCCTTTGTTCCTCATGGTTGGCATTGCTTCATCTCCGGATATGAATCCATATAGATTCCTCCCTTGAAGGTAAGCCTCCATCCTTAGAGACCATGCCGGGTAGTTGTTTCGATCCAATTTGTCAATTGTTGATGGAAATCCATCTCCCATGTTGCTTGACTATGCTCTGATACCACTGTGAAGAGAGATGGTGGATGCAATCCAAAGATGAGTAGGTGCTGCTACAACCAGCTTCACACCAGCCAACTGAGACTTCAGAGTTGATTAGTAGACCCTTTGAGCCTCCTAAATCCACTAAAATATCAGCCAAGTACTTTGGAACATGTATCCCAAAAGTTTAAGGCAAGACAGACTAGTTGCGAAATGACTAGCTCCCAAAACTTGCTATTTTTGGACATACACTTGCTGAAAAAATGAACAGTGCTCTCAACCTCGTAGGAATTAGAAAAATTCCTTTTGGGAATACCAAATAGAATTAGCAAGCTTCCTATTCCAAGTTAAAACACTTCAAATGATGGACTGAGCACTGAGAACAAGTTTCATCAAGTTCTGAAACATTCCCACAATTCTCGGGGCTCTACAGAGATAGACCAGTAAGCAGTAAAATGCAGATATCTCCAAAAGTATAAATCCAATGACTTGAAAATTTATATGCAGAAAGTAGACAGTAACAGCTATCCAACACACTTTAAATCACTGAAAAAGGTTCAGTAAAACTTGAGATATGACCTTCTGAAGTCACTGCTCTGAGTGAGTATAGCAGAGAACAAAACAGAGAGGTAGATGATAATAAATGTATAGATTCACATATGATTACAACCACATTGGCAATGAATCTTTGCACAATGGGAGTAGAATGATAGAGCTATGGAGTAAGCTCTTCAATCTCTACAAAATGACATCAAGTGGTCACGTACAAGGCTTGCTAATCGCCTCTTCCTTCTTGCTCCTTTTATAGCTATTCTTGGAGGGAGTTTTGAATTCGAATTCGAATGGCTCCACCTAAAAGTGATCCCCAAAGTTAGGAGATATTCCCTCAGCTCCAAAATTCATGATTTTAGGTAGATAGGACCACGACTTTTCTTTTACATCATGGATGAGGTAAGCTATACTCTTCCTTTTTCTTTTTTTCAATTACAAGAGATAAAAATGAACTCTTTTACAAGAGGTGTTCACATGACTACTCATGTGACTTACAAAAGAGGATAATATCAAATATATCAAGCATGTAGGCTTGGGTAAAATGCACCAACAATCCCATGGTCCGATATCCCATACCATCTTTCCTACATCAATTTGAGTATAAAATCTGGTGTCCCATACCACCCTATTTTATATTCACACTAATGTGTGGGTGATACTTATCCTAAAGTCAAAACATATCTTGATAGATTACCTTTTCACTTCAACTCTTTAAATTAATTTTGAAGTTTCAGGCATTATCTCTAACTTGATATTCTAGGTTTTGATTCCTTCACATGATTGTCATACAATCACGTGCTTTGATTGGAAACTTGAAAACCTCTTGATAGAATATCTATTCCTCTTTGCTAGGGTTTTCAAATGAAAACCAGCTAGATTCCTAGTACTTGAATTTTCACAGATTCAAGTTCAATTGGTTTATTCTTGAACAATTTGTAGTGACAAGAGCTTTTGACTTCTTATCTTTAGATTCCTTCTTTAGTGATGCTTTAGGTACCTACCTCGGCTGAGACTTTACAGAAATCTCTCTATTGCTTAAGTCTAAGCATCCACTCATGCTTTCTCGATTTGTACCAAAATCCCTTTAAGGGTAGGCAAACATTATGTTTTACCTTCCACAAACTTAAGTACCATCTTCATGGTTGCAGACTACATTCTTGGAATTTCTTCACTTCGTTCAGACTTGGAACAGCTTAGTTTTTTCACAAATTTCCATTGGATAAATGGAACCTGAGTGAATAATTCCCAAAAGGAATTTTATTGCCAATCCTTGGGCAAACTTTAGAGTAGTTCCAACCATAAGTTCTTGGACAATCATGGCCAAGCTTGATCAAGTTTGGTTGCCCTTACGACTAGAATAAAGACTTAGACTTTATCTTTAATATCTCTTGAACTATCAAAAGCTTCTTTGTTTACTGTTGCTCTAGCACAATGGTGAGAACCACGTTAATAAGCTCCACCTCCTTAATGTCAATCCGCGGAAGAGATAGGAGTGATATGAAGATCGTGAACGTGAGATGTAGTGAGAGTGAAGGTGAGAAGCATAGAGATGCACACACACATACACACACACAAGGAAGAGACAAGCAAGACACAAGGGAAGGTAGGAAATCAACTCTATTACTCAAGAACACTCTTACAAGCTCAATATAGCTCTAAGCTCTTCTCTACTCAAACAAGCTAACCTCAAAAATGAGCTCTCTAGCTCTTTTTATAGATTCTAAACTAGTTTTGACCGGTTTCACACGCCCGACATAGTTAAAAAATAGGTTCTAGGTGCTATTTGAAAGGGTAAACGATATCTAAAAATAACCAAAGTTGGTATGCTCATTCTACCTAAGCTCCTCAAGCTCGAGGACTCCTCGGCTTGCACAAAATGGAGCTATAAATTACAAAAAGGGTTTTCTATGTTACATATGGTACAAAAGTGATGAAAATCACTATTGAAGTTTTTGAAGAGTATTATAAAACATAACTTTTTGAAAAAATGATTCAACTGACTCCCTGCTACTTCGTTGTGCTCTATCTTCACATGCTTCGGCGTCTTCTATGCCTCTGACTACTGCCAACACCCCCCTCCCTCTTGCTTCTGTCGTCCTCGACAAAACCTTGTTGTGAGGTCTGTAGGATATAATTCTGTAGTAGTTCCTGAGTGAGGGTGTGCTCTGAAATGCGAATTCCTCGGGCTAGTTCTGCCTCAAGTTTCTCCCAATCAATGGGCTGCGGTTCATCTGATGGTGGGAGTCGATAATGCGTGGAATATACTATCTGTTCACATGCAAATAATTGAAGCAAATGCGTGGGCCTGTTGATGAACACTTCAAAGTGATATTCCCAGAAACCTGTGGTGAACATTTCTTCGAAGGTCTGATTATAGCACGCCGATAAGTATTTAGTTCGACAGTGCCAAGCATAACACACGCGAAGCGATGGTGTCGTGCTCATGTCATATGCTAGATCTTGGTTGCCATGCTCGAAACACGGGGTGTTCACATGTGGTGCTTTGACACGACGGAAGACTTTGAAAACCATCTGCATCATGTCAACGATTTTGACAGTCATATGCGTTGCTACATCGTCCATATGTTTTAAGCAAGGGAGCCAGTGAAGAATCGTTGCCATCATGTATCCAACTGTCGGTGGTCCTGTGGGTGGCCTGAAATATGGATAATTGAGCCAATCCTGGCATTGCTTGTTGTTCTGTACTTTAATGGCAAATGCCTTCCAAGAGCGGTGATGTGGCATGGGTCCCCAACATGGGTTGTACTTTAGTTGTAGTGGTGACTTGGCCCAAGTACTGATCATCTCTAGATATTCTTGTAATAAATCCTTGCACCAATGTGGTTGATAGATTTCTCCTCGCTGCGCATCTAGTGGCAAATCTTCAGGCTTAAATTGGTCGTGTGAGAGGGTTTTTTGCCTGTTTCTTTTTCTATGGCCAGCTGATATTCCGCCATTAACATAAAATAAGGCTTGTATTGTAACTCATGTCCAGATATGTATCTGCGAGGGGTCAAATGAGCAAAGTATGGGGACTGTAAAATGCGTTCTTCAATCATTGCCATTGCATGTAACTGTGCTTCTACCCATGTTGAGTGGGTTCTTCCAAGTTCTTCAATCGTCTTCATCCATGCGGGAGTTGGAAGTTCGAAAGTCGTCTGGCCTTCGGCCATGACTTGTCCGCCTGGGATGGGTTGGGGTTCATATGCTTCTTCAAAAGTTTCTTCCACCGGAATAGTCATTGTTTCTTCCTCTACTGGTAGTTCCAGTGGGGAGTCTGGCCTGGGGGGTGCTTCATATACTACTATCTGTGATTGAAGAGTTAATACCTGGGCCCGTAATGCGTTGAGTTCCTCTAGGATCTGAGGAGAAGGGTCCGTAGGAGCTGGTGGTCCTTGCTCTATAGGTGCTCTTAATTGGAGCACTTTGTGGTCTTCTTTGAGCTTCTAGAACTCCTCGTTCATGTTGTTGTATTCATCTAGCAATTTGACATGATCATCTAGTAACATTTTCATAGATTCTGAGGGCAAGTCCTTGAAACGGCTGGGACTTAACGGTTGGTCTGGTTGATCGAGAGCAACTTCTAAATTCTCCCTGTTCTGTTCTTGTAAATGCTGATTCTCTTCTTTTGCTGCTGCCAAGTGTCGTCTGAGTAAGCCCATGTTCTTGGTGAGCGTCACATTGCAAATCGTCTGGGCCTTGAACAAGTTATCGATATCTATGACGACCTCTTTTGTATTTTCTTCACTTTCTAGTTCAAATTTATGATATGCCTCTCGTAGCTCTTGGAAGCGGGTGCTTAGTGAGGCATGCTCGATGGATAGTGAATTTAGATGCGACTGTAAATTGTTGGTTGTCTTCTGCAGCGTCTGATAACGGGCTCCAAGAGATGTAAATTCATCTCTCACTTGAGTCATGCAGGTGAACATCTGACAAAATGAGGTGTCTATAGTGGGTGATAATATTAATGACGGAGTGAATGCAGTTGCGGTGTGTGTGGGTGTCGATGCAAAGGGAAAGGGAAATGGGGGTGGGAGAGTGGATGCTGTGGTGATTGTGGAAAACTGTGATGTGCCTATTTGTGGTGGTGAAATGAATGAAGTGAGTGGTGGTGCGGTGGGTGGTGAGATATCCATGGCACTGGATGTGGTGTCAAGTGCGGTGACTGTGAATAATGGAGTGATAGTGGGTGTGTGCGTGGGTGTAAATACAGGGTTGACAAAGGTTGAAGAGTAATTTACAGAGGGGTTCTCTTGTACTCCTTGGTGGAAAGGGGAAAGCGGAAATACGGTGGGTCGGGGAGGTGATATAGGGGAGAAAGTCAATGGGGGTAGAAATGGAAAAAGGGGTATTGGAGGTGCGGGGAAGGATGGATGGAGAAATGGGCTGGATAGAAGGGTAGGAATCCTAGGGGGTAGACTAGGTTGAGTGGGTGTGGACAGGGTGAGAGGAATGGAGGTGACAAAGGCTTCTGCTACTTCACTGTAGAAGGAGGTGGATGTTCTGGGAGAAGGAGGGTGTATGGGGGAGACTGGATAGATGGGAGGTGATAGAGGAGCAGTTGGGGTGGTGGGTACTTCGGTCACAACGGTGGTATGTACGGTAGTAGTGTGGGGTGGAGAGTCGACGAGGATAGCTTCTTCGGCCTCAGATCGTTCAGGAATTAGGTGCGCTTCTCTCGTCTGTTCTGAAGATTGGCCACCTGTCAGTACATGAATGTATTCACCCGGTTTTGACAATAGTTGTACTCCTCGAGGGTCAAATTTTGAAAGTGGTTTTCTCTGCAAATATCTTAATGCTTCGTTCGATCCCACGGATTTAACAAGTTCCCTGAAGCCTTTGATTTATACCTCTTCGAAACCACCTGAGACAAGTTCTTGTTCTATGAGTGCTTGGCTCTCTTCCTCAATTAACTTCTTACGTGCCCAAACTTTTTCCATGGTGTGATATAACTTTTTGATTGCCAAGGTGTATGCTGCTACTTCAAATGTTTCGTCTTTCTGCATGCTGGTGTCACCCTAGGTATCTGTGTGTTGTTCCTGCTCATCTGTCTGCACATTCTCTTGGGATTCATGAGTGCCTTGGCTGGCTTCATCATCGCCCTCGTCATCATCTATTTCTGTTCTTTCTTCTTCTGAGCTGGATACTTGTCCTTGTGGTTGATCCGGGGGAGTGGTCGGGTAGCTTGGACATTCATATTCTTGAGAAAAGAGTTGTCTTTCTGAAAACTGAAATTCATTTGAAAACACATCCTGCATCTCGAAATCGAATGTTGTGTCCGTCGGTTCTGCTTCCAAGTTGGGTATCGGAAAAGAAAATGCTTCTACACCAATAGTGGTGGGAGCTTCTACTGCAGTGGTGGTAGGTTCTTGAATTGAGGTTGGTTGTGAGGTAATCACACTAGTAGTGCCTTTGGTAATGATAGGTCGTGATAATGGAATGCGAATAGGTTGTACAGTTACAGGGGCTTCCGTCGGAGACTGTTCTAGAGAGGGTTGTGGTGACAATGATTCCGAAACTTGTAGGCATGGAATGGTTCCTCTCATGCGCTTTCTTGCTCGTCCTTTGCTAGCCTTCCTAGCTTTCTTTGTTGTCCCTTTGAATGCTTTCAAGCCAAACACATATATACAATTCTTGTAAGGGCACAACATCCATGGATTACCTTCTTCCTCTCCCATCGTTGCTGTGCTAAGTATAGCTGATCAATGATCCAGTTTGCAAGATCAATTGTCTGGGTCCAGTACAAGACAAATATAGTCCAAACCAAATACGTTTGTGGGCATGGTGAATCGGTCCTGAGCAGGGAATGCGAAATGTTGCATACATATCCTCAATGGTTTAGAGAGCTCAAGTGTGATCGCTGAAATATCTTCCCACTTGATGACATCTCCACGTTTCATTGGCTCTGGAATCAACCTTTCTCGCTCTGTTGGAGTGTGCATTCCATGTATCTTGATTGCAACCCTAATCAAGTATTTTGTCAAATAAAACCTTCTGAATGGGGGGCCATTCACCAAGGAAGGCAAAATGAATGTGCCTGGTAGATCCTTGTTCTCAGAAGATGTCAAAGTGGTTACTAGATAATAGCATTGGTAGAAAATATGGTTTAGGCAAAGGATCACTAAAGTATTCTGTGAAGCCTGCTCTTTCCCAAACATGCTTTAAGTCTTCGGTGTTCTGTAATGCTTCAAACTCTCTGGAGAAAAACTGGTACTTGCCCCACATACGATTATCAAAAGACAAATTGGCCTCAAAAAGGAAATCTAGATCCGCCAATGGGCCTGCTAAACCTTGGAACCAATGAGAGTTGCGATGAATTTTTTCAGTATATCCCCTAGGAGGATCGTCAATTGGCATAGGTCCTAGAAATCCTCGAAATTCTGGTGGTTGAGCCATCGGATGGGGCTCAGCTAGTAATTCGCCAATATTTGCCATGGGTACACTGGGGCCTGCTTCAGATGGTCCTTCTGCCTGCATGATGAATGATGTGATTGTGTAGCAGATCTGCTACAAAAGATTAACACATTAGTATGGAAATTAATCATGATCCCATTAAAGTGAGACCGCAATCCCTTTCCATAACTGATGTGTAACCCGTGTAGCCGAGTGTTGTGATGTGGTTTATGGAATGATTGTTGCAAAACTAGTGCAGGTCTCTAGACACCTACATGCTTCAGATGATGCATACATTTCTTGATGAGATGTTATTACAAGTGATGTTGGGTGTAGTGTGTGGATTTGTACAAGGTTCAGTTGTGAATGAGTTATTACAAGAAGACGTCTAGATGGGAGTAATGTTAGTCAGGATGGGAGTAATGTTGGTAGTGTTTAGTCAGGATGGGAGTAATGTTAGATAAGTGATGTTGGTAGTGTACAAGTGATGTTGGTAGTGTTTAGTCAGGATGGGAGTAATGTTAGATAAGGGGGTCGAAGAAGACGTCTGGATACATTTTGGTATCCACTTCTTAAGAGTTTGTGAGCGAGTGATATGTTTTTGCTGAGGGACAAGAGGTGATATCGGATGTGGTGGGGTTGAAGGGTGAAGAGATTTCTGAGGGGCATATATTACATGGCTTTAGTGTTGAGCTATGATACACTATTTGGGTACCCAAATCTGCATGGTTGTGGGTCGATTCATAAGGTACTTCTTGACGATCCAAATCTATCTATTGTGCGTCCTTGTAGAAGAAGGTCGAGAAGGCTTTGGATATTGCTTCTGACTCTGTCGTAGCTTCTTCCTGTCATTGTCCGCATTGGTGAAATCTATCAGTGGTTTCTGTCCTTTTGGCACCCATATTTGTCTCGTGCCACTTGCTTTGTGATGCTGATACTGCTTTCCTCATTGTGTCATCTGAGATGGTCGTCGGTCTGGGTTCCTCTATTGGGGATGACTCCTTTGTGGGTGAGGTTGAGAGGTCGGATGGACTCTCTGCTTTGGAAAAGAAGGGAGGTCCAACACTTGCGAAACCTGCCCATTAGAAAGTGATCCATTTTGTACTATTAATCTAGGCTAGTCCGCAGTAAGTGTGGAAGGATGGGCACCGTAGGGTATCTTGACCATGTGGCTGCTGATGTAGTCCACCTGACCATTGATGTAACCCATCTGATCGCTGATTGTCTCCATTTGACATGCAATGGTCCCCATTTGTCCGCTGCTGGAAGACCGAGGGAAAATCTCCTGACAATCTTTTATCTGGCAACGATCCATCGCCGAGCTCTCATGGGTTGACTTTGGAGGGAGCGTGTTGAGCCGAGGGATTTGGCCAAATATCTTCCGGTCCTCCATCACAAGTGTTTCATAGGGTCTGGGGTTACATACCTCAGGTAGGGTGTTGTTAGGGAAGTCAAGCGGTATCACTCGCTGTTGATCTAAGGTTCCAATCTGTAAGGAGCCTTGTCTAAGCTTTAGGTCCATTGAGTGATCGTATAGCCAATCTTGGCCAAGGATTAGGGGTTCTATCAGGTCCTTGTCATGGCACACTAGTAGCTTTGCTTTCATGGTCACATCATGTATGAGGATAGGAAGGTCCACCTCACCCATGCAAGGGGTTTCCATGCCTCCTAGCCCTACGAGGCATGCCTCAATCGGCCGCATTTCTATTCCTGAGTCCTTATAGTGGGACCATCTAATCGCACTAGTCGCAGCACCTGAGTCAATTAAAGCCCTGAGCTCTTGGCAAGGGTTGCCGTGCTCTAGCCTGACTGTAATGAATGGTCTCCGATCCACTATGCTAGGATGAGTACTTGACTTTGCTTGACACATGGCCATGGGGTATCTAGGAGTTCTTTCCAGTTGGTTATAATGTTCTCTCCCTAGTCCTTGTCTTCTTAGCTTCATGTGCTTAATGCGTTCTATGGCTTCTGCCTGAGCTTCAGCACGTATTCTATTTTTTTCCTCCTTACGCTTCTTTGCCCACGTGAGTCGTCTCAGCATATCCTTAGTAAGAGGTTCTTGATAGAGCTTGACTCTACAACCACTAATGTAATTAGGCATTATGTCTCCTTCTAAGGTGGCTAATTGTACTGCTCCACTTGTTGAGAGACTGTTAATGATCATAGGTCCATAACCTTGCTTTTCCAGTTTCTGTGCGTGTTGTTTCAGCGTATATACTAGGACTAAATCTCCTTCTTTTAAGCCTTTGTCTTTCACATGTGCATCAAAATATGCTTTCTGTCACGTCTTTGCTGCATATATTCCTGCTGCTGCCTTCAGCCTGGTTTCTCCTAATCGTGCCAAGTCCATTATTCTTGCTGATAATTCATGGCCGGTCCACTGATGTTCTTGTGCAACCTTAACGGTTGGTATCAAGAAGTCCAAAGGAAGCACAACATTCTAACCAAAAACCATATGAAAGGGAGTTGCATTGAGTACGGTCTTGTAGGCCACTCGATATGCCCAAACAACATGGTGTAACTGTTTGTCCCAATCTGAACGTTTGTTGTTCACGAGTTTCGTCAATACGTTACAAAGGATCTTGTTAGTGCTTTCAGCCTGACCATTGGACTCAGGATGATACGGTGTGGATTTCTTGTGAATCACCATAAAATCCTGTAACAAATATTCAATGACTTGGTTTAGAAAGTGAGTTCCTTGATCGCTCACTAACTCTATAGGCAATCCATATCTTGTAAAGAAATTTTCAAATAAGAATTTTGCAGTCGTGTGTGCATCATTCTTTTTTGTGGCTTTTGCCTCTACCCATTTGGTAAGATAATTAGTGGCAACAATAATGTATTTAGCATGAGTACCTTTTGCAAGGGGGTTAATGGGTCCTACAAAGTCTATACCCCACTTAGAAAATGCACGTCCTCCCATCATGGTTTTCAATGGCATTTCATCTCTGCGAGTAGGAAACTGAGTTCTTTGGCACACATCACATCTCTTAACATAGGTATGTGCGTCCATGTGAAGAGTGGGCCACCATAATCTTGCAAAGAGGATGGCTTTGATTATCCTATCGGGTCCAAAATGACCTCGTGCAACACCTTGGTCTGCAATCTCTAATACGCTCAAATAATCGCTTTCATGAACACATTGTCTTAGGTATCCATCTCGTCCTTGCTTGTATAGATTATCGCCAATAAGTGAATAGTCTTGAGCTTCCTGCTCTAGACTTCATTGTCGTGCTAAGGTCATTCCTTGAGGGAATGTTTTCATCCTCAAGTATGTCACTAAAGGTTCACTCCATTCTGGTGTGAGAGACACGTGATATAATGTAGCATGTTCTACTGGTGGTCTTTCACAACAAACATGGCATTCTTTACACAACTTGTAGATGTCTGCTTCCATAGAAGGCCAATAGACTCCTAGTCTATGCAGAGTTTGCAATGTACGATGCTTTGAGTGATGTTGCTTTAATGCACCTACATGTGCTAATTGCAACCAATTCGCATGTTCTGATTCATCTACACAACAAGCAAGAATCTTTTGATTATCCTATTTATATATACTTCCTGCTATTATTTGATATCTTTGAGACTTGATGATCTCTCCTTCCTTGATCCTTATCCTAGGATTCTTGGGTTCGTATGTGAGAATAAGGACAATAGGCTTAGCCCATTCTGGTGCTATCTCAAGGTTAAACAAATATGCATCTAGTAATTCATCCACTACTCCTTGCGGAGCTTCTCTTGTAGTTAATCTTGAGAGGTGGTCAACTATAAGATGTGTCTTTCCTTTCTTGACTACTACTTCAAAATTATACTCCATGAGTAATAGAAACCAACGTATTAATCATCTCGTGTTACATGGCTCATTGACTAAGTACAATAATGCTTGATGATCTGTAAAAAATTTGAACTTGTTTGCCAACAAATAATGTCTGAATTTCTTTACTCCGTAGATCATTCCTAATCCTTCTCGTTCCCTAGTGGTGTAATTTCTTTCTGCTGCATTCAACTGTCTGCTCGCATAAGCTATGGGGAGATCTATATTACCTTCATTCGTGGGTTGTGTTAACACACATCCTATGGCATAGTTGGATGCATCCACATGTACATGGAATAGCTTGCTCCAATCTGGGGTTGTCAATATAGGTGCTGAGCACAAATGTCTTTTAAGTTCAGTGAATGAATTCTCACACTCATCTGTCCATTCAAACTTGGTTAAAAGAGAGTACAGAGGCTTCGCTATGATTGCATACATGTGTATGAATCATCTGTAATAACCGCAATGTCCCATAAATGCCTGTACCTCTTTTACATTATTTGGCCTAGGTAGATCCTCAATCACCTTCACTTTTTCTTCATCTGTAGAGATTCCATTCTTTGACACAATGTGTCCTAGAATTTTGCCTTCTCTGACCATGAAAACACATTTGTCTGGGTTCAAACAAACTTGATATTCTCGATATTTATCAAATACTTGCCTTAGTTCTGGGATATGAGTCTGCCGTACATTTGAATGAGCACATATGTCATCAACATAAATTTCCAAATTCTTACGTAACAATTCCTTAAAAACATGACACATAAGTCGCTAGAAAGTGGCGGGTGCATTTGTTAAGCCAAATGGCATCACATGAAATGCAAATATGCCCCATTATGTGGCAAAAGTCATCTTGTGTTGATCTTCTGGAGCAATGGCTACTTGATTATAACCTGACAATCCATCAAGAAAGCTGTAAACTTCCTTGCCCACAACTCTTTCCAATAGATGTCCTGTGATAGGAAGAGGATAACTATCTCTAATTGTGGTTGCATTAACTTTTTAAGGTTAATACAAACATGCAATTTTCCATTCTTCTTGGGCACTACCACAATGGGGGATACCCATTCAGTATGCTCAATTTCATAAATGAATCCTGCTTCTATCAAACGATCTATTTCTTCTTTAATCTTTGCAGCGTAGTTATCATTGTAAGTGTATGATTTCTGTTTAGTAGGTTTTGCATCTAGAGTCATAGGGATTCTATGAGAACATATATCTGGGTCTACTCCTTTCAGGTCTTTGTAACTCCAAGCGAACACATCTCTATATTCTCGCAATAGGGCAACTAATTCTTCTTCTTCTTCAGTCGTCAAATCATGCCCTATGTAGGTACATTTCTCTTCTTCTCCTTCTATGGCAACTATTATTTTGTTGGTTTTCTCTCAATTATCATATACTTCTCCAACATTGGCTTTTCTGTTAGGCATTCATACCATGATTCGTCTATCTTCTATTTCATATTTCTTGAAGTTCTCAGGAACCTCAAACAAAGATTCTTCTTTTTCTGACATGGTTTCTTTCTTCTTCCTTTTCTTACCTTCACTCTTGGTGGTCACGTGTGTGGCTAATCTCACCTCATTCATAATTTCTTCATGTCTCTGAGGGTGAGTTTCTACTTTGTAGAAATATTCTTCGTGTGATGCAAAGGGTGGGTCTATAATAATTGACTCTAAATCGAAATCACTCGCATCCTCAATTGCATCAATGCTAGGTTCACATTTTTCAATAATAAAATCACACATGATTGGATCTATTGAGAAGATTGAAATGTCATAGCCATCCTCGTCATAGTGGCATGTCCATTGTTCTTCATTGATGGCTACATCCATTGTTGCTAAAATTTCTGCCCAACCGTGAGGCTCGAATTCTTCGTCTGGAAATACTACAGGTGCATAAGGGGTCTTGAAGGGTTCGTGGATGTTGTTCTGAACCTAAGGTCCTAGCTTCTAACCGTTCTTCCTCTTGTTTTGCTACTTTACATATCCATAAATGAGTATCCTCGTGCAACCATGAGGGGTCTGATTCTAATGAGTGTATCGATTCCATTTCTATCTGTGTCTTATGGATGGTGTTCCATTGTATTGGGGGTACATCTCGATGTGAATAGTCTTTAAGATTGACTTTAGTAGTCACTCCTAAATGTTGCAAGTACAAAGAATTAGTTCCCCAATCTTGTACAATTTGCAACTGACGCATGAATGGTCGTCCTAAAACATCTCGTAAGCATGATTTTTTGCAAAATCACAAATGGTGAAAATATGTTCAAACTCCACACCACATGTGGTGAGAGATATGCCTTCTAGTAAGCCTAATGGTTTCTCTATGTGTCCATCAGCCATTTGTAGCTTCATCCTAGTAGGTCTCAATGCTAGCTTACCCCAACGTTTCCATAAAGCAGTGGTAGCAATGGCTACTCCGGCTCCTGAATCTAAGATGGATTTGGTGGTATAGCCTTGATGGGTTATAGGAAGATAAGTGTTGGCAGTAGTCAAGGAACTGAAGGACTCACAAGACAAGGAAGCCTACGAAGGGAGTCGGAGAGAAGAGAAAGCACAAGCAGACACAGTAGTCAAAGAAGATCTGGCAAGTAGGCCATTTAAATTTTTCATGCATCAAAGAGTTGGGCACACAAGAAGAAGGAGCTAGTAGGGCGCTCCAGGAAATGTATGTTAAAATGTTAGAAGAAATCCCTACAAAAATAGTGATTTTCATCACTAAAAACCATTGTAAATACCATTTCATATTTTTGTAGCTCCATTTTGTGCAAGCCAAGGATTCCTTGAGCTTGAGGAGCTTTAGAAGTACCTACCTATCAGTTTTCACATTTTTTAGACTCCGTTTGAACCTCCAAATAGGCCCTAGAACCTAATTTTTAACTAGGCCGGACACTAGGTCTGGACAGGGCCAAAAGCTAGTGAAAAACTATAAATAGAGCTAGAGAGCTCATTTTTGAGGTTAGCTTGTAATAGAGTTGAACTTGTATGAGAATTTTGAAAGTAATCTAAAAAAACTCCATTGCTTCTCTCTCTTTGTCTTACCTTGTGTGCGCGTGTGTGTGTATGTGTGTGGATGTTTGTGTGCTTCTCACTCACGCACTTGTGCCTTCACTTGCTCGAGGTCATCATACCATCCTCACGTCTTCCCGGATTGACATTAAAGGAGGTGCTACTCATCATTGAGCTACACCAAATTTTGGCGCCGTTGCCGGGGATCGAGCTTTGAGGACGAGCGTGTGATGGTAAGATGTAGAGTTGAGGCATTGGAGTCATAGGTATTTTCTTCACTTTTATCTATTTTCTTTTGTTTTTCTCATCATCATCATCATCCTCACCATCTCCCACATCCATCTCCATCATCGCGAAAAATTTCAGTTTTTGGTCATATCACCCCACCCATACCATTTCCCTCATTTCACTTGTGAGAGAGAGCGAGAGAGCGATTGTGTGCTTGTGATTTTCTGTGTTTTTTGAGATTTTCTGTAGGAACCAGCATCCCCAGCAGCTGCACCAACTTCAGCAGGTAAAAAAATTTGACTGTGCAGGTCCCGAGGCGTTGACCTCTGTCAATTGCGACCGACAAAAAAATTGACCTTCTTGCAAAACTAAGTGCATAAATGTGATGTATAGGCCTAGAGCTTCATGAATATGTGCTTGAAATTCTAAAATTCCTCAGTTTTCTGCCAATCGCAATGGACCTGTCAATCGCGATCGACAAACCACGACGGACATTTGCCGACTGACCTGTCAATCGCGATCGACACGTCAATCGCGACCGACAGAGTCAACGACCGACTGACCACGATCGACAGAACCTACACGTGACATGTGTCAATCACGATCGAGCCATCAATCGCGATCGACCCGTCAATCGCGACTGACAGCCCCGACGGACTTGTCAATCGCGACTGACCCAGTCAACAAGTGTTTGACCACGACCGACAGACCCTCGCGACGGACCTGTCAATTGCGATCGACCCATCAATCGTGACCGATAGAGTCAACAACCCTTTGACCACGATCGACTAAAAATCCGGGCCACGTGTCAATCGCGATTGACCCATCAATCGCGACTGACAGCCACGACGGACCAGTCAATCGCGACCGACACGTCGATCACGACTAACATATCAATCGCGATTGACAGAGCTTTCGATCGCGATTGACGGGCAAATTCGGCCAATTTTTTAGGGGTAAAAATAGTGGTCTAATTTTGGCAATTTGTGGGGAGCTTTTAAGGGCTAATAGAGCTTTGTGAGGCCGGCACCCAAAGCATTTCGAGAAGTCCTGTCTGCCTGTTAACCTGTTTTAAAAGCTGTTTTAGCCCAAAACCCTGAATTGACATAACTTCCTCATACGAAACCCGTTTGCTGTGATTCTGGTTTTGTTGGGAAACTCGTGGGGAGTACAACCAACACTTCCACTGGTTACGGTAAAACTAATATCAGGATTATTAGATAGGGTAATTTGAAGTTGATCATATCCCGGGGTAGGAAAATTTGAGGGTCCCTTGGGATTGTTTCCCATAAAGGCAAAAGGCAATTTGGTTAGTGAATTACATGCATGAAAGTGATCTGTCTATCAATATAATTTAAGTCTTGAGCTAACTTTGGGACTTTTTCAGGTTCTTTGAGAGCATCGAAGGGTACTCGAAGCAAGAGTAAGTGCAAGCTTGGGAACACGCTTCTTGGGCACACGAGGGCAACACACAAGGAAAGAAACTCAAGGTTGGAACTTCTCAACACCCTCTGTCAATCCCTAGCTTAGGCTAAGTACGGATAGAGGTTTTGATCTATTATGGATACGTTAAGAACGACCAAGTCCAAGAACTCTAATCACTCAAGTGCAAGTGTTAGGAGATTACAATTGCGAAACAACCAAGGGAAAAGAATTTAAATCGGGCGACCACATTCACAGTACGATAAAACTTAAGTGTTCCTTGCGACGAAGATTAATTGGACAAGAAGTGACACCCTAAGGGCAATTAAAAAAGAACAAGTAACTGATACAAAAGAACTCAGCAACGAGGTTGTACCTTGGGTAAAAATTGGGATTGCTCAGCTAAGCATATGAACCTTAGATCAGGACAACACCTAGGAAGAGATAGACAGAGTCTTAGATCTTCAGAGGCTAGTGTCAATCATACTACTAGGTCTTGGGCCCAGTAGTTGAGCCATCATTCGTACTACCCTAGCTCTGAGACTAGCGAGTCTGATATGTCCCACGGTATGGAGAGACCTACAAGAAGCTCCGGAGTGCCATATTTACATAGGGTAGAAGGCCTTACAAGATGCAACTCGAATACCTTAGGACCAATCGATTAGGTGCTAGCATCTATGAGGACGGCCTAGGAAGATCTGTGGTCCAGATTAAAAACCCTGACCAATCCATTGGACTAGAGCACCCAGCTGTCAAGTTTGAAAACGGAGCATACCTAGACAAGGAAGGAACCATATATGTAGTCACCAGTAATCCAGATAGGACATATGAATTTAGGAATGTGATCCTAGAAATGGACTTAGGTGACCTGGAGCAAGGAAACATGGGTGTAGAACCTAGAACCCCCCGAGGCAAATCTGTTCTCACTAGGATTATCACACCAGAGTGGATTCCCCAAGACAATAAGAGCATAGATCTACTCCTGAACCGAGAGACTGATGAAGCCTTTTGGAGGTATAGATCTGATCAGCCGAATGAGGTAGGAACAATCATGATATATGAGTTCAAAGATCCTGATAGCCCAGGCAGAGTGACCTACTTAGATCATGCTTCAGAGAGGGTCTTTGTGGTTACAGAAAATGATAGGCATGCTTACACTTGGAAAGGTGAATTTATTTTCCCCCAACCAAGATTGAATGTGTCCTTTGGTCACCCAGGAGCTGGAACGTCCCAAGCTCATGGAGCTCAAAGAGACAGACATAGAGATAGACCGGAGGTAAGCTTTGCCAACCCAGTGGGAAGAGAAAGAACGAGAACGGAAACAAATAGAGTGGAACCTAAGGGACTTAGAGCCCCAAGGAACCAAAGGAATGTGGATGAATTCCCTCTACCAAGACCTAGAGAGCACACGAGGACTTTGAGACCGACTCAGCTAGTTAAGTCCATGAAGAACTACTTCGATGGCACAGGAGACCCATATGATCATGTGGCCGAGTTTAGGCAAGTCTTGAGAGCTGAACAAGTTGAGGACCTATTCACGCAGTATAATGCCTTTGGTCTAACCCTTGTCTAGACCTAGTGTTCGGCCTAGTTAAAAATTAGGTTCTAGGGCCTATTTGGAGGTTCAAACGGAGTCTAAAAAATGTGAAAACTGATAGGTAGGTACTTCTGAAGCTCCTCAAGCTCAAGGACTCCTTGGCTTGCACAAAATGGAGCTACAAAAATACGAAATGGTATTTACAATGGTTTTTAGTGATGAAAATCACTATTTTTGTAGGGATTTCTTCTAACATTTTGACATACATTTCCTGGAGCGCCCTACTAGCTCCTTCTTCTTGTGTGCCCAACTCTTTGATGCATGAAAAATTTAAATGGCCTACTATCTCATCTTTGCGTATAGGATACTGAGTTCGCTGACAAATGTCACACCGTTTCACATAGGTATGTGCATCCATGTGAAGGGTCGGCCACCAAAGTCATGCAAATAGGATTGCCTTGATCACCTGATCTAGTCCAAAGTGTCCTCCTGCTACACCTTGGTGGGCAGTTTCTAAGATCTTGAGATATTCACTTTCATGGACACATAGTCTCAGGTAACCATCTTTACCACGCTTGTATAGATTATAACCAATGAGTGAGTAATCTAGGGCTTCTTGTTCTAGACTTCTTTGTCTGGCCAATGTCATATCTTGAGGGAATGTCTTCATCCTCAGAAAGGCTACTAGTGGTTCACTCCAATCCGGCACTATGGACACTTGATATAGAGTGGCATGTTCCACGGGTGGTTTAGTGCAGCAGATCAGGCATTTTTTGCACAACTTATGGACATCAACTTCCATAGTAGGCCAATGCACTCCGAATCTCCTAAGTGTCTGCAAGGTTCTTTGCTTTGAGTAGTGTTGCTCTAATGCACCTACATGTGCTAATTGCAACCATTTTGCGTACTCGTCCTCTTCCACACAACAAGCCAATATCGCTTGATCTGTGTGTTTGTACATACTTCCTGCCATGATATGGTACTTCTGTGCTTTTACTACCTCTCTATCTTGAGTGTTTATGACTGGGTGATTAGGCTCGTATGTCAGTACTAGCACTAATGGCTTAGCCCACTGAGGTACAACTTCCAGATTAAACAAGTAAGCATCAGGAAGGTCATCTGATACTCCTTGTGGGGCTTCTCCAGATGTGAGTCTAGAGAGATGGTCTGCTCTCAAGTGAGTCTTCCCTTTCCTCACCACAACTTCAAAGTCGTATTCCATTAGTAAGAGAAACCATCTTACTAATCTACTTGTATTGCATGGCTTGTTTACCAAGTACAATAATGCCTGATGATCGGTAAAAAATTTAAACTTATTTGCAAGCAAATAGTGTCTAAACTTTTTAACTGCATATACCATGCCTAATCCCTCTCGTTCAATGGTTGTATAGTTTCGTTCATCCGCATTCAACTGTCTACTAGCATAGGCAATTGGAAGATCCATATTGCCTTCGCCCGTAGGTTGTGCAAGTACACATCCAATATCATAATTGGATGCATCCACGTGAACATGAAATGGCTTATTCCAATCTGGTGTGGTCAAGATTGGTGCTGAACACAATCTTCTTTTGAGCTCATTGAAGGAGTCCTCACACTCATTAGTCCACTCAAAGTTGGTCAAAAGCCCATACAGCGGCTTTGCTATGATGGCATACATGTGTATAAACCATCGGTAATAACCACAATGCCCCATGAATGCTTGTACTTCCTTGACATTCTTTGGCCTAGGTAGCTCGACTATGGCTCTTACTTTCTCTTCATCGGTGGATATGCCATTCTTCTACACTATGTGTCCTAGAATCTTGCCTTGCCTGACCATGAAGACACACTTTTCTGGGTTCAGGCAGACTTGATACTCTCGACATTTGTCAAAGATTTGCCTGAGTTCGGGGATATGGGTTTGTCTAATGTTGGAATGAGCACAAAGATCATCCATATAGACCTCTAAGTTCTTCCTCAAGAACTCTTAAAACACGTGACACATCAGCCTTTGGAAGGTTGCAGGAGCATTGGTAAGCCCAAATGGCATTACGCGAAAAGAAAATATGCCCCACTCTGTGGCAAAAGCTGTTTTATGCTTATCTTCTGGTGCTATGGCCACCTGATTGTAGCCCAAAAATCCATCAAGGAAGTTGTACACTTCCTTGCCTGCTACCCTTTCTAAGAGATGTTCAATGATAGGAAGTGGATAGTTATCTCGAATCGTGGTTGCATTAACCTTCTTCAAGTTAATGCACACACGTAGCTTCCCATTCTTCTTGGGCACTACTACAATGGGGGATACCCACTCGGTGTGCTCAATTTCATAGATAAATCCAGCTTCTATCAGTCTATCTATCTCCTCTTTGATCTTAGCAGCATAATTATCATTATATGTGTATGGCTTTTGCTTAGAGGGTTTCGCGTCTGAGGTCATGGGAATTGTGTGTGAGCATATGTCTGGGTCAACACCCTTCAAGTCCTTGTAACTCCAAGCAAGTACATCTCTGTATTCTCTTAGCAAGGCTATTAACACATGCTCTTCTTCCTCGGTTAGGTCATGGCCTATGTACGTGCATCTCTCCTCTCCTTCTTCTAGGGCTACCACTATTTTCTTGTGGTTTCTTTGTTATCATAGGCCTCTCCTGATTGTGCCTCGCGTTTAGGCATTCTTACCATGACTCTTCTATCATCTATCTCATACTTTTTAAAGTTTTCAGGGACCTCAAACAAAGATTCTTCCTCTTCTGGTGTGACTTCTCTCTTCTTTCTTTTCTTTCCTTCATCCTTAGGGGTCACTTGTGTGGCTAACCTTACATCATTTGTTATCTCTCCGTGTCTCTGGGGTTGAAATTCTACTTCATAGAAGTATTCTTCATCTGATGCAAAAGGTGGGTCCATAATGATCGACTCTAGATCGGAGTCGCTCGCATCCTCAAATGCATCAGGGCTAGGTTCGCACTCTTCTAAAACCAAATCTCCCATGATTGGCTCTATGGAGAAGACTGAAATGTCATAGCCATCCTCATCACAGTGGGGTGTCCATTGTTCTTCGTTGATGGCTACATCCATTGTTGCTGAAATTTCTGCCCAACCATGAGGCTCAAATTCTTCATCAGGAAATACCACAGGTGCATAGGCTGGGTCTTGAATGGATCTATGGGTTTCTTTTGCACCTATCTCTTTGGCCTTTTCTCTCTTCTCTTCTTCCACTGCCACTTTACACATCCATAAGTGAGTGTCTTCATTCATCCATGAGGATCCTGATCCTATGGAGTGCACAGACTCCGTGTCATCCTTGGCTCTATGGATGGGATTCCATTGAATAGGCGGTACATCTCTATGAGAGTAATCCTTGAGATTGACTTTGGTCGTAACACGTAAGTGTTGCAAATACAAGGAATTGGTTCCCCAATCCTGTACTACTTGCAACTGTCGCATAAATGGTCTTCCCAAAATCATCTCATAGGCATGATTCTTGCTGAAATCACATATGGCGAAAGTATGCTCAAACTGAACACCGCATGTAGTGAGAGTTATTCCTTCCAGCAAGCCTAAGGGTCTTTCTATGTGGCCATCCGCCATCTGCAATTTCATCCTCGTGGGCCTGAGTGCTGGCTTGCCCCAACGCTTCCATAGGGAAGTGGTGGCAATAGCAACTCTTGCACCTGAGTCTAGAATTGCCTTGGTTGTGTACCCCTGATGGGTAATGGGAAGATAGGTGTTTCCTTCTTCACCTTCACTCATATCTCCTATCTTGTCTAGAGGAATTTCTGGCACTGTTCTATGAGAAACTACCTGGGAGCGGGGTTTCACTACTTCTGGCACTTGGTTAGCTACATGTTTCCATAATTCTCGCCTAACTTTGAGGAGCTCTTCTAAAGTGAGGTTGCACTGCACCTTAGTATTTTTCACTACCTCCGTATTCCTAGGTATGACTGAGTCTTCGTTTCTTACCATGACCGTGGGTGCTCTCATACAAGTAGACTTGGCTTGACAAGAAGAATACATTAGGCTATTTGTCTTTTGTTGGTTCAAAATTAATGTCATGGTGTTCAAAGAAGCAACCAATTGTTGCTCTATCATCTAGTGAGGATGAATAGAGAGGTTTGACTAATGCAACACAAGAAGCTATGTGGTTAAAGTATCTATACCCTAATTTGGAGCTACATACCTTAAACCCTCACATCTTTAGAGATAATACAAGCTCACTTGATTTAGAAGCTAATCCAGTTTACCATGCTAGAACCAAGCATATTGAAGTCCATTATCACTATGTAAGAGAAAAGCTAATGAGAAAGGACATTCAATTATCCTATGTTTCGACTAATCTTCAATGTGCAGATATGTTGACTAAGTCATTGGATACTATCAAGGTAAGGAGATTCAAGGGAATGATTAGACTGCTAGAAATCAAGGAAGATTGAAGACTCAAGCATGCTAGGCTTGAGGGGGATCTGTTGGTGTATTTCATCCAAGCCTAGTGCTTGATCACTTATTAATGTAAACCATTGGTTATGTATACTCTCAATGAGAGAAGCCATAGAAGAAAACTCTTGTAATGATTATTACTTGAAAAGTAACTACATCGAAAGTAAATGTCAAAGGAGAAAGTCATGGCCTTGTTAGGCACAAATCACAATCCAAAGTTAGGAGAGATTGGTGAGAAGAGATTTCCCAGACTTGAGGGAACTTTTAGGTACAATCCCTCCAAGTTTTCAATTCAAAAAAACTTTTATATATACACATATGTGTAGTTTTGGATATTGAAGACATTTGAGCTACATCATGAGAAGGTTCTGACCATGTACCAAACTACTTGTGAAGCACACATTGTGCTTCTCCTTCCCAAACCTGATGCCCACTCATATCATGTACAATATGTGCAATATAGATTGATTTTCAAGCTACATCTTGGAGTTATTCTCATGTGCTCCTTCAGCTTTACATTCATGATTTTGAGTCAACTTAAATGAATGATTTCTCTACACATACTTACTCTTTTGCTGTTATTTAAATTGGAATAGGTATCCTATTAAGTCGATTTTTATCATATCAATTTTCATCATGATTGTTTCATTATTCTGTGAGTACATTCATTTGAAGTCAACTAGGTAATCTGGCACGTAGTCCCTAAAAATTTGGGATGACACCCCTATATTTCTAAACTTATTTCTCTCAATATGGTTCATCAAAATTGTTGCTTTAGATTCATTATATATCTAATTAGTGGCGTGCAAAATATCTCTGGTCAATTTCTCGCAGGTTGTGAGCTCTAAAACTCCAAGAGGTACGTGTGTATACAATTTTTGTATCATCTAGCCTCCTCTTCATGACTAGGTGGACGTCTTGATGTGATCTCATACATTTGAAAATAAAAGTAAGTCATATATGAAGAATGCAATTTGTATGTATTACAAAAAAGGAACAAAATCAAGATATTTAATACTTACAAAGTCCTAGTGAGATATTGAGATGCCTTCACTACCTGGATGTGATTCCCTTATGCACCATAATTGAGCTTTGGTAGCCCTCCCATATTGTTCAAATTTTGTGGAATCTTTATATGTGAGTTGATTACCTATTTTGAAATGCATGTCTAGCCATGTCACATCTATGCTTTAGAATACCCATCACTTATGTTTTAATCCATACTCGAGGCACCTTGATGGATCTTGGTGTAGATTGATACTCAAGTAGTTTTCATAAGATAATGTAGTTCAATTTTTCTTTATCTAGTTGGTTTCAATGCATAAATTTGATGTTGTTATATTGCACCTCAATGCGTTGGTAGATGTGAGTTCACATGGGCATTCCAATAGCATCAATAGTAATCTCTCCATCATGATGTGCAAAATAAATCTTGGTGGGATCACGCTCATGTGCCTCCCAAGCTATACAAAGTGTACCAATTAGAGTACCATGTGCATATATGGATCATGCTATGGACTGAGTTCATGAAATAACATCAATAGAAGAGCCATAACATCAGTCAACACCACCACCCCTACATCACCTATTGCATGCATGATGTTGTTTAGCATGCAATGGAGAGACAATAGCTGAAGTACTTAAATGCAGTGTACTTTGACTACACTATGTGCTTGTATCCTCATCATGATTGAATAGTCAATCAATCCCAACAAAATCATCCAATTTCATATTGTATATTATGGAGAAGCAACTCCTTACAGGGTATTGTGTTCAATCATAGGTGCTATGGGCATGTTGGAATGGACCTTCAGGAAATATGATGGTCCAAATTGTGACTAACCTAGTGGTCTTATCCTCATATGCAGTAGAGCAAAACTTTGGGACAAGTGTGCATGCTCTTGAAGTGTCACTTGAGTTAGGAAATCCTAGAACTTAGCATTTGCAATACTTCGAGGTGTATCTCCATTAGTTAGTTTTAAAGAACAAATGAATAAATTAATATACATAAAAAAAACAAC
Source organism: Ceratopteris richardii (assembly GCA_020310875.1). Lineage (NCBI taxonomy): Eukaryota > Viridiplantae > Streptophyta > Polypodiopsida > Polypodiales > Pteridaceae > Ceratopteris > Ceratopteris richardii. The sequence continues at coordinate 130,644,127 of CM035432.1, forward strand.
ATAACATGAATTAAAAAAACAAAAAGAGGCAAAGAAGTATATATATATATATATTAATGCAAGTGAATTTACAATCAAGTCTGACTGTGATTCCTCATCAACATCTATTTTGATTTGCAATATTGGCTCAAATTCCATAGCTTTTTGTTGCAATTACTCATCTTCTAAGTCATCCTTATCTATTTCATTTTGCCCAATACATGTAGTTTTAGTTGGCGTAAGATATGTTTCAATTAGGTCATTGGTACTATTAATTGATGGATGATCCTCTACTTTAGATCTTTCATATATTTTATGTCCTTTTAAATTGGATTTCTTTCATGGATCAATCCATACAATATACGAGAACTTTGGATCTACTTTGTTTGTAATGTAAATAGCTTGTTCACAATGTTATCAAAATGCAAAAGTAGAATCAATTTGGATAAACTCACTTGCATCCTTCTTATAGTTGCTTTTCGTCACGAGGTAATCACTCTAAACTATTTTACATCAAGTAGAAAACAATCAAATTTTCAAAAAGATATCTTCAATATATATTGGATTGTCCCACAACAATCCAAATTGGCTAAGATATCATTTGTATCTCTTATGCTTGACCTAGTAGTTTGTGTAAAGCTTACCATGATTCCAATATCAAATATGTGTTAACATCTATCAAGCTCTTTTCTCTGAAAATGTTTACCATATGCTCATATTACTATGTATTTGTGATATCTCCAATTGCATCCAAGCACAAAAACATGCTCTTCCTTACTTAGAACTACTCCATTTTGTTAAGCATAAATTGTATGAACTTTGTGCGAATCATGAATCTTTATGGAATCCAACTCTTATGATCAATTTAAGACTATTTTTATTGAATGCTTTCATCTAGTTCAAGTTATAAAATTTGAAATAATTGAATTTACTTTAGTTCTTCTTTTTGCAATATCCATGGAGATTGAGGAAACTCATTCTTATAATTGATTGGCCTCAAATGTTGATAGAAGACATGGTATACCCATGGAAATGTGTGAGATTGAGGAATCTTCTCAAAGGATCCTTGATGCAAGACAACACATATGGGATTCACTAGGACATAGTTCCTTAGTTCCTTCAAGGGTTCTCATAGATATAAAAGCAATGAGCAATGTCATACATCTATTACTTGTTTAAAAACTCCCCCTTTCTATCACTCTCCTAAATGCCACTTTGATAGGAATGGAAGTATAGGCACTCAATATTGTGGAGAGGCTTTCATACCTCTTCACATCAAAGTCCCTAGTACTAGAGCCACATTGCTAGTTATTAGAATTCCTATTTTGTGGCAAGCTCTAGTAGGTGAATGGGGGTTTACATTATGTGCCACATCACTCTCACCTTATTGTTGAGTCAAAAAGTCATCCCATGAGTTCCAACTAACTAAAAAGGCTCAACTAGCATGATATGATAAAGTTAGGGATCCTCTTGGAGGTTAATTTGAATTGAAATATTCACCTGATAATCTACATTATATAAAACATTTATTGGATTGAATTGAGAGCTTATTCCAAGAGTGATAGATCACTCATTGATGTATCATTCTTCAAGTCTAGGCTAGCCTCTAGCAAAGCTATCCCCTAGCTCACATAACTCTACATAGGAAAAAATATTTTCATAGGAATATCTCATTGTATGTAGCTTTGATTTCTAGACAAGTTAGTTCATCTTGTTGCTACTCTTGTAAGGATCATTATCATTATAATTTAATCCTTGTTTACTTCTTAACCTTGCCTGTATTGGTTTGGGTAGCTCACTAGTTCATTATATGCATAATCTTAGTTTTTTTAGTGAGTTGAGTACACCTATGTGCACATACACTATCTAGATAGAAGATAATATGTCTTGTGTGGGAAGATTGACACACATCCTAGAATCCATTTTTAGTGATCTAAATATTATTTTTAAGATCTAAGGGATTATATATTTATACAAAGTATCAAAGGGTTAGCCTTCAAGCATATAGAGAAATCAAGTTTTTCGGCTAATTGTGTTAGCCATATGTGAGGTACTAGGAAGGATCCAAGACACTCTTTTGCAACTTGATTCCATATTCTCCATCAATGGTTTTAAAGCTCAGCTTTGAAAATTCAAGAAATCAAGTAGAGGCCTTGAAGGAAATCTAAGTTTCAAAGCAAATACCAGGAAAGCTTGGAGGAAGAATTGAAGCAAGGGGGAGCTTGCACCATCATCAAAGGATCAAAACAACAAAAATCTCTTGTGAAGAAGTAATATATCATTTATTTTTGCTCATCAAAAAATGTAAAAAAACACACATTTTTTCAATTCATTTTTATAAGACTATGTATACTAGTATAAAGGGTTTTCAAACATAAGATGCAATTTGCTTGATTTTCAACAAGGAGTTTCTCTTTTATCAACATAGTTCTTGTTTGTTACGACTCGATCTTATGGTTTGGTCCATGTGTCAGTATAGGTATCAATTTCTTAGCCCACTTTGGACATATGTCTGGGTTGAAAAAATAAGTGTTGGATAGTTCATCTGTTACTCCAATCGGTGGTTCACTATGCATCATTCTTGATAAATGGTCAACTCTTACATGAGTATTGCCTTTCTTGACTACTACCTCAAAATCAAATTCCATTAGTAGTAGGAACCATCTGACTAAGTTTCCAGTATAAAAAGGTTTATTGACCAAGTACAATAAATCTTGGTGATCAATAAAGAATTTGAACTTGTTGGCTAGGAGGTAATGTCTAAATTTCTTCACTACATAGACCATTCTTAGGCTCTCTCATTTAGTCATAGCGTAATTGTGTTATCTTCATCTGTGGGTTGTGCTAAGATGCATCCAATGGCAAAATTAGAAGCATCCACATGTATATGAATTGATTTGTTCTAGTTGGGCACTTTCAATATTCATGTTAAACTAATCTCCATTTTAACTCATTTTTGCACTCTTCCATCCAAGTAAATTGGTTCAACAATCCATATAATGGTTTTGCAATTATGGTATACTTGTGAATAGATTAATGATATTAATATCTGTAGTGACCCATAAAGGCTTGGACTTCCTTCACATCTTAGGTCTTGAAAAATCTAGAATAAATTTGATTTTATCTTCATCAGTAGAGATTCCATTCTTGGACACTATATGTCCAAATATCTTTCCTTGTCTCACCATTAAGACACATTTCTCCGGATTCAAACATACTCTATATTGTTTGCGTTTGTCAAATATTTTTTCTCAACTCAAGTATGTGGTCAACGCATTGAGAAGAGTATGTACATAGATTGTCTACATAGACTTCCATACTTTTGTTTTCGGAATTCTTTGAACACATGAAACATTAGTATTTGAAAAGGTTTTAGGGAATTAGTTAAACCAAATGGCATAACCCAAAATATGTATACTCCCCATTCTATAGAAAAGGTGGTCTTATGTTGGTCTTGAGTACCAATAGCTACTTGATTATAACTTGAAAACCCATCAAGGAACCTGTAGACTTCCTTTCCTTCTATTCTTTCCAAAAGATGGTCTGCGATGGCTAATGGATAGCTATCTTAGATGGTGGAAACATTAACTTTTTTGAGGTTAATACAAACCCTAAGCTTTCCATTTTTCTTTGGCACAAACACCAGAGGAGAAACCCATTTGGTGTGTTTGATCTTGTATATAAATTGAGCTCCCAACAATTTGTCTATTTCTTCTTTAATTTTAGTAGAACACACATCATTGTATGTATATGGTCTTTGTTTGGAAGGTTTTGCAGTAGGAGTCATAGGAATTATATGGGCACATATTGAGGGATCTTCCCCGTTTAGGTCTTTGTAGGTCCAAGCAAACATGCCCCTCTATTCTTGAATTAATACTATGAGTTCATGTTCCTCCTCTACGGACACATCTTTGCCTATGTAGGTGCATCTCTCTTCATCTCCCTCTAGGGTTAGTATTACCTTCTTGGTTTGTTTTTTGTTATCGTATGCTATTCCATCCCATGCCTCTCTATCAGGCATTTGAATATCTATTTTTCTTTCCTTCACGTCATATCTTTTAGAATATTCAAGCACTTCAAAGTGTTCATTTGGTAAGTTTTAATCCTCTATTTCATTGGTTTCCTTGTAAGGTTTCTATGATATTAGAATAGTTTTTTATGTTCCATGGCCTCTTTTTGTTCTACTTCTTTTAGGTATTGTTCTTTTGAGTCAAACTCAAGCTCCATTTCTATGCTTTTGTAGTCTTCTTTCCAGTCCTTTTCAATTATTTTACCTTCTTTGGCCTCTTGAAGTACAACCATGTACAAGCTTAAGTCATATCCTTCTTCATCCACACACTCATTCATGGTCAACACTTCTTTGTTTACACACACATCCAGTGCTGCTAGGATTTACATCCATCCATGTGGTTTGAATGCTTCATCAGGAAATATTTATGGCATGTAGGTCAGGTCTTCTATATGTCTATGTTACTCATGTCATGCCTGCCAATATTGTAATCTTTCCTCATCTCTTTTAGCTGCCTTGCAAATCCATAGTTGAATGTCTTCTTTCATCCATTATTGCTCATTAGATCCAATAATATGGATTGACACATCATCCTCCTCCTTATGTATAGGGTTCCATTGAAGAGGTGGCACATCTCTATATGCAAAATTATGGAGATTTATTTTAGTAGTTATGCCTTGGTGTTGGAGATATAAAGCATCTCATCCCCTATCTTGAACTACCTTTAGTTGCCGCATGAATGGTCTACCTAGGATCATCTCATAATTGATCACCTTGCCAAATTAGCATATAGCTGAAGTGTGTTCAAATGCTACTCCACAAGTAATCAAGATTACATTTTCAAGGAGTCCTAAAGTGGTCGTTCTACATGACCATCTGCTAGTTGTAGCTTCATTCTAGTCAGTTGTAGAGCTAGACTTGCACATTTCTCCCAAATTTTCTTGGTTGTTATTCCTACTCCATCTCCTTTATCTAGAATTTCTTTGGTCATGTATCCTTGAAATGTGATTGGGAGGCATGTATTTCCTTCATCTCCCTCACTAAAAGATCCAATTTTATCAATTGGTATCTTGACAATTGCTTCTTTCTCTGGCTTATCTTCCATGACATATATGTTTGATTCATCAAATTTAGTTGGTTGGCTAGTCTCTTCCATAGATGCGGCTTGACTGTTAGAAGTTCTTCTAAGGTTATTGATCATTGAACTTTAGTTCCCTTCAACTTTTTTGATGTTTCCTATGATAATTTCCTTTCCTCTCCTCTTATTGTTGGGGCATGAAAAAATTCGGATCTTTGTTCATATTCAACCATATAAGTGGGAAGTGGAGTTAGACTAGTTGCTTCCTCCTTATCCTGATCCAGATTGGATAAGTCTCATAGTCTTCTTCCTACTCCATCCTAGTCAGGTTCCTAGAAGCACCTAGTTCTTCAAAGGGAGGGACATCCTCCTCAGTTCTCTTCCATCTCTCTGTTGGGAGAGATGATGGATAATCACAAGAGATGAGATGGTGTAGCTAAATCCTACTTCACACCTGCTATAACTAATGGCTGGAGAGTGTGGTGAACCTTCTTAGCTAGCTAATAAGCATAAAGGATCATATATGTTGCTCGGAAGATGATGCACAAATGATAGGATCAAAACAGATAGGTAGGCATCTGATCCAATGCACAAAACTTACTATTTTGGTTGAGACACTTGCTTAGTGTTTCACCTAATTCTCTGTGTACAATAGCAATTAGCAAAACTCCTTTTGGGGAACTTCAATTAGCTTAGTGAGCTACATTCATGAGTGGAATCATAAAAAATGATGAACCATGTACAAAGAATTATGTTTAGCAAGTATGGAGACACTCCTGACTTTTAGGGGCATACATAGTCACAAACCCGTGAGTAATCTTTACCTAATATATGACGATTGAATGAACCAATGTAAATAAAACTTTGTATGACTAAATTAGACAAAATGCTGAAGATGTTATGATTTGAATCATCCAAAATGGTGCACTACACAGTGAGAACCAGCTCAGACAAAATCACTATTATGATAGAGTGTGACAGAGACAAGTGAGTAGGAAGTAATGAACATGTATAGATTAACTCATGTATAATTACAAGATCATTGGCAATAATACCTTGCTCAATGAGTGTAGGATGAGAGAGCTATATCATGAGCTCCTCTTTACTATGAAAGAACAAAGTAATGATCTCACAAACTCGAGATAACACGTAGACTTTTCAGCCCATCTTGTTTAGCATTTGTTGGAGCCTAGCATTTGAATTAAAATTCAAATGCTCACCTAAAAGTGATCCTAAAGTATAGGATAGATTCTCTCTTGATTTTAGCTACCAAGTGGGTACGAATTAGATGCTTCCTGACTCCTCGTGATTTTGCTTCACTTTTACTAAGAGTAACTATACTCAAAGTTACAAGATATAATACATATGAAGCTTTGTCAATTGATATGCTAATACATCAAGGTAATGTGTATGTATCAAGTATATATACTTGGGCCTAATTGTACCAACAGCTCCCCCTCAAGCCTAGCATGCTTGATCTTCATTTCTCCTTGATCTCTTGCAGTCCATACATCAATTTGAATATGTTCAATTTGTTCCATCCAATGCTTTAGTGAGTAAATCTGCACATTGCAAATGAGTTAACACATATGCTAATTGAATGTCCTTGCTTAGCAATTTCTCTCTAACATAATGATAATGCACTTCAATGTGCTTAGTCTTGGCATGGTACACAAGATTAGCAACCAAATGAAGTGAGCTGGTATTATCTCCAAATATAGTTGGTGTGTAGGAATGTATCTCCAAATCTGCATACAATTGCTTAAGCCACATAGCTTTTTGAGTTGCATTGGCCAAACCTCTATATTTTGCTTCTGTGGAAGATAAGGTCAAAATTGGTTGCTTCTTGGATGACCATGAAATTATCAGAGACCCATGAGTAATCTTTGACTAATATCTGACGATTGAATGAACCAATATAAACAAAATTTTGTATGAGTAAAGCAAACAGTACGCTGAAGATGTCATGCTTTGAATCATCCAAAATGGTGCACTACACAGTGAGAACCAGCTCAGACAAAATCATTGTTCTGAGAGAGTGTGATAGAGACAAGTGAGTAGCAAGTAATGAACATGTATAGATTAACTCATGTATAATTACAAGATCATTGGCAATAATACATTGATTAATGAGTGTAGGATGAGAGAGCTATAGCATGAGCTCCTCTTCACTATGAAAGAACAAAGGAATGATCTCACAAACTTGAGATAACACGTGGGCTTTTCAGTCCATCTTTTATAGCATTTGTTGGAGCCTAACATTTGAATTCAAATTCAAATGCTCACCTAAAAGTGATCCTAAAGTATAGGAGTGATTCTCTCTTGATTTTAGCTACCAAGTGGGTACGAATTAGATGCTTCCTAACTCCTCGTGATTTTGCTTCACTTTTACTAAGACTAATTATACTCAAAGTTACAAGAGATAGTACATATGAAGCTTTGTCAATTGATATGCTAATACATCAAGATAATGTGTATGCATCAAGTATGTAGGCTTGGGCCTAATTGCACCAACACTCTCTTCTTACACTTTGTCCCACAAATCATGTGGCTAGTTTTTTCCTACTTATGGAATCATTGCATCTCTTTCTATGGTCTCAAAACCTAATCATCCTTTAATCTCCTTAGTTTGTTCTGGTTTCTCTTGTTGTGAATTATGGTTTTTTAAACATCCGTAGAACATTTATTCTAGGATTCTTGTTTCAAAGAGACTTGGTATGGATTGTTCTAGCATGGTCTAAGCAATTTCAATTAATTTCTTACATATTTCCAATGTTTCCTTCTCAAGGTCTCCTCTTGGGTAGCTTTTATCATATTGCTCTAGACCAAGTCCTATCCAGAGTTTGAATTGATAAGATTTTAACCACATTTTTAAGTTTTCAAGCATAGGATATGCTAGAATTGATCATGCTTGCTCCTTCATTTGGTTTTCCTTCACCACATTCGTGTTTTTATTGGGTGGACAATTTGGCTTAGGTATGGGGTCTTTTATCATTTTTTCCTTCTCTTCAGCCAATTATTTAACCCACTTGTTTTCAATATTTTCTCTTTTTGCTTTCCATCTTTTAGTTTCTTTTTTTTTTTAGATTTGAGAGGATTTTTTTGAATCTTCTACTACTTGAGGTGAAGATTCTATTATCTCATTTTCCTCTTCTAGATGATTAAGTCTTTGATTTCCCATGTTTTCTTTTGCTTTGGATATGGTGATGGCTTTTAACAACATGGTGTATTCTTTATAATTCCTTGAGGACTCTATTACCTCAATTACATTGATATAACATGTGGGATATGTTTTGGATGGGTTCTTGGGGAAATCTTTGAACAAGTGCTCTTTCCCACAGTCCCTGCAATACCCTTCGCAAACTTGAGGGGGTGGTGGGTGGTAAGACATCATACATTCCCTATAAAATGGTCTCCTCCACATCTATAACATGACCCTCTAGGTGAAGGTGGTCTTGGTGTAGGTCTTCTAGGAGCTTGAGCTCTAGGAGCTGAATACATGAGGTTGGTGTATTCAGATCCATATGTGTTTTCATAACTGTCATGCTCATAGTATGATGTTCATAAGAAGATTCATATTCTACAAGATTTTGATAATAGGAGTAGTAATCTCCCTAACCATGTTCATTGCCTTGATTTTAAGTTTTTGCGTTCATCAATGGTGACACATGCACTATAGCTCTCTCTAGAATTTCTTCAGGCTATGTGTATTTGACAAGTACTACATTCTGTGGATGTGGGGGTTGTTGCCCTAACATGAGTTGAGGTTGGGTGTATGCTTGATACTCATATGGTCTTGGAATCATGGGTGGTCATTGATATGGATGTATCTTGGAACCTCCCTGCCTTTCTCTCTAGGTGGGTATCCATATGGCCTGTACTGTGGTGGTGGACCTAACCTAGATTTTTGTTATATGGGAAGTTTTTGGTAGTGTGATTGGTATATCTTTGTTCAATATGATAGTATAGACTAGGTCCTTGTGCGTGTTTTCTATTAGATGGATATGGATGTGGGGGAACATGTCCTCCTCTTGCACAATCATGAGATGGATGGTCAAATCCACAGTGCTCAAACCTTCTTAGTATGGGCATTTTTAAGGGTTGGTTTTGATATTTTTTTTATCTTTGGACACTTAGCTTTTTGGCCAATAAGTCTACCAGTTCTTCTACTTGGTTGGTTTGTGCAGTTGCATTACAAGATGCATCCCGAGATTTGGTACGGGTGTGAGTAATCTTCAAATCATCTACAAGATTATCTTACAAATCTATGCATTCCCTTAGACATTCATTCAACATCTCCAATCGTTTCACATGCACTAGGGTTCTCAAATTCCCATTGACTAGACCATCTACAAACAAAGATATATTTTTTTGCTAGGTAGGTCTCTCTGCCATAGGACATTGGTCAACATATTTATTGAACCTTTTGGCCGCCAACCTCACAGATTCATAAGGAGCTTGTTTGAAACTATGGATCAAGGAAGAGGAGTTATATTTAATGCCTCTTTTGGTCAGTTTGCCAATGAGCTCCTCAAAGAATCATTCTATATACACAAAGTGGTTGGGATCCAATGGTTGGAACCAAGTCAAAGCAATCCTGGTAAGTGTGAGCACGAAAGATTCATGCTGGACAAAAAATTCATCTACCTTTTCAACATGCAACACTTGCTAAAATTCTATCAGGTGATCATAAAGGTCTTAAAAACCATCATAGTGATTCTTGATGCACTTGGCTACCTGAATAGGTCGTAACCATCTTCCTCCTTCAAGGGGTCAAGGAATTACTAGAATCATAGGGTGCACACCTTGTCCACTGCCTTGAGGGGGCCATAAATGAAGGGTGGTTTATTTATAGTTTCGCTTTGCAAATGGGTGTTTGGCACGATGCTAGTGTTTGATGTAGTAAAGTGGAAATGTGGTCTGATTGGAACACCTTACTAGCTTTTTTGAACTAAAAAAGGATTCTCTTACCTTTGTTGGTACCTTGCAGGGTTTTGAGAAGTGGTTGTCTGATCCCTTGTTCGGAATACTAGCAAACCCAAGTACTATATTCTAGATCTCTCCAGATCACTTACTTCCCAATACCTTCTCTTGTTCTGGTCTAGATAGGTGAATCTGGAAGACTCTTCATGATCATGCAAATCATAAATGGTGGCAAGATTGGTGCCTTCTCCCTTAAGGATGAAATGGCTTGCAACAATTTGTTAGTTCCAGCTACTAAGTAGAAGTCCATCAAGTAATCTCCAAATATTTACGACTATCAATCTTCCTCTTGGAGTAGAGACTGCTTCTCTATTATCTATCCCGATGGGATTACTAGGGTCCTCCATTTCTCCTCTTTCATTGATTCTCTCAGGATGTTCATTCACTAAGTAGAATTGTCCTTGCTTGTCCATGTAAAATCCTCCCTCAAATTTCACAGCTCGCTTGGGTAAAACTTCAAATTTTGTGGGATTTCTAAGTCTTGGTATTGACCTATTGAGTCCATCCAAGTATATAGGGTCTCCTTGCAAGTTTGTAGAGATATAATATAGGGAAGTCCTATACTCTCCTTCTATTGTTGACATGAGCTCTATTGAATGGATGGAGCTATGCATATCTTCAAAGGCCATAATAGTTTCTTCTTTTGAGTCACTAGAGCTATCTAAGTAAATAGAGTGAATAATTTCTTGGGTTACACTTCCTACTGAGGATATCACACTTCTTTGAATCCTTAGGACACGTCTTGACCTTAGGCTCATTCACAATCGAGGTTCCTAATAGTTCCTTAGCGTCAATTGTCAAGCCTTAGAAGTGACTTGGGTCAATGGTTGAGTGTAATATTCCTTAAATTTTCACTTTAGAGTCTTTCCTAAGTCATTTGTATTTCCCACAATACATGATACCTCATGCCCAGATGATACTTAACTCAGGCAATACACGATATTGGATATATCATGATACATGATACTTAGGGGAGATGGTATGATACTTGATCTAAAAACAAGACATGATACTTGGGAAAGTGTTGATGACACATGATAGAGAGCAACGATACACGATACCTAATAAGTCCACGACACATGATACCTCTTCACAATACATGATACCAGACTTCACGATACATGATACACAATTATCGCCATACACAATACTTGAAAGTATTGGTGATACACAATACACAACAAGACGATACATGATACAACCTCGATTGTGATACATGATACTTAAGAAGTATCGATGATACAAGATAGTAGGCGATTTTCATACTTGACGAGATGATACACTCAGAGTAAGGTATCATCGATGCATGATACCTTCCAAGTATCACAACACATGGGAATTTGGTATCGCAATACCAAACTTGAACAATCATGATACTTGGACTTTTTGAAGTACAAATTTTAAACTTTTTATATTTGTGTGCTTCCCCCCATACCCCCCATACAATAAGCAAGTAGTTAGGCAAGCGTACCCACAACCATACCCTCAACAAGGAAGATACCATAACCAGTACCCACCTCAAGAATATGGTAGACCATAGCAACCCTATCAAACCCAACAAAGGCCTCAACCTGTGTTAACGCAACAACCCCTTGCTCCAGCCAATGTGATTCTAGTAAAGTACGCAGCTGCAGAAGAGAATTTGAATAGGGTCATAGTTCCAGTAACACCAATGCTTTCAGAAAGTGATCCCCGTGATCATAGTTTTGACTCTACTCACATTGATAGCCCCCATGCCTACTACATGCACTCACCTGAGCATAGTGAGTCCTACTATTGTGAAGAACCAAGTGAACCTAGTTGGGATCCAGAGTACACAAATATCATGTACACAAATCCCAGCTCAACCTAGGCAAGTAAGACCCCCCATTCCCTAGAGGACCATGCTAGAGATATTAGGGAGATCACCTCATTCGTGATTACCCAATGCCTGCCCCTACACAACCCCAATCGGTGACAATTCAAGGCTTTTGTCAAGTTTGTGGAAAGGAGCATCTCTTACGAGATTTCCCAAAGAATCCCACTAATATGCCAAAAATCACTCCTATCAATGTTATTGGATTAGTAGTAGATAGACTCTATAGCAAGTGTAGCTTCCACTACACCAGTGCAAGTGGTCACCAGTGCTCAGGCTTTGCAGCATAACCAAGGTCTAGGCCAAGAAAAGAGTGCCGAAGTTAGTGAAGCTGAGAGCATAACCAAGAAACGGATGAGAGCCTAGAAAGATAGCCAGGAAAGGATGAAAAGACAATGGTCTAAGAAGATGAACGAATTAGAAGAGAGCATAAGAGAAACAAAAGCCAAAATTATTGAACTTACCTCTCAAACACACTCTCACATACCACCACCACCTTCATCCCTACCACCTTCCAACCCATAGCATACAATTCCACCACCCCCAGAGTAGGATCAATATTGGTTGATCCCACTCCTGAAGACATAGACATGATGCTTAAGGCATATCAGGCCAGAATCCAAGAAGGGCCAAATGTTACAGATCATGACATATGCTACCCTAGAGCTGATCTTGAGATAGAGAGAACCAAGCTTTGTGCTAAAATAGTAGCATTGGCTCATACCATGTTTGAAACCAGTCGCCTCTTCTACTACTCTTGCTCAGCTAAGGCACAGTTGCATTTTGATGGACCGTTGGAGAAGTTAGAGAGCATAATTGCAAGATCTGATAAGGAAGCCATATCCCAAGGAAGAGGTAAAGCAAGTAAGATTAAGCATCCCCCCCCAGGAAGCTTCTGTGCCTAATTCCACTAAACCAGACACCTCTTCTTCTATGAATCGGTACTCACAAGAGTTCCTGTGAGAGATTCAAGAAGAGAAATGGGCTAAAGAAAGTGAAGTCCCTCCTCCCATTGAACTTGTGGATGATGCACATGATGAATTCCCACAAGACATTCCTTCCATTTATGGAGAGCAGGAGAGTGCCCAATCTCATGAGCGATTAGACTTTGAGTCTAATTCCTTACAAGAACTACCCCATTTCACAAGCCCATGGGAAACTACATCTACTTGTATGAGAGCACCCATGGTCATGGTAAGAAACGAAGAATCCATCATCCCTAGGAACACAGAGGTAGTGAAAAACACTAAAGTGCAATGCAACCTCACTTTAGAAGAGCTATGCAAGGTTACACCAGAACTATGGAAGCATGTAGCCAATCAAGTGCTAGAAGTAGCAAAACCACATTCCCAGGTAGGATCTCATAGAACAGTGCCAGAGATACCCTTTGTTGAAGCTCAAGGTCAAGGAAAAAGCATGGAAGCACATCAAAGAGGTGGACACACAAGGAAAGGGAGCAAGTAGGGAGCTCCAAGAAGTGTATGTCAAGTTTCACAAGAATTCCCTACAAAAATAGTGTTTTTCATCGCTAAAAACCATTGTAAATACTATTTTCTATTTTTGTAACTCCATTTTGCTTAAGCCGAGGAGTCCTTGAGCTTGAGGAGTATTAGAACTATCATCCTACCAATTTTCATAATTTTTAGACTCCCTTTGACCCCTCAAATAAGCCCTGGAACCTAATTTTTAACTAGGCCGGACACTAGGTCTGAACAGGGCCAAAACTAGTCCAAAAACTATAAAAAGAGCTAGAGAGCTTATTTTTGAGGTGAGCTTGTTAGAGAATAGAGCTTTTGTAAGAGAATTCTTTGGCAATGGAAGCTTTCCATTGTTCCTCTCTTTGATCTTACCTTGTGCGCGTGTATGTGTATGTGTGTGCATGCTTGTGTGCTTTCACTCACGCACTTGTGCCTTCACTTGCTCGTGGTCTTCATACCGGTCCTCACGTCTCCGCGGATTGACAAGTAAAGGAGGTGGTGCTTATGCATGAGCTACACCAAATTTTGGCGCCATTGTCGGGGAGAGAGCTTTGAGGACGAGCGCTGTGATGGTAAGATCGTAGATTTGCGACGTTGGAAGGTAAAAAAAACTATCATTTCTGTTATTTTTCTCATTTTTCTTCTTCATCTTCATCATCTCCACCTTCTTCCATCTTCTTCTTCATAGAACTTTCTTGTTTTTTAGTGCCTTTTCATACCATTATTCATGCATTATTGTGTGAGAAGGAGTTAGGAGATGCAAGGGAGAGCAAGCGCGTGTGTTTTTTCATGATTTTTTGCACATATGGAGCTCGCCATTGCTCGACACTCAAAAATTCGAATTTCCCGCCAAAAAACACGATTCTGTGATGAAAATCGCGATTCTGTGAAAAATTCAATTTTTTTTTTGAAAATCGTGATTTTCTACTTCTCGCCTAAAAGCTTGCTAAAAGAAAGAGGATTCTATGGTCATTCTCAGAATCGCGATTCTCTGCTTGTGCTCAAAATCTCGATTCTCACAAATCATGATTTTTAAGCCAAAAACACGATTCTAAAAAAAAACACGATTCTCTACTGACAATCGCGATTCTCAAAAACACGATTCTCTGCTGAAATCGCGATTCTCAAAAACACGATTCTCTTCTCACAATCACGATTCTCAAAAACACGATTCTTTGCTGACAATCACGATTCTCAAAAACACGATTCTCTACTGACAATCACGATTCTCAAAAACACGATTCTCTGTTGACAATCGCGATTCTCAAAAACACGATTCTCTTCTGAAAATCACGATTCTCAAAAACACGATTCTCTGCTGACAATCGCGATTCTCAAAAACACGATTCTCTTCTGACAATCGTGATTCTCAAAAAGACGATTCTCTTCTGACAATCGCAATTCTCAAAAACACGATTCTCTGATTTCAAAGGATCGCGATTCTCTGATTTCAAGGCATCACGATTCTTTGATTTCACAGCATCGCAATTCTCTGATTTCAAAGCATCGCGATTCTCTGATTTCACAGCATCGCGATTCTCTGATTTCACAGCATCACGATTCTCTGATTTCATAGCATCGTGATTCTCTGATTTCATAGCATGGCGATTCTCTGATTTCACAGCATCACGATTCTCTGATTTCATAGCATCACGATTCTCTTGATTTCATAGCATCGCGATGCTCTTGGTTTCACAGGATCGCGATTCTCATACAAAATTGTGATTTTTCCTTAAGTGCCTGTTTCCCTGTTTTGGCCCCCAGGAGCCTGATTTGACATAACTTTTTCATCAAAAGTCCATTTTTTGAGCTCTATAGCTCGTTGGAAAGCTCGTTTTGAATCCTACACGGCCTCAATTGTTTTTTATAAGAATAATGCGTTGATTTTCAGATAGGATAATTTGAAGTTGACCCTCAGGTGGGACTTGGGAACCAAGGGGACTCCAAAGGATTTTTGAGCCATACCAAGGGGAAATTTTGGACTCTTAACCAAAGCTTATGAACCTGAGATCTGGTAGACACCTAGGCAAGCATATACAAAGCATTAGGTCTTCTGAGCCTAGTGTCAACCATAGAGCTAAGTCTTGGGCACAACAACTAAGTGGTTATCCTCACGTACTAAGTTCAGACACAAGTGATTCAGAAATGTCTTTTAGCATGGGAAAACCTACAGTTGGCTTAGGAACTACCCATCTACAAACACCTGAAGGTCCCTATAAGACACAGTTGGAATATATTCGGACCAACTGATTAGGTGCTTGCATCTATGAGGATGGCCTAAGGCAATCAGTGGTCCAACTCAAAAATCCAGATCAACCCTTTGGACTTGAACACCCGGTGGTCAAGTTCAAAGAGGGCTCATACATTGATAAGGAAGGAACCATGTACGTGGTCATCAAGCTACCAGATAGGACCAATGAGTTTGGAAATATCATTCCTGAGAATGAGATAGGAGACCTAGAACAAGGAAATGTAGGACAAGGACCCCAGACTCCTAGAGGTAAGTCAGTTTTGACCAGAGTGATCACTCCAGATTGCATCCCTCAAGACAACAAAATCATAGAACTATTCTTGAATAGAGAAACAGAGGAAGCCTTTTGGAGATTCAAGCCAGATCAACCTAGCCAATTGGGCATAGTCATCATCTATGAATTCAAAGATCCTGAGATACCAGGGAAAGTTGTCTACCTAGACAACACATCAGAGAAGATGTTCTTGGTAACAGAACATGATAGACATGCATATACTTGGAAGAGTGAATTGATTTTCCCTCCACCAAGATCCAATGTTTCCCATGGCCTCCAAGGAGTAGGATCATCCCACGCTCATGAAACCCAGAGAGAAAGAACTAGAGAGAGACCTGAGGTAAGTTTTGCACACACCGTGGGCAGGAATAGATCAGGATTTGAAAATGAAAGACCTGAAAGAGAGAGGCATCAAGCACATAGGCAACAAAGAGATGAACAAGATTTTCCATTGCCTAGACCCCGAGAGCACCCAAGAACCCTTAGACCCACCCAAGTGATCAAGGCAATGAAGAATTATTTTGACGGGAAAGGAGATCCTTATGATCATGTGGCGGAGTTCAAACAAGTGTTAAGAGCTGAACAGGTTGAGGATTTGTTCACCCAGTATGAGGCGTTTGGTTTGAATCTTAAGGGCACAACCTTAGCTTGGTTTCAACCTCTAAGTAGTCGCAACTATCGCGATATAGGTCAACTGCTAGACGAATTCATTGTAGAATTTTCCAAGAGTGGTATTAGGCATAACACATCATCTTTGATCCACAGCTTCAAGTAGACACCCCAAGAAACAGTGCGACTAGCAGGAAAAAGGTTCAGACAGTACCTAGAAAGATGCCTTGCTCCAGAGTTACCCACACCAGCCAAACAAGTGGCCTTGTTCTGAGATGTCTTACTGAGCACAAAGTTAAGATCATATGTGTACTTGAAAGAGCCTAGATCCATAGAAGAGTGTGTGTGGACGTGCATTGACATAGAAGACAACTTGGGTGAGGAGTTAGGACTATCCAAACTCTATAAGGACTCCGACAGTTCTACTAGTCATACCTCCAAAGCCTCCACTGAGCTGGATGAGATAGCAGAGCAAGTTGCCAAGAAGCTAGGAGTTCAAAATAGACAAATACCAAGAGTCACCTCATTGAATTGGTGTTATACTTGCGGAGGCGACCACATGGCTAATGTTTGCCCATTGTAGAACCAGAACATGAGAGAAAGGAATGCTCCATATTGCACTATTGAGAGAAAATACACGAACCATATGGCTCAAGATTGTCCCTACAATAGGCAGGCTGTTAGACAAACTTATCAGCAACCTTACCAACAAGGTAGGTATCAGAACCAATACCAACATCCATATTATAGACCACAACAATAGTATCAGGCACCATATAGGCCACAACCAGTCCTAGGAAACCAACCACCAGCGCCTGCCAATGTAATTCCAGTTAAGTATGTAGTGGTAGAAGAGAACCTTAATAGAGCATTGGTGCCAGTGACCCCACTGATCTCAGAGAATGACTCTCATGCTCATAGTTCAGACTACTCCCATGAAGGTAGTCCACATGCTTATTACACAGAGTCGCCTGAGCATAGTGAGATTTACTCGTATCAATATGAGGCACCACCTATGGAATAAAATTGGGAGCCAGAATACTCCAATGTCATGTACACAAATCCTAACCCTAGGCCCCAATTGAGACAAATGAGACCACAAGCCCTTAGAGGATCTTGTTTCAGATGTCAAGGTGACCATTTCATTCGTGATTGTCCCCACCCACCATCTCCGAGTCAAGGTCAGGCTATCACAATACAAGCTTTTTGTCCTGAATGTGGCAAAGACCATCTTCCCAGAGATTGTCCAAGAAACCCCTCCAGTGCACCCAAGATTACACCCATTAATGTGTAGGCTTAGTGGCGGATTCAAGCTCAAGTAGCAGTAATGTGGCTCTTATACAAGTAGTCACTAGGGCACAAGCCTTAAAACAGGATAGACCAGCAGAGCAATCAGAGTCAAGTGAATCAGGAGAGCCGAGAAAGCGAAAAACAAGAACACGGAAGGATACCAGAGAGAAGGCCAACCACAAGTGGAATAGAAAGTTATCGGAACTCGAAGAAAGCCTGAAAGAAGCGAAAACAAAAATAGATGACATTGCATCTCAAAGCCCCTCGCATGCCCAAACTCCATCTACTCCACCTCATCCCACCCCACCACCCATTGTAAATAGACCGCAACCAGGGTCTGTTCTTGTAGATCCAACCCCAGAAGGCTTGGACATGATGTTCAAGGCCTACCACACTCAACTTCAAGAAGGGCCAACAGCTGTAAACCTAGACAAGAGTTACCCTAGAGCAGATTTAGAGATTGAACGAATGAAAATGGTAGAACAAGCTCAAGCTATACTTGAGACTAGTCAAAAGTTCAATCAGACAAACTCTGTCAAACCAGATTTGCATTTACAGGGCTTGCTAGAAAGATTAGAGCAATTGGTAAACAAACCACAAGTTTCTTTACCTCCACAGGCTCAACCAGTTATTGAACGAGGAAGCTCACCACCAATGGGGGCTTATGTTCCTAATTCCACGGATGCTGGAATACCTCCTTCAATTCAACAGTACTCTCAAGAGTTCTTGCGGGAAATACAAGAAGAGAAATGGGCCAAGGAGAAGGGTAATTCCCCTCCTATTCCCGAGATTGATGATCTTCATGATCAATTTCCCCAAGACATTCCATCTATTTAGGGAGATGAAGCAGAACAACAAGAAGATGAAATATTAGGTTTTGAATCTAATACTTTAGACGAGCTACTAGCCCATGGGAATCTGAATCTATTCAGATCAGAGCTCCCACAATACTGGTAAGAAACGAAGACTGAGTGGTTCCAAGGAACACTGATGTCGTGAAGAACACTAAGGTTCAATGTCATCTCACGGTAGAAGAGTTGCTCAAAGCAAAACCTGAGTTATGGAATCATTTGAAGGATCGGGTCTCGGAACTTGATTCCAATATGCCAAAAGGAGGCTCTAAGCGGAAAGTACCAGAGATACCTCTAGACAAAATAGGGGACATGTGTGAGGGTGAAGAAGGTAATACTTATCTCCCTATCACCTACCAGGTTACAAAACGAAAGCAATCATAGATTCAGGTGCTGGTGTTGCTATTGCGACCACCTCCTTGTGGAAGCAATGGGGCAAACCCACATTAAGACCAACTAAAATGAAGCTTCAAATGGCCGACGGTCATTTTGAAAGACCTCTAGGATTGCTTGAAGGGATAACTCTAACCACTTGTGGTGTAGAGTTTGAGCACACATTTGCTATATGTGACTTTGAAAAAATAATGTTTATGAGATGATCCTAGGAAGACCCTTCCTATGACAATTGCAAATAGTACAAGATTGGGGAACCAACTCCTTGTACTTACAACACTTAGGGGTCACCACCAAGGTCAATTTGAAGGATTACTCCTTTAGAGATGTACCACCCCTACAGTGGAACCCTATCCACAAAGCGAAAGAATATTCAATCTCTGTGCATTCTGAAAGTTCACCTGATCCATCCTGGCTGCATGAAGATACTCATTTGTGGATGTGCAAGGTCGTAGAGGAAGAGGAAAAATGCTTGAAGGTATGAGGAGGGTTATGACATCTCAGTGTTCATGTGTCAGCCCTTGCTAGAAGAATGTGACCCTAGTGATGTCATAGAAGAAGAAGAGAATGTTGATGATATAGAGTCCATTGTGATGGATAGTTTCTTTAACTCAGAGCAGCACTATCTAGAAGATATAGGAGTGTTCACCCAAAAAGAAGAAGAACCTCTCACAAGTATTAAAACAGTAAATTCAAAGGATGGAAGTGAGAGCAGTCAAAAGAAAAAGAAAAGAAAAGCAGAGAAACAAGAAGAGGAGGAATGATTGTTTGAAGTACCAGAAAACTTAAAGAAATATGAAGTTGACGACCGCAAAATTTTGGTATGAATGCCTAAGAGAGAGGCCATCATAGTAGAATCATATGATAATAAAGAAAAGACCAAGAAAATCGTAGTGACCATTGAAGAGAATGAAGAGAGATGCACATACATAGGAGATGACCTACGTGCAAGAGAAGAAATGGAGCTCGTAGCTCTATTAAGGGAATATAGGGATGTGTTTGCGTGGCACTATAGAGACTTGAAAGGGGTAGATCCAAGAATTTGCTCTCATACTATCCCCATGACTGCTGATGCCAAACCCACCAAACAGAAGCCCTACACATATAATGATACATATGCAGCCAAAATAAAAGAAGAAATTGATAGGCTGATTGAAGCTTGATTCATCTATGAGATTGAGCATACTGAATGGGTGTCCCCCATTGTAGTGGTGCCCAAGAAGAACGGGAAGTTTCGAGTGTGTATTAACCTTAAAAAAGTTAATGCCACTACGATCATAGATAGTTACCCACTTCCAATCACGGAACACCTATTGGAGCGTGTTGCAGGCAAGGAGGTTTATAGCTTCCTTGATGGATTTTCAGGTTACAATCAAGTAGCCATTGCCCCAGAAGATCAACACAAAACTGCTTTTGCCACAGAGTGGGGAATCTTTGCATTACGTGTGATGCCATTTGGGCTCACCAATGCACCTGCAACATTCCAAAGGCTCATGTGTCATGTCTTCAAAGAGTTCTTGCGAAAGAGCTTAGAAGTGTATGTGGATGATTTATGTGCTCATTCCCAAGAAAGAAGATTTCACATCCCTGAGCTCAGACAAATCTTCAACAAGTGTAGAGAATATCGAGTGTGTGAACCCAGAAAAGTGTGTGTTCATGGTGCGTCAAGGTAAAATCTTAGTTCATATTGTTTCTAAGAATGGAATCTCAACAGATGAAGATAAGGTACGAGCCATAGCAGAGCTACCAAGGCCAAGGAATGTTAAAGAGGTACAAGCCTTTATGGGCCATTGTGGATATTACCGCAGGTTTATCCACATGTACACGATCATAGCTAGACCCCTTTATGCCTTGTTGTCTAATTTTGAGTGGAACGACGAATGCGAGAATTCTTTCAATGAACTGAAGAAACATTTATGCACAACACCAATACTGACCACTCCTGATTGGAATAAGCCATTCCATGTCCATGTGGATGCATCCAATCATGCCATAGGATGTGTGCTAGCACAACCCACAGGTGAAGGAAACTTAGATTTGCCCATAGCATATGCTAGTAGACAGCTCACCGCAACAGAATGAAACTATACCACAACTGAGTGAGAGGGATTAGGCATGGTATATGCTGTGAAGAAGTTTAGACACTATTTATTGGCCAACAAGTTCAAGTTTTTCATTGATCATCAAGCTTTGTTATATTTGGTCAATAAACCTTGCAATATTGGATGCTTAGTAAAATGGTTCCTCTTACTAATGGAATATGACTTTGACGTTGTTGTCAGGAAAGGTAGAACCCACCTTCGGGCAGATCACCTTTCTCGCATCACTTCAGGAGAGTCATCGCAAGGAGTGTCTGATGAATTACCCGATGCTTATCTGTTTAATTTAGAAGTTGTTACTAAATGGGCAAATAAGTTGGTACCAGTCCTAACCTTTGGACCCTCAAATAAGAATGTGAAAACCTCGCAAGAAGAAATTGTAAAATCACAAAAATATCACATATTGGCAGGAAGCATGTACAAACAAGATACGGAGGGTGTACTCGCTTCTTGTGTCCAGGATGACGAACATACTAGCTGGTTGCAACAAGCCCATGAAGGATTTCTAGGAAATCACTATTCTAAACAACGAACATTGCAGAATCTAAAACGTTTAGGAGTGTATTGGCCTAAGCATGGACAAAGAAATACATGAGTGGATTAAGAATTGTCCAACGTGCAGAGAGAGACCACCAGTGGAGCATGCCACTCTTTATCAAGTGTCATTAATTCCTGATTGGAGTGCTCCATTGTTAGAGTTTATGAGATTGAGAACCTTACCCAAAGAGGCTAGTCTAGCAAGAAGACGAAGCATGGAGCAAGAGCCTAAGGACTATGCTTTGGTGGGAGACAACTTATATCAAAGAGGCAAGGATGGTTATCTAAGATTGTGCATTCATGAATCGGACTATTTGAAAGTCTTAGAAACTGCACATAGCGGTGTTGCAGGTGGACACTTCGGTCTTGATCAAGTAATCAAGACCATTCTGTTCTCAGGACTCTGGTGGCCCACTCTTCATATGGATGCACATACCTATGTGAAGAAATGTGACACATGCCAACGTGCACAATATCCAGTTAGAAAAGACGAGATTCCTTTGAGGCCAATGATGGGGGGCTGTGCATTTTCGAAGTGGGGCATAGACTTCATAGGTCCTATTAATCGTCCAGCTAGAAACTCCCATTCCGAGTATATTATTGTAGCCACAAATTACCTTACAAAGTGGGTAGAAGTGAAAGTCACAACAAAGAATGATGCTCAGACTATGGCTAAGTTCTTATTCGAGAACGTGTTCACGAGATATGGGCTACCAATAGAGTTAGTGAGCGATAGAGGCACACACTTCTTGAATGAGGTCATTGAAAATCTTCTCCAAGAATTCTTAGTGATACATAAGAAGTCTGCCCCTTATCACCCACAAGCTAACGGACAAGCCGAGAGGACCAATAAGATCCTCTGTAATGTATTGACAAAACTGGTAAATAATAAACGCTCTGATTGGGACAAACAACTTCATCATGCTGTTTGGGCTTATCGAGTTGCCTACAAAACGGTACTCAACGCCACCCCATTTTAGATGGTCTTCGGACAGAATGCTGTTCTACCATTGGACTTCCTCATCCCAGCCTTTAAAGTGGCACAAGAGCATGAGTGGAATGGACATGAATTGTCCTCTAGGATCCTTGATCTAGAATGCTTAGGTGAGACAAGGCTACGCGCGGTAGCAGGCATCTATGCTGCAAAGAAAAGACAAAAGGCATACTTTGATGCACACATCAAAGATAAAGGATTGAAAGAGGGATACCTAGTGCTGTTTTATACGCTAAAGCAACATGCCCGTAAGTTGGAAAAAAGAGGATACGGACCCATGATCATTAATAGACTTTCCACTAGCGGTGCAGTTCAGTTGGCCACTCTAGAAGGAGATATCTTGCCAAACTATATTAGTGGATGTAGAGTCAAGTTATACCAAGAACCTCTTACAGAGGATATGCTTACGAGACTCAACACTGCTAAGAAGCGAAAAGAAGAGGAGTTAAGGGTGAGGGAAGAAGCACAGGCAGAGGCTAGAGAGCGTATTAGGCGAAATAAGTTAAGGCGACTAGGCCTATATGTCAACTCAAAAGCCCCAAAATATCACATGGATATGTGCCAAAAATCAGGCATAAATACTTCTCAAGTCATTGACCGACGTCCCTTTGTGACCATAGAGATAGGACAAGGAAAGGGTGCAAGGACTGTGAAAGCATTGATTGACTCAGGTGCAGCTAGTAGTGCAGTTAGACTATCCTACTGCCAAGACTTGCAGTTGAACATCAATCCTATAGAAGCTTATCTCATAGGATTGGGAGGTGTGGAAACCCGTTGTTTGGGCGAGGTGGAACTTCCGATCTACCTTCAAGATGCTCCAATGAAAGTCCAAGTGTTAGTGTGTCAAGATGAGAACCTTACAGAACCGCTTGTCTTGGGTCAAGATTGGATATATGACCATGCAATTAACTTAAACCTAAGAAGTCGAATTCTTCAAGTTTGGGTACATGAACAATGCATTACATTAGAATTAGAGAATTGCATGCTCATAGATCATGGCACCGTACACTCTCTTAGTTCCTCTAAGACTAATCTTCATGAGCAAGATGATGTATGTGTCAAAAACTCTATGATCCAGAAGGACTCAATCATGGAAGGACAATCGCAAAGGCAAGCAAATCCTCCTTCTTTTTCGAAGAGTAAAGCATCCATAGTAGTTCAACCTCAGAAGCAAGCACAACAATTCAAGACAACTGCTATAGTAAATAGAAAGACACCCTTCAACAAGAAAGCAGTTCTGAGCATGAAGTAGATCTGGGTACGCAAAGGAGAGCAACCACTAGCCTTGCCCCCACAAATCCCATCCAGGCAAGCCAACCAGGCCAGAAGACAAAGGAAGAAGCTTGGACAAGCTCAACCACAAGGTATCTGACAAGTTTGGGTGCCTAAGAAATTAGCTGCAGATCAACAAGGGCTATTAGAGATGTGGGTACCTAAGAAGCTCTTACATCCACAACAACCTATGTTCTCCCACATGCGAAAGGTATCAACAAAGAAGCCACAACGAGGAAAGGGTAAGAACTGCATACAAAGATTGAAAGAAGATCAAATCACCTCTTCAACAATATTAGGAAGACGTGTAAAAAGGGTATGCTCATTGAATGCTTTCTCACATTCCTTTGTCCAAGTGAATTGAGTTAAGATTCCATACAAGGTTTGGTGATTATGGCATACATGTGGATAAATCGACACTAGTATCCACAATGTCCCATAAATGCTTACACCTCTCTCGCATTCGTAGGTCTAGGAAGCTCTAAGATGACCTTAATCTTATTTTCATTCGTGGAAATTCCATTTCTAGAGACTATGTGTCCTAGGATCTTCCCTTGTTTTACCATGAAGACACATTTCTCTGGATTTAGACAGACTCTATATTGTCGGCATTTATTAAATATCTTTTGCAATTTAAGAATGTGGTCTAATCTTTGATTTGAATAGGTACATAGGTAATCTACATACACCTGCATGCTCTTTTTTAGGAATTCCTTGAAAACATGACACATCAGTCGTTGGAGAGTAGCAAGCGCATTAGTGAGTCCAAAAGGCATCACTCGAAAAGCATAGACTCCCCATTCAATCGCGAATGCAGTCTTATGTTGATCTTCTGTAGCTATTGCTACTTGGTTGTATCCAGAGAATCCATCTAAGAAGCTATATACTTCTTTCCCTGCGACTCTTTCCAATAGATGATCTGTAATGGGCAATGGTTAGCTATCATGTATGGTGACTGCATTGACCTTTTTCAAGTTAATGCACACTCTCAGTTTTCCATTCTTCTTAGGCACAACTACTAGTGGCGATACCCACTCAGTGTGTTCTATTTCATATATGAATCCTGCCGCTAGTAGCTTGTCTATTTCTTCCTTGATTTTAGCAGTATATACCTCATTGTATGTATAAGGGCGTTGTTTTGATGGTTTTGCATCTGCTGTCATTGGTATTCTATGAGAACAAATGGAGGGTTCTACACCCTTGAGATCCTTATATGTCCATGCGAATACGTCTCGATATTCTCGGATGAATTGTATTAGTTATTCTTCCTCTTCCACTGACACATCTTTGCCTATGTATGTGCATCTTTCTTCTCCATCTTCCACTGTCACTATGATCTTTTTTGTTTGTTCTTTGTTGTCGTATGCTTCTCTGTCTCGAGCCTCTCGTTTAGGCATTTGAATGGCTACCTTTCTCTCTTCTACTTCATATCTTTTAAAATGTTCAGGAACCTCAAACAGATCTGGATCTGGCCCGATTTTACTCATTCTTTCCTCTTGCTCTTGTACTCTAGGTGCGGCTTCTATTGCCCAGATCTTTGTCGGTTCCTGCTTCACTTTGGTTCGAATGGTGTCTAGATAGCTTTCTTCTGAATCGAATTATGGTTCCATTTCTATACTCTCATATTCCTCTTTCCATTCTTTTTCCAAGATTTCCCCTTCTTCCACTTCTTAAGGACAACCATGTATAAATTCATATCATAGCCTTCTTCATCTATGCACTCGTTCATAGTTAGTACTTCCTCATTCACACACACGTCTAAGGTGGCTAAGATTTCCATCCATCCATGCGGTTCAAAGGTTTCATCAGGAAAGATTTGAGGCATATACCTTGGGTCCTCTACAGGTCTGTAGTTAGGATGTCCTATTGGCCATAGCTGTCTTTTGTTGTCCTCTTTCTTGGCTTCTTTACACATCCATAACTGAGCGTCCTCATGCATCCATGATTGATCGCTTGATCCCACACTATGAATTGATAGGTCATCTTCCTCCTTGTGTATAGGATTCCATTGTAGTGGAGGGACATCTCGATATGCAAACGTATGCATCTTGGTGGTATTTCCTTGATGTTGCAGGTATAGAGAATCTCTTCCCCAATCTTGCACTATTCGCATTTGTCTCATGAAGGGTCGACCTGGAGCTTCATGCATGTGGGTTGTAAGGCCGGCTTTCCCCGTTTCTCCCAAATCTCCTTGGTGGCGATTCCTACTCCAGCTCCTATGTCTAGGATTGCCTTGGTCATGTACCCATTGTAAGTGACATGTAGACATGTATTACCTTCATCTCCACTAAATTCTCCCACTTTATCAACTGGGATTTGTATCTTAGATGAGTTTTCTTTTCCCTTGTTTTCCTTTTCATCCTTCTCTTGCCCTAATTCCAGTTGACTCACTAATTGCTTCCACAATTGCGGTTTAACTTGAAGTAATTCTTCCACAATCAGTTTGCATTGTACTTTGGTCTTCTTAAGTTCCGTTAAATTGTGTGAATTCTTTTCTAAGTTTCCTTTTCCCTTTCCATAAACCGTGGGTGCTCGGATTATCATAGATTCCTTTTCGTATTCTCCCATGTAATTTGGTAAGGTTGAAATGCTGTGAGCTTCCTCTCTATTTCTATCTGGTCTTGATACTTCCTCGTATACTTCTTCCATGTTGGGGTTTTGTTGATAAACTTCTACATCTAATTCTTCAAAAGGAGGCTTAGTCACTCCATTCTTCTTCCATTGTTCTTCTCGGATTCTATTCCATAACTCTTTTGGCCAATCAACCTCTAAGTCAGGTATTGTTGACATCCATTTATCTTGAGTTTTCACTCGTTCACATTTGTCATCCTTCCCTCTAAGTTCTTTATTCTTGGCTTTGACACACTCCTTGTGTTGCTCCTCTGCTATTCTTGTCTCTGGAAGTGTCGGGATAGTCTTTTCTAGGGTTGCTTGTGCTACCGCTATGAGTTTTCGACATATCGCAAGCCTTTCTTTTTCTAATTCTCCTTGTGGGTAAAGCTTTTCGTGTTGCTCTACATTCGGTCTAGTCTTAATCCTAGCTTGGTAAGCTTTTTTTCCCAAGTCCTAGGGGGTGGTGGATTGTAAGGCCGAGGACATTCTCTAATAAAATGGTCTCCTCCGCATCTATAACAAGGTCCTGTCGACACAGGTGGTCTAAGGGGTGGTCTTCCTGGTTGTTGTGCCTTAGGTGCAGTATACATTAAAGTTGCTACCTCCGTTCCATAAGCCGGATCATAACCTTCATATCCATAGTATGCCGAATCATATGATGGTTCGTACTCTAACATGTTGGCTTCATAGGGATAATAATCTCCCGAGGGCAGCTCATATCCAGGGTTTGCTGGTTCTACACTAGTCATCGTTGAGGCTGGCACTATGGCTCTTTCCAAATTTTCTTGTGACTCGGCATACTTCACAGGTACCACTTGTTGTGGTTGTGACAACTGTGGTCCTAACACTAGTTGGGGCGGTGGATATGGTACTTGCTCATATGGTCTCGGTGCTCCCGTTGGTGTTGGGTAAGGATTGTACCTGGGCATCTCTCTGCTTGGCTCTCTAGGTGGATATCCGTATGGCCGATACTGAGGTGGTTGTAAAGGCCGTGCCTGCCTATTGAATGGATAGTTTTCTGTGGTGTGATTGGTGTATTTTTGTTCTATGTGGCAGTATAAGGCAGTTCCTTGTTGAAGCTGTCTGTTGTATGGACATGTCTGATGTGCACCGGTCCCTCCTCGCACACACATGTGTGTAGGGTGATCTCCTCCACATAGACTACATCTTCGTAACATGGGCACTCTTAAGGCCGGGTGTTGGTAATTTCTATGTCCTTGGACTCCCAAAATCTTTGCTACCAATTCTGCTAATTCCTCCACATTACTGGAGTTGGAAGTAATAGTACTCCGGGAGTCTTCTGATTTAGTGGGTCTGGGTGTGCTCTTGAGATCCTCCACTAGATTGTCTTCTAGGTCAATGCACTCTTGAAGACATTCACTTAGGGTTTGTAATATCTTCACGTAAACTAAAGTTCTTAGGGTTCCATTCGTGAGTCCATCCAAAAATAATGAAATCATCTTTTATTGAGTGGGCCTCTCTGCAATTGGACATCTATCCACATACTCGTTGAATCTTCATGCGACCGTTTTCATAGTTTCATTAGGGTTCTGTTTAAAACTATGGATTAAAGACACAAAATTGTGTTTAATCCCTCTCTTAGTGAATTCCCCAATGAATTCTTGAAAAAATTGCTCCATGTTTCCAAATTGATTGGGATCTAATGGCTGGAACCAAGTCAGAGCCGTTCCTCTGAGGGTGAGTCCGAAAGACTCATACTGCACGAAGAAGTCTTCTACTTGTTCTGCCCTTAGAACTTGTTTAAATTCAGCGATGTGATCGTAGGGTTATCCCAATCCGTCATAATGATTTCTTATGCATTTGGCCACTTGGATAGGTCTCAGTCTTCTGAGTGGTTCGGGCGGTCTGGGCATTACAGGGAAGGCAGGAACAACTGCTGGTCTAACAGGGGGTATTCCCGGTTGTACTCCTATTGGTGGTCGTGGTCTTAACGGTGTTCGGTACTGATTACCTACTCTTGGGTGGGTTTGATTGTGTGTTTGCACTCCTGGAGTCACAAATTGTACATGAGTACGGTTTGGAACACTCCCTTGGCTAGTTTGTCCTAACATGGTGTGCTCTGCCTCTTGTTTGGTTCCAAAGGGGTTATGAGAGGTGGTTGCCTGCTCTCTCTGAGGGAATACAGGCAAACCCATGTATTTTAGTTGAGCCCTGTCTATGGCATCAACCAATACCTTCTCCGATTTTTATCTAGGTATGTTATTCTAGTCTCGTCTTTTGGATCCTTTAGGTCATAAAATGTCATCAAGCTTTCTTCTCTTCTTTGGGTTGGTGAATCTGTTTGAAGCAATAAGTCCATTCCATGGATCAGATAGACTTCCAATAGGTAGTCGTCTTGAGGTATCAAGTCTCCCCTTAAGACTCGTGTCACTTGGGACCTACCTCTAGGGGTTGTCACTAATTCCTTAGGGTTTGGTCTCCCTGAGTTCTCTTGTCCCATTAATTCTCCCCTTTCATTGATCAAATTGGGAAATTCAGTCACTATGTATATGTGACCTATCTTGTCCATGTATGCTCCTCCTTCATACTTAACAGCCGGTCTGGGCACAATCGTGGCATCCATGGAAGTTACCATCCTAGCCACAGATCTATTTAAGCCATCCAGGTAGATGGGAATCTCCTGTGCATTAGTAGAAACGTATTGTAAGGAGGTACGGTACTCTCCCTCTACAGTGGTCATGGCATTTCTACTTGGAGCGGGACCCTGCATGTCTTCTAAAGCCATGGGTATCTCCTCCTCTGAGTCACTAGAGGTGTCAAAATAGACCAAGCGGTGACTGACCTGAGCAGCACTTCCTACAGAAGATATGACACTTCTTGGGCTACTTAGCACTCTCCCTGACCTCAAGTTCATTCACCCTCCTGGGACTCTCTAGGTCTCTGGAACTCTCCCTGAGTGGCTCTCAAAAGCCTCAAGTCTGCCCTTCAAAATGCTTCAAAATCTCTGGACGATACTATTGAGATATCAAGCTCAACATGTGATGATCCAGGATGACACATGCCAGTTTTTCGTTTCTCTGACATGTGTAGTGGTCACACCGGTATATGTCAGGGATACTTCATTGAGCTTTATTAGATTTATCTACCGAGAGTGATGGCACATTTGTTTCTTGCCAGCTCACTCATTCGCGGACATTAGGTTTTTCCTTATGTACTGGTCTTTATATATTGCACTTGTTGTATTCTTGTTTTTAAGGTCATTCTTGTACATTCCTTTTATGTAATAGAAGAAGAAGAAGAAGATTATTCTTCCTTGCCTCAATCTCTGTGTGTGCTTCTCCTTGAGAGTGAGAGTGTGTGTGTGAGCTCTCTTTCTTATCTCCTTCCTCGTGACATGGTATCAGAGCCAATGTGGCTGTAGAGAGCTCGTGGAGAAGGCGATGGTGAAGACTACGTAGCAAGGCGTGGAGAAAACGCGATTTCAGAAACGGCCTCCGTTTGCTACAAAAATCGTCAGATCAAAGTTTTGGAGCCATCTCGACCTCCGTTTCGAGCCCGCAAGGTGGGGCCCACAGAAAAGCCAGGTCAGTTTCAGAAACTATAACTTGCGTTGTGTTCGACGAAACTCATATATTCCAGATCCAGAATTTCAAGCGATTCCGTGTATTGTTGATACACGAAAACTGTGTTTTTCTGAGATCAAACTGTCACATCATAGTGCGATAGTGTTCAAGCAGAAGTGTTGCTTGTAGTGTGTTGCGGTGTTGTGAATTGTTGTAGAAATGGCAAACGTAGGTGGAATGAGTCAGCTTATGAGCGATAAGCTGGACAAGAACAACTTCCATGCTTGGAGATTTAGAATGACAAATTTCCTGATGGGAAAAGGCTACTGGAAGTACATCGAAGGAGAGAATGAAAATGCTCCGCAGTTACCAGAAAGGAATCGGACTGCAGACCAGTTAAGAGCATATGAGGAATGGAATCAAGGAGCACGAAAGGTAATGTATTGGCTATCTGTTAGCATACATGATAGCATGATTGGACACATACAGGATGCAAAGACTCCAAAAGAGGCTTGGAACAATTTGGTCACTTTGTATGAGACTAACACAAAGGCACGGAAATTGCAACTCAAGAACGAGCTGCATACATTGGAAAAGAAGAGCATGTCGGTAAGTGACTACACTCTAAAAATCAAAAGCATATGTGAGTCACTTGCATCTATTGGCATGAATGCAGATGATGATGATAAGGTGGAAGTGTGCCTTCGTGGTTTAGGAGCTGCATATAAGCAGTTTAGAACTTCCATACAGACCAGGGAAAATATTCTGAATTTTGCTGATCTGGTATCTATGTTGATTATTGAAGAAAAGAATCTTGGTGAGGATTCAAACTCCCAAGGAAAGCCCAATTCTGAGCAGGTATTCTACTCTGGCAGAGGAAGAGGCAGAGGTAGAGGTTTTGGAAGTGGAAGAGGAAACAGTAACCAAGATCAAGGTCAACAACAAAATCATGCAGGAGGAAGAGGACAGTTTCGAGGCAGGGGGAGCCAAAGAGGTCGCAAAAATTTCCAAAGAAATGATTCAGGTAATGATAGTAAAGGATGTTGGAATTGTGGTAAACCTGGACACTTTGAACGTGATTGCAGGTTGAAGAATCAAAATAACAGAAGGCAGCAAAACAACTATGCATCCACAAGTGTAGATGATTCTGAGAAGCTGTTTATGGTTCAACATCACATGATGAATACGATGTCTGCTGGTGTTTCAAAATCGAATGATAATGTCTGGTATGTTGATTCAGGTGCTTCAAATCACATGACCAGTCATGCAGAATGGTTTAGTAGTTTGCAAAAAATGCTAGTTCCTGGATATGTTGAAACAGGTGATGATACATCACATCCTATTGAGCATACAGGAAACATAGCATTGTCTATGGAGGACGAGAAGGTAAAACATCTTGCTGATGTGTTGCATGTTCCAAATATAACAAAGAATCTCGTTTCTGTTGGACAAATGGTTGACCAGGGATTACAAGTCAGGTTCAATGCTGATGGATTATATGTAGAAGAGTACAAGCATGATGGACGATTGGTTGCCAAAGGAAACAAAGTGGGTAGGATGTTCACCTTAAATGTGAAGATTCCTGAAATGAATGCAACCATGTTTGCAAAAGGTGCAGGAGTTATTGCAGATATAGAGATATGGCACAAACGGATTGGACATGCAAACTTGCAAAGGCTGAAACTGATGCAGTCAAAGGAGATTGTCCATGGACTACCAAATTTCAAAGTTGCAGAAATGCAAAAGGTATGTGCAGCATGTCAATTTGGTATACAGTCAAGAGCATCATTTCCACATGACAAGCATGTTAGTGAGAATGTACTAGAAGTAGTACATATAGATGTTTAGGGTCCAGCAAAGACCACATCTATGGGCAGTTGCAGGTTTTATGTTACCTTCATTGATGACCATACACGCAAAGTATGGGTATATTTCATGAAAGAGAAGAGCGAGGTATGGTGGAAAAGCAAACAAGGAAGTACATTCAGACATTACGATCTGATGGAGGAGGTGAATACATGTCAAATGAGTTCAACAGTTCTCTAAAAAATCATGGAATTCGGCATCAATTTTCATGCAGGTACACACCACAATAGAATGGCGTTGCTGAACGCAAAAATAGACATATTGCAGAAATAGCAAGAGCCTTAATGGCTGAGAAGAATATGCCTCATTGTTATTGGGTAGAAGCTGTGCATACTACTGTATACATCATGAACAGAACTTCGACTGCTGCTGTACATCAAGCTACACCTGAAGAGAAGTTTACATGTAAAAAGCCAAACTTATCACATTTGAAAGTTTTTGGCTGTATCGCATATGTACATGTCCCAGATGAGTTGAGGACGAAGCTTGATCCGAAAGCAGAAAAATGTGTCTTCATTGGATATTCCCTTGAGCAAACGGGGTACAAATGTTATAACCCACTCACACGACAGGTGAAGGTGAGTAGAGATGTGGTATTTGATGAAATGTCAAGCTTCTATGTAGATGCCAAAGAAGGACTGAATCTTGAACCAAATGACAAAGAAAATGCTAAAAAATCAAGTGCAGAATCTCAAGTTTTGAGTGGACCGGATGCATCACCAAGCAATAGTTCCAACTCAAATCCATGGAGTGGAAGATTGCGTGGAAATTTCAGTCCAGCAAATTCATCAAATACATCCAAGAAAGGTAAAGAAAAGCTTTCTGCTAGTAGTAAAACAGGTGCAGGTTCTGAAGATGTTGATGGAGATTCAAGTGGTTCAGAAAAGAGTCTTGATGAGGAACTTGGATTGCCCTCTGTGAAGACTCCAGGAGTAAGAAGGGCACATGCAGATGATAGAAGAAGAAGTGACCCAGGACCAAGAAGATATGGGAGGATGCGTAATTCAATGCAACGATTGACATATGATAGTTACATGGCTCGCCATTGTGCCTACATGATAAAGGTAATACAAGATGCTGAACCTTCTTGTTTTGAAGATGCAATTGGTAATGCAGATTGGGAAAAATCTATGGATGAGGAGATGGCTGCACTTTATGGAAATGATACATGGAAGCTGGTTCCATTGCCACAAGGAAAGAAACCCATAGGCTGCAAATGGATTTACAAGGTAAAGCATAATGCTGATTGTAGCATCAGCAGGTATAAAGCACGATTGGTAGCTAAAAGTTATGCATAGACATATGGCATTGATTATGAGGAAACATTCAGCCCTGTAGCTAAAATGTCTACTGTCAGAACACTTGTTGCATTAGCTACAACAAAAGGATGGACTTTGCATCATATGGATGTGAAGAATGCTTTCTTACATGGTGAGTTACAGGAAGAAGTATATATGGACCAGCCACAAGGATATGAAGATTCAAAGCATCTAGAATATGTTTGAAGGTTGCAAAAGGCTTTGTATGGGCTGAAGCAAGCCCCTCGTGCATGGCATGCAAGGATTGCTGATTACTTAACCAACATTGGGGATACGATACTGGATGCTCTGACGATATGATACTAGAGTGGGGCACGATACGATACTGGCAGTTAAGCGATAAGATACCACAAAGCCACACGATACGATACCATTGCAAGCGGCGATACGATACCACCGACTTGCGCGATACGATACTAGTATGGTATCACAATACTAAATTGGGCAAGGCACGATATGATACTAAAATGGACCTCGATACGATACCACTTTGCCAAGGTGAGATCGCGATACCGACAGGCGATATGATACCACAAGTGGTATCGCGATACCAAGGCTGGTAGTCGACGATACGATACTTCGAGGAGTATCGCGATACAAGGGAATTTTTGGTATCGCGATACCAGAAACTCAACCTATCGCGATACTCAAGCCAAAATACCTCCAAATACAAAAATTTTTACACCCCCTTGCTCTTCTCTCACCCCTCTTCCCTCCTAGCCTACTGTCCCTTGCGAAGAAACTAAAAAAAATACACTGTCCCTCCCCGCGATACCAGATGCGCAAGTATTCACGTTTTTGTGCTTTTTTAATATGTTTTGGTCAGTGAACACTTATGGAATCTCACCTCAGTGATGTCTTGGTCGCACTTTGAGCTCAACAACTAGTCTTGATAGCCTGAAATGCAGGATACCGCTCCCATGATACCGATCGCTGCTTTTCTCACGATACTGCTCTCTGAACAGTGAGAAATGAACTGGAATTTTTTGGTTTTTATACTTTTTGGTGACTAAAGCTAAATTGACTAATTTGACAAATTTTTTGAGATTTTTCTTGGTGATCTTAACTTACTCCTACCTCACTCCTCACCTCCTCTTCTCTTAACCTAACCCTAACTCTTCCTTCTCTCCCTTCCTACTAACCCTAAACCTAAAAACTCATTACACACACCTCCAGGATGTGAAGTAACAAGTGTTGAAGTGGTAGACTACTTGCCATTGAACGAATTTACTTCTACAAGTATGATTTCGTCACACTCGAGCTATAACCATCACGAAGGCACCTTGGCTGAGTGTTCCCTGACAACAGCGCCAAAAACGTGTGTACCTAAGTCAAGAAGACTTAAGGACTTGTGCCAAAGAGACTAAACCTCATTTGCCACACAAGTGCGTATAGTGGGAAATTGACACACGCTTACTTGTCAATCCGATCAAACGACCTAACCAAGTGTATGAGGACATGTGCACACATGATGGAAAATGAAGTGGTTCAGCTTATATGCATAAGAAAAGACTAATCCACCTCTCTAACTCACTGAAATACTGAAAGTGTCTGTCACGATACCACTTACAACAGTTTTCAGTAAATCGAGGATTTCTCCCAGCTCCGAACTCCAAATATAGTCAATAACGGACTCGTTTCGAAGCTCTCAATGAGAGGCATCTATTGGACATCGTTTCAGTCAATTTTGACAACATTCAAGTTATGAGCAAAATAGTGAATGGCGGGAAACACCCACACTCACGCCACAACTCCTACAAGCTCACACACACACTACAATAGCTTAAAAACAGTGGGGAGGGGTAGATAACAGTCCTACACACACATTCCAAGCGTTACACACACATAGAAGATCAAAGAGAAGATGGAAATCTGCAAGAAAAACGTAATTTCGAAAATCAGGAGCTCTCCTTCTTCACAATGGCAAAAAAAGTGTCTACAAAGAATCACAAAGTGATTTATACATGTGCCCTAAATTTGGTCCTTTCACAAAAGAGACTGGCACTTTATTACTAAAAAGTGAATTTCCTACTAATTTACATGAAATATGTTACAATGAGTTGGGAATATACATCTAGAGGACTCCTCTAGTGCATTTACATGGCTTGAGGGAATTTTCTAAGACTGTGAAGAAGAAAAAATGTGCCCATTAATTTGAAAATTTCTGGGGCTCCTTTTTTGTGCCTCTTTGCTCTGCAAAAACTTCTGCCATCACTTGCTCATGGTCTTCATAGCAGTCCTCACGTCTCCGCAGATTGACTTTTTTGAGGTGTATCTCCTCACGTTGGTACTTACCATTGTGCTAGAGTGATACTTCATAAGTATCGTGTATCATGACCGATCCAAGTATCGTATCGTAAGTCCAAGTATCGTGTATCATGTATTGTCTGGTCATCTATCGCAATACTTTATAAGTATCCTGTATTGTGAAGGTTGGTATCATGTATCGTCGTAGCTCAAGTATCATGTATCGTCTAAGGAGAAGTATCATCTGAGTGCAAGTATCGTGTATCGTGTATCATCCTCAAGCCAAGTATCGTATCGTGAAAAATCTGGTATCCTGTATCATCTCCCATGTATGGTGATACTTGTCAAGTATCGTGTATCGTCTACCCCTGGTATCATGTATTGCCCCGATACTCATCAAGTATCATGTATCGTCCAAAGACAAGTATCATATCATGGAATTCCTAGTATCATGTATTGTTTAGTTCAGATATTGTGTATCATGGCAAGGCAAGTATCATGTATCGTTGCTCCCAAGTATCACCAATACTTCCTAAGTATCGTGTATCGTCTATCCTGAAGTAATCCTAGAGAGATCATGTTTCCCTATTTTAACCCCCAGAACCTTGAACTCGCATAACTTTCTCATACAAAATCCGTTTGTTGTGATTTTAGATATAGTGTTTTGAAGTTGACCCTCAAGTGGGACTAGGAAACCAAGGGGACTCCAAAGCATTTTGAGCAACACAAAGGGGAAATTTTGAACTAGAAGACAAAGCTTATGAACCTAAGATCTCGTAGACATTTAGGCAAGGATAGGCAAAGCATTAGATCATCTGAGGCTAGTTTCAACCATACAACCAAGTCATGGGCTCACAACTCAGTGGTTCTCACTACGTTCACAAACGGGTGAGTCAGAAACGTCTTTTAACATGGAGAGATGCATGGCTTCTGAAGACATGCATAGTTCATTACCTAGGGAAGATTTTATATATGCAGTGGAAGGGGAGTATCGGATGCCTCTTCACTATGTATCCACTAACTTGCAAGGAATACCCATCTACCTCGACGGTCTACATAGGTTAGTAGCAAGGATGATAAACGCTAAAAAATTAAAAATAATTCCAAGACCAGCTGTCAAGTAGGACGGTGGAGTTTACATGGACAAGATGGACCAGATCTATGTAGTAACCGAAAACCCTAATCAAATTAACAATAGAGGAGAGTTAGAGGGACAAGGAACTTCTGGGAGAACCAACTGTGGAGATATGATGACTATCACTAGGGGAAAGTTAGTAATGACTCAAGTATTGCAAGGGGATAGGATACCCCAAGATGACTATATGATGGATGTGTACTTAGTACATGGATCAGACC
The DNA here is from genome assembly GCA_020310875.1 of Ceratopteris richardii. Classification (NCBI taxonomy): domain Eukaryota; kingdom Viridiplantae; phylum Streptophyta; class Polypodiopsida; order Polypodiales; family Pteridaceae; genus Ceratopteris; species Ceratopteris richardii. Next base: position 130,681,004 of record CM035432.1, read on the forward strand.
TACTCTTACAAACTGATTCATTGACACAAGGAGAAGGCATCAGCCCAACAACTATATACAAGTTAAGGGATCTAGAAAATCCATCTAGAGTTACATACCTAGAACAAAATCAAAGGAGATATTGGCCTATAGATGAAGTGGATGGGTCGAGATTAAAGTACGTGGGTCTACATATATTCCCTCTCCGAGATCAGGAAACTACCTCACAAAACCCATTCCAGACCCAACAAAGAACAGGAAATGCGATGTCAGGACAAACAAGCCAATGTTGTATGCCCAATAGAACACAAGTGCAATTCACCATGCCAGGAATTAACCCCCACAGCCAAACTAGCCATGGAATGGGAAATATGAATGGATGCACCTTTAGGTGAAAACTGCCCCAAGGTATAGGAGCTAGAATGCACCTAGTAAAACCCCCTATTCCCATCATAATTCAATCCTCGGAGCCAGGTAGAAGACTGAGACCGATCCAAGTGGCAAAATGTATGTGAAATCGTTATGATGGCACGGGAGAGCCCTATGGCCACATTGCAGAATTCAAGAAAGTGTTGCGAGCGGAGCAAGTGGATGACTTTTTCATGCAATATGAATCCTTTGGGCTAACCCTCACGAGAATAGCCTTAACTTGGTTTCAATCCTTGGATCCAAATTTCTTTGTCCATATCAAACAATTCTTCCAAGAATTTATTGGGGAACTCACTAAGCGAGGGATCAAGCACAATTTGTCATCCTTAATACATAGTTTCAAACAAGCTCCAAATAAGACAGTAAAGAATGAAGCAAGCAGATTTAATCAATACATAGACAGATGCCCACTAACAGCAAGACCTTCTCAGCAGAAAATGATATCCCTATTTTTAGAAGGTCTAACCAATGGAACATTGAGAATGATAGTATACGTAAAACGGTTGCAAACCCTGAGTGAGTGTCTTCAAGAGTGCATAGATTTGGAAGACAACCTAGTGGAGTATCTCAAAACCACACAAAATTCTACCAAATTAGAGGATATAAGGAGCAATGAGACTTCTAGTTTGAGTAATGTGGAGGAATTGGTAGAGTTAGTGGCCAAGAAATTGGGAGTACAAGGACAAAGGAACTATCAGAGCCCCCCCTTGAGAGTGCCAATGTTAAGTAATTGCACACTTTGCAGATCATCCATCTCATGTCTGCACCAGAGAAGGATCAAGGTTATCACAACCTTACCCTTACGATAGACAACCAACTCAAGGGCCTAACATGTACTCTTACAGTGAGCAAAAGTACACCAACCTTAACACCAAAAACTATTCATTTAATAGACAACTATGACCGTTTGTAGCACCCCAGTATAGGCCATACAGATACCCTCCTAGAGAACAAGGTAAAGAAGTTCCTAGGTATAACCCATGTCTAGGACCACAAGGAGCAACTAAACCGTATGAACATGGAGGATATGGCCAACCTCAACCTACTCTAGGACAACAACCACCTCACCCACAGAATGTAGTTCCAATAAAGTACGCCCAATTGGAAGAAAGTCTAGAAAAAGCCTTGGTACGAGTGACACCTTTGACCAGTTCTGAAACAACAAATCATAGTTTTGATCAGACCCAAGGAGAGTCATACTGTTATGAGGCAAGCCCGATGGAATATGACTAGAGCTACATGAATCAATACTATGATTATGAGGGACATGAAAACCCTTATGGACTAGAATATGCTAATCTCATGTACACGAATCCTAATGCCATCCCCCAAGTGAAACAAGCAAGACCACAAGCCCCTAGAGGACCATGTTTTAGAAATCAAGGCAACCATGTCATTTGCGAATATCCCCACCCACCAGCTCCAAGACAAGGGTAGAACATCACAATACAAGGCCTTTGTCTTGAGTGTGGCAAAGAAAAGCTCCCGAGAGATTGTTCCAGGAATACCTCTAGTGCACCCAAGGTTACACCCATTAACATAGTAGGCTTAGTAGCAGATTCAATTTCCAGTAGTAGTAATGTGGCTCCTATACAGGTAGTTACTAGGGCACAAGCCTTACAACAAGCTAAACCAGCTGAGCAATCAGAGCCAAGTGAGTGAGGAGAGCCTAGTAAGAGAAAAACAAGAACATGGAAGGATACTAGGGAGAAGGCCAATCGTAAGTGGACCAAAACATTATCCGAACTAGAGGAAATCCTGAAAGCCGAGAAAACAAAAATAGAAGATATTGCCTCTCAAAATCCCTCACATGCCAAAACTCCATCCACACCACCTCATCCCACCCCACCAACCATTGTAAATAGACCACAACTAGGATTTGTTCTTGCAGATCCAATCCCAGAAGACTTGGACATGATGTTCAAGGCATACCAGGCTCGACTTCAAGAAGGGCCAACACCTGCAAACCTCGACAAGAGCTACCCTAGAGTAGATTTAGAGATTGAACGGACACAAATGTGCATAAAGATGGTGGAACTAGCTCAAGCTATGTTTGGGGCCAATCAATTGTTCAATGAGACAGATTCTATTACACCACGTTGCACTTCTAGGGTTTACTAGATAGATTAGAGGAGTTGGTAAATAAACCGCAAGTTTTTTTACCTCCACAGGATCAACCAATTGTTGAAAGAGAAGTCTCACCACCAAAGAAAATCTATGTTCCTGACTCCATAGATGATGGAAACCTCTTTCGATTCAATAGCACTCTCAAAATTTCTTGCGGGAAATACATGAAGAGAAATGGGCCAAGGAGAAGGATAATCCTCCTCCTATTCTTGAGATTGATGGCATTCATGATCAATTTCCACAAGACATTCCATCTATTTATGGAGAGCAAGTAGAGCAATAAGAAGAAGAAAGGTTAGAATTTGAATCCAATTCTTTATAAGAGTTGCCATAGTTCATAGGCCCATGGGAATCTAAATCTCTCTAGATCAGAGCTCCCACAATATTGATCAGAAATGAAGACTTGATGGTTCCTAGAAACATTGAGGTCATGAAGAACACTAGTTCAATGTCATCTCACTTTAGAAGAAGAGTTGCCCAAAGTAAAACCTAAGCTATGGAAACCTGTGCCGGATCAAGTTCCAGAACTTGATTCCAAAATGTCGAAAGCAGGCTCGAAGCAAAAAGTACTAGAGATAGCTCTAAACAAAATACGGGACATGAGTGAAGGTGAAGAAGGTAATACTTATCTCCCGATCACCTACCAAGGTTACACAACCAAAGTGATCGTTGATTCAAGTGCTGGTGTTGCCATTGCGATCACCTCCTTGTGGAAGCAATGGGGTAAACCTGCATTAAGACCAAGTAGAATGAAGCTTTAGATGGCTGTCGCCCATGTTGAAAGATCTCTAGGATTGCTGGAAGGGATAACTCTAACCACTTGTGGTGTAGAGTTTGAGCACACCTTTGCTATGTGACTTTGGTAAAACTAATGCCTATGAAATGATCCTAGGAAGACCCTTCCTATGACAACTGCAAATTGTACAAGATTGGGGAACCAATTCATTGTACTTGCAGCACCTGGGGGTAACAACCAAGGTCAATTTGAAGGATTACACCTTCAGAGATTTACCACCCCTACAGTGGAATCCTACCCACAAGGTGCAAGAAGATTCAATTTCTATGCATTCTGAAAGTTCACCTGACCCATTGTGGATGCATGAAGATACTCACTTGTGGATGTGCAAGGTTGCAAAGGAAGAGGAAAAATGCCTAAAAGTAAGAGAAAAAGGAACTTCTCAAAGAGATAGACCGGTTCGAGACCCAACCTACACATCGGTGATCTTTTCAGATAAGGAATTCGAGCCTCATGCTTGGGCAAAAATCTTAGCCACCATGGACATTGCTATCAATGAAGAACAGTGGACACCTCACTATGATGAGGAGGGTTATGATATTTCACTGTTCATGTGTCAGCCCTTGGTAGAAAAATGTGACCCTAGTGATTTCATAGAAGAAGAGGAGGAGGCCAATGATCTAGAGTCCATTGTGATGGATAGTTGCTTTAATTCAGAGGAGCACTATCTAGAAGATGTAGGAGTAGGTACCCAAAAAGAAGAAGAACCTCTCACAAGCATCAAAACTGTAAATTCAAAGGATGGAAGTGAAGGTGGTCAAAAGAAGAAGAAAAGAAAAGTAGTGAAAGAAGAAGAGGAGGAATCATTGTTCGAAGTACCAGAGAATTTCAAGAAATATGAAGTTGAAGACTCAAAAATTTTGGTACGAATGCCTAAGAGAGAGGCCATTACAGGAGAAGCATAAGATAACAAAGAAAAGACCAAAAGAACCATTGAAGGGAACTAAGAGCGATGTACGTTCATAGGAGAAGAACTAAGTGCCGAAGAGGAAATAGAGCTTATAGCCTTATTAAGGGAATATAGGGACATGTTTGCATGGACCTATAAGGACCTAAAGAGGGTAGATCATAAAATATGCTCTCATACTATCCCTATGATAGCTGATGCAAAGCCCACCAAATAGAAACCCTACATATATAATGACACTTATGTAGCCAAAATAAAAGAAGAAATTGACAAAATGATTGAGGATTTATCTATGAGATTGAGCATACGGAATGGGTGTTCCCCATTGTTGTGGTTCCCAAGAAGAATGGAAAGTTGCATGTATGTATTAACCTTAAAAAACTTAATGCCCCCATGTTAAGAGATAGTTATCCGCTTCCAATCACTAAACATTTACTGGAGCATGTTGCAGGCAAGGAAGTGTATAGGTTCCTTGATGAATTTTGAGGCTACAACCAAGTAGCCGTTGCCATAGAAGATCAACACAAAACTGAATTTGCCACGAAGTGGGGAATCTTTGCATTTTGTGTGATGCCATTTGGGCTCACCAATGCACTTGCAACATTCCAAAGGCTCATGTGTCATGTCTTCAAAGAGTTTTTGTGAAAGAGCTTATAAGTATATGTGGATGATTTATGTGCTCAATCCCAAGAATGAAGATATCACATCCCTGAGCTAAGATAGATCTTCAACAAGTGTAGAGAATATCAAGTCTCTTTAAACCCAGGGAAGTGTGTGTTCATGGTATGTCAAGGTAAAATCTTAGGTCATATTGTTTCTAAGAACGGAATATCAATAGATGAGGACAAAGTAAAAGCCATAGCGGAGTTGCCGAGGCCAATGAATGTTAAAAATGTACAAGCCTTTATGGGCCATTGCAGATATAACCGCAAGTTTATCCACATGTATGCAATCATAGCCAAACATCTTTATGCCTTGTTGACAAATTTTGAGTGGAGCGACAAATGCAACAAGTATTTCAATGAGTTAAAGAGAAGTTTGTGCGCAACACCAATACTGACCACTCCTGATAAGAGTAAGACATTCCATGTCCACGTGGATGCATCTAATCATGCAATAGGATGTGTGCTAGCACAACCCACAGGTGAAGGAAATATAGATTTACCTATAGCATATGCGAGTAGGCAGTCGAACATAGTTGAATGAAATTATACAACAACTGAAAGAGAAGGCTTAGGCATGGTATATGCCATGAATAAGTTTAGACACTATCTATTGGCCAACAAGTTCAAGTTTTTCACTGATCATCAAGCTTTATTATATTTGGTCAATAAACCTTGCAATATCGATCGCTTAGTAAGATGGTTCCTCTTACTAATGGAATATGACTTTGAAGCGGTTGTTAGGAAAGGTAGGACCCACCTCAGAGTTGATCACCTTTCGTGCATCACTTCAAGAGAGCCACCACAGGGAGTGTCTGATGAATTGCCTGATGTTTATCAGTTCAATCTAGATGTTGTTCCTAAATGGGCAAATAAGTTGGTACCAGTCCTAACCTTTGGACGTGCAAATAAGAATGTGAAGACGAACAAGGATGAAATTGTAAGATCACAAAACTATCAAATATTGGTAGGAAGCATGTATGAACAAGATATGGAAGGTTTTCTAGCTTGTTGTGTCAAGGACAATGAACATAGTAGTTGGTTGCAACAAGCCCATGAAGGATTGTTACGAAATCACTATTCTAAAAAACAATGAACATTGCAAAATCTAAAACGTTTAGGAGTGTATTGGCCTAGCATGGACAAAGAAATACATGAATGGATTAAGAATTGTCCAATGTGCCAAGAGAGACCCTCAGTGGAGCACGCTACCCTTTATCACATGTCATTAATTCCAGAATGGAGTGCTTCATTGGTAGAGTTTATGAGATCGAGAACACTACCTAATGAGGCTAGCCTAGCAAGAAAACGAAGCATGGAACAAGAGGCTCAGGACTATGCCTTAGTAAGAGACAACCTATACTGAAGAGGCAAAGATGGATACTTAAGATTGTGCATTCATGAATAAGACTATTTGAACATCTTAGAAACTGCCCATAGTGGCATTGCAGGTGGACACTTTGGGGCCTAACAGATTAATCAAGACCATTCTATTCTCAGGACTTTGGTGGCCTACTCTTCAGATGGATGCACATACCTATGTGAAGAAATGTGACACATGCCAATGTGCACAATATCTGATTAGAAAACATGAGATGCCTCTAAGGCCAATGATGGAAGGACGTGCATTCTCAAAGTGGGGCATAGACTTTGTAGGTCTTGTGAACCCTCTCCCATGCAGAGTACATTATTTTAGCCACAAATTACCTCACCAAGTGGGTGGAAGTCAAAGCCACAAAAAAGAATGATGTTCAAACATTGGCTAAGTTCTTATCTGAGAACGTGTTCACTAGATATGGATTATAAATAGAGTTAGTAAGTGATTGAGGCACACACTTCTTGAATGAAGTCATTGAAAACCTTCTTCAGGAATTCTTGGTGATACATAAGAACTCTCCCCCTATCATCAACAAGCTAATGGACAAGTTGAAAGCACAGACAAGATCCTATGTATATATTGATAAAATTGGTAAATAATAAATGCTCTAATTGGGATAAATAGCTTCATCATGTTGTTTGGGCTTACCGATTTTCCTACAAAACAGTACTCAATGCGACCCCATTGCAGATGGTTTTTGGACAGAATGTTGTGATGCCATTAGACTTTCTGATCCCAATTTAAAAGTGGCACAAGAGTACAAGTGGAATGGACATGAGTTGTCCTCTAGGATCTTTGATCTAGAACACTTAGGGGAGACAAGACTATGAATGGAAGCAGGCATCTATGCTACAAAGAAATGAGAGAAGGCATACTTTGATGCACGTATCAAAGATAAAGGATTGAAAGAAGGAGATCTAGTGCTGGTCTATACATTAAAGTAGCATGCCCATAAATTGGAAAAGCAAGGATATGGACCCATGATCATTAATATAATTTCCTCTAGTGGTGCTGTTCAATTGGCCACCCTAGAAGGTGACATCTTGCCAAGCTTAGAGGCTGTTGAGTCAAGCTATATCAAGAACCTCTTACAGAGGATATGCTAATGAGACTCAACACTGGTAAGAAGCAAAAAGAAGAAGAGTTAAGGGTCAGAGAAGAGGCACAGGTAGAGGCGAGAGAGTGCATTAGGCAAAATAAGTTAAGGCACCGAGGCCTAGATGTCAATCCTAAGGCCCCAAGATACACATGGCCATGTGTCAGACATCAAGTGCAATTGCTTCTCGAATAATTGACCAACGTCCCTTTGTGACCATAGTAGTAGGACAAGGGAAGAATGTAAGGACCGTGAGAGCATTGATTGACACTAGTGCAGTTAGACTTTCATACTATCAAGATCTACAATTGAACATCAATTCCATTGAAGCGTATCTCATAGGATTGGGAGGTGTGGAAATCCCCTATTTGGGCAAGGTAGAGCTTCCCATCTATCTTCAAGATGTTCTAATGAGAGTCAAAATGCTAGCGTGTGAAGATGAGGACCTTACGAAACCACTTGTCTTGGGTGAAGACAGGACCTATGACCATGCAGTCAACTTAAACCTTAAAATCCAACTTCTTCAAGTTTGGGTGCGTGAACATAACCTTACATTGGAATTAGAGAATCGCATGAGCACAAATCCAAGTAGCACACATTCTCTTAGTTCCTCTAGGCCCAATTTGAGCAAAGAAAATGTTGTATGTGTCAAAAAATCTATGATCCAGGACTCAATCATGGATAAATGGTCTCAAAGGAGAGAGGACCCCTCTTCTTTTTCAAAGAATATTGGAACCACAACAATTCAACCAAAGAGGCAAGTAAAACAGTACATGAGCATGGCTACATCAAATAGACAAACAAAGTGCAAGAAGAAGGAAGCTCAAGGCATGAAGTAGATTTGGGTACGAAAAGGAGAGCAACCCCCCGCTTTGCCACAACCATTCCCATTGAGGAAATCCAACCATGCTAAAAGAAGCATCAAGAAACGAGGACAAGCTCAATCACAAGGTCTCCAACAAATTTGGGTACTGAAGCAATTGATGAAGGCCAACCATAATAATGTACAAATTTGGGTGCCTAAGAAATTAGTTGCAGCTCAACAAGGACAATTACACATGTGGGTACCCAAGGCTCTCTTACATGCACAAACACAACTGATCTCCCTCAAAAGAAAAGTCTCAACAAAGAAGACAAGGAGAAGCAAAGGTCAGAACCAGGCACAAAGAGCCAAAGAAGATCAACTCACCTCTTCGACAATAATAAGAAGACAACCATCAAGAATATGGGTTTGGAAGCCAAAAGCACCAGTAGCACCCATAGAACCAAAGCACCAACCACGAGGGCTACAAAATTTAAGCAACCACTCAAATATGAAGAATTCAAAAGTGACATGTACACAACCACACATAGTTCTAAGATGGATCCCTATCAAGAGGAAATATCAATTGTCATTCAGGGATCCAATGGATGCCTCCAACAAAGGCTGCATCAACATCATCCAACAACATTGAAAGCCTCGAAGTGCAACAACCATGTGCCTTTGGCATAACCTTGTCTTTTGCACCATTCAAGTCATGCACTTCCAAAGTATGCATCAATATAGGGCCACATTACATGGTCGTGCATAGACACAACTGAGAATCCTAAGCACATGCAACACATTGGACATATGTAAAATATTTTTGATGCTGATATCTTTCTCTTTGTTCTGTGATATTGTTCCAAAAAAAAAAAGAGAAAGAACAGGACTATGTGCTTGAAGAATCTCCAACACGAACCATCAACAAGGACATCCATCAGCAACAGAAGATAAGCTGATGGTCAATCACCATGCTTGAGCACAACATGAAGAGATGAATATCGATGGACCTTTGACCATGGTAAGAATGGCCTACTTTGACAACACTCTAACTGTGATAGATTAGGAAACCTCTTCATCAGCATGCCCTTGAGCACTTTGCCCAAGAACCAATTTCTTGCACCATACTTCTTCCAATGCATTCCCCAAGTACGCATGCATAGGGCCACATTCTAAGGCCGTGCACAAGTCACATATTGTTTTCAACCCATGCACTAATGCACTTACCCATCAGTCAATATGGGTCAAAAGAACTTGGCATCCTACTATGAAACTCATGTTCAAAGATCCACAACATTAAGGGTACAACATCAGTACCTATGAAGCAATTCATAGTCAACAACTGCTCAAGGTCAACATTGACAACCTCGTTTGAGAAACTAGTAGTCTTTGAAAGCACACAAATACACCATCCAACTCAAATCCAAAGAAGAAGTATATACAACAAGACCAAAACTCACACAAGCTAGTAGTGGAAAACTGAAGAACCAGACAACCAACCAAGCTACATTTGGAAGATGGACTGCTCCTGTTGATACAGGAAGGACACTACCTCTCAAAGGACTACACAAACAACCACTTAACAAGGGTTTGTGAGGGACGACAGACTGGAGAGGGGGGAGTGTTGACACTCAAGGTCAAGCACAAGCATGGAATTGCATCAAGGAAGTGGATACACAAGAAGAAGGAGCATGTAGGGAGCTCCAAGAAGGACATGTCAAGTTTTTAGAAGAAATCCCTATAAACAAATAGTGATGTTTATCACTAAAAACCATTGTAAATACCATTTTCCATTTTTGCAACTCCATGTTGTTCAAGCCGAGGAGTCCTTATGCTTGAGGATATTAGAAGTATCATGCTACCAATTTTCATAATTTTTAGACTTCATTTGAGCCCCCAAATAAGCCCTGGAACCTAATTTTTAACTAGGCTAGACACTAGGTCTGCACAGAGCCAAAACCACTCAAAAAACTATAAAAAGAGCTAGAGAGCTCATTTTTGGGGTTAACTGGTTAGAGATTTGAGCTCTTGTAATAGATTTCTTTTGTAATCAAAGTCTTTCCATTGTTCCACTCTTTGCTCTTACCTTGTGCATGCGTGTGTGTATGTGTGTGCAAGCTTGTGTTCTCTCACTCACGCACTTGTGCCATCACTTGCTCAAGGTCTTCATACCAGTCCTCACGTCTTTGTAGATTGACATTTATGAGGTGTATCTCCTCATGTTGGTACTTACCATTGTTCTAGAGTGACAAAGAAGATCATGTATATGTGTCTAGTTTATGAAGTCCCAATCAAATGTGTCCTTACTATTGAAGACCATCACTCTTTGAAGGATGGTCCAGCCTCCATTGGCCATCAACAAAAAATGATACCATGTTTCCAACTCGCACTTACTATGCTACACCAACATAGTCATTGCAAGTTGGTGCACAAAGAACCATACCACCATAATTTTACCATTCTTATGCTATGCACCACTCCACAAAGGGAAGGAACATACCATTTTTGCACACCTTCAATCACATTGTTCAATCGAAATAGATTCCCTCTTCACATTTTCCTTTCCTCAACATATCTGACCACATTGGTCCATCCATATCCCAACATGCAACTCTTCACACTTTGTTTGGTGTCGCTAACACCAAGTGACACACAAAAATAGCTATGGACACATCACCACCATTCATAGGTCCCCCACTTTGCACTTCCTCAATCCCACTCCTCCATCTCCACCTCCCCCAACCCAAGTTGCTCCACTATCAATCTCCCTTTCCTTCCCATTTGAATAACCCATACCACCCTACAATTTTATGCACATGAACCTTTTTTTTGCATCAACCACATTGGGCATGAATCTTGCAATCCATAAAATGTTCAAATGTCTCATCCAAGTTTAGAAAGAGTATGAAGCATTAGGTAGATTGAATGCCATCTTGCAAGAGCAAATGACAATGATCCAAAGGGTCATGTCATTTCACTCCTTGTAGAGAGTACTTCATTAAAAGATAAAAAGACTCTAAAGGAAGCTCGTGACATTGGAGACACAACTAGATACTGGCAACCAAGAGCAAATATGGTATCTTGAAGATAACCTACATGCCACTATGGGACGCAACACAAAAGTTTCATGTAATATGATCCTATTGAAGGGGCACCTATTCACTACACATGAAGAGAACACTCTTGCACAAAAAGAAAATATAGAATATCTTAAGACTTTATTAGATCCCGTGGATACAACCATTGAGCCTCTAGGTTCTATGTGGTGCCATCTAGAAAAATGCATAATATTGTTGAAAGATTATACTTCTTTACCAATCACACAAATCACAAAAGGATGAACTTAATGCACGTAAGGCCTCCCTTCAAGAAATCATTCTTATCGTGGTGACATAACCACCCCTTAAATTACTCGAATGTTGAACACTTGAAGTCTCAAGTCATGAAGTTACATACCAAAGTAGAAGAATATAAATCAACTCTAATGCTCACTCGTGAATGCCCTTCATCACCATCTCAAATCTCTCCACCCAAAGAAGTCACCCCTATCCTTCCCAGACCAAATTTTGAGGATGAATATGAGGACCAACCCATGGTGGATGGAGATATGAAAAGAGAAGGATAAGGTATGTTTGAATTGGAAAACCTTGAATGGCTTAAGCAAGTAGAAGAGCTAGGTTGCACACACTCTCCATGTGTGGATGCACAACATACCATCATGTATCTCATTCAGGAGTGAAAGTCTTCCTACTTCTAATGCTTGACCAATCAACTCCCGATTCATATAGATGAAACTCATTGTACATCATATTTTATACTATTATACGACTATTGCCATCAAGTCCAAGAGTTCTTGGGTAGCCCTCGAACATTCACCACACAATTTCATCCGGAAATCGTCGAACATTGGTCAAGCACAACACCATTTTCCACCCCAAATGGGATAGGGACCTTTTAAGAGAATATCCAAAAATGATGCATACTTGGAGCCACACATCACGATACATAATCCAAAAATCCTGCTATGCACCTCCTTCCTATTCACAAGATTGGAAGCCATTCTCCATCATTGATTATGATATTAGCTTTGATTCTTCCACGAGAGTAGCTCCAAATGATCCAGTTAAACTACAAGAATGGCAAGAACTTATGCTCAAGGATGCGATCACCATTAATCATCAAGGGAAGACATTATAAAGAAGCTACATGAGATGCTAATATAGAACCAATGAAGATGACCTGGTTCAATACGAGAGAGAATATGGAAGCTTACATTTCCAAAAAAATACACAATCGTGAATGAACAAGCAAGAAAGTACTAAAAAGGAGAAAGGAAAGAGAATTCATAAGAAGAAAAAGACAAGGGTCCTATTGATGAAAATATAGTGAAAAATGGAATTAATGGTAGTTGATGTACAATAAGTATATATTGGAGAGATTTTAGAAGATTAGATAAGGACTATGAGTTATCTAACCAAGCCAAGGAGGTGGGTAACCAAGGCTATGAAGAGAGATGAAGATGCATATTCCCAATGATGTATCATAACTAACTAACCCTTTTTGCTTTAGGACTGAGTTTTAAAATTTTTTGTTCCATGTGTGTGAAAGAACATATGTTAGGGAACATGTCTATAAGTGTACTACTTCTATTTTGTAAATAATATTTTCATTTTGAATGAGAACTAACTTTGGAGAAATGTAGTACTATAAATTGTCTTTCTTGGCCTCTTTTCTCCTTCTTGGTGAGCTCTTATGCATACAAATGGCATTGAGTGCATGTTAAGCTACGTTTTCTACCCACATTCCTTCATTTGTCATGGTTCTCTTGCATATTGTAGGTGTTAAGAGGATCACAATGTAGGTAGGTAATTCATAAAACTTGGTGCTTTTGCCATGGAGTTTCATAGGAAAGTGACAATGCTTCCAAGGCACTTGAATAGAAGCATCTTATCAAGAGCTTTAAAAAAATGCGTTATTGACCGTATTTGGACATTGAACTTAGGAGATATGTCCATTTCCGTGTCACATGAAATTGTGTATGGCAAGTAAGCCTAAGTGTAAGTCTATTTGCTTGTGATGCTTCTTTTTCCATTCAATGTATTCATCATCACATATGAAGATGATTCTATACTCCTAGGCAAGTCATGTTTGGTTTGACATATTAAGTGTATTTAGGCCAAGGCACCACTTGATTATGATTGTAGAATATGAAACCACTAGCAAGGATCACTTGCCTATGGTTCCTACACGAACCTATCTTTCATTTCATTTGTCTAATTCAAGGGATCCTTTTTCTTATGAACTTTGATAGGGGTCTTGCAAAATCTAAATACATCTAGATAGATAAATAATGATAACTTAGGTTCTCTAAGAAGCTTTGGAATTCGTTAAGGTTTTTTGGAACCAAAATGTTTAGAATGAACATTGGCTAGTACAATGTAACCAAACAAGGGTTCCCTTAGTGAACAAGTAGTTACACCTAATTAAGATTAATTTTAATGTCATTTGAAGACATATTTCAAAAAGTTCCTTCAAATCCTTAGTGCGGATGTAGAATTATTCTATTATTACTCTTACGTCATCATGCTGTGAGAAGAACGAAGAATCATCCATGAATATACACAAAAAAATAATGAGAAAATTTCATAGGATTAGACATATGGTACTATTAAATGAGGCAACTACATTTTTTAGGTCAAAGACCAACCTTGTAATTATATACGTGCCCTAATGAGTTAGAAAATAAGTTTGATCCTAGGCTTGAGAGTTCAGAGTGATCTGATTATATCCATTAAAGCCATTAAGGAAGCTTTAAAGAGTATGTCTAGAAACCTCTTCAAGAACATGCTCTATAAATTGCTAAGAGAATCCATCTTGAGTGGTTGCTTTGGTTAACGAGCTAAAAATATTGCATATCTTTATTTTACTTGAATAATTTCTCAGAATAATCATCATATTAGTAGCAGAACAAAGTATGTAAGTGATTGGTGACCTCTCATTACAACATATCTCTCAAAATCCATATTTTTTATTTTGAGATATACTTATTTGGAAGTTGGCCTTTGGGTGAGTGTGGGTTTCAATGGAAGTTGTGGTGAACTTTTACTACTCTAATGAGGTTGCAAAAACCACAAGGAGATATTTTTTTACATTTAATTCCCCTAATCAAGAGTTGAATATTCCTAAGGACTTAGAGTACTCTCTTTTAGAGTTGATGCATATGATGGGTGTGTGAGTGTGTTTTCAATGTTTGTTGTAATAAAAAAACTTGAATATTCCTAGGTGAGCTCAAATGTATTGAAACCTAGACTGAGCTCCCTACCTACCACACTTCCTATGTCTAGCCTTAACTCATCAAAGAGATAAAAAACTGTGCTCAAGATTTTCATAGTAGACCAAATTAAGCTAGATGACTACCATGGAACTATTGGAGTTTGAGGTCTGTAGAAGCATGCGAACAACACAAGAAAGAAGAAGAAGCTTGGAGCACAACACACAATATTGAATGTATTACCACTAGAATGTACAAAAGATAAGTAATCCATTAGGTTTATAGGCGTATATACAAACCAAGGGAAAAAAACCTCCTAATGAGGGGAAAAAAGATCCTCCACGGTCCTAGTGTGTTCATACACATCACTACCTAAATATATCAACAATTCCCCTTGGGAGTGATGCAATGAACAAGGAGCTAGCACTCATAATACCCCTCATGATACTCAACTAATATCTTTTCTCCCAGCATGGTATTATTTTGCATAAACTAAGATTATGGCATGTAGAGTATAGCCAAAGGCCTTGCAACTCAATTTGCAGGTCAATATATGCTACATATCATTAGTACCCACCTCAAGAAAATTCTGTGATACCTATCTTGTGAGGACTCCCTCTATGACTCCAGCTAAAACAAATGAACTCCCTTTGTCATCTAGGTCTTACAACTTCCTAGTTTCAATCACTCAATGAGAAAACGTTTCCAAGGTTTAGTTGAATTGATCTCAAGATTCCACTAAGCCTAACTACACATTGCCCTTACTAGTGAAAATATCTAATGCCTAATTCCTTATCTATCCTATCCTACTAGATTTTTCTACACTCAGTGGAAATGAGATGTAATGCAAGTGCCAAAATAATGGCTTTGCCCTTCAACTCAATTTCTTCATGTGCATCTACTCCACAATGATACTATAACCATCATCTAGGCACCCCAACATAAGCCCTCATCACCAACAACAATGCAAATAATGTGTGTAATTGTGTAGAACCATGACAAATGATCCTAGCTAGTGATCACACACACAATGAGCACACTTAAGTGGTAGCTTGATTTACACATAATCAAGCATTGACCCGGTTAAGTGCATAGAAGCATGTACTCATATGCAATTTTTAATGCATCCTATGGTCAAGTTAACATTGACACAAGTGGATGAACTACCAATCTCACCTCTTACACTTATGCCTCACAATACCCATTGTAGTAGCACAAACAAAAATTGTGTTTTCTCTTAAATATGAGATCCAAACATGCTCAATAACCGATTCATTTCAAAACTCTTGATGAGATGCATCTATGGCTAGAATATTTGGAGTTAACTATGTATTGGGAATCATCTACCTACACCTCATGACTCCCTATACTTGCCTTAAGCAAGTAAATAGTGGAAAAAGGTTGGGATGGGATAGACAACACTCTCTAGAACACATCCTAAGCCATATCCATGCACAAAACTACACAAAGAAGGAGAAAAATGGCAAGAAGATGGATTTATGAGAGTCTCTACTTTTGTAAGTTCTTCTATTACGAATGGAAAAAGTCCTTACACAAGGGTTTAAATTGTCTTATAGGCATGAGTTAATTAGTGTGTCCTTTCACATTTTGGTAGGCATAATGACCATCAATCCTCTCCCTGTGGGCTGCTTCACTTGAGGACTCCTTGAAGTGTATAATTACAAGGCTTTTACATCAAAATACATGATTATTCTTGTTAGTATGACAATGTTGTTGGAGTTCAAGGACTGTGGAAGCACACAAATAGCACAAGGGAGAAGAAGAAAAAAATCTTCGATCACAACTCAATATAGAATGTATTACCAAGAGATTGAACAAAGATAAGTGACCCATTAGGGTTATAGCCGTATATACAAGACAAGGGAAAAAACCTTCTAAAGAGGAAGAAAGTGCTTTCGTGGTCCTAAGTGTGTTCACACACCCACCAAAATATATCACCAGATCCCCCTAGGAGTGATGTGGTGAACAAGGATTTGGCACTCTGTTGTTTTACACAATGGCAAGTACCACATGAAGAAGTTCCACCTCCTTAATTGTCAATCCAGAGAAGAGGTAGGGTGATATGAAGATCGTGAACAAGTGATTTGTGCAAAGGTGAAGGTGAGAAGCACATAAGTGCACACACACACACACACAAGGTAAAGATAAGAGGCGACACAATGGAAGATATGAATCACACTTGTATTACTCAAGTAGCTCTTACAAAGTTCTCTCTCTACTAACAATCCACAAGCTACAAACTAACCTCAACAATGAGCTCTCTAGCTCTTTTTATAGTTATTTGACTAGTTTTGATTGGTTTCAAACCTAGTGTTTGGTCTAGTTAAAGAATAGGTTCTAAGGCTCATTTGGAGGTCCAAATGAAGTCCAAAAATTATGAAAGTTGGTATCAATACTCTATCTTGGCTCCTCAAGCTTGAGTACTCCTTGGCATGCAGAAAATGGAGCAGCTCGTGACAAAATTGGGGTTTTGTGTATTACGTATGTTACATGAGTGATTAAAATCATTGTTGGGAATCTGTTTACTTATAATGAAACAATTTGTTTTGAAAAAATTGACCCCCCCCATCTTCATGCATTCCCTTTTACATGCTTCCTCTGTGCCGATGTCTGTAGCTACTGCCAGCTACACTGCTAACACCCCCTCCCTCTTGCATATGTCATCCCTGATAGATCCTTGTTGTAGGGCATGCGTGATGTATTTTACAAGAGATCATTGGTGAGGGTTTGTTATGTGACTCTAAGACCTAATGCTAAGTCTACTTCCAACTTTTCCGAATCAATTTCCTAAGGCTCTTCATGGGGTGGGAATCAGTAATGTGTTGAGTATATCATTTTTTCACAGGAAAAAGTTTGTAGCAAATGCATTGGCTTGCTGATGAAAACTTTTGAGTGATATTCCGAGAATCCCGTGGTGAATATTTCTTCAAATTTTAATTTATAGCATGCAAGTAAATACTTAATCTATCAATGCCAAGCATAACACACCCGAAGCGATGGCATAGTACTTATATCATAAACTAGATCACCATTACCATGCTCCAAACCCGAGACACATGTGGGGCACAAATGCATCGAAAGATTTTGAATATAAGATAAAAATCTTTACATCCATCTGCATGGCCATGTCTGTCATGTGGTGAAGATAGGGGAGCTAGTGTTGGATTATGGCTATCATATAACCAATCATAGGAAGACCCTATGGTGGTGCAAAATACGAGTAATTGAGCGAGTCCTGACACTGCTTATTATTCTATAATTTGATTGCAAATGCATTCCAAGAGTGACATCATGATGCAAGACCATAACATGGATTGTACTTTAAGTGCAAAGGGGCCTTTGTCTAAGCATACATCATTTTTTGATATTCCTACAATAATTCCTTCCTTTAAGTGTGTTGAAAAATATTGCCCCATTGAGCATTAGGTGGCAGATTAGCGGGTTCAAACTGAGTTGAATGTGTTGTCTTCTTGCTCGTGACTATCACAATAGAAAAGTTATACTCTGCCATGTACATGAAGTATGGTTTATATTGTAATTCATTAATGGATATATACCTGCATGACACCAATTCTACAAAATAGGGAGACCGAAGAATTGTCTCCTCGATAGGTACCATAGCCTATAACTGAGCTTCTACGCGCATTGAGTGAGTTTTTCCTAATTCTTCTACTATCTTCATCCATGAAGATGTAGGTAGTTTGAATGTATCCTGCCCTTCCTCTATCACTCAACCAACAATGGTAGATTGAGGTTCATATTCTTCTTCAAAGGTGGCCTCCATTGGGATGGGTATCATTTCTAGTCTAGTGGTGAGTCTCGTCTAGGGATCTCCGAGTGATCCAATACTAGAGCTTGAAGTTCTAGTACACATGCTCGTAATGTGCTGAATTCTTCCAAGATTTCAGATGGTGTGATTGCTTGTATGACATGTGGGTTCACAAGTTCTTTGAGTCATAAATTGGCATTGTCGTTTTTGAGTGCTTAACACTCCTCAGTTAGTTTTTCGAAGTCTTCTAAAAGGTGTGCATGATCATTTGGCAGCATTTGCATAGTTTGTAAGGGAACTGCCTTGAAACAACTTGGGCTAATTGGTTCTTCTAGGTTGTTCAATGCAGCTTCAAAATTTTCCCTATTTTGTATTTATAAATGCTAATTTTCTTCTTTGGTTGCTACTAGGTGGAATCTAAGGAGTCCCATATTTCCTGTTAATTGCACATTTCCGACGACCTATTATCACAATATGGGCTTGGGTTTGATTGCACTAACACCTATAACCATAATGGGTTACTGATATTTGTACATTCACTTGGTAACACATTTAGTATTGTGTGTTGTGCTTCAAGCTTCTTCTTCATTCTTATGTTGTTTTTATGCTTCCATACACGTCAAACTCCAAAAATTGGTACCAGAGCTGCTCTATGGTGCCAAAATTTTGATTTAAGCTTGTTTTGGCCTCTGAATGTAGTATTGCACTGCTTGTGCAAGAAATTTCATCCCTTTGTGCCAAACATATATAAAGGTTTTGGTTCACTAGTACAAGTGGCTCAAAATCTGCTACAAGTTTAGTAGAACTTGAAAGGGTAATCATGTTCAACTTTTTGAGATAGAGTCATTTTTCTACATCATGGTATTTTAAATGGAGCTCATCTAATAGTAAGCAAAAATTTGCTAATCTTTCAACATCTAAAAAGGAAGACAAAGATGAGAAGAAAACAGAAAAGCAAGAATTGCTTTGCAAATACTCTAAAGGAAATGATCATGTCATAAAGAGTTGTCCAAAACTCGCAGCAAAAGAGACAAAGGAAAAAAAGGTCAGAATGGTTGTTGTAGAGGCCTCTACACCTAAAATTGAGTCAACTAATCTTGTGCAGCATGAAGAATGGGCATTTACTACTATTTGATGTTATGACCCATCTTCTCATGAACACTGTATATTCGTAGTAGACTCAAATGTTTGGTACTTGACAATGGGGCAACCAAACATATTACCTCGTCGAACAATTTCTTAAGTTCACTTGAGCCTACATCTACAGGGAATATTTTCACATGCACTAACAACTCCTCTTATCTTGTAATGGGAGTTGGTAAGTTCATTTTGACTACTGCTGATGGTAGTTCTTTTGCATTGTCAGATGCTTTGTTTGTGCCAGAGATAAAGAAAAATCTATTATCAATTTTAGCATCAGCCAAGATTGGCTTGGTTATGAAATGTGTTGATGAGAGTTATACAGTTCATGATCTATCAAATGGCAATGTTATTATTGCTTCTGGCATTTTATGTTGTGGGTTGTATAAGCTCATAGATTATGAAAAATCTATGAATGAATCAACATGTGCAGTTCAAGATTCTCAGGCTATCTTAGATGCAAAGCTTTGGCATGCATGCTTTGGTTATTTGAATTTCACTAGTTTGCTATGCATGCAAAAATATGAAATGGTGTCCTCTCTGCCCAAACTTGAGGCACCTACTAAACATGTCTATGGCTACTATGCAATCAGAATATGATGCTATTATGAAGAATGGTATAACTTGAGGCACCTAGTAAACATGTCTATGGCTACTATGCAATCAGAATATGATGTTATTATGAAGAATGGTATACTTGGTCTTTATGTGATTTGCCTCTTGGAAAGAATGCCATTGGTACTAAGTGGGTATACAACCTGAAGCATAAGCCTCATGGAAGCATTGATAGGTATAAGGCTTGGTTTTTTGCAAAAGATTATGCTCAAGAAAGAGGTATTGATTTTGATGAGACCTTTGCTCCCACATGAAAACAAAGTGTGCAAGTTGAAGAAGGCATTATATGGTTTGAAGTAAGCACCACATTCTTGGTATGAAAAGATACATGCCTACTTGATTGCACATTGTTTTGAGAACATTCCAATTGAGAGCACCTTATATGTTAAGCATGTAGACGATGGAATTCTGATCATTGTTGTGTATGTGGATGACATGCTGCTCACTCATCCTAAAGAGAATCATATAATGCTGATTTTAAGCATGATTTGCATGCCTCTTTTAAGATGTCATATTGAAAGTTGCATAATTATTTGGGCATTTAGTTCATGCAAGTTGATAGAGGAATAACTTTGTATCAAACAAAATATATTGACACATTATTATAGCATTTTGGCCTTGAAGACTGCAAACCTATTGCCACTCCTATGGAGACACATTTATGATTGGGTCTTCATGATGCTAGTGATGTGTTTGATGTTGTTCTCTATAAGCATGTTGTTAAAGGCTTGATTTAGTTATGCATAACTTGGGATGATATTCAATTTTCTGCCTCTCAGATGAGCAAGTTTATGCATTGCCTAGATGTCAAGCACTGGCAGACAATTAACTGCATCTTTTGCTACTTGAGTGGTAATCGACTACTTGGATTGTTTTATCCCAAGGGGGGGTCACTACTGCTAGATTTACAGGCATTTTTTGAATTTAGCTTGGTTGGTTGCTATGACACTTGTGTGTCTACTAGTGGTCTTTGCTTCATGTTTGGTAGCTCATGCATATCTTGGTTGATCAAGAAGCAGTCTCCTATGGCCACTTCTAATTGTGAGGTTGAGTATATTGTAGCTTTCATAACAATTTTTGAGTGTGTGTGGTTTAGATGCCTTTTACTTGATTTGGGTGTTGTTCAATCTTCTTCCACCACCATCTTCACTGACAATGAGAGCCCATTGGCAGTTGCAAGGAACCCTGTGTTCCATGCTTGTACTAATCACATTGAGGTGCACTATCATTATGTCAGGGAGAGGTTCTCTGCTAGAGAGATGAGTTTGGCATATGTGCCCACATAGGAGAACGTTATAGACCCTTTCACAGAGGCCCTACCTAGGGAGAAGTCTGAAGATTTTCACAAAGCTTTGGGCTTACTTCCTTTTGTGGATGGATTCCACGAAGCTTGGAGCTTCCTTATACATGAGTGCCAGCTCCTTGTTCACCACATCACTCCTAGGGGGGATTTATTGATATGTTTCAGTAGTGATGTGTGCAAACACACTTCAGACTATTAGGGAACTTCTTTGTCTCTTTAGGAGGTTTCTTTTCCCTCGGCTTCTATATATGCCTATAACCCTAACGGGTTATTAGTCTTTGTACATTCACTTGGTAATACATTCAGTATTGTGTGTTGTGCTCCAAGCTTCTTCTTCTTCCTTGTGTTGTTTGTGTGCTTCTATAGAAGTCAAACTCCAACACTTCTTCCCTCTTCAATAATAGGCTTGGTGAAAGAAAGACTATAAATCTACAAAATATTAATTGAAGTTTCTTGGATTATGCTTAAAAAACCACCAAATCTCATTCAGAAGACTAGGATCCCTAATGAAAAAGTAGATTGCTATTGAAGAAAGGACCACATGTGAGCAATGAAGTGTTGAATATCATACACACACACATATGGGGACCTACAAGGGAGCCATCGTTTGGAGGTAATATATAGTTCTCATGTTTATAGATGATAATTGAAGGTTTTTTTGGATGTATTCAGGGTCTAAAATTGACATGCATTTTTCATGTCATTGGCCATTGTGCCTATCAAAATAGGTTTTTTTTTTTTAACTTCTTGTCAAGTGACAAGCATTGATTGGTAATTTGCCTATCATTTTTCATAGATCTATATAAATATTATATTACATATGCCTTGTATAAACATGTCAAGATTTTTGTTATGAAAGGTAGAAGCAAAATTTTGCATGTCATATGAAATTTTATCTTGGCCATGAAATTTAGGCCCTAGATTTATTACATGAAGACAAAGTTAGAGATGTTTTACCACTTCAAGAGGTTCAAAAACCTAGTGGAAAAGGAGATAAGTATATAAAGACCCTAGGATTGAATGGAGGGGGAGAGTATTTTTCAAATGAGTTTTTCATATTTTCAACATGACCATGGCATCAAAAGGCAATTCAATTGTAGGTATCCACCTCAACAAAATCGTGTGGTAGAGACAAAGAACAAATGTAACAAAATTGTCTAGAGATATGTTAAATGAAATCAGTGCTCCTTGTTCTTATTGGGCTGATCTAGCAAATACAACCATATACAACGTGAGCAGTACATGGAGTCACACCTTATGAAGCTTGGTGTGGTAAGAAACCCACCCTTTGACATCTCAAGTATTTGGTTACGTGTTTTATGCTCACATACCTCAAGAATTGAGGCACAATTTAGACCCAAAGGCAGATACATTTATATTTCTTGGATATTCTTTAGAGAAAAAGATTTTTACATGTTAAAACCCGAGCATAAAGAGATTAAGGTTTCTAGGGATGTAATATTTGATGAGTTGCTACCTTGATATGGTAGCAAAGGCATGTTATAGGTTGAAGATGCATATGAAATCGAGAAGAAGTTCAAAAAGCAACAACAAAGCATGGAGATGAGTGGTCCAACCACTTCAAGCACACCATCATAGGAGATTATCACATCAATTTGGCAAGGAAGGACTAGGAATGAATCTAATTCAAGTGAAGGAAGCAAGAAAGAAGAAGAAAATGTAAATAATGAAGACCGTTGATGGGTACACATGGACTCCACAAGTGATGAAGATGTGGAGAAATTAGGCTCCATAGTTTAAAGCATTCAAACCAAGGAGGAGGAGATTTCTACCACCTAATGGTGAGCCAAGGTCATCCAATAGGTTTAAATAACCTATTCAAAGGTTAACTTATTATTCATTGATGGCAAGACATTTATGCCTATATGGGTCAAGTTATAGCTTGTGAGGAACCTAACTCTTTTGAAGAAGCAAATAAGCACAAGGAATGGAACGAATCCATAAGAAAGAATTCTAGACACTTGAAGAAAATAATACTTGTTCATTAGTGCCAGGAAACAAGGACATGAAAGTCATTGGCAACAAATAGGTGTACAAGGTAAAGAGACATGCAAATGGAAGCATCTCTACCTATACAGTGAGGTTGGTTGTGCCAAAGTTATTGCTCAAACCTATGGCATATCCTTTGAGAATAAATTTATTAGAGTAGCTAAGATGTGTACCATAAGGAGCTTGATTCTAATTTTCACCTTAAAATATTGAAAGATGTACCAGTTGGATGTGAAGAATGTTTTCCTAAATGGAGATCTTGAAGAGGTAGTCTTCAAGGAGACACCCCAAGGCTTTGAAGATGAGAGGTTTCCATAGAAGTCTCTTTATGGATTGAAGCAAGCCCCAAGGGCTTGGAAATGCAGTAATATGTGGACATAATCATAGCCATGCATACCCATCACTCTTTTTGAAGAATGAAGGTAGCAAAATTATTTTAGTTTGTATATATGTTAAGGATTTTATCATTATAGGGGATAAAAAATCCAAAATCAAGGACATAAAGAGGAATCTTGGATGTGAGTTTAAAATCTCCGTTTTAGGTACTTTAAGGTACTTCCATGGGATTGTACTATACAAAGAAGAGAATATATATTTGATGTAAAGGAAATACATTGTAATCTTTTGAAGAAGTTTCAATGTGTGATTGCAAGCCCATTTCAAATACATTAGAAGTAAATGTTAAACTAATTTCTCATGAGGGTGAGGAAGTGAAGGATGTGACCATGGTCAATTATTGGTTCTCTCTTGTATGCTACTATGACAAGAATAGATATTGCACATGTAGTTTGAGTGTTATATCATTTTTTGCAAGCACCAAGAGTACCTCATCTTTGTATAGCAAAAAGGGTACTTAGGTACCTCAAAGGATCAATGAATGAAGATCTAAATTATCCATTTGATGATGGATTACATTTACAAGCGTATTGTAATGTAGATTGGGCATGTTCCAAAGATGAAAGGAGGAGCGCTAGTGGATGTGTTATCATGCTAGTGAAAAATACCATCGCATGGATGTCAAAGAAACAACAACCAGGGGATCTCTCCTTGACAAAATCTAAGTATAAAGCCTTAGCATAAGTCTCATGTGAGCTTATGTGGCTCAAGAAATTGTTTTTTGTTCTTCATTTTCAACTTAAGCAAGTACCTATTTTTTTGTGACAACATAAGTAGCATATGCTTGGCTCAAAATCCAGTGTTACATGCAAGGTCCAAGCATATAGAAGTGCATTAACATTTTATTAGAGAGAATAACATTTCAAGTATGTGAAGGTGGAACATATCAGTAAAAAGGACCAATATGCAGATACTTTTACAAAAGTTTTGGATGGAATAAAGATACAACACTTTAAGGCATGCATTGGAATGAAGAACTTAGGGATTGAGACCTGAGTGAGAGTATTGAAAATCAAGTTTCAACCATACAAAAGGACTCATCCAAAATTTTTGTAAGTGAAAAAATAAAAAATGAGGACCCAAAGGCATGGAATCAAGTTAGGAGCTCCACCAAAATCATAAATTACCCACCATACCTACATTGATTGGTGGGTGGTTAGCTAGATTCTAGGAAAAGTAAAACTTCTATATAAGCATCACTTCACCCTTTTTTCTTGTTTTTTATGAGTTCCAAGAGTTTTCCACTTAATTTAGTGAAGTACTAAACTCTAGGAACAAGTCTCCTTGCTTGCTTATCTCATTTTCTCATGATTTTGCTCCTCTCTATCTAGAGGTGTAGTTAGG
Source organism: Ceratopteris richardii (assembly GCA_020310875.1). Lineage (NCBI taxonomy): Eukaryota > Viridiplantae > Streptophyta > Polypodiopsida > Polypodiales > Pteridaceae > Ceratopteris > Ceratopteris richardii. The sequence goes on from CM035432.1 coordinate 130,706,049, forward strand.
CTTTCATAACTCTATTTGTACAAAATTGTAAAGCATTGTTTGATCTCCTATTTTACTCATTTTTTGTTGGCTTTAAGTTTCATTTGATCTCTCATGTAGTTTACCAAATTATGCCAAAGTTTTCTAGTAGGTAAATTATGAGAAATTTCCAAGTTTGTGAACCTATATCTCTACACATAGGCAGAGAGTGTTGGACACAAATAGCCTCTCTTTAAATGAATGGTTCTCACAACTTGAACATTTAGTTATCTTGATTCAAAGCATTTTGGATAGCTCTCAAGTTATCTTTAAGTCTCCAAAGTTTCATGTTGAGTCTTTATATAGGAGCAAAGAAAAATGTAGAAGAGGGAGCATATATCACTATGTGTGGGCCTAGTGGAGAGAAGCCATCTTCCATAGTTGCATTGGGGTGTTAGAATCTTCCCCCATTAGCTATGAGGATGGTGGTCCTATGGGTGTTGTAGTGTGTACTTTCAAGGTCGAGATTACGGCAATAGGTTTGTATATGGGGCAAAAGAAATAAATTATAAGAAAGTATTGGATAGAAGATCGAATGAATTTGAGAAAGAACTAGGGTTAGTGAACTAGAATATAAGGAAAAAGGTGACCTGATTGGTGATGGGGTGGGCATGGTTTGAGGTGAGTGGAACTCTACCACAATGGCAAGTACCAACATTAGGAGATCCACCTCATAATTGTCAATCCAAAAAGATGTGAGGAGGGTATGATGACCGTGAACAAGTGAAGGCACAAGTGCATGAGTGAGAAGCACACAAGCATGCACACACATACACACACACCTACACAAAATGGAAAGACAAAGAGATGGAGCCATGGAATCCTTAATTAGCCAAAAACAAGATTACAAACTCTTTTGTTCACTTTAATTCTGAATTTGCTACCCCCGCAAAAAAAGCTCTTTATATCCTTTTATAGTTTTTGACTAGCTAAGGCTCTGTCCAGACCTAGTGTCCAACCTAGTTAAAAAATAGGCTCCTAGGCTAATTTGGAGGAGATCTAAAAAATATATGAAAATTGGTATGTACTTAGATCTAATACTATTCAAGCTCAAGGACTCCTCGGCTTGCACAAAATGGAATAACAATTGTCAAAAACGGTATTTACAATGGGGTGTAGTGATTAAAATCAGTGTTGAAAAAGATTTATCCTTTGAAAAATTGTATAGGCCTAGTTGTCGGATCTTCATTGACTGCTTTTCCTGCTTGGTCATGCTTGAATCTCCCTTTGTTTTGATTCTCTTCAATGGCTTCCTTGTGTTGTAATGCCACCTTGACTGCCCTGGCTGCTGTCAACACCCCTCCTCTCTTGCATCTATTGTTCTTGATAGGCCCGTATTGTAAGGAGAGTTTGATGTAGTATTCGATGTCATCTGTGGCCAGATGATGTTCTTGCAAGCAAATTCCTCATGCGAAATCTTTCATAAGCTGATCCCAATCTACTGGACCTAGGACATTTGGATGTGGCAGTTATAGTTGATCGGCATGGATTGCTTATTCTACAACAAAAAGGTGCAATAGATAGGTGGTTTTGGGAATGAAAATCTCATAGCGGTACTCCCAAAACCCTATAGAGAACATCTCCTCAAAGGTCTGCATATAGTAAGTAGGTAAAAACTTAATGTGTGCATGTCAGACATAGATTATGTTGATGGTGGGTGTTTGGCTCATATCATAAACCAAGTCATGATTTCCTTCAAAAAACGTTGGGTTAGAAATATAGGGAGCTGGGACTTTCTAGAATGTTTTGAACACAACCATCATTAGCCCAAAGATCTTCATACACATCTTGGCAGCAATGTCCGGCACATTCTTGAATCTTGCACACCAATGGTGGATTGTAGATATCAAATAAGCAACTATGGGTGGCGCTCTAAGGGGAGTGAAATAAGGATAGTTTATCCAATTAAACACCCTTTGGTATTGAGAACTTTCATTGCAAATGCTTGCCATGATCTGCAATGGACAACTGGACAATAACAAGGTTTTATTTAATATATATGGCATATTTGACCATGTGCATCATTTGAGGATAATCCATCAATAGTCATCAACACCAATTTGGTTGGAAAATAATGCCTTCCTGTGCCCTTTTAGATAGGTCATTTGGCTTGAATTGTGTAGCAAACGTGGGTTCTTTTCGAGTATTCCTCTTGATTTTTTCATTATAATTTTCCAATAATACAAAATATGGCATGTATTGTAGTTCTAATGCGGTGATAAGTCATTGATGTGATAGGTTCTAAAAGTAAGCTGACTTGAGAACTGTTTCTTCAAGATTGGACATAGATTGGATGTGTACAACTACCCTATCATCATGCATATGGCCTACCTGTTCTACTCGCTTGAGCCAATCGGGCGCTTCAATTTCAAATGTTTCTTGACCGTCTTTAGTGATGCACCCTCCAAGTATGCCATGGCTTTGTACAGTTCTTCAAAGGATTCTTCAACACGGATTTCCACTACTATGTCTAGCTCTGGGTCTTCAATCCAAGAAGGTGGCCTATCATATTGTAATAGCCTTGCGTGGAGTTCTCCAACCTATTTCTGGAGGGTTTCCACGTCCTCTGTAGTTTTTGGGATGGTAGCAACCTCCCACCTAGATGTACTTACCATGATTAATTGCTTCTTGAGGTTTGCACACTCTATTTCTAGATTTTTGTATGACTCCAGAAAGATAGCATGCTTCTTGAGTAATATCTTGATTTCATCTAAGGGAACAACTTGAAAATATGTGGGACTGATCACTGTGCCTGGTGTCCCTTCCATAGTAGCCTCAACATTATCTTGGTTCTATTGTTGTAGTCTCTTATTTTCTTACAGCAGTGTGGACATATGCTTCTTGAGAAGCCGTAGATTTCATCGTAGTTTTGCATTGGTTACATTTTCTCGTGTAGCATGCCCTCATTGTCTTTGAGAGCTTGGGCATCCACATATGGTACCTTCAACTCCAGTTCTTTGTGAGCTTGCTATAAGGTGAAATAATGAGCCTGAAGTGCTTCATTTTTTGCTTCGAGTGTTGTAACATGTGTTTGTAATCTTTGAGATTCTCCCTATAAGGTAGCGTTTTGTTCTTCCAAGTGGTGATAGTCTTGCTGAAGCTATGAGAACATTGAATGAACATATTGAAATTATTATTTACAGTTATAGATGCAAGGGGAGTAGGGTTGAGTGGTGGGAATGGGAATGGGGATGGGAATGGTGAATGCAATGCATGATGGTGCTAGTGATGGTGGAAGGGGGAGGCAGGATGGCGAAAACATGGGGGATGGGGAGGTGCAATGGGTGGAGAAATGTCCATAGGATCGGACACTGCAGTGCATGTGTGAGCTACCATGTAGCTAGGGATGGTACGTGAAGTGATTATGGTATCTTTGTATAGTGAAGTGGATGTGAGTGTTTGTGAACCTAACATCTATGTGGTGGGAACAAGAATAAAGTTTTCCATGAATGATACATAATGGGGTGGGGTGATGGTGGCGATGGAGGTATAGGGGAAGATAAATGAGGCGAATGGGAAGTATGGATCACGGGGAAGGGGAATGTGTGAATGGGGGCAAGTAGGGATACGTAAGCTGCCCTCAATGGCTCTCGGGTGTTCTTCTATACTACGTATGATGGGGTGTCCAATGATGGGTTCTGTAGAAGAAAATGGAGAAGTAAAAAGTGGATTTGTGATAGAAGAAAAGAGGATCGATTGAGAGGTCCATTCACGGAAGGAAAAAGAGGTTGATGAGGTAGGGGTTTGAGTAGTGTTTGTTAATACTATAATTGTTTCAACAATGGTAGTTAGTGGAGGTGGGGAAGATGGGGGGTGCTAAGGTGAGATAGGTGAAGTTTGTATAAAGGTCTCTACAGTAAGATCTATTGTGGATGTTGAGGTAGTCATTGGTTTAATGGTTGCTTCTAGTTTAGAGATGGGGATACATATATCTTTTCCTATCCTTGGCCTTGTCTCCACTCTGCATCTATCGTACCAGATTGATTCACATAGTGGAGTGTGCACAACCTCTTGAACTCCCAAGGATTCTGTTAATAATTTGAGTGCATTGATGAACTGAGGGTCCACCCCTTCATCAACAAGGATCTACTCTATCAAGGCTTGGCCTGACATGAATGAGAGTCTATGTCATTCTTGCACTACCTTAATTGTATTGTATAATCATTGTAATTGGGGGGTGTACACGGGAGCACCTATGAGTTCAGGCACTTGTTTCTCTTCATGATTTTTTTCCTCATGTTCATCGTCGCCTTCTTCAGATTCTTCCTCTTCATCTTCATCCTCTTTGTTTTTTTCATCCTCATCGACTATGGTAATTAGCACTTGTGATGTGGTTGCTTGTGGTTGTGAGCATTCCACCACTTGTTCATCACCTGATTCAATATTCACCTCTTGTAGGATTTGCTCAAAGTCTTCATTGGTAAATTCTTCCAATTGTACTCCTCTAGAAAATTCAAGATCCACTCGGATTGGAGGAAATTAAGCTTGGGCCTTTAGAGTTGCACATGGGGATGCCGAGTGTGAATGGATGCACGTGCCATTGTGGTGGAGGAGTAGTTTCAGGGGTTATAGTGGCTCCTTGAGGTTGAGCACATGGTATTGCTCCTCACATCCTCTTTGATGGGGGTCCTTTGGAAGTTATACCTTTGAGTTGTTGTACCCTATTCCACATTAGAGCTCTCTGGATTGGAATTTCATAAGCAAAACATCAATAAATAATCCTTGTTAGGGCACAACATCCATACGATACTGACTTATGAGGCCATTGTTTGTGTGCCAAGTGGATTTGATCAATGATCCAATGAGTTATGTTAATAGTTAGGTTCTGTGTCTCATCAATATATAAACTGAACCATATTTTCTTAAGTGGCATGGTGAGCCTATCTTTTGCAAGAAAGGTGAAATGTTGCATGCACATTCTCAAGTGGACTGCGATGTTGGGTGTCATGGTCACCATATCTTTGAGCTTAGTGAGGTTCCTATTCTTCATGCTTTCTGGCACTAGAATCTCCTTCTTAGTGGGTATGTGCATTCCTTTCATGTGCAAAGCATCACACATTAGGTTATTAGCTAACTTAAACCGCTCCAATTGGTTTCCCCTAGATGGAAGCACAAATGTGCTTGAAGCTTTGGGATTTTCATTGGGAGTTAGGGTGTTGATGAGATAGTAGCATCGCATGAAGTCAGGTTTGGGAAGCTTAGCACTGAAGTACACATCCAATCTTGTTTTTCTGCCACACTAGGTGTAGCTCCCTTGCATATTGTAGCTTCTCAAACTCATGAGTGAAGAAATGGTACTTCCCTCACTTTCCATTGAATTCTAACTCTGCTTCCCAAAGGTAAGAACCCTCTCCTAATGGTCCCGCTACCTCACTAAACCAATGGGAGGTCTTTCCAATTGGCATGGTGTGGCCATTTGGGGGATCTTGTATGGGTATGGTCTGTATGGCCTGCAAGTCCTCCACTCATTCATTCGGCTCATGCATGATGGGTAAGCTTTTCATATCGACAACCTGCTGACTTGTGCCTGCCCAAGAGTTGGTTCATGTTACTTCAGCCATGATATTACTGGTAGTGTTTGATGATTTCTTATCTGCTGGGAGAAGAAAATCATATTAGCATTGTGTAAGAAACATGATAATATTGTGTTCCCTCTACAATACCAACATTGTGTTGTTTGAGGTTAGAGGTTAGTCGAATTGGTGTATTGTGTGTGTGAGAGTGAGAATTAGGAAGTCACTAATGTTCCTATATGCATACTCTGGTTGTGCACTATACTCAATTGCATATATTCCTGTGCATAGTAGTTTACATGGTTGGGTCAAGGGGTTTATTACAGGGTTTGACTCTCCAAATTCCCTTTATGGGGTTGCATATTTTGACATTGATGGTATTTTAAGATGTCTTAGGTGATGCTATCTGGATCTGGGACTTTTTAGGTCTCCATTTCCAAGTAGTCCTACGTGTGACTTGATATGTTTGTGTGGTGATAATAGGTGTTCATCATGAAATGTGTGAAGTGTGTGTCCATGAGTAGTGATTCACACCTAGGGGCTTATCTGTGGCTACTTGGGCATGAAAGTAAGTCTTAGGCACCCAGATTTGTCGCATTTTAGGGTCAGGCTTATTCAGTGCTTTGGTATCCAAATAGAAATAACCCTCCTTGGTTGATTGTTGGAATACTCCTTTGTTGTGATCTTCCACCGAGTTGTTAGGTTGGTGTGTCCTTGGGGTCTTTGCATCGGAGCAGGGGGTTGCTCACCCTTGCCTACCCAAATTTGATTCACTATTTGAGTCATCTTGCTTCAAGCTATCCATTGACAATGAGCATTGACCATCTACTTTCTCTACTTTTTGTACTCCTTGGTTTGCTTTGTCTCGATCATTTTTGAAAAACAAGGGATTTCCATCAAGTCTCGGACTCCTTTGTTGAGAACATCATCCTTCTCCATCACAGATTTTTGGACAAGAACAACATCTTTATCTTCATGTGTACTCCTAGAAGGACCAAGAGTTGGTGCCTTTCTTATTACCTTGATTGCTCCATTTGGTAGTTCAACTATGACACGCTGCTTATTCACCGAGACCTAAAGAAGTCCACTTCTTAGGTTCAAGTTTGCCACATGGACATAGATGCAACCTTGACCTAAAATAAGGGGCTCAATGAGGCCCTCATCTTGATATACTAGCACTTTCACGATCATTGGCACATCTTGAAGGTAGATGGGAAGCTCCACCTCGCCCATGCAAGGGGTTTCCACACATCCCAATCCTATGAGATACATTTCTATAGGATTGATACCTAATTGCAATTCTTGATAGTAAGAAAGTCTAACTGCATTTGCACCTGAGTTAATCAAGGTTTTTATAGCCCTTGCATTGTTTCCTTATCCTATTTCTAGAGTCACAAAAGGACATCAATCAATAATTCGAGGGGAATTTACACCTGTAGCTTTACACATGGCCATGTGGTATCTTGTGTTGTGAGTTCCATGCTCCACCCTTTTGTCCCAACTCACTTTCATTCTCATGCAAGTCCATTTATCCCACATGCAAGGGAATTCTGCCAAAATCCATATAAGAAAGGACTCCCTTCATTCCTCACTCCAGCCCATTGCCAAGAGTTGCCACTTTCTTCTCATGGAGTCATCATGCTCTTATAGCAACCCATGTAAGTCTTTTCATATTAATCAGGTTCATTATGTTTTTATTTCTTTTATTCCATCCTCCTTAATCTAATTAATGTGTGATTAATAGTAGATTAGGAGTTGTTTACTTTATTTCAACATGGTATCAGAGCATAGGTTATGCTTTCTAGGGTTTCAACTTCTTAAGTTCAATTTTTATTATCTTATTATTGTTAAGCCTCATACTCTCTTAATCCCTCCCTCCCATATTTCAACTTTATAATAAAAGTGCTTACAAGCACTAATCCTATTCTTCTTTTCCCTCCCACCTTTCATCTTGGAGCATGATCTATATCATCATCATTTTTGTTTATGCATCATTTTCTTTGTTAGTCTTGAGTCTTTGATTTTGGCTTTGTTCCTAAGCATTGTTGTTGAGCCCATAAAAGTCATATTGGTGAAAGTCAACTGCAATCAAAGTCAACCAAAGTCAAAGTCAAAAGGTCAAAGTTAAATTGGTCAAAGGCAACAAAGTCAAGGTCAAAGTCAACAGGTGCAAAGTCAAAGTGCTAAAGTGCAGGTGTCAAAGTGCACAGGTAGTGCACAGTTAATTGTCCACAAAGGGTAAATTGGAGGAAGTGGTTGCAGGTTGCAGAGGTATTTCTCTAATTTCCCTAAGGTTCAAAAGTGTTGATTAAAGTGTTTTGGAAGGTTCAGGTGAACCCTCTCTTATGAGAAAAAGTGAAGACTTGAAAGGAAAATGTGAAGGTATGTGAAGGGGCAGCGTACGTAGAAGTGAAGGTATGCCCCCCAATTAAAATTTCGTTTTTAGCCTAAAGTCACTACAGGACAAAACAAGGATTCGTTGGCTGCCACTTGTGAAGACAATCTTGGGACATCAAAGTGAGCACCAAGATACACTTGCAGTTAGGAGCGTACATGAATCGACACACTCAACTCAAGGCAAGGACTATTCTTGGACCATTCTAGAGAAGCAAGAGAAGCATAGTCTAAGTGAAGCAAGAGAGAGAAGTGCAAGAGACACACAGTGTGCGACGCGGAGAAGTGAGGTGCAAGGTGTGCATGAAGAGTAACCAAGGAAGTGTGTGGAGGAGTGCTAAGCTAGTCTCCCAAAGATCCCAAGGCCTTATTGAAGTGTGCGCGTGCTGACAGAAGGTACCCATCCCTCCCCCTTAGTGGAAGCTTTGTGAAGGTGTGCACAAGTGTAGGCTTGGAGAAGTTGGAGGTTTGGTGCAGAGGCCGGTAGCAACAAGTCCTTTGGGTATTTGGTATTTTGTAATTGAGCCCTTTGTGGGATTTTGCACAGAAGCATTGGCTTTCATTGTGCTTCAATATTGTATTTGTCTTCTTGTAATCAATCTACAGAAGCTTCTAGTGTGTATTTTCTCTTCTTGTCTTACCCATTTCTCCTACAAACACTCAAATCCCTTCTTGTCCAAGAATCCCCCAACAATTATCCCTGTCAATAAGAAGTGCTTGTAAGCACTCATATCATAATAACATTGTTTCTCAACATTACATTTCAAATCAACAGTCACACAAGAATGTCAGACATTGGTCTACAGAGACCATTCTATGTGTGTGTGGGATGAGGGCTAGTTATCCAAGGTCCTAAGTGCAGGGGTATATCCTAAGGTATTTGATGGTTAGTGGGGATGAGTGTTGCATGCTGGCCACATGGCGATGCTAGATCATTCCAGATCACTGCTATTTTAGATACAAGAGGATATAAATGGATGGGAGGAGAGGCACACACACATCATTCGCATGTCTTCTTTTGAGGAAAGCCTCACACTTGGTATCAGAGCTTGGTTTTTTTAGCTATTTTTGGTAGAGAATCACGTGGAGGAGAGGGTTCGTGCATGTTTCTTTTGGAAGTGTCGTGGTCCGTTTGGTTTGTCTTCTCCATCATTGTGTTGAGCGTTTCCTGAGGTCGGAAGTCATCTATAGCAGGGATTCCGTGGCGCAAACGGCTCCACGTGCACGTGCCCTGCCTCTAAAGCATTGGCAGGATAACCACACCGGGGCAATAGAGCTCTGCCCATATTTTTTTTTCAGCTTCAATCTCTACACAGCAAAGCATGGGAATTCTTAGTTTTTTTTGCTAACGTGATCAGCTATGAGAGGGAGACTCTGCGCGTGCTTCTAAACCTGAGAAATTGAAGTCGGCCGCTCTATATATATAGTTTCTCTTGATTTATCAGTGCATGTGGGATTAACATGATATGCGCACTGCTGTCATCCGTGAGAGGAGAGAGCCATCGCAGTGGATGGAGAGTTTTGTACACAAGGCGTTGATTTTTGAAGGTTTGATTAAGGTTATAGTTGAAGTTTTTCTTTTTTAGCATAAACTTTGCCAATTTGCCTCATCTCCTTTCACTTTTTGGACCCTAACTTGGATATATGATCTCCAAACTCTGAGCTTTTTATTGCTTTGGAAAGCTTTCTCGGAGCACCTTCCATAGAGTATCTAGAAGCCATACTTTGGAATTATTTTCTTTCTGCAACAGAGGGTGAAAGCGGACTATTCTTCATCGAGTATCATCAATGAAGCACTTCTTGAAGACATATTCGATCCACGAACCAAAGGAAGTTGATACTCTACTTTTTCCTCTTCAATTGGATACTTCAAGAATATCAAAAGAATCTGAGATAAGTATTTATTCAATATTTGGTTGATTATTCTGTTGATTGTGCATATTAGAAGTATTCTTGCATTATGCGTAGAATGACGTAAGTAGAGCGTAAGTAGAGATGTATGTTCGGTGCTTGAGTTTTTCTTGCAGGTGGTAAGTATCGGCAGGTATGGACAAGAGAAATATTTTGATTGAGGGCTTGTAGAGCCGAACAACATACTTGGAAAAGTTTTCAATTGTAGGTGTTCGTTGAGAAGATAAAATGGGTCGTGCCTGCTGGCACTGATGATTTGATTTTATTGAATGCTTGATATTTTTCAAAATTATTTCGGATTTTAAAGTGACATCGCTACGCTGCTGAAATTTCTAAAATATTAGCATGCATGTGCATTGAAGTTTAGGAATCATATTAAAGTTTCTTTCTTTTGTCTTTTTCTGTTAAGCAAAGCATTTGATTGGTTTTTTTTTCTGCTTGCCACTAGTATATACGTTTAATTAGTGTATTAAAAAAAAATTATTTGCCTTTAGTCCTAGCATGCAACCCAAATTGTCATCACCTGCTAGAACAGATACGCTTATGCCAGAACCTCCAATGGATCCAATTCAAGCCATGAATAATAGAATTTCATTTTTAGAGAGTTCTCTTCAGGATATCTTGGAACACGTGCATGGTTCCAAGAAAGAAGAAGAGCCGCTCGATTCTGATTTGCCAGAGATGGAGGTAGATGCTCCAGATGAGCGTCAAACTTCAGAAGTCCCTAGAGATAGCGTCTTAGTTAGAGAAGCCAGATGGCAACTTAAGGATCTTAAGCCACCAAGATATCATGGCTCAACTAGCGCTAGGATTGCTGACATGGTTGAGTAGTGGCTCAAAAAGTGGGAATAGTGCTTCCGCATGTGTCACATCACTGATGATAGGCACAAGATTCAGCAGGCCACTTATAACCTTATGGATGTCGCACATAGGTGGTGGTGAAAGATAGAGCAGGATAAGAAGGAGCCCACGACATGGGATCAGTTTAAAATCCTATTTTATAACAATTTTGTACCACCTGATGAAAGGAACAGAGCACTATACACCTGGTTCTTCATCAGTCAAAAGAATCAATCAGTTCAGGAATATGCAGATAGGTATAGAGAGGTGCTTCTTAAAGTACCTGATACCATTCCAGAATTTCTTCAAGTCCACAAGTTTGTTTTGGGACTTAGAGAAACTATCCAACCTTTAGTGAGGAAAGAGCAATGTCAGTCTTTGGCATAGGCCAAAGAGATGGCCTTGGTTTATGAGGACGGCCATAGGAGCACAGGTTCCCAGGGTCAGAGATCCCCATGGACTAGGGTTAGCCGACCTTTCCATACTTCGACTCCTGGTTCAGTTAGTGCACAGCCTTCTAGGGAGGCTAAGCAGGTGCACATGATCCAGACAGTCTCAGGAGGAAAGAGAAAAGTATCTGCTCTAGCTGAGAGGGCATATAACTGATCTATTCTTACCTCTCAGCAGAAAGAGAAGGCAATGAAAGAGGGTTTGTGCTATGGTTGCTTAGGGCAGCATTTGTATAAGGATTGTCCTAAAAAGAAAAAGATAGCAGCCACCATAGTCATAAATCGGACTTAGGCAGGGGGTGGGAGTGAGGATGAGTTTGGGGATTCCCCATCTCCATTATCATCTCCCATAGTGGCCATGACGGTCACTAAAAAGGTTCTGATTGTGCCAGATGCTGTGCTTTTGCCAGTGGCACAGAAAGGATACCGGTTCCCAGATACTAAGCTTATTGTCATGAGAGGAGTCGTGGCAGGACAAACTGTCAAGGTACTCTTTGACACAGGTTCAACTCATAATGTTATTAGTTCCCGATTAGTCAAGAGATTATGCTTAGATATGGTACAATCAAATTATACTTATACCGTGTAGCTAGCGGACTGGAAGGGAACTGAGACTTGGGATAGACGAGTAGTTGATCTTCCTATTCAAATCCAGTCCTATGAGGATGGATTGGACTTTGAGATAGCGAGATTAGATCGATTCGATTTAGTTCTTAGTAAGAAGTGGCATGCGAGGAAGAAACCAGTCACTGATTTTGCTTCGCATGTGTATTAGTTTGAGCATGAGGGAAGGAGATTAATGATCCGTGGAGAACCAAATCTCCAAGAGACGTGATTGGTGACTGCTACCAAGTTGCTCAAAATTGATTGTAAGTATATCTATTTTCTTTATTTCATGTATTTGTCGTATGTTGAGATGAATTCATGTAGTCATGGAGACTCAAGTTGGAATGCTCCAGCACTTTCAGCCAAAGTGAGAGGAGAATTCCAAGAGTTGTTTTTAAAGGAATTACCATCAGGTTTGCCTCCTTGCAGAAATATAGAGCATAGAATCGAATTGGTACCAGGAGCAAGTCCGACCGCTCGACCACCATTCGAATGAGTTTGCAGGAGGAAAATGAAGTCCGCAAGGTTGTGGACGAGTATCTTCAAAAAGGGCTGATTAGACCCAGCTATTCACCCTTTTCCGCACCAGTTCTTCTTGTGAAGAAGAAGGATGGATCTTATAGGATGTGTGTCGATTATCGAGCACTCAATAAGATCACTATTAAACATAGATATCCCATGCCCCGGATTGATGATCTTTTGGATGCTCTAGGTGGAGCCATTGTATTTAGTAAGATAGATTTAAAGAGTGGCTATCATCAGATTAGAGGGAAAGATCATGATGTACATAAGACAACTTTTAGGACCCGTTTTGGTCATTATGAGTATTTGGTCATGCCCTTTGGTTTGACAAATGCTCCAGCTACATTTATGATGTTAATGAATGATATCTTACGACCTTTCTTAGGAAAGTGTGTTGTTCATTTTGTGGATGATTTGCTAGTGTATAGTGGGACTGTGCATGAGCATTTTAAAAGAAAATCAGATGTATGTAAATCCGGAGGAGACACAATTGTTCCTTCCGAGGATAGAGTATCTAGGGCATGTGATTTCAGCTGATGGGTTTCAGATGGATCCCAAGAAGTTATCAGTTATTTTAGCATGGCCTACTCCTCAGGATGAGGGGCAGTTACGGTCATTCTTAGGACTTTTCAGTTTCTATAGGAAATTCATCTCTTCATATTCGTCGATAGCAGCACCTATGACGAACTTGCTTCAAAGAAAAATTCCATTTGCATGGAAGCAAGAGCAGCAAGAGAGTTTTGATACCCTAAAACAAGCTGTTTCAGAGGCTCCTATACTCAAAGTGGTGGATCCTCAGAAACCATTTGAGTTAGAAATGGATGCTAGCGGTATAGCCATAGGAGCAGTCTTGAGTCAAGATGGCAGACCAATAGCTTTTTAAAGTAAGAAGTTAAGTAGTGCACAACACAATTGGACAATGCATGAACGAAAGTTGTATGCAGTGGTGCATGCACTTAAAGTTTAGAGACACTATCTTTATGGTGCACACTTTAATGTATTCACAGATCATCATACACTCAAGTATTTTTGTAGTCAGCCAGATCTTTGAGGCTGACAGGCTCGTTGGGCTGAGCTCATGCAGGAATTTCACATGGAAATATTGTATAGAAGAGGCAAAGAAAATATAGTAGCTGATGCATTATCTCGTATAATGTATCGAATGAGCTTTAGAGTTTTAGAAAGATCATTGCTTCAAGAAATTAAGGAAGCACAGGTGGAAGATCCCACCAAGGTATTGTGGACCTTTAAAGATAGTAAAGAAGTTGAGTGATGTTGCATACCGATTAGAGCTTCCTCCAAATTGCAGAGTCCATCCAGTGTTTCATTTTAGTAAACTAAGAAAAAATATTTCTAGGGATGATAATCTAATAGAAGGTATTGTTTCTTTGCAGGAAACCGATAGATCAGATCATTCTCTAGACAAAATACTAGATAGGAGACAGAAACGGTTGAGGAATCATGTCATCCAAGAGTATCTGGTAGCCTGGAGAGGATTACCACTTACTGACTCTACTTGGGAATCAGCAGCTCTGGTTCACAAGTACTTTCCCTCATTGATCATTGAGAAGAGAGTGTCAGACATTGGTCTATAGAGACCATTCTATGTGTGTGTGGGACAAGGGCTAGTTAGCCAAGGTCCTAAGCTCAGGGGTATATCCTAAGGTATTTGATGGTTAGTGGGGATGAGTGTTGCATGCTGGCCACATGGCGATGCTAGATCATTCCAGATCACTACTATTTTAGATACAAGAGGATATAAATGGATGGGAGGAGAGGCACACACACATCATTTGCATGTCTTCTTTTGAGGAAAGCCTCACAAAGAGAGCGAGGATAGAGAGCGAGGATGAACAAGAACATAAAACTATGAGTATAAGGAGATTAAGCTATCATCTCAGAAATGTAAGCTTGTATAGTGAGATGGATGGAACGACGGTTGTATTTCATCAGCTAAAGAATGCTTATGTCAGAATCCAATGCCTATACTTACAAGTAAAGTAACACGTTTTAGAGACGTCCAGAGATCAACATAAAGAGGGTCCAATTGTGTCACAACATCTACTATTTTCCTGAACAATGCCAAGCTCTTGGTTATTTGCATCGACACATATAATTAGTGATAGCTTCTAATCACATTTAGCCATGCAATCTGGATGGATACTGAATCTTATCTCTCTGCAATGTAGATGGATGCTAAATGCTCTGCATCTTATCTCTATGCAATCTGGATGGATGCTAGAAAAGAAAAAGATAAGGTCTCAACAAAATAAAGATGTTGATATATCATGGTGGCTATATATATCAATCAGTCAGAGGCATCACTGTGCCATTCTTGAATAGAAAGGGAGCTATGCAGTCTACTCTCTCAAATGAAGAGCTTTGTAAGCATGAACATCTACGAAAGATGATGTTTTTGCAATAGACAAATCTTCCATCTTCACCTATCACATGAGAAGCCACAGAGTGTGAGAAGTTGCATCATGAGGGAAGCAACAACAAGATCGCCCCCCAAGCAAGGAGTACTGATGTGCCATAGTTGATGGACTCATGCAAGGCTATGCTTCACTCCACAAAGGCTACCAAAACTTTGGGCTAGAGAAGAACCTCATCCAAAAGTGATAGAGAGAAGGTTGGATGCCGAGTTCCTTAGAAGTACAATGGAGAGAGAATGATGAAGTGGAATGAGGAGCAGATGGAGCAGCGTATGTAAACTTGCAAGGAAGAGTTGTCAAGGTGCACTCTAAAGCGAAAACAATTGGAGAAAACACAAAATGCACGTTGATGATCACTAAGGAGATACATAGCAAGTGCTCTAACGAGATTGTTTTTTATAGCCAAGCCCTAAACCAAATCCGGCTGTTGTACGTCATAGCTCCATAGTGAAAAGGGACAAAGTCAACCTATTATAGGTGAGATAGAGCAAGAGAGCAGTAGTTGTAGGACCATGCACATGAAGAAAAGGGAAGAGTTCAGGTAACCATGCACATGTGAGAGAATAAATGTGAACAGATGCTACGATTTCATGTATCTGGCCGAAATATCTCATATTGGCTGATAGAAGCAACTACTATTCAGGCATGCAAATGTCTAGATTATCGAATAGTAGGGTTGCTACATAGAATGGAACCACATTTTTTCTCGCTCAATACACACGAATCTAGTGGGGACCATAAATATTGACATAATTAATGTTTTCCACTCTAGTTTTAGTTTTTGTGAGAGAAAAGGGGGCTCAATTGTAGTCGGGCAAATATAGCTCCCCAAAGTAATTTAAGTTTTTTTATATATGAACATCATACTTAAGAATCACCATAATATTTCTATCAGATTCTCATAATTTATTCAAACTTTTCATTTCATACATATCCAATTTTGTATTTAAGGATAGAAAGTTGATGCTTTATACCTTGTATTGACAAACGAAGAACAAGCCTCATGTAATGGGACTAGACACTGCCACCCTAAAGGAGTGTTAAGACCTTCCCTATGGCTTGAACACATGTGCTCTGAAATCAAATTACAAGGACAAGCTCAAATTTTAAAAGGCTTCATCAACAAGAAGAAGATCAAAAGGCTACAAAGCTCAAAGCAAATCTCAAGATATCTTCATAAAAGGAGAACAAAGGGCTTGTAATTCAACAAACAAAGACCAACAAGGACTCAAGCTTGAAGGATCCCAACAATGGATCACAACAACAAGGGAAAAGGAGTACACAATAGGAATACGCAAATGGATGGAAAGCACCACCTACCCCATGATGTAAACCCTCCTATAGGTCTATGAATCCCATATGTCCCTAGATTCCCACAACAACCACTTGGATCCCAAATTTCCAAGTATATGTCTTGGGATCCCATATGTCCCAAGATCCCAGGGATGCCATACGCCCAACGCATGGATGCCACATGTCCATGAAAACCAAGGGATGCCATATGTCCCCAACTTGGATCCCATATGTCCAAGTTATGTCTAAGGATCCCATATGTCCTTAGATCCTAAAAACCAAATGGACTAAGTGATCCCATATGTCACTAGTCCCCATATTAAAAATAGAAGGATCATCACATGGAGGGGGGGTGTTGAGAGTTCCATGCTCCACCCTTTTGTCCCAACTCACTTTCATTCTCATGCAAGTCCATTTATCCCACATGCAAGGGGATTCTCCCAAAATCCATATAAGCAAGGCCTCCCTTCACTCCTCACAAGCTCATTCACTCTAGCCCATTGCCAAGAGTGTTCACTCCCTTCTCATGGAGTCACCATGCTCTTAGAGCAACTCATTTAAGTCTTTTCACATTAATCAAGTTCATTATGTTTTCATTTCTTTTATTCCATCCTCTTTAATCTAATTAGTATGTGATTAATAGTAGATTAGGAGTTTTCTTCTTTATTTCAACATCTTGGAGCATCATGAGTGTCTGACCTAGGCTGATCTCTACCCTATCTTCTCAACTTCATTCATCGGATGCATTCTAAGGCTTTTGCCTGCACTTCTTCTCGAACTCATTTCTCCTCTTCCTTACGTTTCTGTGCAGTTTTGAGTCGATTTAACATTTCCTTGGTGAGGGGCTCTTGATATAATTGGACTCTACATCTACTGATGAAATTACATAGGATGTCGCCTTCTAGAGTGTCTAATTGGACAACTCCACTTGTGGATATTCTATTAATAATCATGGGTCTATAGCCACACCTCTTATTTCCTTGCATGTTGTTTCAGGGTTTATACAAAGACTAAATCTCTTGCCTTCAAAACCTTATCCTTCACATGGGCATCAAAGTATACCTTTTGCCTTTTCTTGGTTATGTATATTCTTGTAGCTACTCTGAATCTTGTTTCACCTAATCATTCAAGATCAAGTATTCTAGACGAGAGCTCGTGGTTGGTCCATTGATGCTGTTGTGCAACTTTCAACATCAGTATCAAGAAGTCTAATGGCAACATAGCATTTTGTTTGAAGACCATCTAAAAGGGGGTAGTTTGGAGCACTCTTTTATAGGCCACTTTGTAGGCCCAAACAACATGATGTAGTTTTTTGTCCCAATCAGAACGCTTATTATTCACCAATTTTGTCAATACATTACATAATATCTTATTTGTGCTCTTGGCCTGGCCATTGGCTTGTGGGTGATATGGAGCCAAATTCTTGTGAACCACCATGAGTTCTCGTAACAAGTATTCAATGACCTCATTCAAGAAGTGGGTGCCATGATCACTTACCAATTCTATTGGCAAACCATATCTTGTAAATACATTCTCAAATAGGAACTCGGCTATGGTATGCGGATCATTCTTTCTTGTTGCCTTTACTTCCATCCATTTAGTTAGATAATTAGTGGACACAATGATGTATTCAGCATGTGAACTCTTAGCTAGGGGATTAATAGGACAATGAAGTTTATTCCCCACTTAGAGAATACATGTCCACCCATCATGGGTTTTAGTGGAATCTCATCTTTACATATAGGGTACTAAGTCCACTGACAAAATTGCACCTCTTCACATATGTATGTGCATCCATGTGAAGAGTTGACCACCAAAGACCTACGAATAGAATTGCCTTGATCACACAGTCTGGTCCAAAATTTCCTCTTGCCACATAGTGGTGAGCAATCTCTAAGATCTTGAGGTGTTCACTCTCATGGACACACATTATAAGATACCATCTCTTCCTCGGTTGTATATACTATCACCAATAAGTGCATAATCTAGGGCTTCTTATTCTAAACTCCGTTGTCTCGTCAATGTCATTTCTTGAGGGAATGTTTTCATCCTAAAAAAATTTACCAATGGTTCACTCCAATCTGGTACTAGAGACACTTGATATAGTGTAGTGTGTTCCATAGGTGGTCTAATATGATAGATTGGGCATTCCTTGCATAACTTATGGACATATGCTTCCATAGTTTGCCAATGCACTCCTAACCTTTGTAGCATTTATAGGGTTTGATGTTTGGAGTGATGTTGTTGTAGTGCACCTACATGTGCTATTTGCAACCATTTTTCATGCTCGCCTTCTTCTACACAACAAACAAATATGCCTTTTTTGGTGTGCTTATACATGCTACCTACCAATATGTGATATTTTTGAGACCTCACTACTTCTTTATCTTTGGCTCTCAATATAGGATGTTTAGGTCCAAAGGTGAGAATAGGCACTATAGTTTTGGTCCATTTAGGCACTACTTCTAGATTGAACAAGCAATAGGGAGGTAATCTAATACTCCTTGAGGGGACTCTCTTGAAGTTAGTTTACAAAGGTGATCCACCCTAAGGTGAGTCCTACCTTTCCTAACCACAACTTCAAAGTCATATTCCATTAGTAGGAGGAACCATCTTACTAATCTGCGAATATTGCAAGGTTTGTTCACTAGATATAATAGTGCTTGATCGTCTGTAAAAAATTTAAACTTATTTGCAAGCAAATAATGTCTAAACTTTTTAACCACATTTACCATTGCTTAATCCTTCTCTTTTAATAGTGGTATAATTTTGTTCAACCACATTCAATTGTCTACTGGTGTAAGCAATTGGAAGATCCATATTACTTTCACGAGTAGGTTGTGCTAGTAGACACCCAATAAGGCATATTCAGTAAAAATGGGAATTACATAGGAATTTGAGACAGTTCCTTGTGTCCCTATTTTTTATGTTTTGATTCATTCGCACACTACAACATGTTATTATCTCTTGATTAGAGTATATTAAATTGACACTTTAATATTAAGGTTAATTGTATTATAAATGGGGTATGAGGGTTGGCCTCAAACTTAAGAAGTTAACATAGTAAGTAATACAAATGGGACTTGAATAATTCCCAATTTTCTTGAATAGGCCTTCAATAGCGTAATTGGATGCATCCACATGAAGATGGAAGTACCTGTTCAAATTTGGTGTAGTCAAGATTGGTGCTAAACACAATCTTCTCTTGAGCTTGTTAAAGGAGTTTTCACATTCTTCTAGCCACTCAAAGTTGATCAATAAGGAGTACAGAGGCTTTGCAATGATTACATACATAGAATGAAATGTCGATAATAGCCAAAATGCCCCATGAAAGCTTGTACTTCCTTGAAATTATCTGACCTAGGTAGCTCTACAATTGCTCCAACTTTCTCCTCATCAGTGGATATGCCATTCTTTGACACTATGTGTCCTAGAATCTTGCCTTGCCTGACCTTCTTCCATGCTAGGCTCACCTTCGGATGCACTTGAGGCCTTCTTTTCTGGTAGTACCAAAGCAAGAAAGAATCATGTATGTAATGAGTTCAACCAAGTGAAGAAGAATTAAAAAAACTATCATAGAGTTTGTTACCAAGGTCAAGGAACTTGTAGATCAGTTAGCATCCATTGGACAACTAACTAAAGAAGATGTTATCATGAGGCAAATTCTAAATGGAATTAGAAGTGATAAGCAATGGCAATCCTTCACCACAACTTATGATCTCATCATGGATGTGCAAACCCGATATTTCAACATATTCCTTGGACAATTGTTTAACCAAGAGGCCAACAATAATCTAAACGAAGGTAATTCTTATCAAGGTAGTTCAACAAGGCTCTTTATGTAGATAAGAAAGACAAGAAGCACAAAGGCAAGAAGAAAGAAGATGATGAAGAAGATATTTCCAAGCCAACTATGTAGGCAAGAGCAAGTGGAAAGGGAAGAAGGAAGGAGCAAAGCATGACAAATCAAAAGGTGAAAACATTCAACCTTGTGCCATCTATGAGAAGACCAACCAGTCCACTCAAAATTGATGGTTCAATGGAAGGAGTCAGAAAGGAGGTGGAAGAGGTGGATTTGACAACACTATAGGCAGAGGTGGACACAACAACAACAAAAACAACAACAAGAACAACAACAAGAACAACAATAGGAATCACCATAGAAGGGACTTCAATAATTATTCACAAGATCAACCACATGAAGACTCATTACTTCTTATGAATCTGAGACACAAAGAAGGTAAAGAAGATGATGATTTGTTCTACATAGATTAAGGATGTTCAGTCCATGTTGCGGGCAACATTGCTCTTCTACCTAGCTTAGAAAGTCCAAAGCATAGACATGAAGTACAAACAAGGGATGATACTAAGCACAAAGAAGAGAGGATTGGTAATATCCAAGCTTCCAATGGTAGGACAAACATTCTGAGTAATGTTCCATATGTACCCACTATCACTAAAAACCTCATAAGTGTAGGCCAAATAGTTGAAAAAGGCTTGCAAGTTAGGTTCACCCAACATGCAGCTTTTGTGGAAGATCCATGTCAAGGCTTCAAGAAGACAACGAGAGGTGAGAAGAATGGTAGGCTCTTTACCTTTGAAGTAAAAGAAACTAGGAACATAGCTCTGTTCAATGTTGGGTCTCAAACCTTAAGTGAGCTTGAAGTGTGGCATAAGATACTTGCTCATGTGAATGAAATAACTTTGAAATATATATGCAAGGATCAAAGTGCTCTAGGTTTGCCAAAAATATCAAAGCAACACATGATCAATAGATGTGATGATTGTGAGATTCAAAAGGCACAAAAAGAACCATTCAGTCATAAAGGCTATATCCACAAAAACCTTTCAGACTTAGTATGCACACATGTGTGGGGACCAAGTCAAGAAGTTTCATTGATAAGCTCAAGGTATTGTGTTTCATTTGTTGATGATCATAGTAGATGGCCCATTTTGTATTTTATCAAGAATAAGAATGAAGTGTTTGAGTGCTTCAAGAAGTACCTATGACATGTGGAGAATCATATAGGTAGATCATTGAAGAAACTCATATCTGATGGAGGGGGAGAATAGTTCTCCAAAGAGTTTAATGAGTTCGTGTAAAATAAATGCATCAAAAGGGAAGTGTCTACAAGGTATTCTCCTCAATTGAATGGTATTGTAGAGAGAAGAAACAAGACCCTAGTTGGATAAGCTAGAACAATGCTTGAAGAAAAGAAGTTGCCACACCATTTATGGGCAAAAGCAATCTCAATGGCTGTATATCTTGTCAAAATACTCCCATCCAAATCACTTCAAGGTATGACTCTTTATGAAGCATGGAATAGTAGAAAACCAAGTCTATGTCATTGCAAGGTATTTGGTTGTTTAGCTTTTGTACATGTGCATTCACAAATCAGAGGTAAACTGGATGAAAGGGCGACCAAGGAAGTATTCATTGGCGATGATTCAACTCAGATGGGCTATAGTTTTTTAAATCTTTCAACCAAGAGATGACCACAAGCATGGATGTTGTGTTTGAAGAACACATGTCTTGGTATGATAAGGACAAACAGAAGGTAAAGAGAAAATTTAAGACATTAAAGAGTATCAAAGCTTGATTGGTAGCTTCATATATGATACTCATACAAGGGTAGATCAAGTGAAATCACTTAAAAGGTTGACTATGCTCAGAGAAATTAATTTAGCAAGTAAACCTTTACCCCCAATATTTTAGGACTGTTGTAGACTTCGACCAGTGATCACCTCGACGGACTTTTCTCTGAAATGGCTGAATAGAAATCCTTCAAATTTTAGCAGCTGTATAATACTTTGAGCGGTTCCAACAAGCTATAGATCTTTGAAATTGGTTGAGAAATGAGTGAGATATGATCTCCACAAATTGACAAACTTTCAAGTACTATGACAGAGAACTAAAAAATGAACAATGTAGATATATGCATTAATGAACATTGTTGTACAAGGCCATAGGCATGAATATCATTGCCTAATGGTATAGACAGGTGTGGGCTAGAGCGTAAGCCTCACACACACTCATAAATGATAATGAGAATCTCGGGATTGATGAGTCCTACCCGCGACTTTTTCTTAGAGGTATATATAGATGTTCACTTCCAATTTGAATTTGAATTCAAATTGTTGGCATTATAGGAGATATTCCATCAATCAACTCCTAAGTTTTCCATGAGTTCTTCTTGGTAGATGTTTACAAAGATTCCAAGTCAAATATGACTTTTACAAGAAGGATAGAATGGTAATTAACCATTAGCATTGATTCCTATGCACATTCATATGTGTATGAATTACAAGCCAAATGTGTAGGCTTGTGAATTGCACCAATTCTCCCCCTCAAGCCAAGCATTTTGGCTTGGTCTTCATTCTTCAGTCTTCATATATATCCTACAATCCAATCATTGATTTGAACCTGCAAAGTTTGGTTCCATCCAAAGCTTTAGTTAACAAATCTGCACACTGCATGTTGGTTGATACATAAGTTAGTTGAATGTCCTTGCTTAACAGCTTCTCTCTCACATAATGGTAAGGTACCTCTATATGCTTGGTCCTAGCATGATAAATAGGATTAGCTGCAAGTTGAAGTGAGCTTGTATTATCTCTAAAGATCAATGTTGAGGAAGTATAAAAACCCAATTATGTATACAATAACTTGATCCATATGGCTTCTTGAGTGGCATTAGCCAATCCTCTATACTCTGCCTCTGTAGAAAATAAATCAACTTTAGGTTGCTTCTTTGAAGACCATGATATTGGTTTATCACCTACAAATGAAATGTATCCTGAACTGCTCCTCCTATCATCCTTGCATCCTGCCCAATCTGCATCTGAATAGATCTTGATATCCAAGTCTGAAGTGTAAGGGAAATACAAACCATGATGTTGAGTACCCTTGAGGTACTTTAGAATTCTTTTGGCAGCTTCTAAGTGAGGTACCCTTGGCTTGTGCATAAACTGACTTAGCACACTAACTCCATATGCAATATCTATCCTTGTTAAGGTAGCATAATTCAAGCTACCCACAATGCTTTGGTAACCTGTAATATCATCAAGAACATCTCCTTCATGAGCACTTAGTTTTTGATTTACCTCCATTGGAATGCTTGCAACTCTGGCATCCTGCAAATGAAACTTCTTCAACATATCCTGTATGTACTTTCTTTGAGTAATGAAGATTCCAGAGTTAGTATAAACTAAATCAAGTCCAAGAAATTACTTAAGTAAAGCAAGATCATTGATCTTGAACTCCTTCATCATTTGGTTCTTGATTTGTCTTATTCCATTGACATCATTACCTATAAGTATGATATCATCAACATAAACACATAGGTATATTACCTCTAAATTACTTCTCTTAATGAATAGAGGAGTGTCTACCTTGCTCATGACAAAACCTTGGTCTTGAAGATATGTGGTCAACCTGTGATTCCATGCCCTAGGTGCCTGCTTCAATCCATAGAGAGCCTTTTTTAATTTGCATACATGTGTTACCTTGTTATGGCTTGAGGTTGTGACATATATACCTCCTCTGAAATCCATCCATTCAAGAAAGCATTTTCTACATCTAGCTGATACATGTTCCAATTTTTAAATGCAGCCACACTTACCAATACCCTGATGGTTGGCATCTTGGCTACAAGTGAAAATGTTTCTTCATAGTCAATGCCTTGGGTTTGTGCAAAACCCTTGGCCACTAATCTGGCTTTGTACCTGCTTATTGACCCATCAAAATTTCTTTTGATTTTATAGATCCATCTAGATCCAATTACCTTCATAGCCTCTTTCTTTGGTACTAGTTCCCATGTGTCACTTTCCTTGAGCGCTTCAATCTCCTCATCCATAGCTTCTTTCCATTATTTCTTGGTCATGGCTTCTTCATATGATCCTGGTTCCTTAGTTGACAAGTCTTTGGCAAGATAAACAGAGTGTTTAGTAACAAGAGAGGTGTCATACCCATATCTGATAGGTTTTTTGCTCTCCCTTTGTGACCTTTTGATTGATTGATTTGAAGATTCAGGTATGTCTTCAAGTTTCTTCATCTTGAGTTTGCCTTTGGACTTCCATGCCTTGAATTCTTCAAGATTGATAATGTCTTCATCATCTGAACTGGTGTCTTCATTCTGAGTAGGTTCCTCCTTAGTAAGACTTGGAAACTCCTCCTCCAAGTCATAGGGTAGTTTAACCTTCCTGCATTCATTCTCATACCAAGAGTCATTTTCATCAAAGACAACATCTCTACTAACCATAAATCCCTTATTTGAAGGGTTGTAGAACTTGTACCCTTTTTTATTTAGATCATATCCAATAAAGATACACTTCTCAGCCTTAGGGTCTAGCTTACCTCTTATCTTAGAAGGAATGTGTATATATGCTACACATCCAAATATCCTGCAATGATCAAGTGAGGGTCTCTTCCCATGCCATGCTTCATAAGGAGTCATCCCATCAAGGGACTTAGATGGTAACCTATTTATGAGGTAAGTGGCAGTAGATACATTCTCTGCCCATAAATAGTTAGGAAATTTCTTCTCATTCAACATTGAACTAGCCGTTTCAATAATCAACCTATTTCTTCTCTCAGCTACCCCATTCTATTCAGGAGTATACCTTGTGGTGATTTCTCTCTTGATTCCACTATCCTTCAAGAATGCTTCAAACTCATTGGAGAAGTACTCACCTCCTCCATCTGACCTTATCCTCTTTAGGTTTCTTCCTGTCTGATTCTCAACAAGTGCAAGATATTTTTTAAAACAATTGAACACTTCACCTTTGTGCTTCATAAAGTACAATACAGTCTAGCTGCCATAATCATCAATAAAAGATACATAGTACCTTGATCCTGAGATTGAGGGGTCTTTTCTTGGTCCCCATACATATGTGTGGATAAGTTCTAGCCTCTAGGTAGTCCTCATGCATGTAGACTTTCCTTGAGAATGGAAACCTGTGAGACTTTCTAAACTGACAAGCACTACACTTGTAAATCATATGTTGCTTGGATACGTTAGGTATCCCAAGCACACATTGATCCCTACATATTTTCTTCAAGGTTCTTTCACCTACATGCCCTAATCTTTTATGCCAAATCTCAAGCTCTGAAAGTGTTTGATCTTTGTAATTGTAAAGTGCAATATTCTTTGTATCTTCTAGCTCAAAAATGAAAAGTCTACGTGATTTTTCACCTTTAGCTATTCTCTTGAATCCATGCTTGGGATCCTCCACAAATGCTCCATATTGGTTGAACCTGACCTGCAACCCTTTTTCCACAATTTTTCCAACACTCATCAAGTTTTTTGTAATGGTTAGTACATATAGTACCCTACTCAACAAGTTTAAATTTCCATCACAAGTCTTAACATTTCCAACTTTAACTACTAAGTGCTTGGTGTCATCACCTGTTTGTACTTGATGTTTAACTCTTGGTTCTTCAAGGTCAGAGAGTAGAGGTACATTGTCATCCACATGATTTGAGCATCCTGAGTCAATGTAGAAGAGATGGTCATCATTTGTACATGGTTTTGAAGTCATGTCATAATCAGAAGAGAGTCATCTTGCTCTTTTGTATAGTTGTTGTAGTCCTTTCTGGATTTGAAATCCCCTTGGTAGTTGCCATTGTAGTTGTTGTTGTAGTTGTTATTGTAGTTGTTATTGTAGTTGTTATTGTAGTTGTTGTTGTATCCTTGATGATGGTTGAATCTACCTCTTGATTGTGAGTATCCACCTCTTTGATATCCTCTTCCTCTCTGATTCTTGTAGTTCCTGAAACACTCATCTGTAGTATGATTTGATAAGGCACAAATGTTGGATGGTGAGGAGTTATAGGATCTCCCCCTACCTTGCTTACCTCCTCTGCCCCTTCCTCTTGATGATCTACCTCTCCCTGCATAGTTGGCTTGGGAGGTAGTGCCTTCATCCTCTCCTTTCTTGTTCTTGCCTTTATCTTTAGACTTTCTTTTATCAGTGTATAGGGCAAAAGAGCTATTACCTTTGGATGAGTCTCCATTCTTGCTGAGCTTGGCTTCATGAGTGAACAATTGTCCCATGAGAGTTGTAAGATCTGGAATTTTCATGTCCATGTATAGGTCCATGGCAGTGGTGAAGCTTTCCCATTTGTCATCAACTTTAATCCCATTGATCACTTGCCTTACTATCTTCTCTTCTTCAATCTCTTCTCCTAAGCTTGCTAACTGATCTGCTACATTTTAATCTTAGTCACATACTCTAAAATAGCCTGCTTAGGTTGCTTCCTTAGTGTGGTGAATTCAATCCACAATTGGTTTTTTTTGGCCCTTGTGTTGGAAGAGAAATAAGATGACAAGGTTTCCCAATTCTCTTGGAATGTCTTATAGTTTCTAATATGTGGCAAAAGAAAATCAGAGATGGAGTTGAGTAAGTAAGACCTTGCTAATGCATCCTTGGCACACCATGTGTTGCGCTTTTCATGTTCTTCCTTTGTTGGTAGTCCTCCGGTTTTGAATGAGGGCAATTCCTCATTTCCTGAGATGTATCCATAAAGACTCCTTCCTTATAGGTATGTCTTCATCCTTAGAGACCATCCCTCATAGTTGTTCCTGTCCAATTTATCAATAAATGAAGGAAAACCATCTCCCATTTTACCTTAACTTTGCTCTCATACCACTATTGGGAATGATGGATGGATACTTCAAGAAGGTACTGCCAAATCTTGCTTTGTAGCAGCCCTTTGATGCTTCAGACTTGATAATTAGACCTTCTAAGCTTTCCAATGACACCATAAAATGGCCTATGTACTTTGTAAATGATGTATGAAAAGATAGAATCAAAACGGACAACTTTGAACTTCAAGCCTTCAAGAAAACCTTCTATTTTTTACTATACACCTACTGTATCTTTTGCTCAGTATGACCAGCACAGTAGGAATTGGAAACATTCCTTTTAGGGGTATCTAACTAGCTTAGCAAGCTAAATATTTCAAGTGAAATCACTTAAAAAGATTAACTATGCTCAGAGAAATTAATTTAGCAAGTATACCTTTACCCCCGATATTTTAGGACTGTTGTAGACTTCGACCAGTGATCACCTCGACGGACTTTTCTCTGAAATGGCTGAATAGAAATCCTTCAAGTTTTGATAGCATGTAGAATACTTTGAGCTAGTTCCAACAAGCTATAGATCTTTGAATTTGGTCGAGAAATGAGTGAGATAGGATCTCCACAAGTTGATAGACTTTCAAGCACTATGACAGAGAACTCATAAATGAACAATGTAGATATATGTACTAACGAACACTGTTATACAATGCCATAGGCATGAATATCATTGCCGAATGGTATAGACAGGTGTGGGCTAGAGTGTAAGCCTCACACACACTCAAAAATGATAATGAGAATCTCTGGATTGATGAGTCCTACCCACGACTTTTTCTTAGAGGTATATATAGATGTTCACGTCCAATTTGGATTTGAATTCAAATTGTTGGCTCTCTCTAAAAAGTGATCCTCCATTATAGGAGATATTCCATCAATCAACTCCTAAGTTTTCCACGAGTTCTTCTTGGTAGGTGTTTACAAATATTCCAAGTCAAATATGACTTTTACAAGAAGGATAGAATGGTAATTAACCAACAGCATTGATTCCTATGCATATTCATATGTGTATGAATTACAAGCCAAATGTGTAGGCTTGTGAATTGCACCAACAGAGTATAGAGGTTTGACCATAGAATTTCAAGAGGCAATATGGTTAAGAGCGTTGTACTCAGATTTGGGACTTGTGAGTTCCAAACCTCACATATTTGGAGATAATGTAAGTTATAGGCACCTAACAACAAACCCTATCTTCCATGCAAGAACCAAAGACATAGAGGTTCATTACCACTTCATCATGGAGAAGATCATGGCAAAAGAGATTGACATTTCTTTTTTTCAATTGAAAAGCAAGTAGCAGATATGATGACAAAGGCACTTGATGGGATAAGCTTTGCATATTTAAATCAACGGAAGATATTCAACCTATTAGAGAATGAAGACTCGAGCATAATTTAGCTTGAGGGGGAGTTGTTGGATCATCAAGCTTACATTATGCTTGAGATGATTTGATCTACATAAGAAACATCACTTGGACTGTTTCTCATTAAATAGTATTTTTATGTATGCTCATGTTTTTGGGATTCTTTAAGGACCTTTAATGATTGCTTATTTATGTAAACTCCTAGAGATTTATTTTTGTAAAGGAATAAAAAAAATGCTCAAATTCCACCAATTTGAGATAGTTGAACTTGATGATTCATCAATCAATCATGTCACCTAAATCAAGGCATCAAACTTGATTTTTCTTTTCCTAGATTGTAGGAGATTGATTCTCTTCATTCCAAGAAACTATCCGCCTTCGATGTAAATTCATAAACCACTTGTAAAGTTTGTGGAAGGCTTCAAGAGACTATAAAAATACTTTCAATCACTTGTAAATTACATTGAGGCAATATACATATACTCGATCATCATTGTGTTGCTCCTTCATTTCTATGCACCATCTTCTTCAACAACAGTTATCTTGCAGAGGCCGTTGCTCTCCCTAAAGAGCTCCAAATTGGATGACTTTGCATTCATTTGATCTATATTACCATCTGGTTTATGTGTACAAATTTGGAGAACATTTGGCTTAGTAGATTTTGAGAAATTGCCATTGTAAGTTCTTGGGGTCTATCTCTCCACAACCTTGAAAAATGGGGAACACCTTTGTTTAGTTAGTCTATTCTAGGATCGTATCTTGCTTATTTATTTTACTCTTGTGCATTTTAGATACTCAAACCTATGTATAACATTACTAAAAAAGGAAGTTCTAGCTGCTCTAAGCATTTGAAGTTGAGTGTTTCATCCAAAGATAGGAAAATTTTGAGCTACTCAAAGTGAAAACTTATATGTCTTGTACCAACTCTTACTCATTGATGATCCGAAGTACATAGTGGATTTTATTTCACTAATCACAAGAATATAAGGTATTTTTGAAACACCAAGCATGAAAGGTTTGGTCCTATGTTGGTTGGCTGGACCAAACTTCATCACTTTGAACCTCAGTGTTCTACCTCCTACGAGCTTCTCCAAGTTCTCTCATCCTTTTGTAGGGAATACAAAGCCTTCAATGGTGCCTTGGGCATTAACATCGAATAGTAATGGTTCTATGATGATAGCTTGTGCTCCAACATTATGGGGTTTGAGAAGTGGGACTATAGGTTGTGGTTCTTGCACTTGTATTTCAAGTCTAGTAATTCTAATTGTAAATGGTGAGACCATTGGGTGAGGTCTAATTTGTGAATGTACATGGGTGGCAATAGTCTTTGTAGGTTGCAAGTAGGGGATAGTTCCATGAATCCTCTTGGAATAGTGAGATTTCAAATATCTACCTCCTTAAAAGTTTTGTAACTTTGCTCTCATTAGTGCATGTTCTACTAGCACTTCATAATTAGGCGCATATAGACAATACATGTAATGGTGCAATAGTCATTAAGTACCCCCTTGTAGATTCATCTAGAATTAATGGCATGGAGTTGGTCGATAATCCAATAAATCAAATAAATATTTAGTAGACTCATTTGTGCCAAAAATAAATTGATCCATATCTTTTATGTGGTTGGGTGAATCTATCTTGCCTTGGGAATGCAAAATGTTGCATGCACATGCGCAACACCAAGGATAATTTGGGCATAATGGGAGACATCTATGCAAGCTTAAGAATCTCAAGTTTCCTCATCTCTTCTGGTACCAATGTTCCCTCATCTGATGCTATATGCATGTCGTACATCTTCAGTGCTTCTCGTACCAATCAATGCATCAATAAAAATATCTTTAGTGGTTGGTTAGGGAGTAAGATTATAAGACAAGTGTGTGTGGTGCATTTTTGTTCACTTTTGACTATAGTGTATGATTCAAGTAATAACACCTTAAAAAATCTACTTTGGGGAGGGGTTCACTTAAGTACTCACTCAAGCCCACTTTCTCCCAAAGGGTCTTCAACTCTTGAGAAGTTTTGTAGGCCTTTGAATTCTTGAGAGAAAAACTAGAAATGACCCCATTTATGGTTGAATTTGAGCTTTTCTTCCCAAACATACTTTACATTGGCCAATGGTCCTACTAAGCCCTTGAAACCACTATGATTTTCATGAACCATCTCTATTCTATTTTCTTGTGAATCTCTTCCCAAAATCTATAGGGGGAATTATAGGGTACCCCTCCATTGTGTTGGTGCAGGACAATCACCAATTGATGTTTTGACATGGAAATGAAGTCAAGGATTTGAGAAGAGAACAAGTTGTGAAGCATGAAGGAAGGACATATTCAGGAGTTGAAAGATATGTACACGTATGTACATTAATTCAGATGTAGCACACTTATATCTTTGTATAGACATGAGATTGTAAATATCTTTCCTATATATACAAGGAAAAATGTCGGGGCAAAGAATGAGAGAAAATGTAGAGCATGAGAGTTGAGTAGAATTAGAAGTCATTAGACACTTATGAAGAGGTTAGAATAGCTCTCTCATCTAGATGTAATTTTTGTCAGAAATGAAGAGAAGTTGCGCCCGATGTTTCTGTGCATTCTCCTTCTGTGCTTGATCATTTCAAGAATCCTTTTGTAGATGTCTAAGTCCATAGTTAATGAGTCTATGGTTAAAGTTTGAGAGTCTAATTGTAAACAGGCTATGAGAATTGTGAGTAAGAACATTCATATGTAAAAGAGTGTTCACAGTTTTCTGAAAGAGGCGCATTTTCGATGGTCAATGATTTGATCATTTCTCACTGCACAGATTAAAGTTTTGCATGAATGAGGACTCAAAATCTAAGTTGAGAGGTAAGCCATCTATGGCTAAAAGCATTTGCTTAAATGGGTTCTAGTTTTGGATAACCATGTCTTAGAAGTTGCAGGTGTCAAAGTCGACTATACAAAGAGACAGTTTCAGACATAGGTAGATTGTTTGAATCATTTCTCATAATTTACTCAAGCTTTTGAAGTTTTTTAACTTGGAGGAGGTGCCAATCACTAGGCAAAACATTCTACAAAGTTTTATCAAAAAATTTACACGAATGATTAGTCAATGAGTGATTAAGGTGCAGCAGACTTTTCTGAGAAATGACTTTCTTCACAGTTAGCTAATTTCTTGATAGTTTGGTGCTTGTCTTCCAAAATTGGTTGGAGTTTAAGGTAATTCTTGATATAGAGGTGGTCTAACATCAAGGATAGCTTGTTCTTTTGGAGATTAACACTCCATCAGTGGTATCAGAGCAGGAAGTATCAAAATTGAGGAAAGGAAGACTCTGACTGCTGCAGACATACAAAAATCAACATCTGAAGGTTCAAAAGGTGAAAGCTTGAGGATAAAGCTTGAGAAGGAGGTCCTACGACACCAAAGAAGACAAAAGGAGTATTATTTGAAGTAAAGGTACATCTATTACTCATAAAGTTTAAAGAATTCAATATACAAGTGAAGAAAAGATGGGAGATTCTCTTCAGATAGAGAAATTGGATAGAGAGAACTATTCAGCATGGTCAATGAGGATGGAAGCTCATCTAATGAGCTTATATTATAGGTGAAGAAGAAAAGCCTCAATTCAGAGATCCTAGTGTTCCAACTAGGGAGGAATTATCAGATTTGAAGAATTGGATGAAGAGAGATGCTCAAGCTAGGAGCATTATCTATATGGCAGTCAATGATTACTTGCTACCTCACATTAGAGGTCTTGAAAGTGCAAGTGATATATGGAATGCTTTGGAGGAGCATTTCCAAAATACCACAAAGTCTAGGAAGGCATCCATGTGGGCAGAATTTACTACATTCAAGAAGAAGGCCTCTCAATCCATCTCAGATTATGTAACCAAAATGAAGGACATTGCAGATGCATTAGGAGCTGTTGATGAAGACGTTGAGGAGGATAAATTGGTAAGGCAAATCCTCACAGGTTTGAGAGGTGATGACAAATGGAAGCCATTCATTCTATCTACTGAATTATCACTTGATCATTTTACTCTTGACTTAAATCAGTTGCTAGGACATATGTTAACCTTTGAGCAGGATGTCAAAGGTGAAGGTGACAAAGATAAGTCATAAGTATTCAATACATTCAAACATTATCATGTGTATGCAGAAAGAATTACAGGTCATAAATTGAAGAGACTAAGGTTAGATGGAGGGGGAGAGTATTTCTCTAATGAGTTCAGTGATTACTTGTGGAATGCAGGTATAAAAAGGGAAATCACTTGTAGGTACTCTCCTCAACAAAATGGTGTAGCAGAGAGAAGAAATAGAACTCTTGTTGAGTTTGCAAGGTCAATGATGAAGGAGAAAAATTGCCCAAATTATTTGTGGGCTGAGGCTGTAAATACAGCTACTTATTTGGTCAATAGGCTACCATGTAAAGCTTTGCAGGGTATGACACCATATGAGGCATGGTGGGGTAAGAGACCTACCTTGGATCATTGCAAAGTATTTGGATGTTTGGCATATGCATATGTGCCATCACAATTAAGACACAAGTTAGAACCTAAAGCTGAAAAGTATGTATTCATTGGTTATGATGACAAGCAGATGGGTTATAGATTGTGGAGTCCATCCACAAAGCAATTCATTGTGTCTAAGGATGTTACATTTGATGAGCAAGGTACTTGGTATGTAGGTACAATCAATATTAATACAGGTGATGAAGAAGTTGTGAGTCAAAAGAAGGGTAAATCAAAGGTTCAGATATTTGATGAAGAGGAGAATAATGAAGTGCAGGTTGAAGTTGAAGAAATGCCAAGATTTGATCCTGAGTGTGAAGAACCAGAAACCTCAAGGAGTGGAGAACTTAGAAGGTCATCAAGACACAAGTGGCAACCTACAAGGTATAGCTATGATACTTCTTTTTTGGCTACCAAAGATTATGCTTACATAATAAAGGCAAATGAAGATCCTTCCACATATGAAGAGGCAAAAGGTAAGGGAAATTGGGAGAAAGCTATGCAGGAAGAATATGATGCATTAATGGAGAATCAAACATGGGATTTGGTTCCTAAACCAAATAGTCAGAAGATCATTGGATGCAAGTGGGTCTACAAGATAAAGAGATATGCAGATGGAAGTGTGTCTAGGTAAAAAGCTAGACTTGTTGTGAAAGGGTTTGCTCAAACATATGGTATTGATAATGATGAGACCTATAGTCATGTGGCAAAGATGACAACCATCAGGACACTCATAGCTATTGCTGCATGTAAAGGTTGGAAATTATGTCAATTAGATGTGAAGAATGCTTTTTTAAATGGTTACATTTCAGATGATGTTTTCATGGAGCAACCTCAAGGATTCAGAGATAGAAGGTATCCAGATCATGTATGTAAGCTCAAGAGAGCTTTGTATGGGTTGAAGCAGGCCCCAAGGGCACGGAATTATAGACTTGTGAAGTTCTTGAAAGAACTTGGATTTCAAGTATCTAAAGCAGATAGTAGCTTGCTTGTTAAAGCAAGTGATGATGGGTTCATTTACATGTGCATATATGTTGATGATATAATTCTTACACATACATATGAGAAAGGCATTCAAAGCCTAAAGAAGCAAATGGAGAAAGAGTTCAAAATCAGTGATTTGAGAGACTTGTCATATTTCTTGGGCATGGAGATTTCATACACTCAACATGGAGTGTATGTGACTCAAGAAAGGTATTTGAGAAACTTGTTAATCAACTTTAAAATGAATGATTGCAGGGTAGCACCTACTCCAATGGAGGTAAATCACAAATTGAGCAGATATGGTGGAGAAGAATTCAAGGATATGAAGCTATATCAGAGTTTGGTTGGTAGTCTTATCTATGCTACATTAACTAGGCCTGATTTATCATATGCAATTGGAGTTTTGTCTCAATTCATGCATTGTCCTAAGAAAGAACATTGGATTGCAGGTCAAAGAGTGTTGAGGTACATTAAGTGTATACTCAAAGAGGGTTTGTATTATGGTTTTACATCAGATACAAACATCGAAATATATAGTGATGCAGATTGGGCAGGTAATCCTGATGAGAGGAGATCAACATATGGATACTTGTGTTATGTGGGAGATATGTTAATCTCTTGGTGTTCAAAGAAGCAACACAGAGTTGCTTTATCATCTACAGAAGCTGAGTACAAAGGTATGGTTGAAGCTGCAAAGGAAGTGATATGGCTTAAGACTCTCATGAAGAGTTTTGACCCCATACAGAATACACCTATCATTTATGGAGATAACATGAGTTCATTGTATTTAGCTGCTAATCCTGTGTTTCATGCAAGGACTAAACACATTGAGATTCAGTATCACTTCTGAGAGAGAAGGTGATGGATAAAGAGATTGAAGTCATACATACTTCAACAAAAGATCAGATAGCTGATATGCTTACCAAAAGCTTGGATGGACCAAAGCTACAAAAATTCAAAGACATGGCAGGCATAAAGAAGATAGAGAAAACCTCAATTGATGATTGAGGGGGAGCTGTTGGTGCAGGACAATCACCAATTGATGTTTTGACATGGAAATGAAGTCAAGGATTTGAGAAGAGAACAAGTTGTGAAGCATGAAGGAAGGACATATTCAGGAGTTGAAAGATATGTACACATATGTACATTAATTCAGATGTAGCACACTTATATATCTTTGTATAGACATGAGATTGTAAATATTTTTCCTATATATACAAGGAAAAATGTCGGGGCAAAGAATGAGAGAAAATGTAGAGCATGAGAGTTGAGTAGAATCAGAAGTCATTAGACACTTATGAACAGGTTAGAATAGCTCTCTCATCTAGATGTAACTTTTGTCAGAAATGAAGAGAAGTTGCGCCCAATGTTTCTGTGCATTCTCCTTCTGTGCTTGATCATTTCAAGAATCCTTTTGTAGATGTCTAAGTCCATAGTTAATGAGTCTATGGTTAAAGTTTGAGAGTCTAATTGTAAACAGGCTGTGAGAATTGTGAGTAGGAACATTCATATGTAAAAGAGTGTTCACAATTTTCTGAAACAGGTGCATTTTTTATGGTCAATGATTTGATCATTTCTCACTGTACAGATTAAAGTTTTGCATGAGTCAGGACTCAAAATCTAAGTTGAGAGGTAATCCATCTATGGCTAAAAGCATTTGCTTAAAGGGGTTTTAGTTTTGGAGAACCATGTCTTAGAAGTTGCAAGTGTCAAAGTCGACTATACAGAGAGACAATTTCATACATAGGTAGATTGTTTGAATCATTTCTCATAATCTACTCAAGCTTTTGGAGTGTTTTAACTTGGAGGAGGTGTGCAATCACTAGGCAAAATATTCTACAAAGTTTTATAAAAAACGTTACACAAATGATTAGTCAATGAGTGATTAAGGTGCAGCAGACTTTTATGAGAAATGACTTTCTTCACAGTTAGCTAATTTCTTGATAGTTTGGTGCTTGTCTTCCAAAATTGGTTGGAGTTTAAAGTTATTCTTGATATAGAGGTGGTCTAACATCAAGGATAGCTTGTTCTTTTGGAGATTAACACTCTCCATCACATTGGTATAGGGAATCTTATGAATTATGCAATTGGGCTCAAGACATGTCTAATGCATGTCTTTAGACTGACCTATATGCATATTTTTGTTGTGCATGATCTCGGCATGGTGCAGACAATTTAAGGGAAAATCATCAAGGTTCTTACATGTTTGAAGTTAAAACTACAAGGTTTTTGTGAGATGCTATGCTTCCTTATGGAATTCCATATGGAATTGCAATGATATGTGCAAACATTACAATTACAATTATTATTGTATCAGGTAGATCTATGAAGTGACAAGAGAAGTTGCACATGACAAGATTGCAACTTATGAGAGGCATAAGGGTGGTCCTGGGGCTATTTAGGCACCCATATTTGAAGTAGTTGGGGAATTGCGATCGAGTCATTATACAAAATAGACCTGAGAGCATATATGAAGTGTGTGGGGTTGTAACCTTCTAGTTTCATCATAAGACATTGCTTATTAACCTAAACTTGAAGAAGTTTTTTACCAAAGGTTCAACTACTATGTGATAATTTATCCAATCTTGGCCCAATACTAGAGTTTCCATAAGATCTTCATCATGGAAAAGCAACACCATTGTCTAGGGGCATCATGTAAGAGAATAAGAATTGTTTGCTCACCTAAGCAAGGGGTTTCCACAGCTCCTAATCCAACGAGATAGGCTTCCAATGTATTCATGTGTATAGTCATATATAGGTGTCTCTATCTTGTTTGTATATACTTTCTTCAATCAAAGCATAATCCCAAGCTTCCTTTGCCACTTTTTTTTGTCTTGATAAAGTGGCATCTGAGTCTGACTTCAAAAAGTGAACCAATGAAGTGTCACGAGGAAGGAGATAAGGAAGAGAGCTCACACACACTCTCACTCTCAAGGAGAAGTACACACACAGATTGAGGCAAAGAAGAATGATCTTCTTCTTCTTCTTCTATTACATAAAAGGAATGTACAAGAATGACCTAAAAACCAAGAATACAACAAGTGCAATATATAAAGATCAGTACATAAGGAAAACCTAATATCCGTGAATGAGTGAGCTGGCAAGAAACAAATGTGCCATCACTCTTGGTAGATAAATCTAATAAAGCTCAATGAAGTATCCCTGACATATATCAATATGACCACTATACGTGTCAGAGAAACGAAAAACTGGTACGTGTCATCCTGGATCATCACATGTTGAGCTTGATATCTCAACACTCCCCCTCAAGCTCAATGCCATATCCTGTAATCCAAGCATCTCTCGAAACTTCTTTAACTTCTCAACTCCAAGTGCTTTGGTGAAAATATCAGCAACCTGCTCATCTGTTCTCACATAAACAAGATCAATATCACCTGCTAATACCTTCTC
This sequence comes from Ceratopteris richardii, assembly GCA_020310875.1. Taxonomy (NCBI): domain Eukaryota; kingdom Viridiplantae; phylum Streptophyta; class Polypodiopsida; order Polypodiales; family Pteridaceae; genus Ceratopteris; species Ceratopteris richardii. Next base: position 130,742,906 of record CM035432.1, read on the forward strand.
TCTGATGAAGTGATAATGTACCTCGATATGCTTTGTTCTAGCATGGAAAATAGGGTTCCGTGCTAACTGTATGCTGCTAAAATTATCACAATAGATAGTGATAGCTTTTGCACTTCCACACCTAAATATACAAGTAACATCTCCAGCCATGATGCCTCACATGCTGCCATTGCAGCACCTCTATACTTAGCCTCTGTACTTGACAAAGCAACAGTGGGTTGCTTCTTGCTGCTCCATGTAATAGCTGCACCTCCAAGTGAGAAAAGAAAGCCACTAGTAGATCTTCTACATTTCATCAAATACCACATCTCTGCTCACCTTCACCTGTCGTGTGAGTGGGTTATAACATTTGTACCCCTTTTGCTCAAGGGAATATCCAATGAAGACACATTTTTCTGCTTTCGGATCAAGCTTCGTCCTCAACTCATCTGGAACATGTACATATGCAATACAACCAAAAACTTTCAGATGTGATAAGTTTGGCTTTTTACCTGTAAACTTCTCTTCAGGTGTAACTTGATGTACAACAGCAGTCGGAGTTCTGTTCATGATGTATACAGTAGTATGCATAGCTTCTGCCCAATAACAATGAGGCATATTCTTCTCAGCCATCAAGGCTCTTGCTATTTTTGCAATATGTCTATTTTTGCGTTCAGCAACACCATTCTGTTGTGGTGCGTATCTGCATGAAAACTGACGCCGAATTCCATGAACTCATTTGACATGTATTCACCTCCTCCATCAGATCTTAATGTTTGAATGTACTTCCCTATTTGTTTTTCCACCATAGCATTAAGATTCTGGAAGTGAGTGAACACCTCGCTCTTCTCTTTCATGAAATATACCCATACTTTGCGTGTATGATCATCAATGAAGGTAACATAAAACCTGCAACCACCCATAGATGTGGTCTTTGCTGGATCCCAAACATCTGTATGTACTACTTCTAGTACATTCTCACTAACATGCTTGTCATGTGGAAATGATGCTCTTGACTGTTTACCAAATTGACATGCTGCACATACCTTTTGCATTTCTGCAACTTTGAAATTTGGTAGTCCATGGACAATCCCCTTTGACTGCATCATTTTCAGCCTTTGGAGGTTTGCATGTCCAATCCGTTTGTGCCATATCTCTATATCTGCAATAACTCCTGCACCTTTTGCAAACATGGCTTCATTCATTTCAGGAATCTTCACATTTAAGGTGAACATCCTACCCACTTTGTTTCCTTTGGCAACCAATCGTCCATCCTGCTTGTACTCTTCTACATATAATCCATCAGCATTGAACCTGACTTGTAATCCCTGGTCAACCATTTGTCCAATAGAAACCAGATTCTTTGTTTTGGAACATGCAACACATCAGCAAGATGTTTTACCTTCCCGTCCTCCATAGACAATGTTATGTTTCCTGTATGCTCAATAGGATGCAATGTAGCATCACCTGTTTCAACATATCCAGGAACTGGCATTTTCTGCAAACTACTAAACCATTCTGCATGACTGGTCATGTGATTTGAAGCACCTGAATCAACATACCAGACATTATCATTCGATTTTGAAACACCAGCAGACATCGTATTCATCATGTGATGTTGAACCATAAACAGCTTCTCAGAATCATCTGCACTTGTGGATGCATAGTTGTTTTGCTGCCTTTTGTTATTTTGCTTCTTTAACCTGCAATCACGTTCAAAGTGTCCAGGTTTACCACAATTCCAACATCCTTTACTATCATTACCTGAATCATTTCTTTGGAAATTTTTGCGACCTCTTTGGCTCCCCCTGCCTCGAAACTGTCCTCTTCCTCCTGCATGATTCTGTTGTTGACCTTGGTATTGGTTACTGTTTCCTCTTCCACTTCCAAAACCTCTACCTCTGCCTCTTCCTCTGCCAGAGTAGAATACCTGCTCAGAACTGGGCTTTCCTTGGGAGTTTGAGTCCTCACCAAGATTCTTTTCTTCAATAATCAACATAGATACCAAATCAGCAAAATTCGGAATATTTTCCCTGGTTGTACTTCCAGTAGCCTTTTCCCATCAGGAAATTTATCATTCTGAATCTCCAGCATGGAAGTTGTTCTTGTCCAGCTTATCGCTCATAAGCTGACTCATTCCATCTATGTTTGCCATCTCTGCAACAATTCACAACACTGCAAAACACTACAAGCAACACTTCTGCTTGAACACTGTCGCACTATGATGTGACAGTTCGATCTCAGAAAAACACAGTTTTCGTGCATCAACAGTACACAGAATCGCTTGAAATTCTGGATCTGGAATATATGAGTGTCGCCGAACACAACGCAAGTTACAGTTTCTGAAACTGATCTGGTTTTTCTATGGGTCCCACCTTGCGGGCTCGAAACGGAGGTCGAGATCGCTCTGAAACTTCGATCTGACAAAAACGAGTGACCCTAAAGGGATAACTCACAAAAATATTTTGAGGTCTTCTACCTTCACGGTGATTTTCGTAGCAAACGGAGGCCGTTTGTGAAATCGCGTTTTCTCCACGCCTTGCCACGTAGTCTTCACCGTCGCCTTCTCCACGAGCTCTCTACAGCCACGCTGGCTCTGATACCATGTCACGAGGAAGGAGATAAGGAAGAGAGCTCACACACACACTCTCACTCTCAAGGAGAAGTACACACATAGATTGAGGCAAAGAAGAATGATCTTCTTCTTCTTCTTCTATTACATAAAAGGAATGTACAAGAATGACCTAAAAACCAAGAATACAACAAGTGCAATATATAAAGATCAATACATAAGGAAAACCTAATATCCGTGAATGAGTGAGCTGGCAAGAAACAAATGTGCCATCACTCTCGGTAGATAAATCTAATAAAGCTCAATGAAGTATCCCTGACATATATCGGTATGACCACTATACATGTCAGAGAAACGAAAAACTGGTACGTGTCATCCTAGATCATCACATGTTGAGCTTGATATCTCAACATGAAGTACCCCACTCTAGTCCCAAAGAGACATGGTAGAGAGCTTCATGCTCCACTAGGGGTCTAGTTATTCATGTAAAACATTGTTTTAATAGTTTATGTAGTTTTGTTTCCACGATAGGTCAATACATCTAGTAGTTTTAGGTTTTGCAAAGTTAATTGCATATAGTAATGAGGAACTAATAGTCCTACATGTGCTTGTAATAACAAGCTTTCATGTTCTTCATCCTCAACACACCAAGACAAAATGTCTTGTTCATCATGTCTATATATGATTCTTGCTAACAACTGGTATCCTTGTGATCACATCATATCATCTGTGTTATGTAGAGGTCCAAAAGTCAACATAGGCACCAGGGTTTTAGCCCACTTAGGAATTACTCCTAGGTTGAAGAGATAGACATCTAGAAGTTCTTCAAACACACCTTTTGGGATTCTCTTGAATTGATTCACTTAAGGTGATCAACCTCGAGATGTGTTTTACCTTTTCTAACAACTACTTCAAAATCATATTCCATAAACAAGAGAAACCATCTTACTAAACATCATGTATTGCAAGGTTTATTACAAAAGTAAAGAAGGACTTGATTATCAATAAAAAAATTAAACCTCTTGGTCAAAATATACTACAATAACTCTTTTATAACATAAAACATACCTAATCCCTCATGTTTTTTTGTTTTATATTTCCTTCTACTACATTCAATTGTCTATTGCCATATGCAATGGGTGAATAAAGGCTTTCCTCATTCCTAGGTTGTGATAGCACACATCCAATAGCAATATCATATGCATCTAGATGGACATTGAATAGCTTGTTCCAGTCTAGAGTTGTCAATATAGTAGTTGAGCACAAATACCTCTTAAGCTCCAGGAAGGAATTCCCAGACTCATCATTCCATTTGAAGTTTGTCAAAAGGTTGTAAAGAGTTTTGGATATAACGGTATACATATGGATAAAATGCATGTATTATCCATGTCCCATAAAATCTTGTATCTCTTTCATGTTTTGGGGGTTTTAGTAACTTTGCAATAGCTCTAATCATATCTTCATCCATCGATATACCATTCTTTGAAACAATGTGACCTAAAATCTTGTCATGTGCACCATAAATACACATTTCTCTAGGTTTAAGCACACTCAATATTCTCTAAATTTTCCAAATATTTGGTTGATTTTGGGAGTGTGATCCTTCCCATATAGACTTCTAAAGTCTTTCAAAGGACTTCCTTAAAGATGGCCACATCAACCTCTAAAAGTTGGTTGCTACATTGATGAGACCAAGTGCCATCACACAAAATGCATGAATGCCCCACTAAGTGGAAAAATCCATCTTTTTTTATCTTCTAAAGCTATGAATTGAAAGTCCATCAAGGAAGTTGTACAATTCCTTGCCAACATTTCATTGTAACAAATATTTTGTGATAGGAAGCAGATAACTCGAATTTGGTTGCATTAACTATCTTTAGGTTAATACAAACACACAATGTTCCATTCTTCTTGGGAAAAACTATGATGGGGGATACCCATTCAGTATGCTCAATCTCATAGATAAATCTGGCTTCTTTCAACCTATCTATTTCTTCTGTGATTTTGGCAGCATAAGTATCATTATATGGGTATGGTCTCTATTTTGTGGGTTTTACCTTTAGAGTCATGGGGATCCTATGGGAATGGATCTCTAGATCGAGAACTTTTAAATTTTTATATGCCTAGTCAAACATGTCTCTATATTCTTGCAAGAGAGCTACCAACTCTTCCTCCTCATATGGGCTTAAGTCACCATCTATGTACGTGCATCTTTCCGCTTGACCTTTGATTGCGACCACTTTTCTTTGTTATTCCCTTGTTATCATATTCTTCTCCTTTCAAGGTTTCTCTCTTTGAAACTCTCACTAAGGTCTTACTATCATCAATATCATACTCCGTGAAGCTTTTGGGTACTTCATGTATATGATTCTTTCTCTTCGTGAGTGAGTTTTTTTACTCGTATTCTTCTTCTTTTCTTCACTTACTTCCAAGCATCATGATTTTCTCACTCTTGATTGTGCCTTATTATGGGTCATTGGCACCTATTAGATATAGGTATTCCTCTTCATATTTACCAAAGGTGTCCATTAGGATGGATTCTTCTTCTTCTACTACATTGTCCTCTATAGGTTTACACATGAACAAAGATACATTGCAACCATCCTCATCACAATGAGGAGTCCACAATTACTCATTGAGAACTATATCCATGGTTTCAAGTATTTTTTTCAAACCATGAGGCTCGACTTCCTCATTTGGAAATACCATCAGTGTATAACTTTGGTCTTCTAAGGGTCTACTACCCTTAGATTTTTTTGCTTCATTGACTTCTAGGTGTTTCTCTTCTGGTTCAACAACCTTACACATCCGTAAGTGGATGTCTTCATGGATCTATGATGGGTCCAAAGTGTTCACAGACTCTACTAATATTGTGTCCTCCATGATAGACCCATCTAGCATGATAGACAGAGACCATGATAAAGAATAGATGATAGATAGTGTCTATTGTGATAGACACATCTATCGTGACAAACATCCATCCATGATAGACCAGCCATCTATTGTGACAAACACCATCTATCACTATAGACACCATTTTTGGCAATTTTTGTTATTTGTCAATTTTGGTCAAATTAAGCCTAAATTTTGGGATTTTGACTAGATTTTTGAGCTATCTATGTGACCAAAGCAAGGTACGAATGTAGAGCAAGCTTGAGAAGAGCATTCTAAGCCTTTAAGCTATTTCAAGTGCACATGGCCCAAGTTTGGAAGATCTCTCGACCCCCTCACTCAAATTTTTAGTTTTGCCTAACTGCACTTAGGTGTATTGATTAATTATGGCTATGTGTAGCTCAATGATGAGTAGCACCTCCTTTAATGTCAATCCGGGAAGACGTGAGGATGGTATGAAGACCTCGAGCAAGTGGCGGCACAAGTGCGTGAGTGAGAAGCACACAAGCATGCACACACATACACACACACGCGCACACAAGTTAAGACAAAGAGTGAGAATCAATGGAGCTTTTAGATTACTTTCAAAATGCTCTTACAAGTTCGTTTCAATTACAATCTAACCTCAAAAATGAGCTCTCTAGCTCTTTTTATAGTTTTTGGCTAAGTTTTGGCCCTGTCCAGACCTAGTGTCCGGCCTAGTTAAAAATTAGGTTCCAGGGCTTATTTGAGGGCTCAAACGATATCTAAAAAATACAAAATTTGGCAGGTAGATACTTCTAATGCTCCTCAAGCTCAAGGACTCCTTGGGTTGCACAAAATGGAGCTATAAAAAGATGAAATGATGTTTACAATGGTGCTTAGTGATGATAATCACTTTTAATGGGTGTAGAGGTTTTGAAAGATTAAGGTTGCCTTAGTGCTAAATCTGCGTGAATGTTCATCAGTGCTTCTTTCTGAAGAAAATTGTTGGCCTACTTGCCGGATCGTCGTTGACTGCCTTGTCTGCTTGTGCTATCTCTTTTCTCGGACTCTCTTCTTGTGCTTCCTTGTCTTGTCAGTCCTTCAGCTCCAGCTCCAACACCCCCCCCTCTCTCGCGTCTGTCGTCCCTGACAGACCCTTGTTGAGAGGGTTTCTGGATATAGTACTCGACGACGTCCTGCGCTAAATGATGTTCAGCAATTCGCAACCCCTTGGCCAAGTCTGTCAGAAGAGCATCCCAGTCTACCGGCCCAGGAACCTCTGGATGTGGCATACGTAGCTTTTCGGAGTGGAGAGCTTGTTCCACTGCAAGCAACTGCAAGAGATGGGATGGTCTGGGAATGAATATCTCGGAATGATATTCCCAGAATCCCGTGACAAACATCTCTTCGAACGTTTGTTTGAAACAAGCCGGTAGATATTTGATGCGAGCGTGCCATGCATACACAACATTGATCGATGGAGTTGTGCTCATGTCGTATACAAGATCATGGTTCCCTTCATTAAATCCTAGTGCTGAGAGATGCGGTTCCTTGACATTTTTGAAGGTCCTGAAGGTGACCAGCATAAGTTCGAAAATTTTCAGGCACATCTGAGTCATGATATCAGGAACATTCTTGAAACGGGCCCCCCAATGCCGGATCGTTGAAATCATATAGCCAATTGTGGGTGCGCCTTTAGGGGGTGCGAAGTACACGTAATTTAGCCACTTCTCGCATCCTTTAATCGTCAGCACTGTATGTGTGTACTCCGGCCAGGATCTCCTTCGGAACACAGGGCAATAACATGGATTATATTTGATGTACAATGGCATGTTGTTCCACGTTCTTACCATTTCCGGATAGGTTTCGAGCAGTCGAATTCTCCATGTTGGTTGCCGGATATGTCCTTGCTTGGAACTCTCTAGGATGTCATCGGGTGCAAATTGGGTGGCAGAGGTGGGTTCCCTTGAGGTGTGGCGCTTGATCTCCGCATTATAATCCGCCATCAGTACGCAAAAAGGTACATACAGATCATCCGATGGCCCGATCCACCTATGGTGTGAAAGATTCTGGAAATAATCAGATTTTATTACCACCTCTTCCAATTTTGACATCAATGCGATTTGGACGGCCACCCTGTCATCATGCGTCGTGGCTACTTTCTCTAACTTTTGCATCCATTCCGGTGCCTCGATCTCAATTGTGTCCATGCCCTGTTCTGTGCGCTTACCTTCGGGTGTTGGCATCGGGACATAGGGATCCTCAAATGTTTCTTCTACCTCAATTGGCACCACGTCGTCAGGCTCGGGGTCTACCAGAGGGGAGGGCTGACGCTCATATTGCATAACCTTGCTGCGTAATTCCTCAAGTTCGGCGCGGAGTTTAATGACCTCTTCAGCTGTTTCTTCTGCGGTTATGCTCGGGCTGGGTTCTGTCTGTCGAGTGGCCAACTGTCTTCGTAACTCATCTCTTTCTTTCTCTAAAGCGGCATGGGCCTCCATTAAGTCTGCATGAGTTTCTAACACCACCTGCATATTCTCAGAGGGTATCGCCTTGAATCGTTCTGGGTCAATCTCTTGTGGGGAACCCTCCATGGCCGCTTCCAGGTTTTCTTCGTTCTGTTTCTGTAATCTCTTATTCTCTTCTAACGCGGTCGACATATGCTTGCGGAGAAGGCCCAAGTTCCGTCGAAGTTTCAGGTTTTCCGTGATCTGCGAATGGAGCAGCTCGTCCATATGTCGTCGTTCTTCATCATCTGTTTGAGGTGGGTTGGCTTCTAATGTTGCGTATTGCTCCTGTAATGTCGCGTGCTGCTGTACTAATTGCTGCTTCTGCTCTTCAAGATCCCTACATCTTGCTTGGAGATCCTCGTGGCGTTGGAAGAGCCTTGTATGTTGGTCGTCCAAGTGTTAGTAATGTTGCTGGAGTTGGGCCATGCATTGATGCATATTATTAAATAAGTTATCGAGAGGGATAGTATTGAATGCAGAGGGGTAGGGAAAGGGAAAGGGGGTTGTGAATGCAGTACTGGGGACGGGTGAGGGGGGAGGTGGGGGAATGGGAGATTGTGGGTAAATGGGGGATGGGAGAGGTGCAGAGGTGGGTGATACCTCCATGAAAGTGGGGTTCGTGGTGGGAGTGACTGTGAATATGGGGATTGTGGTAGCGGTGAGGGTTGTGAATGTGTATAGAGGTGTGTGTAGTTGTGAACTTCTAGGAAGTGTGCTCGGGGTGGTGAGGTGTACCGTGGCTGTAGTTAGACTTATGTTTTCAGTGGGAATAGAGTGTGTGGGTTGGCTGATGGTTTGTGCGTTGGTGTGTGTAGTGGTTTCAGAGGTGGTGACAGTGGAGGTTACAGTGGTAGAGGGAGGTGAGTGAGGTCGATGTGGGGGAGACGGTGGCAAGGGAGGTGATGGGGGTGCACTCGATGTGTGGGCTTCCTCGGTGTCGTGAACTGTGTGTGCCGTGCCAGTGGTTGTGGGTGTGCCTTGTGGTCCTGATCCTAATACATTCATTTGTTTTCCCGATCGTGGGGGGCGTCTTCCATATCTTCTCTCTGTTCTTCGTGAGTGCACAAGTGCTGTGTGCACAGTTTTCGGTACTCCTAAAGCATCTAATATCATTTCCAAGGTGGCACGGTATTGCTCGTCCACACCTTCCTCCTCAAGAATCTGGTTCATGAGAGCTTTACCTGCAGCTAATGAGAGCCTGTGTTGCTCTTGAACTCGGTTCATTGTTTCGTAAAGCTTCTTTAATGCGCTAGTGTAGGCGGGGGCACCTTCCAGTACTTGTAGCGCTTCTGGATCATACTCTTGTTCTTCGGGTTCTGAATGTCCGCCCTGTGTCTCCCCATGAGCTTCTTCTTCAGTGTCCACGTTGACTACGTCTGGTTGGTTGGGCTGTGCTTGGTCTGGGGCAGTTTGCTGTCCACTGGCTTGCTCTTCTTCAACTTCTGCATTTACAGCTTCTATGATTCTTGCAACTTCTTCATCAGTTAAGTCCTCTAGAGTGAACCCATGCGGGAACTCCAGATCAGTCGGTACTGGTGGAAATACAAGATTGGGGCCATCTGTGCTGTGCCTGGGTAGCCTGATAGTAAACGGTTGCACTCGTCGGGGGAGTCTTGGGGTTGTCTCAGGCGTCAGAGTTGCACCGCGAGCTTGTGCACAAGGCATCTGGACGGTGCCTCGCATCTTCTTTGAGGGGGGCCCTACGGCTGACAATCGTCGTTGAAATTCCTGTGCTCTGGACCAGATCAGAGCCCTTTGCACCGGTACATCATAGGCGAGACATCTGTATACAATTCTTGTGAGTGCACAGCAACCATACAATACAGATCTTTGCTTCTTATACCATCTCTGATGAGCCATATGAATCTGGTCGATAATCCAGTGGGGCATATTGATGGTCAACTCAAAAGCATCCGCCAGGTAGAGGCTAAACCAAATCTTTTTGGGAGGCATTGTGAATCTATCCTGCGCGGGGAAGGCGAAATGTTGCATGACCATACGTAAGTGGATGGCGATCGTGGGTGTCATTGCAACCATGTCCTTCAACTTCGTCAGATTCCTGTTCTTCATGTTGTCCGGAACCATTGTCTCTTTCTCTGTCGGAATGTGCATACCCTGCATGTCGAGTGCTTCTCTTACCAGATTGATAGTTAAGCGGAAACGCTTCAGCTCGTTGCCCCTTGTGAGTGATGGGAGCACAAAGGAGCTGTATCCTTTCTTGTCTTTGCTGGGGGTGAGGGTACTAATTAGATATGAGCATCTTAGGAAATCTGGCTTTGGTAGTTGGGACTTGAAGTAGTCATAAAGCCCTGCCTTCTTCCAGATCGGCTTCAGTCCTTCGTTATTCTGTAGCCTTTCAAATTCCCTGGTAAAGAAATGGTATCGGCCCCATCGTCCATTGAATTCGACTTCGGATTCCCACATATACGTGCCTTCACCCAGGGGGCCAGCAACGTCACTGAACCAATGTGAGGCTTTGCCCACCGGCATTGTGTGTCCCTGCGGGGGATTCTGAATTGGTATGGCGTGCAATGCCCGTAATGCCGCTGGTCTTTCCTTTAACTCCTCCTCGACTGGAAGACTTTCGATGTCCACCACTTGTGGGCTGGAGCCTGCCTGGGAGCTAGTTCCTACTGTATCTGCCATTTTACTTCTTGCTGTCTGTCTCTGTGAGAATATACAAAGAGGTGTTAATATTGTACAGGACAAGTGAGGACCGTTGTTCCCATCACAATATTAACATGAGGGTCGGGAGCGAATAATGGGTTAGTAAGTGTTCGGTGCACGTGTGTGTGGTTAATGCTTGGGTAATCCTAGGAGACTAATGAAGTTAGCAAGTGGGGATGAATTTACAAATTGGGGTCGGGGGGTTTATTACAGGTCTTAGGCTGCCAAATGCAGTGGATGGACTTTGCTTTCGGTTTCGTAGAGACTCTAGAGAGCTTTCTCGGTGTCGCGGTTTGAAAATGAGGCTTTTTAGGGACCCATTTACAATTGATTACATGCACGCTCTTGGGTCTTGGTGTGTTCTTGAGCGTTGAGAACGAGTGAATACGGGCAGTATGCGTAGCTGCGTTATGCTGTTTAGGTTGTGGCCTCGGCGTAGCTACTTGTGCCCTCAAGCAAGCCTTAGGCACCCAAATTTGTCTTGATTGTGGGCTAGCCTTCATCGACTTCTTGGGCACCCAAATAGATTTCACATTAGCAGGAGAATTTCTGCAAGACTTCTTATTAATGTCATGTTGTTGGTTATTAATAAGAAACTTCGCCCGTGTCATTGACGGTGGTGCAACCGGTTGTTCGCCTTTCCGCACCCACACATGGTTTATTTTCTGGGACATTCTGTTGAGCAGGTACTTTTGATCTCGGACATAGGTAGTACTCTGCTTCTTCTGCCTTTGATCCACCTTGGGTTGCTGCCTCCTTCTGGCCTTTGGAAAAGAAGGGAGTTCCGTTGCATTCCTGACTCCTTTTTTGCGAATATCATTCCTCTGCAACACATAGTTTTGGACAAGAACAGCATGGTCATCTTCATGTGTACCCCTGGAAGGACCAGGAGTCTGTGCCTTTCCTAGTTCCTTGAGTGCTCCATTGTCTAATTCTACTGTAACTCGACTATGATTGATCCAAACCTGGAGAAGTCCACTTCTTAGGTTTAAATTGACTGCTTGGTCATAGATCCAGTCTTGACCCAAGACAAGAGGTTCAGTGAGATCCTCATCCTGACACACCAGTACTTTAACTGTCATTGCCTCATCATGAATGTAGAGGGGAAGTTCCACCTCGCCCATGCAAGGGGTTTCCACGCCTCCCAATCCTATGAGATATGCTTCCACAGGATTGACAGTTAACTGCAACTCTTGACAGTAAGACACTCTAACAGCACTAGTGGCTGCACCTGAGTCAATCAAGGCTCTTACGGTTCTTGCACTCTTTCCTCGTCCCATATCTATGGTTATGAAAGGACGTCTATCGATTATTCTATGCGAGCTTGTTCCTGCAACTTCACACATGGCCATGGGACATCCTTGATCTGCATAGTCATTTGCTCTAGTCTGATCTCGGCCTTGCCTTCGTAACTTCATCCTTCTGATGCGTTCTAAAGCTTCTGCTTGAGCCTCTTCTCGAATGCGCTTTTCTTCCTCTTTGCGTTTCTTAGCAGTATTGAGTCGGCTGAGCATTTCCTCCGTGAGGGGTTCCTGATACAACTTGACTCTACAACCGCTAATATAGTTAGGGAGAACATCACCTTCTAATGTGGCTAATTGTACTGCTCCACTCGTGGAGATCCTATTGATGATCATTGGTCCGTAGCCTCTCTTTTCTAGCTTCCTTGCGTGTTGTTTCAGTGTATAGACTAAAACTAGATCTCCTGCTTTCAAACCCTTATCCTTTACGTGGGCATCAAAGTATGCCTTCTGTCTCTTCTTGGCTGCATATATTTCTGCAGCGGCTCTCAGTCGTGTTTCTCCTAATCGTTCAAGGTCAAAAATCCTAGAGGAGAGTTCATGGCCTGTCCATTCGTGCTCTTGTGCTACTTTCAACGTAGGAATCAGGAAATCCAAGGGTAGCACAGCGTTTTGACCGAATACCATCTGAAAGGGGGTGGCTTGGAGTACCGTTTTGTAGGCAACTCGGTATGCCCAAACAGCATGGTGTAGCTGTTTGTCCCAATCAGAGCGTTTAGTGTTCACTAATTTCGTCAGTACATTGCATAAGATCTTATTAGTGCTCTCAGCTTGTCCATTAGCTTGAGGGTGATAAGGGGCAGACTTCTTGTGTATTACAAAGAATTCTTGGAGTAGATTTTCAATCACTTCATTCAAGAAATGAGTGCCTCTATCACTTACAAGCTCTATAGGTAGCCCGTATCTTGTGAATACATTCTCAAACAAGAATTTGGCAGTTGTTTGAGCATCGTTCTTTGTCGTAGCCTTTACCTCTACCCACTTGGTGAGATAATCTGTCGCAACAATGATGTATTCCGCATGAGAACCCTTAGCTGGGGGATTAATAGGACCTACGAAGTCTATTCCCCACTTAGAGAATGCACGTCCACCCATCATAGGTTTCAGTGGCATCTCATCTTTGCGTATAGGATACTGAGTCCTCTGACATACATCGCACCGTTTCACATAGGTATGTGCATCCATGTGAAGGGTCGGCCACCAGAAGCCCGCAAATAGAATTGCCTTGATCACCCGATCCGGTCCAAAATGTCCTCCTGCTACACCTTGGTGAGCAGTTTCTAAGATCTTAAGATACTCACTTTCATGGACACACAATCTCAGGTAACCATCTTTACCACGCTTATATAGATTATTACCGATGAGTGAGTAATCCTGGGCTTCTTGTTCTAAACTCCTTTTCCTAGCCAGAGTCATGTCTGGAGGGAATGTGTTTGTCCTCAGGAAGGATACGAGAGGTTCGCTCCAATCTGGTACAATGGATACTTGATAAAGAGTGGCGTGTTCCACAGGTGGCTTAGTGCAACAGATTGGGCATTCCTTACACAACTTTTGGACATCAGCTTCCATAGTTGGCCAATGTACTCCGAGTCTCTTGAGAGTCTGTAAAGTTCGCTGCTTTGAGTAGTGTTGCTCTAACGCACCTACATGTGCTAATTGCAACCATTTAGCGTATTCATCCTCTTCTACGCAACAAGCCAAGATCCCTTGATCTGTGTGCTTGTACATGCTTCCTGCCATGATGTGGTACTTTTGGGCTTTTACAACTTCTCTATTCCGAGTGTTCATCACTGGATGATTAGGCCCGTATGTCAATACTGGTACCAATGGCTTAGCCCATTGCGGTACAACTTCCAAATTAAACAAGTAAGCATCAGGAAGATCATCTGACACTCCTTGTGGGGCTTCTCCCGATGTGAGCCTAGAGAGATGATCAGCTCTCAAATGAGTCCTACCTTTCCTTACCACAACTTCAAAATCATATTCCATTAGCAAGAGAAACCATCTCACTAATCTTCCTGTATTGCATGGCTTGTTTACGAGATATAACAATGCCTGATGATCAGTAAAAAATTTAAACTTATTTGCAAGCAAATAGTGTCTAAATTTCTTAACTGCATATACCATGCCTAATCCTTCTCGCTCTGTAGTGGTGTAATTCCGTTCAGCCGCATTCAATTGTCTACTGGCATAGGCAATTGGAAGATCCATATTACCTTCACCAGTAGGTTGTGCAAGCACACATCCAATGGCATAATTGGATGCATCCACATGAACATGGAATGGCTTATTCCAATCTGGTGTGGTCAAGATTGGTGCTGAACATAATCTTCGTTTAAGCTCTTGGAAGGAATTCTCACATTCATCCGTCCACTCAAAGTTTGTCAGAAGTCCGTACATGGGCTTTGCAATGACAGCATACATGTGTATAAATCGTCGGTAATAACCACAGTGCCCCATGAAAGCTTGTACTTCCTTGACATTCTTTGGCCTAGGTAGCTCTGCTATGGCTCGCACCTTTTCTTCGTCAGTAGATATGCCATTCTTTGACACTATGTGTCCTAGAATCTTGCCTTGCCTGACCATAAAAACGCACTTTTCTGGGTTCAGGCAGACTCGATATTCTCTACATTTGTCAAAGATTTGTCTGAGTTCAGGAATATGGTTTTGTCTAACATTGGAATGAGCACAAAGATCATCAACATAGACTTCTAAACTCTTCCTCAGGAACTCCTTAAACACATGGCACATCAGCCTCTGGAAGGTAGCTGGTGCATTGGTAAGCCCAAATGGCATTACTCTAAAAGCAAAAATGCCCCACTCTGTGGCAAAAGCAGTCTTATGCTGGTCTTCTGGAGCTATGGCTACTTGGTTGTAGCCCGAAAACCCATCAAGGAAGCTGTACACTTCCTTGCCTGCCACTCTTTCTAAGAGATGTTCTGTTATGGGAAGCGGATAGTTATCTCGAATTGTGGCTGCATTAACCTTCTTCAAGTTAATGCACACACGCAGCTTGCCATTCTTCTTGGGCACCACTACGATGGGGGATACCCACTCAGTGTGCTCAATTTCGTAGATAAATCCAGCTTCAACCAGTCTATCTATCTCTTCTTTGATCTTAGCAGCGTAATTATCGTTATATGTATAAGGCTTTTGCTTAGAGGGTTTAGCATCTGAGGTCATGGGAATAGTGTGTGAGCATATATCGGGGTCAACGCCTTTCAAATCCTTGTAACTCCAAGCGAATACATCTCTATATTCTCTTAGCAAGGCAATCAATTCGTGCTCTTCTTCTTCTGTTAGGTCATGGCCTATGTTCGTGCATCTCTCCTCTCCTTCTTCTAGGGCCACTACTATTTTCTTGGTGGTTTCTTTGTTATCATAGGCCTCTCCTGATTGTGCCTCTCGTTTAGGCATTCTAATCATGACTCTCCTGTCATCTATCTCATACTTCTTAAAATTTTCTGGGACCTCAAACAAAGATTCTTCCTCTTCTGGTGAGACTTCTCTCTTCTTTCGTTTCTTTCCTTCTTCCTTTGGGCTCACATGTGTTGCTAATCTTACATCGTTTGTAAGCTCTCCATGCCTTTGGGGTAGAAATTCTACTTCATGGAGGTATTCTTCGTCTGATGCAAATGGTGGGTCCATAATGATTGACTCTAGATCGGAGTCACTTGCATCCTCAAATGCATCAGGGCTAGGTTCGCATTCTTCTAGAACTGCCTCTCCCATGATTGGCTCTATGGAGAAGATTGAAATGTCATAGCCATCCTCATCACAGTGAGGTGTCCATTGTTCTTCATTGATGGCTACGTCCATTGTTGCTAAGATTTCTGCCCAACCGTGAGGTTCAAATTCTTCGTCTGGAAAAACTACAGGTGCATAGGCTGGGTCTTGGATTGATCTATGGGTCTCTTTCGCACCTACCTCTCTGGCTTTCTCTCTCTTCTCTTCCTCTACTGCTACCTTGCACATCCATAAGTAGTATCTTCATGCATCCATGAGGATCCAGACCCTATGGAATGCACCGATTCTGTATCATCTTTGGCTCTATGGATGGGATTCCACTGGATAGGAGGTACATCCCTATGAGAGTAATCTTTGAGATTGACTTTGGTCGTAACACCTAAGTGCTGCAGGTACAAAGAATTGGTTCCCCAATCCTGTACCACTTGCAACTGTCGCATAAATGGTCTTCCCAAAATCATCTCATAGGCATGATTTTTGCTGAAGTCACATATAGCAAAACTATGCTCAAACTCGACACCACAAGTGGTGAGAGTTATTCCTTCGAGCAATCCTAGGGGTCTCTCAATATGACCATCGGCCATCTGCAATTTCATTCTCGTTGGCCTGAGTGCTGGCTTGCCCCAACGCTTCCAAAGGGAAGTAGTGGCAATTGCAACTCCTGCACCTGAGTCTAAAATTGCCTTGGTGGTGTACTCTTGGTAGGTGATGGGAAGATAGGTGTTCCCTTCTTCGCCTTCACACATATCTCCTATCTTATCCAAGGGAATTTCTGGCACTGTCCTATGGGATCCTACCCTGGAACGTGGTTTTGCAACTTCAGTTACTTGACTAGCTACATATTTCTGCGCTTTTGGTCTATCCTTAGGCAGTTCTTCCAAAGTGATATCGCGCTGCACCTTGGTGTTCTTTACTATCTCCGTGTTCCTAGGTATGACTGAGTCGTCGTTCCTTACCATGACTGTGGGTGCTCTCATACATGTGGACTTTGCTTCCCATGGGCCTGTGAAGTGGGGTAGCTTTTGTATGGAATTGGACTCAAAGTCCAATCTCTCATGAGACTGAGTACTCTCATGTTCCTCGTAAATAGATGGGATGTCTTGTGGGAATTGTTCGTGTGCATCGTCCACAAGTTCAAAAGGAGGGGCGACCTCGCTTTCGTTATCCCATTTGTCTTCTTGAATCTCTCGTAGGAAGTCTGGTGCAAACCGATTCATAGAAGAAGAAGTGTCTGGCTCCGTAGAATTAGGCACATAAGCAACCTGGGAAGGAGGGCTTATTCTATCGTTGGCTCTCTCCTCGTTCCCATAGATGGCTGGAGCACAAGCTTCTTGGGGAGGATTACTTATTCTATTACTTTTCCTAACAGGCTCATACGCTCTCTGAGAAGGAATGTAGGTCACCTGTGGAGGTACGTAAGCTTTCGAGGGAGGCTCATGTGACTTTTGGGGGGGAAGATAAGCTCCTTGAGGAGGCACATGGGCTTCCTGAAGAGGCTGGCTTATCCGTTCTCTTGCCCTTTCCTTTCTTTGAGGGGCAGGTTCCTTCTCTGATTGTGCAATTAGCTTCTCTATTCGTTCTAGCAGTCCATTAAAGTGTAACTGCGTCTTAGCTGAGCTAGAGATATTAAAGAGGCGGCTGGCTTCGAACATGGCTTGAGCCAATTCCACCATCTTAGCACAAATTTTAGTTCGTTCAAGCTCTAGCTCGGCTCTAGGGTAGCACTTTTCATGATCGGTTATGGTTGGCCCTTCTTGGATTCTGGCCTGATATGCTTTAAGCATCATATTAAGGTCTTCGGGAGTGGGATCTGCTATGACTGATCCTACTCTAGGGGGTGGTGGGATTTGATGAGGCGGTGGGGAAGGTGGTGGGTTGGATGGAGATGGGAGTGGTGGGGGCGGGGTAATGTGGGAGGGAGTTTGAGCTGTGAGTTCAGTTATCCTCGCTTTGGTTTCTCTTATGCTTTCCTCCAGTTCACTCATCTTTTTAGCCCATTGTCTTTTCATTCTTTCTCGACTATCTTTCCACGCTCTAGTCCTTTTCTTTGTCACACTCTCGGTTTCACTAACCTCTGGGCCCTTTTCCTGGCTTGCCTCTTGGTTTTGCTGCAATGCCTGAGCTCTAGTGACTACCTGCACTGGTGCAGTGGAGGTGAGACTTCCGGAGGAATCTACAACCAAACCAATCACATTGATAGGAGTGATTTTAGGCATATTATTGGGGTTCTTTGGGCAATCTCGTAAAAGATGCTCTTTTCCACAATCTTGGCAAAAGCCTTGGATCGTCACGGACTGATTTTGTGTAGGTGGAGGTAAGGGACAATCACGAATGAAGTGATCTCCCTGACATCGGTAGCATGGTCCTCTAGGAAATGGTGGTCGTACCTGCCTAGGTTGAGGCCTAGGATTGGGGTTTGCATACATGACGTTCGTGTAATCTGACTCCCAACTAGGTTCATTCGGCTCTTCACTATAGTAGGACTCACCATGTTCTGGAGACTGCATGTAGTAAGCCTGGGGGCTATCCACATGGGTAGAATCAAAGCTATGATCATTTGGGTCATTTTCAGAGATCAATGGGGTTACTGGTACTATGGCCCTATTCAGGTTTTCTTCTGCAACAGCATACTTTACTGGAATCACGTTAGCGGGGTTTGGAGGCTGTTGAGCTAACACCGGTTGGGGTCTCTGTTGGGCCTGATATTGTGGTTGGTAGGTTTGTTGGGGTCTAGCATATTGTGGTGGTGGAGGGTACTGGTTCTGGTATCTGCCTTGTTGGTAGGGCTGAGGGTAGGGTTGCCTAACTGCCTGCTTGTTGTATGGGCAATCTTGCGCAGTATGGTTTGTGTACTTCCGTTCTATGGTGCAGTACTGGCTACTAGGGTTAACTTGGGGTTGAGCCATAACGGGACAGACGTTCGCCATATGGTCACCACCGCATGTATAGCACCTTTTCACAGGGGCAAACCTTGGGATTTGTTTGCTAGTTACACCTAATTTCTGAGCTACCTTCTCAGCGAGTTCCTCAATTGATGTAGATTGCGTGGAAGAGTGGCTAGATGCACTATCTGAATCTTTGTAGATTTTGGAAAGCTCTAGCTCTTCCCCTAGGTTATCTTCAATGTCAATGCACATGCGTACACATTCTTCTATGGTCCTAGGGTCCTTCAGATACACATAGGATCTCAATTTCGTACTCAACAATCCATCAAGGAATAAGGCTACTTGTTTAGCGGATGTGGGTAGCTCCGAAATAGGGCACCTTTCAAGATATTGTCTAAATCTCCTTCCAGCCAATCTGACAGTCTCTTGGGGGGTCTGTTTGAAGCTGTGAATCAATGAGGATGTATTGTGTCTTATGCCGCTCTTAGAGAACTCTACAATGAATGCCTCTAGGAGTTGGTCTATGCTCCTGAACTGGCGCTCATCCAATGGCTGAAACCATGTAAGTGCCGTATTCCTAAGGGTTAGACCGAAGGCATTGTACTGCGTGAACAGATCCTCCACTTGTTCCGCTCTCAAGACTTGCTTGAACTCCGCCACATGATCATAGGGATCTCCTGTGCCGTCAAAGTAATTCTTCATGGACTTAACTACCTGGGTAGGTCTCAAGGTTCTTGCGTGCTCTCTAGGCCTCGGCAGAGGGAATCCATCTACATTTCTTTGGTTCCTGTGGGCTCTAAGCATCTCAGGTTCTACCCTATTCGTCTCCGTCCTCGTTCTTTCTCTGCCTACTGGGTTGGCAAAACTTACTTCTGGTCTATCTCTGCTTCTGTCGCGTTGCGTACCATGAGCTTGGGAAGTTCCAGCCCCAGGATGACCATAGGATACATTTGGTCTTGGTTGGGGAAAAATAAATTCACCCTTCCAAGTGTAAGCATGCTTATCATTTTCTGTCACCACAAAGATCCTCTCAGAGGTGTGATCTAAGTAGGTCACTCTGCCTGGGCTATCAGGATCCTTAAACTCATAGATCATGATTGTTCCTATATGAGTTGGGTGATCCGGTTTATACCTCCAAAAGGCTTCGTCAGTTTCTCGGTTGAGAAGCAAATCTATGCACTTGTTATCTTGGGGAACCCACTCAGGTGTGATAATCCTAGTGAGAACAGATTTGCCTCGGGGTGTTCTAGGTTCTACTCCCATATTTCCTTGTTCCAAGTCGTCGAAGTCCGCTTCTGAGATTACATTTCCAAATTCATCTGTCCTATCTGGATGACTGGTGACTACGTATATGGTTCCTTCCTTGTCCAGGTATGCACCGTTTTCAAACTTGACAGCTGGGTGCTCTAGTCCTATGGATTGGTCAGGGTTTTTAATCTGGACCACGGATCTTCCTAGGCCGTCCTCATAGATGCTAGCACCTAATCGGTTGGTCCTAAGGTACTCTAGCTGCGTTTTGTAAGGGCCTTCTACCCTGTACAGGTAAGGCACGCCTGAACTTCCCGTAGGTCTGTCCATGCCTTGAGACATCCCTGATTCACTGGTATCCGAGCTAGGGTAATGAGAGTGGTGACTCAACTGCTGGGCCCAAGACCTTGCAGTATTATTGACACTAGCCTCTGAAGACCTAAGGCTTTGTCTCTCTCTTGCTAGGTGTCGTCCTGATCTAAGGTTCATATGCCTAACTGATTAACCCAATTTTTTTGCCCAGAGTACAACCTCGTTGCCGATCAATTGGTATCAGTCACTTGATTCTTTTTAGTTATTTCTCGTGTTTAAGGTCTTGTCTGATATTTCGTCGTCAGGAATACTTGAATGTTCTGCGCACTTTCAGGTTGATCGTTCCCGGTTAGGTTCTTTACCTTAAGGTTCTCGACAGTACAGAGATTATGTTTTTATCTTGAACTTGAGTTTCTAGGTAGTCTTCAACTTGATAATTGCCTACCGTCGCCCTGGCTTACTCCTACCTCTAATCGTTCTTAGCTTAAGCTAGGGATTGACAAGGGGAGTTGAGAATCTCCAACCTTTTTGTTTCCTGCTTGGTTGCCTTTGAATGCCCAAGAAGTGTGTTCCCAAGCTTGCACTTACACTTGCTCAAAACGCCTTGCGATGCTCTCAATAGATCTGTAAGAGTTCCAAAGTTAGCTCAAGACTTAAACTCCAAAGACAGAACCAATGATTTTCATTCAGGTAGCACAAACACAAACTTGTATAGTGATTTTCAAGAAAACAATCCTAAGAACCCCTGACTTTGATCCCCCTTGATATGGTCAACTTCAAAATACACTATCTGAAAATCAACGCATTATCTTTATAAAAAATAGTTGAGGGCGTGTAGTATATGCCACGAGCTTTCCGACAAGCCCAAGAGCTCAAAAAATGGATTTCGTATGGAAAAGTTATGACTGTTCAGGGTTTAGGGGGTTAAAACAGGATTCAAACTGGCTGACAGATCCTAAGATTTTCTCCCAAGACACAAGTGTAGGAACCTCAAAAATGCTAATGGATTGACTATTGTGCCCCAAAAATTGCCCCAAATTTTGAAATAAAAAACCCTAATTTTTTTTGGCCGAAAAGCCTGTCAATCGCGATCGACGGGTCTGTCAATCGCGATTGACAGAGGTGTCCGTCGGGGCTGTCAGTCGCGATTGACAGTGTCAATCGCGATCGACAGAGTCGATCGTGGCTGTCAATCGCGATCGACAGTATCAATCGCGATCGACACGTTTTCCGGATTTTTCGCCGAGATTTCAGTCAATCGGGGGCCTATCAGTCGCGATGGACACGTGGCTACGCGCAAAAGTCAATCAATCGTGGAATTTCAGTCAATCGCGATCGACGGTATCAATCGCGATTGACAGAGGTGTCGGTCGTGGCTGTCGATCGCGATGGACGGTATCAATCGCGATTGACAGGGTCCTACGTGGCAGTCTGTCGATCGTGGAGGTCTGTCGATCGCGATTGACAGGGTCTGTCGGTCGCGATTGACAGGGTCTGTCGGTCGCGATTGACAGAGGCTGTCGGTCGCGATTGACAGAAAACCTTGGAATTTTTCTACTGTTTTTAGTGTTTTAGGATGTGCTCCTTGTGCTTGTTCTAGTGGTGCACTTACTTTTGTGAAAAGCCAAAAATTTTTGTCAGTCGTGATCGACAGAGGCCTGCGACCGCGAGACAGTTTCTTCGAATTTCGTACCTGCGCGCAGCGTGCTGGGGATGATGATGATGGCAGTACCTGCAAGAATCACAACAACATGCAAAAACAGTGCAAGCAATATCGCTCTCTCGCTCTCTCTCACAAGTGGAATGGAGGAAATGAGGTGGAGATGGTGATATGATCAAAACTGAAAATTTTCGCGATGATGGAGATGGAGGTGGGAGATGGTGATGATGATGATGGTGATGAAAATGGTGAAGAAAGTAAAAGAAAATCGATGAGAGTGAAGAAAATACCTACAACTCCAACGCGTCAACTCTACGTCTTACCATCACACGCTCGTCCTCAAAACTCGATCCCCGGCAACGGCGCCAAAATTTGGTGTAGCTCAATGATGAGTAGCACCTCCTTTAATGTCAATCCGGGAAGACGTGAGGATGGTATGAAGACCTCGAGCAAGTGGCGGCACAAGTGCGTGAGTGAGAAGCACACAAGCATGCACACACATACACACACACGCGCACACAAGGTAAGACAAAGAGTGAGAATCAATGGAGCTTTTAGATTACTTTCAAAATGCTCTTACAAGTTCGTTTCAATTACAATCTAACCTCAAAAATGAGCTCTCTAGCTCTTTTTATAGTTTTTGGTTAAGTTTTGGCCCTGTCCAGACCTAGTGTCCGGCCTAGTTAAAAATTAGGTTCCAGGGCTTATTTGAGGGCTCAAACGATATCTAAAAAATACAAAATTTGGCAGGTAGATACTTCTAATGCTCCTCAAGCTCAAGGACTCCTTGGGTTGCACAAAATGGAGCTATAAAAAGATGAAATGATGTTTACAATGGTGCTTAGTGATGATAATCACTTTTAATGGGTGTAGAGGTTTTGAAAGATTAAGGTTGCCTTAGTGCTAAATCTGCGTGAATGTTCATCAGTGCTTCTTTCTGAAGAAAATTGTTGGCCTACTTGCCGGATCGTCGTTGACTGCCTTGTCTGCTTGTGCTATCTCTTTTCTCGGACTCTCTTCTTGTGCTTCCTTGTCTTGTCAGTCCTTCAGCTCCAGCTCCAACACTATGATAGGAATCAATTAAGCTCAAGAAACCTTACCTTTCTTAAGTTCAAGAGTAGGTAGAGCACAATTGTGGAAAACCCTAAAGTAAAAGAATGTAATCTATAGATCAAACGATAAGTAATACCAAAATTAAAGTATTCCTAATGATGTGATTATAAAGATAATATCTTACATAAAAAATAAATATAAACAAACAAGTGATTGATACAAAAGAACTTTTCAATGTGGTTGTACACTAACATTGGGTAAATAAGAGGATCACACAATTGAGAGACTATCCATATGTGTTGAGCTTAGAAACAAACGATTCAAAAATGTCCTTTAGCATGGAAAGACCTATAAAAAGTCTAAGGGTAGCATATTTACAAACCCTTGAAGGTCCCTACACTCAATTAGAATACATCCAAACGAACTACTTCGATTCTCGCATCTATGAGGATGGCTTGAGATGATCAGTTGTCCAACTTAGGAGCCCATATCAACCTTTCAAAATTGATCATCTTGTGGTCAAATTTGAAGAGGGATCCTATACAAATAAGCAAGGAACCATGTATGTGGTAATGAGCTTATATGATAGAACATGAGATTTCCGAATGATCATCCTTGAGTTGGAGATAGGAGAGTCGGATTAGGAAAACCCAGGAAGAGATCCTAGAATTCCTAGAGGAAAATCTATGTTATCTAGGATCGTGACACTAGAATGGATTCCCCAAGACAATAAAGGTATACAAATCTTCATGAATCAAGAGACAAACAAAAAATTTTGGAGGTTCAAGCTAGATAAGATCAATGAAATATAAAGAGTGATTATTTATGAATTCAAGGATCCTGATGTCCTAGAAAATTCATCTACTTGGATAACACTTCTGAAAGGATGTTTGTAGTCACATAGCATAGTAGAGAGTCATATATTTGGAAGGGTGAACCATTTTTCCCTCCCATAAGTTTACTGATCCTCATAGTAAACATGCATCTAGATCCTCTCATGTCTTAGGAAATCAAAAGGAGAAATCTAGAGAGCGACCATAGGTAAATTTTGTGAACCCTATAGAAAGGGAAAGGTTAGGACCATACATTGATAGAGCAGAAGGAGAAAGACCTAGAGTGCCTAGAAATCAAAGAGGCATGGATGATTTCCTATTACCTAGAACTAGAGAACGTCCAAGAATTTTGAGACCCACTCAATTATTGAAGTCCATGAAGAATTAAATTGATGATACAAGAGACCTATAGGATCATGTGACTGAGTTCAAACAAGTGCTAAGAGCTGAATAGGTCGAGAATTTCTTCACTCAATACACTGATTTTGGATTGACATTGAAGAATACAACCCTAACTTGGCTTCAACCTTTACATCAAGGTCAATTCAATGATATTAATCAATTGCTAGATGCATTCATCACTGATTTCTCCAAGAGTGGAATCAAACACAATACCTCATTGATCCATAGCTTCAAGCATACACCACAAGAAATATGAGATTAGCAGGACATAGATTTAGACAATATATTGAACGTTGTCCAATCCCAAAGTTGCCTGCTCAGGCTAATCGTGTCGTTATTTTTAGATGGCTTACTGAGTGCAAAGCTATGGTCATATGTTTATCTTAAGGAACCCTGAACCATAAAGAAATGTGTAAGAATGTGCATTGATATTGAGGATAATTTAGGTGAAGAGTTAGAACTTTCTAAACTCTTTAAGGGTTCAAATTGTTCTACTAGCTTCACATCTAAACCCTCAAACTATAGATGAATTAGCCAAAAACGTGATGTGGAAGTATGGAGTACCCAGTAGACAAGTCCCTAGAATTGTCTGAGTAAAGTGTTGCTACACTTGTTGAGGAGACCACATGGAAAACGGGTGTCCCTGCTAGCTCAAAACTGAGGGAAATTAGATACCCAATATTGTACCATTGAGAGAAAATACACAAATCACTCTATGCAATATTTCCCATAAAACAAATAAGCAATTAGATGGAACCATCAATCACGATACTAGTAGCTAGGTAGATGTCAAAACAAATAGCAACAATAACCATACTATAGGTTGCAACAAACCTATGTGCCACATTATCAGGCACAACAAAGACTCAAACCAATGTTAGGACAACAACCGCCACCCCGTACCAATGTACTTTCAATCAACTCTGCAGTAGTAGATGATAATTTAAATAGAGCATTGGTTCCAACATCCCCGATGATTTCAGATAGTGATCCTAATGCTCAAAGTTTTGATCCAACACATGCAGGTAGCCCAACAGCTTACTATACTACATCCCCTAAGCAGAATGAGATCTATCAGTATGAATCACCACTATAAGAACCCAATTGGGAACTTGAATACTCCAATGTGATGTACACTCATCCAAATCATAGGCCCCAATCGAGACAAATGAGACCTCAAGCCCCTAGTGGACTATGCTACAGATGTTAAGAAGATCCCTTTATTCGATTGTCAACTTCGTCCACCAGGGTAACCTCAATCCACAATGATTGAACACTTTTGTTCTAACTATGGAAAGGAGCATCTCCTTAGTTATTTTCCTGAAAACCTAGCCAACACGCAAAAGATTACACCAAACAATGGCTTGGTAGTTGAACCCAAGGGAAGTGTGACTAATATCACCCTTGTACAGGTAGTCACTAGAGCACATGCTCTATAGAGGACTCTATACATAGAGTAAGAGAAGAAATAAGAGGTTAGTAAGTCAGAAAGTATAGCTAAAAAGAAAACAAGATCTTGCAAAGATAGTCAAGAGAAAATGAAGAGATAATGGGCTAGGAAACTAAGTGAATTGGAAGAAAGCCTTAGAAAAACAAAAATAGTTGAATTTTCTTCTCAAACATCCTTTCAGACACTACCACCTTTCCACCACTTCATACCCATCCATCCATTCCACCTCAACCCTGACTAGGATTGCTCTTAGTAAATCCTGCTCCAAAATGCTTGGACATGATGTCAAGGCCTACAAGGCTCGACTTCAAGAAGGACCAAAGGTAGTTGAGTTAGATAAATGTTAACCTCCAGTGGATCTAGCGATTGAGAGGACCAGGCTTTGTGCAAAAATGATAGATCTTGCTCAAGCTATGTTTGATGTTATTTGTCTTTACAATCAAACAAACACAAATTAAACCAAAATTACATTTCGATAGACTTTTGGAGAGATTAGAGTAGTTGGTGGCTAGACCTAAGACTATAGCTACACCAAAGGTTCAGAATAGTGGAAGTGAACTTGTAAGCTTAGCACCATAGGAAGCTTATGTTCCTAATTCTACAAATGACAGAATTCATTTCTCAATAAACCAATACTCCCAAGAGTTCTTGAGATAAATACAAGAGGAGAAATGGGCCAAGGAGAGAGAGAGAACCCTCCTCCAATCAAAGAAGTGGATGATCTGCATGATCAATTCCCTCAAGGCATTCCCTCTATATATGGGAACAAAGAAGATGCACAATCTAGTGATGGATTAGACTTTGAATCCAACTCCTTACACAAATTTCCTCACTTCACAGACCCTTGGGAATCTAAGTCTATTCAGATGAGAGCTCCCATAGTGATAGTTAAAAACAATAAATAAATTCTACCTAGGAACACAAAAGTAGTTAAGAACACTAAAGTGGGGTGTCATCTAACTTTACAGGAGCTAATAAAACTCAGACTTGAGTTATGGAAGCATGTGGAAAATGAATTTCTTGAGGTTGTGACTTCTCACTCTCAAGTAAGATCTCAACAAAAAGTACCAAAAATACCAATAGATAAAAAAGGTGATATGAACAAAGGAGAAGAATGAAATACTTATCTAATTATCACTTTCTAGGGCCCCACAATGAAAGTAATCTTAGATTCAGGAGCAAGAGTTTTTATTGCCACAATTTCCTTCTAGATAAAAATGGAAAATGGAAATATAGAGAAGCCCCTAGGGTTGCTAAAAGGAATAACTCCCATCATTTGTGGCATATAGTTTGAGCATACATTCACCCATTTGCGAGTTTGAAAACAACCATGTCTATGAGATGATTTTAGGTAGACCATTCCTGAGGCACTTACAAATAGTACAAGGTTGGGGAGCCAAATCCTTGTACTTACAAAATTTAGGAGTCACTACCAAAGTCAATCTGAAAGACTATTCTCATAGGGATGTACCATCCCTACAATGGAACTCAATCCACAAAACATTATAGGAGATGGATTCAGTGCATTAGATAGGATCAAATCCTTCATGGATGCACAAGGATACCCACTAGATGTGTAAAGTTTCATGGAACGATGAAACATCATAGGCAAGGAATTTAGGTTCTAATGAAAACCCTAGATTACTTCAAGACCTAACCTATGTAGCTATGGTATTCCAATAAACGGGAAGAGTGTAAGAACAAAGTAATGTTGTTGTTGTGGTATGACCATGGGGAGCCAAGATGCTCACCACCTTGCATGGGAGCAATGAGAAAGCTCAAGAAGGACTCTCCTTTCATCCAACCAACCCTCCAATGTGCTCAAGCCAAGGGAAAAATCTACAAACCCTTGAGAACATGGAGAGGATGGTCATCTAGGATCTTAATACACAAATGGAAAATATAAGAAATGCAACATTCTACTCACAGACAAGGAGAGACAAGCATGCACACACACCACACTCTCACACACAAAGATCAATATACACAAATGCACATAGTCTTAAAAGTAGAGAGTTTGCTTCATTTATAAAATATATGTACATGGAAATCACATATGGAAAAGCTGCCTTTTCCAAAAATGAGCTTCTCTATTTATAATCTAAGCCTTTTTCCCCATGTGCTCTAAAGACTAGTCAAAAAGTGAACATGTACCTATTTAGCATATCCTAAGGGGATCTTCAAAAATATTCTCCGAATAAAAAAATCCCCAAAGAATCCTTGTCTGGATTTTCCTAGATTCTTGAAATTACAAAAAGTGGGTTTTATTTACATTCCTCAAAGCCTTAGTCTTGGAGAATAATCAAAAAGTTCCTAAGAGTGTGTTTTCATGTGCAAGCCTAAAAATATGCACAAAGAGGCATTTCTATGAGCAAGAGAGGGTTTCCATGCACAAGAGTGTTCTTTGTGCAAAACTCTACACACCCTACAACCAAAAATTAGCTATGTATGTAGATGTCAAGAGTAAAAAGAAGAAACAAAAGAAATGACCCATGAGATAGGAAGAGGAGGAACCCTTATTTAAAGAGCTAGAAAATTTCAAGAAATATGAGATAGAGGACATGAAGATTCTAGTGACAATGCCTAAACAAGAAGCTCTCACAGAGAAGCTTATGATAACAAGGAACAAACTAAGAAGGTCATAGTGACAATTCAAGATGGAGAAGAAAGATGTGCCTACATAGGACATGATCTGAGTGGAGAAGAAGAGAAAGAATTGATAAATAGGTTAAGGGAATATAGAGATGTGTTTCATTGGAATGATAAGGACCTAAAAGGAGTGGATATAGGCATCTGTTCTCATAAGATCCAAAAAGACTTTAAAAGCCAAGCCAAATAAGTAAAAGCCTTACACCTGTAACAATACTTACACAATGAAGACAAAAGAAGAGATAGATAGGTTGATAGAAGCTAGATTCATCTATGAAATTGAGCAGACACAATGGGTATCCCCCATTATTGTAGTTGCCAAAAAGAATGGCAAATTGTGGGTGTGCATTAACTTGAAGAAAGTTAACATTGCCACCATATGAGATAGTTAGCCGCTTCTAATCATTGAGCACTTATTAGAATGAGTAGCAGGCAAGGAAGTGTACAACTTCCTTGATGGATTCTTGGGTTACAATCATCACCTGGGAAGGTGAACACAAAAATGCTTTTGCCACATAATGGGGTATCCGTGCATTTTGTGTGATGTCATTTGGGCTCGCCAATGCATCTCTTGATTCTAAAGTGTGATGTCTCATGTTTTCAAGGACTTAATGCGGAAGAATTTAGAAGTCTATGTGGACGAATTGTGTGCTCATTCCCACATCAAGCAAACACACATTCCAAATCTAAGAGAAATGTTTGACAAATGTAATGAAGAATCAAGTCTACTTGAACCCAAAAAAGTGTGTTTTTCATGATGAGGCAAGTCAAAATTTTAGGTCATATTGTGTCAAAGTATGGCATATCAACAAATGAAGATCAAGTAAGAGCCATAGTAGAGTTTCCTAGACCCAAAACAGTCAACAAAATACAAGATTTTATGGGTCATTGTGGGTAATATCAATGTGTTATCTGCATGTGCACTATCATTGCAAAGCCTCTATACAACCTCTTGACTAACTTCAAGTGGAATGGAAAGTGTGAGAAATCTTTCCATGAACTAAAAAAAAGATTGTGCTCAACCCCAATTTTGATAACACCACATTGGAATAATCCATTCCATGCTCACATGGATGCTTCTAATTTTGCTATTAAATGTGTTAGCAAAAAAAAATAGCTCAATGGAACATAGATCTTCCCATCACATATGCAAATAGGCAACTAAATGGGGTAGTGAGAAATTACACTACCATAGGGAGAGAAGGATTAGGCAAGATATACGTTGTAAAGAAATTTATACACTATTTTCTTGCAAATAAGTTTAAATTCTTTAGAGACCATCAAGCACTACTCTACCTAGTGAACAAAACCTTGCAATATAGGTTGATTAGTAAGATGGTTTCTCTTACTAATGGAATACAATTTTGAAGTAGTCATAAGGAAGGGCGAGACTCACCTTAGGTTGGATCACCTTTCTAGACCCACTTCAGGAGAATCACCACAAGGAATATCAGATGATGTTGGTAGTAGCTAGAGGCACAGATGACACAGAAGTATGTGAAGGTAGAACACAACAAAGTAGTGGGGAGCCAAGCAGATTATTTTTTCAAAAGAATTATGTTTTAAAATACTTTTCAAACTCTCAACAGTGATTTTCATCACTTTTGTACCATATGTAACATAGAAAAACCCCTTTTGTAATTACTAGATCCATTTTTTGCAAGCCGAGGATTCCTCAAGCTTGACGAGCTTAGGTAGACTTAGCCTACCAATTTTGTTTACGTTTAGATCCCATTTACCCTTTCAAATAGCAGCTAGAACCTATTTTTTTAACTGTCGGACACTAGATGTGAAACCGGTCAAAACTAGTCTAAAAACTATAATAAGAGCTAGAGAGCTCATTTTTGAGGTTGGCTAGTGTGAGCTTAGAGCTATTTTGAGCTTGTAATTGAGATCTTGAGTAATAGAGTCTATTTCCTACCTTCCATTGTGTCTTTCTTGTCTCTTACATGTGTGTGTGTGTATGTGTGTGTGCATCTCTATGCTTCTCACCTTCACTCTCACTACATCTTGTGTTCACGATCTTCATATCACCCCTATCTCTTCCGCGGATTGACATTAAGGAGGTGGAGCTTCTTAACGTGGTACTTACCATTGTGCTATAGCAAAACCAAATTTGGAATTGTTGCCGGGGATCGAGTCTAGGACGAATGTGTGATGGTAAGAGTATAGCAAGAAGTGGCGTTGGAAGGTAAAAATTTTAGTTTTTGTTGTTGTTTTTAATTAGTGTTTTTGTGTTTTTCATCTCCTCTACACTCCTTCTTCACCACCGCATCATCTTCTTCCACTCCAAAAAAAATCAGAAAATTCACCATATCTACCCATTCTCCTCATTTCCCCTCATTTGTGCATGCGAGAGAGAGAGCTTTTGTGCTTGCATGTGCTTGTGTGTTTTTGAGTTTTCTTGCAGGTATAGTGCTCCAGAGCCGCACGAAAGCTTCCAAAAGGTAAAAAATCCACTTTCTATCAGAATCTACCGTTGGAATTGGACAATCGCGATGGTCTGACAAAGTCGGCATTTTCGGTAAGCGAGTTCACCACGAGGTAGGCGACACTAGCACACACACAAATCCAGAGCTGCATCTTCAAAATTTGCATTTTGGTGGACCATCGCGATGGGCTCATGCCATCACGATTGTGTCACACCATCGGGATGCCTCGACCGGACCATCGCGATGGTCTCACACCATCGCGATGGTCTCACACCATCGCGACGGTCTCACACCATCACGATGGTTCACTTGAACCATCACGATGGTAACTGATCATGACGATCCCGTCGACCCCACGCCATCGCGATTGGCCCATGCCATCATGACGATACCCTGCCACATGTCAAGATAGACCATCACGACGATACCAGGTACGCCATCGCGATGCTTCAAAATTGGACCATCGTGATTGGCTCAAGCCATCGCGCCTTGTGACCATTGCGACGGGCTCATGCCATCGTGATTGCTCGCTAGACAGACCATCGCGACGCTACACTTAGACCATCGTGATGCCTCGTGCCATCGAACCATCACGATTGTACCACGTCATCGCAACGGTTCACCTGAGCCATCACGACGGTCCCAGACCATCGCGATTGTTCACCCAAAACGAAAAAATTAGGGTTTGAGTTTTTGGGCAAATTTGAAGCTATTTTGAAAAAAAAATTGGGTGACTACACTTATTAGAGACCCCTTAGCTCATAATTGAAGAAAAACCTATTTGTCAGTTTTCACCCCCGAGGACCTGATTGTTCATATCTTTTTCATCTAAAGTCCATTTTCTGAGCTTTATAGCTCGTTAGAAAACTCTTTACGAGTACTACGTGATCTCAAGCTTTTTTTTCAAAAAGAAAATGTTGCTTTTTAGATAAGATAATTTGAGGTTGACCCATTGTCGGGGTTAGAAAAGAAAGGGGGCATTAAAATTTGGCCAAAGAAAAAGAGACGTAAAAGGTGTATATATCAAAGTGCTTGAGTATCCATATAAGAATTGGTCTAAACATTGGATTTTTACAGGTCTAACAAGGGTTATCACAGGCAATCAAAGCAAGGCAGTGAAGAACACAAGGCTTGGGAAGTGCGACTTCTTAGGCAATAGAGCAATCAAAGAAGCTGACTCGAGGTTAGACGAATATGCAACCCCCTCGGTCAATTATTAGCTTAGGCTAAATGTCTAGCATTGTGGATTAAAGATGATAGGAAGGCATCAAGTCCAAGAGACTTAATTTTTCAAGTACAAGACTAAAGTAAAAGTATGCGATACGAAAACCTCAAGGAAGGAACTTAAGTCTGACGGAACAAAAATTCAAAAGTACAACGAAAAGTCGATTCCTGACGCATACATTGAGACAAGACAACAACTTAAAGGAATTTAAAAAAGAAACAAGCAAAAAGAACAAAGAACTATTGATGATCAGAGCATGTATTGAGTGATTCAGGAAGTAAATTCATGAACCTTAGATCAGGCAAGCATATAGGTAAGTCAGACCGACGAAGCCTTCGATCATCGGAAGCAAGTGTAGGAACTACTGCACGTTCATGGGCTCAGGAATTGAATAGTTATCCCTACGATTTGGGCTCATATACCAGTGAGTCAGAAATGGCTTTTAGCATAGAAAGACTAAAAGGAGGGTTAAACCTAGCATATCTGGAAAGACCCAAAGGACCCTACAGAACCCAATTAGAATATGTCCGCACCAACCACTTAGGTGCTTGCATCTATGAGGATGGTTTGCGAAGATCGGTGGTGCAATTGCACAATCCTGACCAACCCATTGGATTGGATCATCCAGTGGTGAAATTCGAGAGAGACACATACATAGACAAAGAAGGAACAATGTACATCATAAGCACTCAGCCAAATCATACCAATGAGTTTGGTGTAGTTCAGCCAGATACGGAAGCAAGACCACGAGGAAAAGAACCACAAGGAGAAGAACCAAGGACACCTAGAGGGAAATCTGTATTGACAAGAGTACTAATCCCAGATTGGATCCATCAGGACAATAGAAGCATAGAGTTGTTTCTAAATAAGGAAACTGATGAAGCATTTTGGAGGTACAGAATGGAACAACCTAGTGAGATAGGCTCCATCATGATCTACGAATTCAAGGACCCAGATACTCCTGGAAAGGTGGTATACCTAGATGATACATCAAAATGAGTATTTGTAATACCAAACCACACAAGAAATACTTACACATGGAGAGGCGAATTATTCTTCCCCCCATCTCTAACAAATGTAAACTGCCATCAGGGTGCTCGAACATCATCAGCCCATGGCATTCAAAGAGAGAAGAACAAAGAGAGACCCGAAGTAAGTTTCACTCATCCCTTAGGGAGAGATAAACTAACAATGGACGCCAATAGAATGGAAAGACAAAGGGAACCTAGAATACCAGGCGATAGAGATGATTTTCCTTTACCTAGGCCACGTGAACACCCTAGGGTATTAAGACCCACTTAGTTAGTAAAGTCCATGAAGAACTACTTTGATGGGACAAGAGATCCCTATGATCATGGTGTGGAGTTTAAGAAAGTGCTACGAGCAGAGCAAGTAGAAGACATGTTTACACAATACAATGCATTTGGACTAATGTTAAAGAACACAACTTTAACTTGGTTCCAACCATTGCAACAAAGGCAATTTAGAGACATTCATCACTTGTTCGAGTCATTCATCACAAAATTCTCTAAAAATGGAATCAAACATGATACTTCTTTGTTGATTCATAGCTTCAAATAGACCCCTCAGGAAACAGTTAGACTTGCAAGACGTAGGTTTAGACAATATGTTGAGAGATGTCCGATGCAAGAGTTACCCTCACAGGCCAAACAAGTTTCACTGTTTTTATATGGCCTCTTGAGCTCCAAACTACGCTCCTATGTATACTTGAAGGAACCCAGAACACTAGAGCAATGTGTAAGAATTTGTATAGACATTGAGGGCAACTTAGGAGACGATTTGGAACTCTCAAAGGTCTATAAAGATTCAGATTGTTCAGCTCTAGCATCCTCAAAGCTTTCTAGCTCGATAGAAGACCTAGTAGAAAAAGTGGCCCAGAAACTAGGAGTTTCTAGTAGACAGATGCCTAGGTTAACAACAAAGAAGTGTTGTTACACGTGTGGTGATGATCATATGGTGAATATGTGTCCCAATGTAACACAACCGCAAGCCAACCCTAGTGGCCAATACTGTACAATTGAGAGACAATACACGAATCACACAGCTCAGGACTGCCCATACAACAAACAAGTAGTACGACAAAATTACCCGCAAGCATACCCACAACCATGTAGATATCAAGGTCAATATAATGCTCAGCCTCATTACTATAGGCCTCCTTAGAACTATCCTTATCAAGTTCAACAGAGACCTCAACCTATTTTAGCTCAGCAGCCACCCACACCAGCTAATGTCATCTCAGTCAAATACGCTACTGCAGAAGAGAACCTCAATAGGGCTTTAGTGCCTTCTTCACCCCTGATCAGAAAAAGTGACCCTAAATCCAATATT
The DNA here is from genome assembly GCA_020310875.1 of Ceratopteris richardii. Lineage (NCBI taxonomy): Eukaryota > Viridiplantae > Streptophyta > Polypodiopsida > Polypodiales > Pteridaceae > Ceratopteris > Ceratopteris richardii. The sequence continues at coordinate 130,777,039 of CM035432.1, forward strand.
TTTGACTCTACTCATGTAGATAGTCCACCGGCATATTACACGAAGTCACCAGAACATGTGGAAGCATATCAGTACGATAATCCACCATTGAAACCTAGTTGGGAGCTAGATTATGCTAATGTGATGTATACCAACCCTAATCCGCGGCCCCAATTGAGACAGCTAAGACCATAGGGCCCTAGAGGACCATGCTTTAGATGCCAAGGAGATCATTTCATAAAGGATTTTCCACATCCTCCGATAGTAGGATAGTCACAATACTATAACATACAAGGTTTTTGTGCCGAGTGTGGTAAAGAGCATGTCATAAAAGATTGTCCCAAGAACCCTGCTAATGCTTCAAAAGTGACACCCATTAACGTGATAGGTATTGTACACAATGCAGATGGATCCAACCCTACATATGTGCCTATCCAAGCTATAACAAGAGCCCAGGTGCTCTTACAAAATCAACAGCTTAACCCAAAAAAAAAAAACCGAAACTAATGAAGTTGGAGAATCTAGCAGTAAAAAGACAAAATCATGGAAAGATTCTAGAGAAAGGATTAAGAGGAAGTGGAGTAAAAAGATAACTGAGTTGGAAGGAATTTTAAATGAATCTAGAGCCAAAATCCTAGAATTGACTTCTCAAGAATCTAATTAGGAGAATCTAGCTCAGAGATTAGGATCAGTTCTAGCGGAACCCATACCAGAAAACCTAGACATGATGTTTTGTGCATAGCATGCTAGATTGAAAGAAGGACCCTAGATAGCTAAAATGAGTAAGAATTACCCGAGAGCAGAACTAGAAATTGAGAGAACTAAACTTTGCATGAGGATGGTAGAATTAACACAAACCATGTTCGAAGCCTCTCATTATCTTAATTGGAATAACATGGCAAAACCCGAATTACACTTTCAAGGACTACTAGAGAGGTTATAATACTTGATCGATAGCAAGGAGAAAAAGAATCTGCATAGGAACCCTATTATCTCTGATACACAAGAAAGAAATGCACCATCCCTATCTCAAGTGTCCAATACAGAAGTTGAAGATCACCTGTCTTCCATACATAAGTATTCACACGAATTTCTAAGAGAAATTCAAGAAGAGAATTGGAGAAAAGAACAAGAAACCCATCCTCCTATTCAAGAAAAAGATGACTTGCAAGAACAATTTCCCCAAGACATCCCCTCTATTTATGATGATGTAGAGGAGGAATGAATGAGTGAACACACGGATTTTGAATCCAATTCTTTGCAAGAATTACCTCAGTTCATAGGACCTTGGGAAGCCAAGTCTATTAGCATGAGAGCACCCACGATAATAATGAGGAATGAAGAATCAGTAATCCCTAGAAACACGGAAGTGATAAAGAACACTAAAGTACAATGTCATCTCACTCTAGAGGAATTGTTGAAGGTTAAACCAGAATTGTGGAAGCATGTAGTAAATCAATTCCTTGATCTTTCTTCCCTCATAGATAGGATCACACAAGAAGCTACCAGAGATACCTGTAGAAAGAATTTGAGATGTAAGCGAAGGAGAGGAAGGTAGCACTTATCTTCCAATAACCCATCAGGGCTACACCACCAAAGCCATCTTAGATTCAGAAGCTGGAGTAGCCATCGCTACCACCGCTTTATGGAAACGTTAGGGTAAGCCAGCATTAAGACCCACTAGGATGAAGCTACAAATGGCTGACATACATATAGAAAAACCATTAGGCTTACTAGAAGGCATATCTCTCACCACTTGTGGTGTGGAGTTTGATCATAGTTTTGCCATTTGTGATTTTAGGAAAATCCATGCTTACGAGATGATTTTAGGATGACCATTCATGCGACAGTTGCAAATCGTACAAGATTGGGGAACTAATTCTTTGTACATGAAACATTTAGAAGTGACTACTAAATTCAATCTTAAAGACTATTCCCATCGAGATGTACCCCCAATACAATGGAATACCATCCATAAGACACAAGAAGAAAATCTCTACACTCATTGGAATCAGACCCCTCATGGTTGCACGAGGATACTCATCTATGGATGTGTAAAGTAGCAATACAAGAGGAAGAACGATTAGAAGCCAGAACTTTAGGTTCACAACGACATCCATGAACCCTTCAAGACCCAGCTTATGCACCTATAGTATTTCCAGGCGAGGAATTCGAGCCTCGCAGTTGGGTAGAAATCTTAGCCACGATGGACATAGCGGTGAATGAAGAACAATGGACCCCTCATTGTGATGAGGACAGGTATGATATTTCCATTTTTATGATTGAACATATCGAGGAAGACTTTATCCTAGAAGAATGCATAGAAGTGACCCAAGAACAAGACGAGAGTGATGACGAGGACCTAGAATCCATCAGCATGGAGCCCTTCTATTCTACTGAAGAGGAATATCTTTATTTTGTAGAATCCAAAACCCCTAAAGAAGAAAAGGAAAGTCAAATGGAACAACATGAAACATCCATAAGAGATACAGAGAGTAAACAAAAGAAGAGAAAGAAATCACCAAAGATAGAAGAAGAAGAAGAAGAACCACTCATGGGTACCAAAGAACTTCAAGAAGTATGAAATAGAAGATAGAAGAATCATGATACGAATGCCCAAAAGAAATGTTGATGTTGGAGAAGTATATGATAACCGAGAGAAAACCAAGAAAATCATAGTCACCATAGAAGGAGAAGAAGAAAAATGTACATACATTGGGCATGATTTGACGAATGAAGAAGAAGAAGAGTTAGTTGCCCTATTGCGAGAATATAGAGATGTGTTCGTGTGGAGTTACAAAGACTTGAAAGGAGTAGACCCAGATATATGCTCCCATAGAATCCCTATGACTCCAGAAGCAAAACCTACAAAACAGAAACCATACACTTACAATGATAACTATGCTACTAAGATTAAAGAAGAAATAGATCATTTGATAGAAGCAGGATTCATTTATGAAATTGAGCATATCGAATGGGTGTCCCCCATTGTGGTTGTGCCCAAGAAGAATGGAAAATTGCGTGTGTGTATTAACCTTAAGAAAGTTAATGCTGTCACGATTAGAGACAATTATCCTCTTCCTATCAGGAACATTTATTGGAAAGAGTTGCGGGCAAGGAAGTTTATAGCTTTCTTGATGGTTTCTCAGGCTATAATCAAGTAGCCATTGCTCCGGAAGATCAACACAAGATGGCTTTCGCCATAGAATGGGGCATATTTACATTTTGTGTAATGCCATTTGGGCTAACAAATGCACCCGCCACTTTCCAGCGACTCATGTGCCATGTTTTTAAGGAATTATTATATAAGAATTTGGAAGTCTATGTCGATGACATATGTACTCATTCAAATATGAGGCATACACATATCCCAGACCTAAGACAAGTATTTGACAAATGTCAAGAATACCAGGTTTGTTTGAACCCAAAAAAAAGCGTTTTCATGGTCAGACAAGGCAGAATTCTAGGACACATTGTGTCAAAAAATGGGATCTCTATAGATGAAGAAAAAGTGAAAGTAATTGCAGATCTACCTAGACCAAATAACGTAAAAGAGGTACAAGCCTTCATAGGTCATTGTGGTTATTACAAATGATTCATACACATGTATGCAATCATCGTCGAGCCTTTGTACTCTCTTTTGACCAAGTTTGAATGGAAAGATGAATGTGAAAATTCATTCAGTGAACTTAAATGATGCTTGGGCTTAGCACCTATATTAACAACCCCAGATTGGAGTAAGCCATTCCATGTACATGTGGATGCATCCAACTATGCCATATGATGTGTGTTGGCACAACCCACAAATGAAGGTAATGTAGATCTTCCCATAGCATATGAAAGCAGACAATTGAATGCAGCAGAAAGAAATTACACTACGGAATGAGAAGGAGTAGGAATGATCTATGCAGTAAATAAATTCAGACATTACTTATTGGCAAATAAGTTCAGGTTCTTTATAGATCATCTAACATTATTGTACTTAGTCAATAAGCCTTGTAATATAGGATGACTGATATGTTGGTTTCTATTGCTCATGGAGTATGACCTTGAAGTCGTAGTCAAGAAGGGAAGGGCACACCTCATAGATGACCACCTCTCAAGATTAACCATAGGAGAAGCTCCTTAAGGAATAGTGGATCAATTACCCGATGCATATTTGTTTAACCTTGAGATAGTACTAGAATAGGCTAAGTCGATTGTCCTTATTCACACATATGGACCCAAGAATCCTAGGATAAGGATCAAAGAAGGAGAGATTACCAAGTCACAAAGATATCAAATCATAGCAGGAAGTATATATAAACAAGATAATCAAAAGATTCTTGCTTGTTGTGTGGATGAATCAGAACATGTGAATTGGTTGCAATTAGCACACGTAGGTGCATTAAAGCAACATCATTCAAAACATCGTACCCTGCAAACTCTGCATAGACTAGGAGTGTATTGGCCTTCTATGGAAGCAGATGTCTACAAGTTGTGTAGAGAATGCCTTGTTTGTTGTGAAAGACCACCAGTAGAACATGCTATGTTATATCACATGTCTCTCACACGAGAATGGAGTGAACCTTTAGTGACATACTTGAGGATGAAAACATTCCCTCAAGGAATGACCTTAGCACGACAACGAAGTCTAGACCGGGAAGCTCAAGACTATTCACTCATTGGTGACAATCTATACAAACGAGGACAAGACAGATACATAAGACAGTGTGTTCATGAGAAGGATTATTTTAGCGTACTAGAGACTGCACAACAAGGTGTTGCAGGAGATCATTTTGGCCCCGATAGGATAATCAAGGCCATACTCTTTGTAGGATTATGGTGGCCCACTCTTCACATGGATGCACATACCTATGTTAAGAGATGTGATGTGTGCCAGAGGACTCAGTTTCCTACTTGTAGAGATGAAATGCCATTGAAACCCATGATGGGAGGACGTGCATTTTCTAAGTGGGGTATAGACTTTGTAGGACCCATTAACCCCCGTGCAAAAGGTACTCATGCTAAATACATCATGGTTGCGATAGATTATCTTACCAAATGGGTAGAGGCCAAGGCCACAAAAAAGAATGATGCACACACGATTGCAAAATTCTTATTTGAAAATGTCTTTACAAGATATGGATTGCTTATAGAGTTAGTGAGCGATCGAGGAACTCAATTTCTAAACCAAGTCATTGAATATTTGTTACAGGATTTTATGGTGATTCACAAGAAATCCGCATCATATCATCCTCAAGCCAATGGTCAAGCAGAAAGCACTAACAAGATCATTTGTAACGTACTGACAAAACTCGTGAACAACAAACATTCAGATTGGGACAAACACTTACACCACGTTGTTTGGGCATATCGAGTGGCCTACAAGACCGTACTCAATGCAAATCCCTTTCAGATGGTTTTTGGTCAGAATGTTGTGCTTCCTTTTGACTTCTTGATACCGACCCTTAAGATTGCACAAGAACATCAGTGGAGCAGTCATGAATTATCATCAAGAATAATGGACTTGGAACGATTAGGAGAAACCAGACTGAAAGCAGCAGCAAGCATATATGCAGCAAAGAAGCGATAGAAAGAATATTTCGATGCACATGTGAAAGATAAAGGCTTAAAAGAAGGAGATTTAGTCCTAGGATATACGCTGAAACAACATGCACGGAAGTTAGAAAAGCGAGGTTATGGACCTATGATCGTTAACAGACTCTCAACAAGTTGACCAGTACAATTATCCGCCCTAGAGGGAGACATAATGCTGAATTACATTAGTGGCTATAGAGTCAAGCTTTATTAGGAACCTCATACTGAGGATATGCTTAGACGAATCACGTTGGCAAAGGAACGTAAGGAGGAAGAAAATAGAATACGAGCGGAAGCTCAAGCAAAAGCTATAGAACGCATTAAGGGCATGAAGCTAAGAAGACAAGGACTAGGGAGGGAACATTATAACCATCTGCAAACAACACCCAGATACCCCACGGCCATGTGTCAAGCAAAGTCAACAACGCATCCTAGTATAGTGGATAGCAGACCATTCATTAGAGTCAGGCTAGAGCACAGCAACTCTTGCCATGAACTCAGGGCTTTAATTGATTCAGGTGCTGCGACTAGTGCGATTAGATGGTCCCACTTTTTAAGGACTCAAGAATAGAAATGAAGCCAATTGAGGCTTACCTCATAGGGCTAGGAGGCATGGAAACCCCTTGCATTGGTGAGGTGGACCTTCCTATCCTCATACATGATGTGACCATGACAGCGAAGCTACTAGTGTGCCATGACGATGACCTGATAGAACCCCTAATCCTTGGCCAAGATTGGCTATACGATCACTCAATGGACCTAAATCTTAGAGAAGGCTCCTTGCAGATTGGAACCTTAGACCAATGGCGAGTGATACTGCTTGAATTCCCTTACAACACTCCAATTGAGGTATGTAACCCTAGACCATATGAACTACATGCGAGGGAGGACCGGAAGATCTTTGGCCATATAAGTCATGTTATGTCTACCCAAACCCACGTGGGCTTGGTGTGGACAGTTGTCATTCAGAAGAACGTCAGCATGTTTTTCCCTCGTCTTCCTGCAAATTAGAAGGGTTCACCACCCAACATTTGGGTCAGGTGGGTTACATCATTGGTCAGGTGGATTGCATCAACAGACACATGGGTGCAATACCCGGTGGTGTCCATCCTTCCACACTTACTATGGACTGGCCTAGATTTATGGTACAAAACGAAGCACTTCCTAATGGGAAAGTTCCGCAAGTGTTGGAACTCCCTTCTTTTCCAAAGCAGAGTGTCCATTTGACCTCTCAACCCCAACCACGAAGGAGCCAACCACAACGAAGGAACCCAAACCGACGACCATACCAGATGACACAAAGAAGAAAGCAATATCAACATCACAAAGCAAGCATCACAAGACAAGTATGGGTGCCAAAAGGATAGAAACCATCGATAGTTTGCAGCAATGCAGACAAGGATAAGATGAAGTTTGAGCAAAATCAAAGGTAGTATCCAAAGTCTTGTCAACCTTCTTCGACAATTACAAAGACTTGATAGATTTGGATTATCAAGAAGTACCTAACAAATCGACCCACACCCACGCAGATTTGGGTACCCAAACAATGTATCATAGCTCAACCCTCAAGCCATGTAATATATACCCCTCAGAAATCTTTTCACCCCTCAATACCACCACATCCAATATCACCTTTTGTCCCTCAGAAGAAACATACCACCCTCTCAGCAACTCTTAGGAAGTGGATACCGAAACGTATCCAGTTGTCTCCTCAATACACGTCATCTAACATTACTCCCAACCTGACTAAACACTACCCTTGTAATAACTCATTCACAACTGAACGTTGTACACATTCACATACACTAACCCAACATCGCTTGTAATAACATCTCATCAAGATGCACTACAGACTCCCGCCACTAGATGAACCTCAACCCATAGATTGGGAAAAACTTGAAGCAGATCTTACCAGAGGTATTTGCATTTCAGAGCACACCCTCACTCACGACCTCCTACAAAATTATATCCGACTGACCCCACAACAAGGTTCTGTCGAGGACGATAGAAGCGAGAGGGAGGGGGGTGTTGGCAGTAGCCAGAGGCATAGACGATGCGGAAGTATGTGAAGGTGGAACACAACGAAGTAGTGGGGAGCCAAGCAAGTTATTTTTTCAAAAGAATTATGTTTTAAATTACTTTTCAAACTCTCAATAGTGATTTTCATCACTTTTGTACCATATGTAACATAGAAAACCCCCTTTTGTAATTAGTAGCTACATTTTGTGCAAGAAGAGGATTCCTCAAGCTTGAGGAGCTTAGGTAGAATAAGCCTACCAATTTTGGTTATTTTTAGATCCCGTTTACCCTTTCAAATAGCACCTAGAACCTATTTTTTAACCATGCGAGACAATAGATGTGAAACTGGTCAAAACTAGTCTAAAAACTATAAAAGGAGCTAGAGAGCTCATTTTTGAGGTTGGCTAGTGTGAGCTTAGAGCTATTTTGACCTTGTAATTGAGATCTTGAGTAATAGAGTCTATTTCCTACCTTCCATTGTGTCTTGCTTGTCTCTTACATGTGTGTGTATGTGTGTGTGCATCTCTATGCTTCTCACCTTCACTCTCACTACATCTCGCATTCACGATCTTCATATCACTCCTATCTCTTCCGGAGATTGACATTAAGGAGGTGGAGCTTCTTAACGTGGTACTTACCATTCTGCTAGAGCAACAAATGAACTTCCTAATGCTTACTTCTTCAACTTGGAAGTAGTTCCTAGTTGGGCTAAAACACTTGTGCCTATTCTTACCTTTGGACCTAAGAAGCCAATGACTAGAACAAAGCATGAAGAAATTGTCAAATCACAGTAATACAATATACTTTTAGGAAGTATCTACAAGCAAACAAATCAAATAATCTTAGCTTTATGTGTGGATGAGTAAGGGCATGATAAGCAGTTGCAATTAGCACATGTAGGTGCATTAGGGCAACACCATTCTAAAAACAAAACCCTATATACTTTGAAATGATTAGTCATGTATTGGCCAATCATTAACACCGGATTGGAGAAATCCTTTTGTTGACTTTATCAAGATGAAAAAATTCCCTCAAGAGATGAATTTAGTGTGAAGAAGGATTCTAGAGCAGGAGGCCCAAGACTACACAATCATTGGATATAATCTATATAAGCGAAGAAGAGGTGGACTTTAGAGCACATTGCTCACTTACACAAACACACACAGATATAGGGAGACATGTTGGTATTGTAAAGGGAACAAGGTCTCACCAGGTTTCTTAGAAAATACTAATATTCTCTTCTTATTCCGGTAGATCTATAAAGAGCATCATTTGTAGTAGTACACCATGACTAAATAAAAAACTAGTTCACAACCCATAGAAATTAGGAGCTTACCTATTAAGGATCATCCTAGTGAGTGGCCAGCCTAGTTCAAGCATTTAAGAGTGATATTAGTTAAAGATCCTCCTTAAAGTCAAACAAAATAGGTGAATACCCATTTACACTAGTTCAATGAGTTAGTTGGACCACTTGGAGACGCAACACATCTCTCAAAATCAAAGTGTCAATTCAACAATATTTGGGATAGCTTCTAGTATTTCTCTAGTGAATTTGAGAAATTTGAGAACAAAATGGAGCTATAAGCTATATGGTAGTGAGCTTGTTTAGTAGACTACTTCAGTGAACCTTTTCTCAAGCCAAACTTTATGAGGTGCTACTATTTGATTCACACTTCAGTGAACCTTTGTGATTCCTTCTCTATTACGCAATAATGAGATGAAGTGGTTCAAGCTCACCTTGAACCTGGTATGAGAAGCCCTCAACATGCAAGGTATGCACATTCCATCTGATAAGGAAACCCTAATACCAAAAACTATGAAGAATAGGAATATAGTAAAGCTTAAGGATATGGAAGCCATGACCCCTAATATATGAGTCCCACTTAGAATATGTATGTAACACTTGCCTTCCTGAGGCAAGATTGCTTCACCTAGCCTCATAAGCAATGGTTTAGTTTATATTTAGCAAAAACCACATGGCTAACCATCAACCTACCTCACGAATCATAGAACAACTTTATGTAGCAAATGTCAGATGGTTACAAAATCCTATGTTGAGTGGATGTTGTGCCATAACATGCATTATACATAAGTTTATGTCATATGATGTAGATATTGAGAGAGCCCTGACTTGGTCAAGGCTTCAATTATTCAAGAGTAGGCAAGTTTCAACTCTTCAACCAAAGAGGATGAGAGGAACAATTCCATGTGCACAACCACGAGGTGCAATCATGACTCGAGACATCTCACCAATAGATGAAAGAATTGTGCGGCCTTTCACGATCTGCATTCCTAGTCACAGCATACTTCCATAGCACAACCCTTGGCCCCAACTCTATCAACTGATTATGAATTCCAAGTACCTGTCAAATTAGATGAATTGGGTACCTTTGCCTTTGAGCAGCTTCATCAAGGTTTCTCATTAATATATATAGACATTGTATCCAAAATAGAATATGAAACAAAACAAAAGACAAAAAGACAAACAAAATAGAAGCACATGATAGAAGGACACATCCATTGGGAAGAAGAGCCACAAGCAACTAAAGAACAAGGAGAAGAAGATTAGGATAGAGAGGAAGAAGATGAAAAGGAGAGCTAACACACACGACAACTCTCAAGAGGTTATGCCAAACAATACAAGAGGTCGATGCCCAAAGTAGCCTCTTGAGCAAAGGAGTGGAATCATAGTGGAGCGATTGTTGGTAGTAGAGAACTTGGAGCCACAATCCATAGCTTCTTTATGTGCCTTATCTGAAGCCTTCGTTGTTGTCGATGCGATTGATCATATGTTATGAAGACCCCACGTACAATATGATGAATGAAGCATCAACATATGACAATGATTGGGTAAGAACATTCAATCCCACTTACTTTAGCAAAGGCAATCACATCTACTACTGTTACGACCAATGCCACCACCACCACACCATTAAACACTCTAGAAACCACCAGTATACAAAACCCTCCCATCTCACGAATGCCCATTCCCTCACCCATTAGGACCCCTGAACCCCATCCCACCACCACTAGAAGTAGTCACTCAAAATAAGGAACCCATTCTCCACACCTCTCCTCATTCACACCTTCGAAACAAAGATATAATGTTCATCACTGATACAATCACTACATTTCCCACCTTTACATTCTACAACCCCATTGCACAGTCATAACTTTTCTCTTCCATGGACAACCCATTACACCATAGTACCACCTTCATCTCCACTGACTTCATATATGAACCCATAATAGGTCATCTTGCTAGTCGACCAACATTCGCTTCACTCCCACCCACCCAACCATACTCATTTTCAATGCCCTAACCTTCCACTTTCTCCTCCCTATTCCAACCGCAACCACCCCAGCCTTTATTCTTGGATACACTTGGTGCCTCTTATAGCCAACAAGGTCCTATGTATTTATCCCCCTGACCCCTTGTTGGCATACAAAGCAATAAAGGAGTCATGCACAATACGGCAACAAGGCCAGATCATTTTTTCCCATAGATTATGTACAACCCAAGTGATTTTAATCACTACACAAACATTGTAAATCCCGTTTTTGGTAGATTAGACTCCATTTTGTACAAGCCGAGGAGTCCTCGAGCTTGAGGAGTATTAGAAGTACCATCGTACCAAATTTCATAATTTTTAGACTTCGTTTGAGCCCTCAAATAAGCCCTGGAACCTAATTTTTAACTAGGCCGGACACTAGGTCTGGACAGGGCCAAAAGCTAGTCAAAAACTATAAAAAGAGCTAGAGAGCTCATTTTTGGAGGTTAGATTGTAATTGAAACGAATTTGTAAAGAGCATTTTGAAAGTAATCTAAAAGCTCCATTGATTCTCACTCTTTGTCTTACTGTGTGTGCGCATGTGTGTGTATGTGTGTGCATGCTAGTGTGCTTCTCACTCACGCACTTGTGCCGCCACTAGCTCGAGGTCTTCATACCATCCTCACGTCTTCCCGGATTGACATTAAAGGAGGTGCTACGCATCACTGAGCTACACCAAATTTTGGCGCCGTTGCCGGGGATCGAGCTTTGAGGACGAGCGTGTGATGGTAAGACGTAGCGTTGACGCGTTGGAGTGGTAGGTATTTTCTTCACTCTCATCGAATTTCTTTTACTTTCTTCACCATCTTCATCACCATCATCATCATCCCCATCTCCCACCTCCATCTCCATCATCGCAAAAATTTCAGTTTTTGACTATATCCCCATCTCCACCTCATTTCCCTCATTTCACTTGTGAGAGAGAGCGAGAGAGCGAATTTGCATGCGCTGTTTTTGCATGTTTCTTGAGCTATTTTGCAGGTTTTTTGCTGTACCATCATCCCCAGCAGTGTGCGCAGGTACGACAGGCTCTACACAGGTCCCGGGACGACAGCCTCTGTCTATCGCGACAGACAGAAAATCTTAACATTTTGTGAATGCATGTTTATCATTGTAACCTACACCTTGAGGGCACTCTAGATCACTAGAAGTTTTTCAAAAATTTGCATTTTTTCAGTCTATCGCGACAGACACCGTCTATCGCGACAGACACTGTCTATCGCGACAGACACCGTCTATCGCGACAGACAGAAACCCGCGACAGACACCGTCTATCGCGACAGACAGAAACCCGCGACAGACACCGTCTATCGCGACAGACACCGTCTATCGCGACAGACCGAATTTCACGACAGACAGCGTCTATCGCGACAGACAGAAATCCACGATAGACACCGTCTATCGCGACAGACACCGTCTATCGCGACAGACAGAAATCCGCGACAGACACCGTCTATCGCGACAGACCGAATTTCACGACAGACAGCGTCTATCGCGACAGACACCGTCTATCGCGACAGACAGAATTTCACGATAGACACCGTCTATCGCGATAGACACCGTCTATCGCGACAGACAGAAATCCGCGACAGATACCGTCTATCGCGACAGACACCGTCTATCGCGACAGACAGAATTTCACGATAGACACCGTCTATCGCGACAGACACCGTCTATCGCGACAGACAGCCCCCACGATAGATTGTGTCTATCGCGACAGACACCGTCTATCGCGATAGACAGACATTTTCGGCAAAAAATTAAGGTGTGAATTTTTGGAAATTTAGGCTAAATTTTGGGCATATTTGCACTTTCATGTACTCATATACTTACGAAGGCCTTAGAAAATGCATTAAAATCCCCGAAAGGTTCTGTCTGTCTAGTAACCCCCTAAACCCTGAACGGTCATAACTTTTTCATACGAAATCCATTTTCTGAGCTCTAGGGCTTGTCGGAAAGCTCGTGACATATACTACACGCCCTCAACTGTTTTTTATAAGAATAACGCGTTGATTTTCAGATAGGATATTTGGAAGTTGACACACTGAGGGGTAGGAACACCAAGGGAGCTCTAGAGTAAATTTCTAACAATGCAAAAGGGGGAACAAGGGTCATTAAAAAAGTGTCTGAAATAAATTGTCTGTCAATTGAAAGATCTACTTGGAGCTAATCTTGGGATTTATGCAGGCCTATTGAGAAGCAATTGAGAGTATCCAAGCAAGGGTGTGGCACACGCTTGAGAATCAACTTCTCGAGCACTAAAGAGCAAGGTTCGGCAAGAAAGGTCGGAATATTCTCAACTCCTCTTCGTCAATTCCTAGCCTAGGCTAAGAGCGATTAGAAGTAGGAGTAAGTCAGGGCGACGATAGGCCACTATCAAGTTGAAGACTACCTAAAAACTCAAGTTCAAGCTAAAAACTTAATCTCTGTACTGTCGACAACATAAAGGAAAGAACCTAACGTGGAACGATCAACCTGAAAGTACGGAGAACATTCAAGTATTCCTGACGACGTAATAACAGATAAGACTTTAAACACGAGGAATAACTAAAAAGAATCAAGTGACTGGTACCAATTGAGCGGCAACGAGGTTGTACTCTGGAAAAAATTTGGGGCTAATCAGATAGGCATATGAACCTTAGATCAGGACGACACCTAGTAAGAGAGAGACAAAGCCTTAGATCTTCAGAGGCTAGTGTCAACCACACTGCTAGGTCCTGGGCCCAGCAGTTGAGTCACCACTCTCATTACCCTAGCTCGGATACCAGTGAATCAGGGATGTCTCAAGGCATGGATAGACCTACGGGAAGTTCAGGTATGCCTTACTTGTACAGGGTGGAAGGCCCTTACAAAACACAGTTGGAATACCTTAGGACCAACCGATTAGGTGCGAGCATCTATGAGGACGGCCTAGGAAGATCTGTGGTCCAGATTAAAAACCCTGACCAATCCATAGGACTAGAGCACCCAGCTGTCAAGTTTGAAAACGGTGCATACCTGGACAAGGAAGGAACCATATACGTAGTCACCAGTCATCCAGATAGGACAGATGAATTTGGAAATGTAATTTCAGAAGCGGACTTAGGTGACTTGGAACAAGGAAACATGGGAGTGGAACCTAGAACCCCTCGAGGTAAATCAGTTCTCACTAGGATTATCACGCCTGAATGGGTCCCCCAAGACAACAAGAGCATAGAGTTGCTCCTCAATCGAGAAACTGATGAAGCCTTTTGGAGGTATAAGTCTAATCAGCCAACAGACATAGGAAATATCATGATCTATGAGTTTAAGGATCCGGACAGCCCAGGTAGAGTGACTTACTTAGATCATGCTTCAGAACGGATCTTTGGGGTGACTGAAAATGATAGACATGCCTACACTTGGAAGGGCGAATTTATTTTCCCCCAACCTAGATCAAATGTATCCTATGGTCACCCTGGGGCTGGAACTTCCCAAGCTCATGGTACGCAAAGAGACAGAAGTAGAGATAGACCGGAAGTAAGTTTTGCCAACCCAGTGGGCAGAGAAAGAACGAGAACCGAGACGAATAGGGTAGAACCCGAGATGCATAGAGCCCACAGGAACCAAAGAAATGTAGATGGATTCCCTCTGCCGAGACCTAGGGAGCACACAAGAACTTTGAGACCCACCCAGCTAGTTAAGTCCATGAAGAATTACTTTGACGGCACAGGAGATCCCTATGATCATGTGGCGGAGTTCAAGCAAGTCTTGAGAGCCGAACAAGTTGAGGATCTATTCACGCAGTACAATGCCTTCGGTCTAACCCTGAGGAATACGGCACTTACATGGTTTCAACCATTGGATGAGCGCCAGTTCAGGAGCATAGACCAACTCCTAGAAGCATTTATTATTGAGTTCTCCAAGAGTGGCATAAGGCACAACACCTCCTCACTGATTCACAGCTTCAAACAAACCCCTCAAGAGACTGTGAGACTTGCCGGAAGAAGATTTAGACAATATCTTGAAAGGTGCCCTATTTCGGAGCTACCCACATCTGCTAAACAAGTAGCCTTATTCCTTGACGGATTGTTGAGTCCAAAATTGAGATCCTATGTGTATCTGAAAGACCCTAGGACTATAGAAGAGTGTGTACGTATGTGCATTGACATTGAAGATAACCTAGGAGAAGAGCTAGAGCTGTCCAAAATTTACAAAGATTCAGATAGTGCATCTAGTCAATCTTCCACACAAGCCACATCAATTGAGGAACTGGCCGAAAAAGTAGCTCAGAAATTAGGTGTGACTAGCAAACAAATTCCAAGGTTTGCTCCTGTGAAAAGGTGCTATACATGCGGTGGTGACCATATGGCGAACGTCTGTCCCATTATGGCTCAACCCCAAGTAAACCCTAGTAGCCAGTACTGCACCATAGAACGGAGATACACCAACCACACCGCACAAGACTGCCCATACAACAAGCAAGCGGTTAGGCAACCCTACCCTCAGCCCTACCAACAAGGCAGATACCAGAACCAGTACCCTCCACAACCATATGGCAGGCCACAACAAAATTTCCAACCTCAATATCAAAACCAACAAAGGCCTCAGCCTGTGCTAGCACAACAACCCCCTGCCCCAGCTAATGTGATTCCGGTAAAGTATACTGCTGCAGAAGAGAACCTGAATAGAGCTATAGTTCCTGTAACATCCTTGATCTCTGAAAATGACCCAAGTGACCATAGTTTTGATTCTACCCATGTGGATAGCCCCCAGGCTTACTACATGCAGTCCCCAGAACATGGAGAGTCCTACTATGGTGAAGAGCCGAACGAACCTAGTTGGGAGTCAGATTACACGAACATCATGTATACAAACCCCAACCCTAGACCTCAACCTAGGCAAGTACGACCACCATTTCCTAGAGGACCGTGCTACAGATGCCAAGGAGATCACCTCATTCGTGATTGTCCCTTGCCTCCACCTACGCAAACCCAGTCGGTGACGATCCAAGGCTTCTGCCAAGATTGCGGAAAAGAGCATCTCTTACGAGATTGCCCAAAGAACCCCAATAGCATGCCAAAAATCACCCCTATCAACGTTGTTGGGTTAGTGGTAGACTCCTCAGGAAGCGTCACTTCCACTGCACCAGTACAGGTAGTCACTAGGGCTCAGGCATTGCAGCAAAACCAAGGGGTAGGCCAGGAAAAGAGCCTAGATGCTAGCGATACTGAGAGCCAAAATAAAAAGAGAACAAGAGCTTGGAAAGATAGCCGCGAACGCATGAAAAGGCAATGGGCAAAGAAGATGAGTGAACTTGAGGAAAGTCTACGAGAAACCAAGGCTAAAATCATAGAGATCACGTCTCAACCGCACTCTCACACATTCCCACCGCTACCATCCCCATCACCCTCCATCCCTTCACCCTCTAAGACAGCCCACGCAACCCACCCACCACCCCAAACAGGATCAGTATTAGCTGATCCCACTCCCGAAGACATAGACATGATGCTTAAGGCATATCAGGCCAGAATCCAAGAAGGGCCAAACGTCACGGATCATGACAAGTGCTATCCTAGAGCTGACCTAGAGATAGAAAGAACCAAACTATGCGCGAAAATGGTCGCATTGGCACAGACTATGTTTGAAGCCAGTCGCCTTTTCAATTACTCAGGCTCAGCCAAAACGCAATTACACTTGGATGGATTCCTAGAGAAGTTAGAGAGGATAATTGCAAGATCTGACAAGGAAGAAAAAAATCAAGACCAAGAAAAAGCAAGCAAAAACAGGAATCAGTCCCAATCAGAAGTGTATGTGGCCAATGCCCCTAAACCGGACAACTTCCCCTCCGTAGAAAGAATAGAGAGGCCAATAGCACAGCCAGAAAAGGAATCTACCCCTCAAAGAAAGGGAAGGGCAAGAGAACGGGTAAGCCAGCCTCTTCAGGAAGCCCGTGGGCCTCCTCAAGAAGCTTATATTCCCCCCCAAAGGGCAGATGAGCCCCCCTCGAAAGCTCAAGTACCTCCACAGGTTGCCTACATTCCTTCTCAGGGAATGTGTGAGCCTGTTCGGAAAAGTAATAGAATAAGTAATCCTCCCCAAGAAGCTTGTGCTCCAGCCATTTGCGAGAACGAGGAGAGAGTCAACAATAGAATCAGCCCTCCTTCACAGGTTGCTTATGCGCCCAATTCTACGGAGCCAGACACTTCTTCTTCTATGAATCGGTTTGCACCAGACTTCCTACGAGAGATTCAAGAAGACAAATGGGATAACGAAAGCGAGGTCGCCCCTCCTTTTGAACTTGTGGACGATGCACACGACCAATTCCCACAAGACATCCCATCTATTTACGGGGAGCATGAGAGTGTTCAGTCTCACGAGAGATTAGACTTTGAGTCTAATTCCATACAAGAGCTACCCCACTTCACAGGCCCATGGGAAGCAAAGTCCACATGTATGAGAGCACCCACAGTCATGGTAAGGAACGACGACTCAGTCATTCCTAGGAACACAGAGGTAGTGAAGAACACTAATGTGCAGTGTAATCTCAGGTTAGAAGAGCTACTCAAGGTTAGACCTGAATTATGGAAACATGTAGCCAAACAAGTACCAGAGATAGCAAAACCTCGTTCCCAGGTAGGATCCCATAGGACAGTGCCAGAAATTCCCTTGGATAAGATCGGGGATATGTGTGAAGGTGAAGAAGGGAACACCTATCTTCCCATCACCTACCAGGACTACACCACGAAGGCAATTTTGGACTCAGGTGCAGGAGTTGCAATTGCCACTACCTCCTTATGGAAGCGTTGGGGCAAGCCAGCACTCAGGCCAACGAGGATGAAATTGCAAATGGCCGATGGTCACATAGAGAGACCCCTAGGATTGCTGGAAGGAATAACTCTCACCACTTGTGGTGTCGAGTTTGAACATACCTTTGCCATATGTGACTTCAGCAAAAATCATGCCTATGAGATGATTTTAGGAAGACCATTCATGCGACAGTTGCAAGTGGTACAGGATTGGGGGACCAATTCTTTGTACCTGCAGCACTTAGGTGTTACAACCAAAGTCAATCTCAAGGATTATTCTCATAGAGATGTCCCTCCTATCCAATGGAATCCCATCCATAGAGCCAAAGATGATACAGAATCGGTGCATTCCATAGAGTCTGGATCCTCATGGATGCATGAAGATACTCACTTATGGATGTGCAAGGTAGCAGTAGAAGAAGAGAAGAGAGAGAAAGCCAGAGAGGTAGGTGTGAACGAAACTCATAGACCCATTCAAGACCCAGCCTATGCACCTGTAGTTTTTCCAGACGAAGAATTTGAACCTCACGGTTGGGCAGAAATCTTAGCAACAATGGACGTAGCCATCAATGAAGAACAATGGACACCTCACTGTGATGAGGATGGCTATGACATTTCAGTCTTCTCCATAGAGCCAATCATGGGAGAGGCAGTTTTAGAAGAATGCGAACCTAGCCCTGATGCATTTGAGGATGCAAGTGACTCCGATCTAGAGTCAATCATTATGGACCCACCATTTGCATCAGATGAAGAATACTTCCATGAAGTAGAATTTCAACCCCAGAGGCATGGAGAGGTTACAACTAATGTAAGATTAACAACACATATGACCTCGAAGGAAGAAGGAAAGAAACGAAGAAAGAAAGAAGTTTTACCAGAAGAGGAAGAATCTTTGTTTGAGGTCCCAGAAAATTTTAAGAAGTACGAGATAGATGACAGGAGAGTCATGATAAGAATGCCTAAACGAGAGGCACAATCAGGAGAGGCCTATGATAACAAAGAAACCACCAAGAAAATAGTAGTGGCCATAGAAGAAGGAGAGGAGAGATGCACGTATATAGGTCATGACCTAACAGAAGAAGAAGAGTACGAATTGATAACCTTGCTAAGAGAATACAGAGATGTATTCGCTTGGAGTTACAAGGATTTGAAAGGTGTTGACCCGGACATATGCTCGCACACCATCCCCATGACCTCAGATGCCAAACCCTCTAAGCAAAAGCCTTATACATATAACGATAATTACGCTGCTAAGATCAAGGAAGAGATAGATAGATTGGTTGAAGCTGGATTTATCTACGAAATTGAGCACACCGAATGGGTATCCCCCATCGTAGTGGTGCCCAAGAAGAATGGCAAGCTGCGTGTGTGCATTAACTTGAAAAAGGTTAATGCCGCCACGATTCGAGATAACTATCCGCTTCCCATCACAGAGCATCTCTTAGAAAGAGTGGCAGGCAAGGAAGTGTACAGCTTCCTTGATGGATTTTCGGGCTACAACCAAGTAGCCATTTGGGCTTACCAATGCACCAGCCACCTTCCAGAGGCTGATGTGCCATGTGTTTAAGGAGTTCCTGAGGAAGAGTTTAGAAGTCTACGTTGACGATCTCTGTGCTCATTCCAATGTTAGGCAAACCCATATTCCTGAACTCAAACAAATCTTTGACAAATGTAGAGAATATCAAGTCTGCCTGAACCCCGAAAAGTGTGTTTTTATGGTCAGGCAAGGCAAGATCCTAGGACATATCGTGTCAAAGAATGGCATATCTACTGACGAAGAAAAAGTGAGAGCCATAGCGGAGCTACCTAGGCCAAAGAATGTCAAGGAAGTACAAGCTTTCATGGGGCATTGCGGTTATTATCGACGATTTATACACATGTATGCTGTCATTGCAAAGCCCATGTATGGACTATTGACAAACTTTGAGTGGACGGATGAATGTGAGAATTCCTTCCAAGAACTTAAACGAAGATTATGTTCAGCACCAATCTTGACCACACCAGATTGGAATAAGCCATTCCATGTTCATGTGGATGCATCCAATTACGCTATTGGATGTGTGCTTGCACAACCTACTGGTGAAGGTAATATGGATCTTCCAATTGCCTATGCCAGTAGACAATTGAATGCGGCTGAACGGAATTACACCACTACAGAGCGCGAAGGATTAGGCATGGTGTATGCAGTTAAGAAATTTAGACACTATTTGCTTGCAAATAAGTTTAAATTTTTTACTGATCATCAGGCATTGTTGTACCTAGTAAACAAGCCATGCAATACAGGTAGATTAGTAAGATGGTTTCTCTTGCTAATGGAATACGAATTTGAGGTCGTGGTAAGGAAAGGTAGGACTCATTTGAGAGCCGATCATCTCTCTAGGCTCACATCGGGAGAAGCCCCACAAGGAGTGTCAGATGACCTTCCTGATGCTTACTTGTTTAATTTGGAAGTTATACCGCAGTGGGCCAAGCCAATAGTACCAGTATTGACATACGGGCCTAATCATCCAGTGGTGAACACACGGAATAGAGAGATCGTAAAAGCCCAAAAGTACCATATCATGGCAGGAAGCATGTACAAGCACACAGATCAAGGGATCTTGGCTTGTTGCGTAGAAGAGGATGAGTACGCTAAATGGTTGCAATTAGCACATGTAGGTGCGTTAGAGCAACACCATTCAAAGCAAAGAACTTTGCAGACTCTAAAGAGATTCGGAGTGCATTGGCCAACTATGGAAGCGGATGTCCAAAAGTTGTGCAAGGAATGCCCAATCTGTTGCACTAAACAACCGGTGGAACATGCCACTCTCTATCAAGTATCCATTGCGCCAGATTGGAGCGAACCACTAGTATCATTCCTGAGGACAAACACATTCCCTCCAGACATGACTCTGGCTAGGAAAAGGAGTTTAGAACAAGAAGCTTTGGATTACTCACTCATAGGTGATAATCTATATAAGCGCGGTAAAGATGGTTACCTGAGGTTATGTGTCCATGAAAGTGAATATCTCAAGATCTTGGAAACTGCTCACCAAGGGGTAGCAGGAGGACACTTTGGACCAGATCGGGTGATCAAGGCAATAATGTTTGCGGGCTTCTGGTGGCCTACCCTTCACATGGATGCACATACCTATGTGAAACGGTGTGATGTCTGTCAAAGGACTCAGTATCCTATACGCAAAGATGAGATGCCACTGAAACCTATGATGGGTGGACGTGCATTCTCTAAGTGGGGAATAGACTTCATAGGTCCTATTAATCCCCCAGCTAAAGGTTCTCATGCGGAATACATCATTGTGGCAACAGATTATCTCACCAAGTGGGTTGAGGTAAAAGCTACAACCAAGAACGATGCTCAAACAACTGCCAAATTCTTGTTTGAGAATGTATTCACAAGATACGGGCTACCTATAGAGCTTGTAAGTGATAGAGGCACTCATTTCTTGAACGAAGTGATTGAAAATCTACTCCAAGAATTCTTGGTAATACACAAGAAGTCTGCCCCATATCACCCTCAAGCTAATGGTCAAGCTGAGAGCACTAATAAGATTTTATGCAATGTACTGACGAAATTAGTGAACACTAAACGCTCTGATTGGGACAAACAGCTACACCATGCTGTTTGGGCATACCGAGTGGCCTACAAAACGGTACTCCAAGCCACTCCCTTCCAGATGGTTTTCGGCCAAAACGCTGTGCTACCCTTGGACTTCTTGATCCCTACATTGAAAGTAGCACAAGAGCACGAATGGACAGGTCATGAGCTCTCCTCTAGGATCTTTGACCTTGAACGATTAGGGGAAACAAGACTGAGAGCCGCTGCAGGAATATATGCAGCCAAGAAGAGACAGAAGGCATATTTTGATGCCCATGTGAAGGATAAGGGCTTGAAAACAGGAGATCTAGTTTTAGTCTATACACTGAAACAACACGCAAGGAAGCTAGAGAAGAGAGGCTACGGACCTATGATCATCAATAGGATCTCCACAAGTGGAGCAGTACAATTGGCCACATTAGAGGGTGATGTTCTCCCAAATTATATTAGCGGTTGCAGAGTCAAGTTGTATCAGGAACCCCTCACGGAGGAAATGCTCAGTCGACTCAACACTGCTAAGAAACGCAAAGAGGAAGAAAAGCGAGTTCGAGAAGAAGCTCAAGCTGAAGCTTTGGAACGCATCAGAAGGATGAAATTACGAAGGCAAGGTAGAGATCAGCCTGGAGCGAATGACTATGCAGACCAAGGATTTCCTATGGCCATGTGTGAAGTCGCAGGAACAAGCTCGCATAGGATAATTGATAGACGTCCTTTCGTAACCTTAGATATAGGACAAGGAAAGAGTGCAAGGACCGTAAGAGCCTTGATTGACTCAGGTGCAGCCACTAGTGCTGTTAAATTGTCTTACTGCCAAGAATTACAATTGACTGTCAATCCTGTGGAAGCATATCTTATAGGATTGGGAGGAGTGGAAACCCCTTGCATGGGCGAGGCGGAACTTCCCCTTTACATTCATGATGAGGCAATGACAGTTAAAGTACTGGTGTGTCAAGATGAGGATCTCACTGAACCTCTAGTCTTGGGTCAAGATTGGATCTATGACCAAGCAATTAACTTAAACCTAAGAAGTGGACTTCTCCAGGTTTGGGTCAATCATAGTCGAGTTACAGTAGAATTAGACAATGGAGCACTCAAGGAACTAGGAAAGGCACAGACTCCTGGTCCTTCCAGGGGTACACATGAAGATGACCATGCTGTTCTTGTTCAAAACCCTGTGTTGCAGAGGAATGATATTTGCAAAAAAGGAGTCAGGGATGCAACGGAACTCCCTTCTTTTCCAAAGGCCAGAAGGAGGCAGCAACCAAAGGCGGATCACAAGCAGAAGAAGCCGAGTACTACCTATGTCCGAGATCAAAAGTACCTGCGCAGCAGAATGTCCCAGAAACTAAACCAGGTGTGGGTGCGGAAAGGCGAACGACCGGGTGCACCACCGTCAACTACACGGGCAAAGCCTCTTATTAGTAACCAACAACACGACGCTAATAAGAAGTCTGTCAGAAATTCTTCTGCTAAAGTAAAATCTATTTGGGTGCCCAAGAAGTCGATGAAGGCAAGCCCACAATCTAGACAAATTTGGGTGCCTAAGGCTTGCTTGAGGGCACAAGTAGTTACGCCAAGGCCACAACCTATGCAGCATAACCCATCTACGAGTACAACCAGTATTCCCTCGTGCTCAACACTTAGGAACACACCAAGACCCATGAGCATGCATGTAATCACTTATAAGTGGGTCCCTAAAAGGCCCCATTCCCAAACAGCGACACCGACACAGCTCTCTGGAGTCTCTACGAAACCGAAAGCAAAGCCCATCCACTGCATTTGGCAGTCTAAGATCTGTGATAAACCCCCCGACCCCGATTTGTAAATTCACCCCACTTACTAACGGCATTAGTCTCCTAGGAATACACAAACGTTAACTACACTCACTGTCTTCGTGCACTTACTAACCACTAACTCACCATATACCTCATGTTAATGTTGTAACGGGGACAGCAACGGATTTAGTCTGTCCATTACGATGTTAACACATGCTTCTATATTCTCACAGAATCAGAAGGCAAGTAGTAAAATGGCAGAAGCGACAGGTTCGGGCTCACAAGTAGGGATACTTACTGCAGGAATTGATGTGGATAGCCTACCTGTGGACGTGCCCCCGACTGAACGACCAGTGGAGATGCAACACCTTCAGCAACTCCCGGTGCCAGACCCACCTACAGGAATCACGGAAAGAGTCCATGCCAACTCTCATTGGTTCAATGGCATGCCCGGTCCATTAGGAGAGGCTAAGTATATCTGGGAGTCTAAATGCGAGTATGACAGATCATGGGTGCGTTTCCAATTTTTCTCCAAGGAGTTCGAGACTTTACAGAACACCGAAGACCTCCAGATCATATGGCAACGAGCAGGGTTGGCGGAATATTTTGAAGCCCCACTACCTAAACCCGACCTCCTCCGATGTTACTATCTGGTCTCTACATTACAAGCTCATGAAGATAAGGACCAACCCGGATCATTTGTTCTCCCCTCATTGCTGGGCAACAACGAGTTGAAGAGGTTTGAACTTACTGTGGAGCTAGTGAGTGATGCTTTAAAGATGCATGGCACGCATGTACCCTCAGAAAAGGATGCTCTCGTTCCCAACAACATGAAGGACAGGAAAGTAGTGAAGCTGAAAGACATGGCAGCCCTCACCCCAAATGTGTCCATCCCTCTCCGCATGTGCATGCAACATTTCGCCTTCCCCGGTCAAGACCGATTCACGCAACCACACAAGAAGATCTGGTTTGCTCTCTACTTGGCGGAAGCAGGTGCGCTACCTATTAAGCTACCAGTGTGGATTATAGATCAGTTGTATGAAGCGAACAAACGGGCTTCTAGGAAATTAGTGGTGAACGGATGCTGTGCACTCACACGCATCATTTACCGATGCTTGGCATATGATGTCCCCATTGAGCGTGCCTTAACTTGGGCACAATTACAAATGTTTAAAAGGCTCAAGACATCCACACATCAGTCCAAGCGCATGAGGGGCGCGATTCCGTGTGTCCAGACAAGGGAAGTCCTGACTACTCCTGAGGCATCACCATTAAGAGAGGGCACTGTACCTCCTTTTACCATTAGGATACCCAGGTCGGAATCTGACACTACGACACAACCCACCCCATCGGCTCCTCCGGTTACACCTGAATTCGAGTTTGCTGCCACTGGAGAGGCTGAAGGACTGGACCCCCAGGATTTCGAAGCATTCCTACAAAGCACACAATTCTCTGACGTGGAGTTTTATTCAGAGGCAGAGGAGCAGGGCACATCCTCGCGGAGAAGAAGAAAGTCTACAGACGGTAGACATGTCCATTGGAGTGACGCTCAGCAAAGTCAACAACACGGACAACCGGAAGAAGAAGAAGCATATGAAGAAGAGACCACTGAAGCCCCAGCATATACAGCAGAACTCCGAAGGCTGTATCAGATTATGGAAAGAGTGCGATCGCAGCAGTTACTCACTGAACAGAGCAGCAGAGTACTTATGACTCAGTTGTTGGAAGAAGCGGGAGTTGACTCTGAGTACAGGGAAGGTCTCTTATTGATGGCAGAAACATATGGAGTTGTAGAAGCTGTGCGCACTGCCATTCAGAGGCCTTCAGTTCAATATGACCCACGAAGGTTCCAGACACGGCCTCGCTCAGGTAAAAATATCCAAATTCCCGTTACAGTTGCAGAGGAGCCAACTACTACACCAACCTCCCAAACAGCTAGTCAACAGCACCCCGCCACCCATGAGGAGTCCACCGAACCACTACCACCTACTCCCCCACCATCGCCTCCGAGAACAGAGACAGTGGAAATCCCATCGACCACTCAACCCACTGACCCAACCTTCATCTTTCGTACTCCCATCTCTAGTGCCACCCTATTCTCTACCACTGATAACCCGACCTTTGAAGCAAACCCCATCACTACACAACCCACCGAAACCCTTCCCGAGCCTGCCCGAGGACAACCATCCCCAATGCCTTCAGCCACGGGTCATCCTGACCCCAGATCCACATTCATGGGTTTCCCTACTACCATGCCACCCTTTCCACCCTCCTCAAATTTACGACCCCAACCCCCGATATCCCTCTCTCCATTTCTACAATCCCTCCAGGACATCTTTGCTAGGGCTTTTCAACCAGGCCCTCAACCATTCCCTGTCTTTTCAGCTCCCCACCCCACTTCACACCTATTCACCACTTCCACACACACACCACCTACCATACCAGTGTATATGGCAGGCCCCACACTAACACCCACTCCTGAAGGTATGGACATTTCACCACCCACGGCACCTCCACCCACGGTTTCACCTCCTCCCATTCCCCCTCCACCAATTTCACCCACACACACAACTTTCGTAGACACATCATTCACTGTCTCCCTTCCCCAATTCCCTTCCCATGCATCTTCCACAGTAAACACCCCCCACTCATCTATAGGTAATGCATTGGACACCATGTTGGCTTGTATATCAAATTTAAGAACAGATTACATTCAGCTCCAGCAACAAAACGCACGCCTGCAAGAGCACTCAGCGACACTACAGCTCCGCCTTGCGGTACTAGAAGAGGAGAATGCTCGCCTCCACACACAGTTCCAAACCCTCCAAGACGCCCATAATATATTGGAAGTACAGCTACAGAACGTAGATCAGGAAGCAGTGCAGGTGGTAGAAAGTCACCTACGGACACAACTGGAACGCAACTCAAAACTTCAGCGAAATATGGCGCTACTTAAACGCCATCTTGCGACTGCTCAGGAAGAGAACAGACGTCTGCAAATTCAAAATCAAGAGAACCTTGAGGCAGCTATTGAGAGCACACCGGGGGCACCCATCAGCCCATCCAAGTTTCAAGCAGTGACCCCCGGATTATATTGGAAGATTATGCCATGCTACTCGAAGCACATGATAAGCTATCGGAGGAGCTAGGACAACTGAAGCAGGAACACCAACAAGGCCCAACAGCTGCCCCTCCAACCACCCCCTCTGCAGCTTCGCTTCCCTCCGACGCAGAGGCCATAAAAGATCTCCAGCAACAGGTAACTGAATTGCAGACACGCCTACTACAATATGAGAGGCCATCTTCCCCTCCGGAGGCTCCCACGGACGAAGAAGTTGTGCAAATTCCTGTGGAACAAACGTTTGATGAAGAATATGATCCGCAACCATTCCCAGGAGGCCAACAAACAGAAGAAGCGCAGGACACGTTCGAGGCACCACGGCCGCCATGGTTACGACAAGTGGAGGAAATAGGGACCTCGCATGAAGAGCGCACCATAGTGCAAAATCAGGCTATGAGGGTCATAGAGGAGACTGTTTTACAATCAGATTACTTCAAGAACTTGTCATCGAGACGCCTGATTCTCTCATCGGAACTCCAGTACAGGCCATATTATATTATCTTGGCTGATTATAATGCAGAAATACAAAGAGTCACGGGTCAGATTCCTACTTTTGCGACCCAATTTCAACCCGAAGACCTTCCTCCAGAGGTGCGAAAAGGCAAGATTCGTCAACCAACATGGCGGCAGAAACTTTTAGAGACTTATCCAGAAATGCTACGCACATGGAACAACGCGCCGTTGCACCTCCTGTACAACCCATGCTACGGTCCAGTCCCCCGCCGCAGGTCGTGGAAGGCATTTAATATCAAGGTACAGAACAATGCGCAATGCAAGGAATGGCTGAACTACCCGTACATAGCGCCACCACAAGGACCACCATCGGTAGCATATATGATGGGGACCATTCGCCACTGGATGCCGCGCTTGAAGCCCATGCAAGATGTAGCAGCGCAAATGATGCTTAAAATCTTAGATATGATGCAAGTGGTGCTGAAGACCTTTAGAAATGCAGCCGCACCACAGGTACGCCTTCCGGGGTTTAGCAATGGAAATTACGACTTGGTGTATGACATGAGCACCACCCCCAGTATCCGTGTGGCTTACGCTTGGCATGCACGCATCAAATACCTCCCTGCCTGCTACAAACAGACCTTCGAAGAAATGTTCAGATCAGGGTTCTGGGAGTACCACTCGGAGATTTTCGCGCCAAAGCCGACACATCTGCTTCAACTGTTTGCTTGTGAACAAGCAATGTATTCAGAGTACTACACCACCCCGCAACCAGAGACCCCCGGTGCAATAAATTGGGAGGCATTGGAAGCCGATCTAGCAAGAGGCTTAAGGATAGGAGAACATGAACTGGCCACCAATGTCATCCAATATTACATCGACCACCCGAGGGAACAAAGGTCTGTCAGGGGCGACAGACGCTAGGAAGGGGGGAGTGTTGGCATACAAAGCAATAAAGGAGTCATGCACAATACGGCAACAAGGCCAGATCATTTTTTCCCATAGATTATGTACAACCCAAGTGATTTTAATCACTACACAAACATTGTAAATCCCGTTTTTGGTAGATTAGACTCCATTTTGTACAAGCCGAGGAGTCCTCGAGCTTGAGGAGTATTAGAAGTACCATCGTACCAAATTTCATAATTTTTAGACTTCGTTTGAGCCCTCAAATAAGCCCTGGAACCTAATTTTTAACTAGGCCGGACACTAGGTCTGGACAGGGCCAAAAGCTAGTCAAAAACTATAAAAAGAGCTAGAGAGCTCATTTTTGGAGGTTAGATTGTAATTGAAACGAATTTGTAAAGAGCATTTTGAAAGTAATCTAAAAGCTCCATTGATTCTCACTCTTTGTCTTACTGTGTGTGCGCATGTGTGTGTATGTGTGTGCATGCTAGTGTGCTTCTCACTCACGCACTTGTGCCGCCACTAGCTCGAGGTCTTCATACCATCCTCACGTCTTCCCGGATTGACATTAAAGGAGGTGCTACGCATCACTGAGCTACACCCCTGTGCACAGTATTCATTTTTATCATGCACTCCACCCATCATACATGTATTTGTGGTGGCCACATCACTCAGAACCACGTCCAGATCCATGGACATTTCACCACCCACTGTGCCTCCCCCACCCTCCACAATTCCACCATCCTTGATCCCCCCTCCACCAACACCGCCTCCACTCACAACATCATTTCCCATGACATTCACTCTTCCCATCCCCCCTCCCTTACCCCCTACATTAAACACTATACACACTACATCCATTGTACATCTTCCATTAGTAGACTTTGTACTCACCTCCATGATCAATTGTGCCAATCAATTGAGGCATGAGTACCAATAATTAGCAGAGTGCAATGAAGTCCTTCAAGCTCAAGCTATGCACTTGCAAGAGAGAATTCCTGACCTAGTGGCTAGCAACATTGTATTACAAGATCAATACAACACATTATAGCTCTCCCCAATGTGCTCGAGTCCAAAACATGGACCAAGAATCTATGAAAGTAGTAGAGAGCCATTTGCATATATAATTGGAACACACAAATGGAACACAATGCCTAATTATCATGCAACATGGCATTGTTTAAGCATCATCTTATAGCTGCACATGAGGTGAATAGAAGATTACAACAACCAAATCAAGAGAACCTGGAGGCCACTATTGAGAATACACCTGGTGCACCAATCATTCCTTCCAAATTCCAAGTGGTCCCTCTTGAAAACATTTGCATCATTTTGGAAGAGTAGGCAAGTTTTTTGGAATCACATGAAAAATCATGAGAGAAAGCAGCTCAAGTCCGACAAGAGTAGGCATCACCACCTCAACCAGTACCAAAACCCACTACAGTCATTGATGAACCAATTGAATTGGCTGAGCTACACAATCAAATCTAGGAACTCCAAGCTCAACTTCTCCAATATGAACAACCCCCATCGCCCCCAAAAGTACAAGAACCTAAAGAAACAGTTGAGATCCCAATTGATCAAACCTTTGAAGAGGAGTATGAGCCACAACACGTACTTGACAACCAAGTAACAAGAGGGGTAGGAGGCATATGAAGCATTAAGGCCACCATGGCTCAAACAAGTTGAAGACTTGTAGAACACATGATGAAAGAGTGGCCATTCAAATTTAAGTGATGGAAAATATAGAAGAAATTGTATTAAAGGTTGAGTGTTTCTAAAATTTATCACACAGGAAACTCATCACCACCGTTGATCTTCAATACCAACCATACTTTTTTCTTTCACTGTTTACAATGCAGAGGTGAAGTGTATCATTGGCAAAGAATGTAACATAATCCTGGTAGGAGATGGTTGAACCACACCCTAAGAGAGAGGATTAGGAAGTAATCCTCAACCATGGCTTTTGGGGCAAGTGGTTAGCCCATCACATTCCTAACCAAGAGGTTGTGAGTTCAATTCCTTACATTGGTATCAGAGCCTAGGAAGTAGGCTTGGGCAAAGTGGAATGACCCAATGGCCTCTAAAAAAGGCGCTTGGGCATCCTCCATGTGAAAGGGTAGGAATTGTGGAAGGCGCGCGTCGATTTCAATGATGGACCTTACAATGATTGGGGTGTATCTCCCAATCCGTAGGTCGGATTGAGGCGTGTAATATACCGTTGGAAAGCTCTCGGAACGAACTTTCCAATGAGCTAGCTTGCAATGTGTGAATTCCTTGGGAATCCTTGGATGGAACTTGATTGAGTACATCCTGCCAGTCCCATAGCTGGTCAGGGTACATCCTGCCAGGGTACATCCAGGGTACATCCTGCCAGTCCCATAGCCGGTCAGGGTACATTCCCTAGGAGTTCAAGGGGGGAAGAATGTAACATAATCCTGGTAGGAGATGGTTGAACCACACCCTAAGAGAGAGGATTAGGAAGTAATCAACCATGGCTTTTGGGGCAAGTGGTTAGCCCATCACATTCCTAACCAAGAGGTTGTGAGTTCAATTCCTTACAAAGAACCCACATTTTCCACACAATTCCAATTGGGTATGTGCCTGAACGAGCCTAATGAGGTATTATCTTCCAACCAGACTGGCAAAAGCACTTACTTAGAGACTAATCCGAAGATGCTACACATGTGGTCACATGCTCGATTGCATATTTTATACAACCCATTGTTAGAGTGAAGGGCTCACTTGATGGATGAGGTCAACTGCTATTGTTCCAATGATATGGTGCACGTGGGGTGCTTCAAGCAAGCGTAGGTGGCAGAATGAAGACTCAAAACAAACAAATGATTCTAACAATTTCCTTAGACTATATGTGTTGTTCTAGATTCAAAGAAATTGATGAGATTATAACGTTCTATCAACTAAGCTATCTCATTCGATGTATAAAACATGCCTTACATTCTATTAATTGTACTCTTAGAAGTGATAAAAATCAAAATTTATGAAGCAAAGACGTTCTAAGTGTTCTGCTTTACTATGAATGTGTATATAAGCTATGAAAATTTAAAACATTATGAGTGAGTCAATTAACAGATGAATATGCGAAGGTTTTGTAAGTATTCTAACCTCTCTTTTTTTAGTTTGTTTGTTTACCCCCGAAATATTGAATATCCATATCTTTTTCCATCACTTCGAGCCCTTATTCATCACTTGAGTCACTTGAAGCATCCTGCCTATGCCAGCTCCTTGGAACACTGGCAATTGACCTGATCCATCAACTAAACCCTTCACGATGACATTTGAACCCAACATGAAATTCCATGGTCATTTGGCGAATCACGTGGTATAACTTCACATTTTGCATATTCATGGTCTCTAAGGATGGAGGCCTACTTGCATGACAAAAATTTGTATGGATACATTTTAGGAGATGAGGTGATGCCAAAGCTGACTTGTTGGTAGGTATTCCTTAAGATTTGGGTTACAAAGAGAGTCTTCATCGGGGTGCATTTAGTAAGTTCCAGCATCTTACCTCTAAGCTCATGTTGGCCAATTTGATATACATCTTCTATTGTTCTTTCTTTCCTTCTCTCCTTATCTAAAGGTGCTCTTGTGGGCTGGCTTAATATCAAAGTGTTTGTTCTTTGCACTTCCCTTTCCGCCTTCCTCATCAACTCCTATTCTTTTGCCACTTGAATTGTTCCTTTCTTGGTTGCCATGTCCTTCATTCTAGTAGTTTTCTAGTCTTCCTCTTTGCTTTCTTTGCCTCATCCTTCTTCAGCCATCAGGTGAAGGCTGTTTTCTCTAGATTAGGCACCCCACTCGTTTCACTTCTCTGTTGTTGTCCGATTTCTTCATTCCTTTCCATCTTCGTCCTGCTCCCACCATCTGGGCCATAGTCTGAACTCTTAATGGAGAAATTTCTTAGAACTTCACCACCTAAACAATTGTCGACCATCATAGTATGTCCATCATTGGTAGTAGTTCTACTAAAACGTGGAAAACATTTTTCGCCATGTTTTGGGTTTTCGTTGCCTTCTTTGGGAAATCTTGTGTAATGGTCCCTGGATTTTGAACAATAAGAGTATGGTGGTGCATTTTCTGGTAAAAGACAACAATTTTTCACATGGCCATATTCTCCACATCTAAAGCATACTATAGGCCATCAAGGCCTAGTTTTGAACATTGAGGCCTCATCATTCATGTTGTCCTGCATACCTATGTTAGTGGGAGTAGTATAAAAAGTAGGAGCTATCTGAATGTTACTCCGAAGAGGTCTTGGATCTTCCTTTGGCTAGGTCATTGGTATCATGGGTGGTGTCTGGCTACTTGGTTGTCCCCAAAACACAGGTGCTTGAGGTTCCACCATCCCCTTCAACTAAAAACTATTTCGAGCTTCATCTCCCCATTTCCCATAGAATTTGCAGACTATTTTGTTCGAACACTCGATTTGCGAGTGCCCTGGTTGGTGACTTACAATGCACCAAAAACTTGCCCTTATCTCCCACTCCCTTAGTTCCTCAATTTCTCTTCGCATCTTAGCCACTATTTCTTCTTCTGTAGTAGCAAACTATCATCACCCTTGGATGTTGACCCACTGCTCTGGGTGTGATGAGATGTTGTTAAAATGAACTCTCACCAATCTTATGGCCATGTCAACAAAACCTTTGATTGAAGCATTGGGTGCTAACAAGTCTTGAAGTTTGTGCTTGGTGCTCATCCGAAGCACCTTGTCTAGCCATTTCTTTATCAAAAAATATGTTAGAGTGACTGATAACTTTGCCATCAATGCCTTCATCCAGATCATCACACCTAGAAAGGACTCATCTTTTCCCATATTCAGGTTTTTGAGCTCATCCAAAACTTTTTCTATGGAGTTCCTTGGTATGAATGTGGAAGAAAACTGAGTCTTCATTTCATGCCATGTTGTGAAGTGGTTATCCTCAAATTGGATGAACCATTTATCAGCTAGTCCATCTAAAGTTTTCAAGAACAGAGCCATGAAGGCATCAGTTTTTCCTTCTAACCCTCCTACTCTTACATAACACTAGAAATCACCTAATATGATCATCTAGGTCTTCCATCGAAGCTCCTTCAAAAATAAGAAAATTGATGTTGATCCTTTAAAGAAGCATTGCTAGATCTCGTTGAGCCATCTCCAAATTGTATATACTTCAATGGTTTTTCGTAGAGCCTTTCCTAAGAGGTAATGCTCCATTTCAAACTAAGTGAAGTAGTTTGTGAACAAGTTCGGTTGATAGGCACTACGAGCCTCAACAGATGATGAACTACCAAGCCCTATTCTTGCCAAGCATGCCAAAAATTTCACAATGTTTGGCAAGCAACTTGAGCCAATTCTGTAGAGACCAAGGAGGTAACACACCTACCATGACTCAGAACTACCTAGACCTTGTTCCCTTTTGACCTTACACATCACCATATTTCATCGCACTCTAACAAAAAAAGTGAATTGGTATAGAACCAAAGAACAATCTGAGCAGTAGGAATGACAAGTAAGTAATAAGCTAACTAAGATTTATATTACTTAAGAAACGGAAATTACAACTCAGTGGATTTTCCAAGCTCCTCTTACACCATTTCTAAGGGGAAAAGACCCTTCCATCCTAAAGCATAAACCTTACAAAATTCCCACCATCACCAAATATGTGAAGGATAGTAAAGTAATGCATATGTTTTTGCAAACTATAGTAAAGAAATATAGATGTTTGTGTCTAAGATGGATGGGATGTTATAGCTTCCATCTCCTCCCAACCTGGATGTCCTTTCCATCTTTGGATTGAGCAGTGTAAACCACTTAGGAAGGATGAAATCTTCCTATTTTTGAGTCTTGGGGAGTAGAAGAGGAAACATGTTGAACCTTCCCTTGCTTGTAGTCCACTGATTGCCCCTGATGCTTGTCCTTCCATAGGATCACCACCTCACCAATCCTCGACCTCTTGTGGTTTTGTGTCGATGCACTTGTATGGTAGCCTTCACTCTATAAGGATCCAGATTTGACAACTACCTTCTTCTTCCCATTCTTGATAACCAAGCTTATTTTGCTATTCTTCCTCTTGAGTTCTTGCCTCCTAGAGTGCATGGTAGCCAAATTCCACCTGTCTCACTCAAGACTCACTAACCATTGCTGACTTGGTCATCTTCCTTCTTGACACTCTAGAGATCTTTTCTAATCCCACAAAAATCATAAACCATAATGTTGCCTAATTCTTCACCTTCTCCATGGCACATGTCCCATCCTTACTCCCGAATACTCTTACGATTCTACCTTCACATCTGTTCTTGTTGTTTATGCGGCTTCGCTCTTTTGCTGCATCTTCCACCATTTCTACGTGAATGCTATTTCCTTTCTGTCCTAGAGTTCCTATATTTGCATGCATATGTTTGTGTGTGTCTTGATGCATGTCATACAGAGGGCTATCCTATCAATGGTGTATCTATCCTTCACTACCCAATAATATATGCATATATGCCCTCCCCTGCCCCCGAATTTCTCCTAACATTCACAAAAATGCTCCCTCTTAATCACTCTGATGTCCCCTATATGGGTTTGTCTGTTCCCCTCCACCCCCTTAACTAGAGGGCTATCCTATCAATGGTGTATCTATCCTTCACTACCCAATAATATATGCATATATGCCCTCCCCTTGCCCCCGAATTTCTCCTAACATTCACAACAATGCTCCCTCTTAATCACTCTGATGTCCCCTATATGGGTTTGTCTGTTCCCCTCCACCCCCTTAACTAGGTATGTCTGTCTATCCTTATGCCCCCCTTCTCTCTCATTGGAACGTTGTGTATCCATGTAGGTTCTTGTGGTGCCTACATATCTGTGTCCTCTCACCTCTTCATAAGGTTCCTTATATGCTGGTAGTGTCTGGATTTGCCATGTTGTATCATGATAGCTTCTACTTCCCGATTTGCCCATTTGCACAAGGGAATTATAATGAGATCTTGGATTTGCACCCCAAGAAATGTGTTATAGATGGTGACCTTAAATTGGTGGTGTAGATGTCGGCTTAAGTTAATGCTTCACTTATCAATGCCCATGCATAGTCGAAATACTCACAAGCGCATAATAGTATTTGGATGGACATTGATCCAAATTGGTTGGCCCTTGCTTTTGAAATCTGTAAGCATAATTCTTTGTAGTTGGTTCCATCATTCACTTTAGATTGATTGGCTCCAAATTTCCAAGACATAACTCTAAAAGTAGTCCGAATTTGTTAGAAAAAGACCTTTTTAGGCTAATTCGGTATCCTAAACATCCATCAGATGTATAGTGGTAGAGCCTTTAAACATGCTTGATGGCATGTTTGACGATGAAGAAGCTTCCATCCTAATGGCCAACCACAACTTACTCTCGTTGGGCACTATGGATTTACAACATGTGTTAGATCAATGGTCTCTAGCAACATGTTATATCAACCTTAGTGCTATCGAAGCAAAGGAGTTTCCTAATGGTGTAGTGGAGTTGTCTGATCTACCCTCAAAACTGTTCAAAGGAGTTGAGGATCACTTAGGCCAGCAATCTTATGTACCTGAGGACCAACTTCTAACTTGTAACTTAGGAGATGATGTTCACCCCTAGCTTATAAAATTAGTGCTACCTAGGAAGAGTCATTTTTCTAGGATTTACTAACCCTCTTGATTGAGTTTATTGATATCTTTGCCTAGCACTACAAGGATATGAAGGGGCTGTGCTGTGTGCCGCTGCATGAAGTTCAGTGGTCATTACGAAAGCTCATTTTGATATCTCTCATGGTCATTTGAGTAAATAATTAACAATTCATAAAATTTTTCATAGTGGATTATGGTGGTCGACTATGCATAAGGATGTCCGTGAACATGTGTTACATTGTGATCCTTGTAAAAATACGAGTGAACCCCTTGATATTCATCGATTCCCTTTGCAACCTATTTTACCTTGAGCTATTCTAGAAATGGGGTTTGGTTTTTATTGGTCCAATCTAGCCTCTGAATTCTTGAAGTAAAACTTTTATTTTGACTTGCACAGATTACTGTATGTGATGGGTTGAATCCTGGTGCTTGCAACATTCAACTTCACAAAGTGTAGTTGTAGTGCTCATTACGAAATTATTTGCTTGATATGGTCTTCCGTTGGAGCTAGTTTTGGATCGGGGCACTCATTTTCTCAACCAGCTTATAAAGTCAATCATTGATTATTTTTTAATTGAATATAAATTTAGTTCCCTGTATTATCTTCGTGCCAATGGATTGGCAGAAAGCATTAACAGAGTTTTATTAACAATGCTCCAAAATTTCCTTTTGGAATGTCTGAATAAATGGGAAGAATATTTATCTTTGATTTTGTGGGCTTACCGAACTTCCTATATAGTGTCTACTAGTTTCATGCCCTTTAAACTTGTTTACAGATTGGAGGCCATTATGCCTATGGAAATTATTGCTCCCAATCTCTGGATTGTGGTTTAGAATAGAGTTTTACCAAAATATTCCTTAGATTTTCGGATTGATACATTACTTGAAGAAAATTTCTATAATAGTATTTTATCGATGCAAGTCATTCGAAATAGGCAAAGTCATTGGCATGACAGACTTGGGGAACTACCGAGGTGGTGATCCTATGAAAGGATAGGCATCAAAGGAAACAAGTGGATGATAGGTGGGGGAAAGTTTAGCAGGTTTCTCTTCTTCTCCTCAGGACTCAAAGATAGAGAAGATTTCATCCTTCCTTAGTGTCCTCAACTTCTCAATCCAGAGATGGAAAGGACACTGATTTCTAGGCAGAGACAGAAGCTATAATATCCATCTTAGACATAGACATCTATATTACTTTACTATATTTTGCAAAAACATATGTATTACTTTACTATCCTGCACATATTTGGTGATGCCGGGATTTCTATAAGGTGTATGCTTTAGGACAGAAGGATATTTTCCCCTTGAAAACGTGTAAGAAGAGCTTGGTAGATTCATTGAGATGCAATTTCCTTTTTTGAAGTAATATAAATCTCAGTTCGTCGCTTATTTCTTACTTTTCATTCATAGTACTTGGATTTTTTTTTTGGTTCTTTATGAGTCCACTTTTATTATTGGAGCGTGGTGAAATCTGGTACGTAAGGCCAAAAGGGAATAAGTTCTAGGTAGTTTGTAGTCATGATAAGTGCACTACCTCCTTGGTCTCCTCATACAAAATCGGCTCAAGTTTCCAATTGAACATTGTACAGCCACATAAGGGTGAGCATGGATTTCACAAGGTGTGAACTCATCTAATATGGTGCACTTACAATGATTACATTTAAAGACTAGCTTGTGGGATGACCAATCCTACATAACCTTAGCCAGCTTTAGCCATGGTCTGCCAAATAGGAGATTATAGTCAAGGCTTTATTAGGGTAAATTAAGAACAACAAAGTTCATATGGAATATTGCCCCTTGAAGTGTAATGGGAATATTATGAACTAACCCCACTGGATGCATTCTGGATTGGTCAGCTATTCTGACAAAGAATTTGATAGGTTCAATATTATTACATCCCGATTTCTTACATATTGTTATAGTTTCTATATTAACTCTTGAACCATCATCAATTGAAACCTTAAAAATATATTGATTCTTATGCCATATAGTGATGAGAGGGACCACATGATCAATCATTGTATCAGGTTCTGAATGGATAGTTGTCGTAGAAGGTGCCAAAATATGTTCAAATCTGACATATTGCTGAAATTATTGTCGAACCCCAAGAAGTAAGGTAAAGAGATGACCTAATGGAAAGGTGATGGGTGCTTGAGTGAGAATATCCCATGGAATATTGTTCAAAGGCTCTTCTGATGATCTTTCTTTACTAGGCATGGGTGTTGGTATGATTCTCAGTGCCATATTAGGTTCGGGGTCATTCACTGGCTTAAGGGAGGGGAAAATTGAGGCTTGTACATGAGCCCACTTGGTGGCTTTTGCCACCATACTATGTTGTTCCTTAAAATAGGGTTCAAATACCTCTGTGACTAGTTGTAGCACTCACTCTGATCACGTTTGTATGGTGGTAGTTTGTGCATCAATCAGCGTTACAATTTCCATATTTGTCATTGGGCTTTGCCTTTCCTTCTTCCACTTATTGTATCCTTGTGCATCTTTGCAATGCCTTTGAATATGCCCTAGTTCACCACAAAAACGGGAATGCATTTGCATCCCTCGATTATTAGAGTTTAGAATTCCTTGATTCTAGCACACCAAATTGTAGTTCCCTTGATTTTATGATCGAAAAGGAGGATATGTCGAATATGAAGAATTTTGCAAATGAAGTGCACTATTGCGTTTACTACCAACCGATTTTGTGTTTTTGCGTTATAAGTGTAATTATCTATGGAATGGATGGGACATTCACAAATAGCATAGTAGATTTGATTCAAAACAAAATTTGTAGCAATATGGCATAGATTCTTGCATTCGATAAACTTGTTTCAATGCTTCCTCAAGTTTGAACTTTCCAATCCCTATCCAATCTAGGCCTTCTCCAAATCCTCTAATTTTATGTTCCAATTGTAGTTCCATATCTATAATTGTGCCTAGGTTCATTCCTTCAATACACCGGATGATCATGATTTGTCATAATTGGGGGTTTATGTCATTAATAAACCACTGTGTAATCACATCTATTGGCAGAACTACATTTGCTATCGGTAACTATCTTAAATGCGTTCAAAAAAATAGTGGCATATTCTTAAACTCCTTGGTTTGACTTTTGTTTATTTTTCTATAAGAAATCAAAGATTTGAGTTGGACTTTTCTTTAATGAGAATTGTTGTAGGAAAGCATCTCATACTGGATCATATTGTTGGAAATGGTTTAGGTTGAATTCGATGAACCATTTGGCAGTCTCATTGACGAGAGTTGAATGGAACTCTTATCCTTTATATACATCATCTCCTTGATCTTCCAATACTCCATAATTGATTTCAAAGGCCCGGACATGTGTGTCTAGCTCATCACCTAGGAATCCACCAAATTTGGCAGAGGTCATACCCATCAGATGTTGCCTTCCTAGTGGTAATGTTGTATCAGACATGGCTCTAAGAATAAAATCTTCTCAATTACATCTACCACTTCTTCAAAATACAAACTTCTGGGGGAGAGTTGTCTTGCAAGTTGCGCTCCCTTTTTTATAGATACCAAATTCCACAACTTAAGGGTTTCTAGTTCATTAATTAAAATTATCTTTTTGTTACTCCAAAAATTTGGGAAATATGATCCAATTTGTCCTTCAATTAGGGTTTTCCACCCTTTGCTAGTACTTGCTTTGGAGAGGTCCCCCTCTGATCTTGGAAATGTCTACGACTATATCCTTTTGTGTTTCTGCCCAAACAGTCTCATTTCCTTTTTTTGTCCCCTAGTCCATTGCTGATTTTGGAGTACCCGAACCTTCACCTTGTGCACTAGAAGTTCAAACTTAAATGTCCCATAAGTGTCTATATCTAATATTTGTATGGAACAAGTGACGTTATTTGGGTGAGTGGCTAATGCTCCTGAGAATTCATAGTTAGGGAAAATACAGAGACTGAAATTGTTGCAAGTTATCCCACCCAAGAACCCGGTTTAGCCTCTCTCTCTCTCTCTCTCTCTCTCTCTCTCTCTCTCTCTTTCACCGGAAGCGAAGGTTAACATACATAAGTGGCGTAGTAATAGCGAGAGTGGACAAGTTGAGGCCACATGGATGTGGACAACTATTTCTCCTCAAAGACCACTTACCCATCATTTTACCACAAACAATACTTCTTGCTAAACGATCTTAGTTTTGGTAGGAGATATTAGCACAATGGCATGAAAATTTACTCAACAAAAGGTTAATCTTACAAATATGATCCATAGATATGTAGTTTGTAATCCATTATGACATAGATAGACTATGGGCTCATAAAAAGATGTCCGCATACTTGAAATATGATATTAGCACAAATATGATCCATATGTAGTTTTGTAATCCATTATCACATAGATAAACTATGGGCTCATAGAAAAAGGTGTCCGCATACTTGAAAGTTGTGTGGACGCATGGAATTGAGAGGGGAGGTTAGATGGAGCCATAAATGGTTCACACGATGTAGAGGTAAGTTCGCCAATCATTTGATTATGGGATTTCATAAGTGTAAAGACATAAAGTGTGATATACATTGTTGGAGCTGGAGCTGAAGGACTGACAAGACAAGGAAGCACAAGAAGAGAGTCTGAGAGAAGAGAAAGCACAAGCAGACAAGGCAGTCAACGACGACCCCGCAAGTAGGACAATATTTTTTCAAGACACTAATGCATATCAAAGAGACGGACACGCAGGGAGGAAGAGCAAGTAGGGAGCTCGAAGATGTGTATGGCAGATCATTAGAAGAAATCCCTACAACAACAGTGATTTTTATCACTAATAATCATTGTAAATATCATTTCACATTTTTGTAGCTCCATTTTGTACAAGCCAAGGAGTCCTTGAGCTTGGGGAGCTTTAGGAGTACCTACATATTAAATTTGGTGATTTTTAGATTCCGTTTGAGCCTTCAAATAAGCCCTGCAACCTAATTTTTAACTAGGCGGGACACTAGGTCTGGACAGGGCCAAAACCTAGTCAAAAACTATAAAAAGAGCTAGAGGGCTCATTTTTGAGGTTAGCTTGTAATAGTTTTAAAACTTGTATGAGCTTTCGGAAAGTAATCTAAGAACTCCATTGCTTCTCACTCTTTGTCTTACTGTGTGCGCGCGTGTGTGTGTATGTGTGTGCATGTTAGTGTGCTTCTCACTCACGCACTTGTGCCTTCACTTGCTCGAGGTCTTCATACCATCGTCACGTCTTCTCGGATTGACATTAAAGGAGGTGCTACTCATCACTGAGCTACACCAAATTTTGGCGCCGTTGCCGGGGATCGAGCTTTGAGGACGAGCGTGTGATGGTAAGACGTAGAGTTGACGCGTTGGAGTTGTAGGTATTTTCTTCACTTTCATCTATTTTCTTGTTTTTTCTTCTCCATCTTCATCACCATCATCATCATCACCATCTCCCACCTCCATCTCCATCATCGCGAAAATTTTCAGTTTTTGAGTATATCACCATCTCCACCTCATTTCCCTCATTCTACTTGTGAGAGAGAGCGAGAGAGCGATACTGTGTGTAGCTCAATGATGAGTAGCACCTCCTTTAATGTCAATCCGGGAAGACGTGAGGATGGTATGAAGACCTCGAGCAAGTGGCGGCACAAGTGCGTGAGTGAGAAGCACACAAGCATGCACACACATACACACACACGCGCACACAAGGCAAGACAAAGAGTGAGAATCAATGGAGCTTTTAGATTACTTTCAAAATGCTCTTACAAGTTCGTTTCAATTACAATCCAACCTCAAAAATGAGCTCTCTAGCTCTTTTTATAGTTTTTGACTAGCTTTTGGCCCTGTCCAGACCTAGTGTCCGGCCTAGTTAAAAATTAGGTTCCAGGGCCAATTTGAGGGCTCAAACGGAGTCTAAAAAATACGAAAATTGATATGTAGGTACTTCTAAGGCTCCTCAAGCTCAAGGACTCCTTGGCTTGCACAAAATGGAGCTACAAAAATATGAAATGGTATTTACAATGATTGTTAGTGATAAGAATCACTATTAAGAGATGTAGATTGGAAAAATTGAAGGGCCTATCTGCCAGATTTGCGTCGACTGCTTTGTCTACTTACTCCTTCACCTTGTTCTGACTCTCTCCGTTGGCTTCCTTGTCTAGTCAATCCTTGGGTTCCCTGGCTTCCTTGTCTAGTCAGTCCTTGGGTTCCCATACTGCTCTCAACACCCCCCCCTCTCTCGCGTCTGTCGTCCCTGACAGACCCTTGTTGCTGGGAGTGTTGGATGTAATATTCCACAACCTGAGTGGCAAGCTGATGTTCTTGTAAGCGTAGTCCTCTGGCCAAATCTGTCATCATACGATCCCAATCGATTGGTCCTGGAATGTCCGGATGTGGCAGACATAATTGATCTGCATGGATCGCTTGTTCTACTGCGAATAGATGTAGCAAGTGTGTGGGTCTGGGAATGAAAATTTCGGAATTGTATTCCCAGAAGCCCGTAGAGAACATTTCCTCAAATGTTTGCTTGAAGCATGTGGGCAAGTACTTGATTCGTGCATGCCAAGCAAAGATGACAGTGACCGAGGGGGTTTGGCTCATGTCGTAGACTAAATCCTTGTTGCCTTGAGCGAATCCAGGGGCGGAGATGTATGGAGCTTGGACATTCCGAAAGGTTTTGAAGACAATGGTCATGAGCTCAAAGATCTTCATACACATTTTCGCCGCGATGTCGGGTACATTATTGAGACGTGTAGACCAGTGTCGAATTGTTGATATCATGTAGGCTACGGTTGGAGGTCCTCGAGGTGGAGCAAAATACGGATAGTTAACCCAAGCCGAGCACTCTTTATTGTTGCGTACCTTGATTGCAAATGCTTGCCAGGATCTGCGACGTACCACTGGACAATAGCATGGATTATACTTGATATAGAGTGGCATGGTAGCCCAGGTACTCATCATCTCTGGGTAATCGGTGAGTAAACGTGCACGCCAATTAGGTTGGAAAATCGAGCCAGCACGTGCATCGGTCGGTAAGTCCCCTATCTCAAATTGAGTAGCGAATGTGGGCTCCTTCCCTGTATGTCTTTTGACTTCTGCATTATAATCATGTAGTAAGACAAAATAAGGCATGTATTGCGATTCTGATGTTGTGATTAACCGTTGATGGGATAATTGTTGAAAGTAGGAAGACCGAAGGACCATTTCTTCCAGATTCGTGAGAGATTGCATTTGCACGGCCACACGATCATCATGTGTCTTACCCACTTTCTCGACCCTTCTGACCCAATCTGGAACTTGAATTTCTAACGTGT
The DNA here is from genome assembly GCA_020310875.1 of Ceratopteris richardii. NCBI lineage: Eukaryota > Viridiplantae > Streptophyta > Polypodiopsida > Polypodiales > Pteridaceae > Ceratopteris > Ceratopteris richardii. The sequence goes on from CM035432.1 coordinate 130,819,469, forward strand.
CTTGTCCTTCTTCTGTAGTTCGACCACCAGGCGTCGGCATAGGCTCGTAGGGCTCTTCGTAGCTGTCCTCGACGGGGATTTCCACTACTGTTTCAGGTTCTGGTTCTTCAATGGGCGAGGGCGGTCGTTCATATGGTAGGAGGCGTGCTTGGAGGTCTGCCACCTGTTTCCGAAGGGTCTCCATTTCTTCTGTAGATTGTTGCAAGATTACCGGCTCCGGTTGAGCAGTGGATACACTGGCTAACTGTTTCTTTAGATCGGCATATTCAGTCTCTAGTTTTTCATATGACTCCAGGAAATTTGCATGCTCCTCAAGTAAAACGCGGATGTCTTCTGATGGTACTGCTCTATATCTGGTAGGGCTAATGGTTGCTCCTACGGTTCCTTCCATAGCCGCTTCAAAGTTGTCTTGATTTTGTTGTTGAAGTCGTTTGTTCTCTTCTAGTGCTGCGGCCATATGCTTCCTTAATAGCCCAATGTTGCGTCTGAGTGTGGCGTTAGATATCATTTGCGCTTGAAGCACTGTTTCTAGTTCCTTGACTGCTTGGTCATCTACAGTTGATGTCTTTGCTTCCAATTCGGAGTGAGCCTGTTGTAGTGTGGTATGCTCGGTTAGGAGCGTCTGGTAGTCAGCTTCAAGAGTGGTGACTCTAGCTTGCAGACGTTGAGATTCTGCCTGGAGGGCAGCAGTGCGTTCTTCCAATTGATGGTAGTCTTGTTGTAGCTGATGTGCACACTGAAGTAATGTGTTGAACGTGCTATTTACATTATGAGATGCAAGGGGAAAAGTTTGAAATGCAGGGGAGGAGGGATTGGGTAGGGGGGTAGTGAATGATGTGTGTGCCAATGATGTGAGTGGTGAGGTGGGGGGTAGTGGAGGGGGAGAGGGTGGAATTGTGGGGAGAGGTGTTGTGGTGGGTGAAATGTCCATCGGGTCAGACAGAGTGGTGTGTATAGGGGCTACCATGTAGTTGGGTATGGTAGGTGAGGTGAGTGTGGTGTTCGTGTAAATTGATGTCGTTGCGAACAGCGGGGAAAGGTGCCTTTGAAACATTGGAGAGCGGAAGAACTGCTCCACAAAGGACGGGTATTGGGGTGGTGAGGTTCGGTTGAAAGAGGTGTAGGGGCCAGCTGGGAAGTGAGGGTCATGGAATGGAGGTACTCGTATTGGGGGATAGGTCGGGAAACAAAGGGTGCCTTCTGTGGGTGCTGGGTTTCCAACTACACTTGTAATTATGGGATGGCCAGTCATGGGTTCAGAGGATAGACGGGATGAAGTGTACAAGGGATTGGTGACAAAGGAGAAGAGGGTGTCTTGTGAGGTGGGTTCTCGAAATGAGAATGATTTGAATGAGGATGGGTTATAAGTGAATGTAGAGGTGATGACTGTCGTTTCTTCCGAGATGGGAGGTGGTGGTGGGGGTGGAGAAGGTGGTGCTGGAGGATGCTGGGGTGAGATGGGTGATGTCTGAACGAAGGTTTCAGCGGAGAGGTCAGTGGTGGTTGTGGGGGTGGCTGTGGTCTCAATAGGTACTTCTGGTTCTGTGACGGGTATCCTGATAGTCTTACCTGCTCGTGGTAACGTGTCCACTCTGCGTTTGTCATACCTTACGGACTCGCGGACTGCGGTGTGGACAGCCTCTGGAAGTCCTAAAGATTCTGACACTAATTTGAGGGTGTCAATGAAATGTTGGTCCACTCCTTCATCTGATAGCATTTCTTGCATCAAAGCTTGACCTGATACCAGAGAGAGCTGATGCCTTTCTTGTACTGCTTTGATAGTGTCGTATAGCCTTCGTAGTTGAGCTGTATATGCCGGTGCACCTACAAGTTCTGGCACTTCTTGTTGCTCCTCTTGTTGCTCTTGATCATACTCTTCCTCATCATCCTCCTGTTCTTCATCTCCGTCATCTTCTTCCTCCACTTCAACAGGGGTGACAGGTGCTTGGGAGGTTGTGGCCTGCGTTTGTACATTTTCCGCTTGTTGTGCCTCTTCTGTCTCCAGCTCTACATCTTGTAATAGTTGTTCGAAGTCTTCATTAGTGAGTTCTTCCAAAGCTGCACCACTAGGAAATTCGAGATCCGTTGGGATGGGAGGAAATATCAAAGTGGAACCATCGGTGCTGCGTCTTGGAAGTCGGAGTGTGAATGGTCGGACTCTTCGGGGTGGCGGGGTGACGTCTGGTGTTAGGGTGGCTCCACGTGGTTGAGCACATGGGACTTGGACCGTGCCTCTCATCTTCTTAGAAGGGGGTCCCGTGGATGTCCTGCCTCGAAACTGCTCTACCCGATTCCACATCAGGGCTCGTTGGATTGGGATGTCATAAGCCAAACACCTATAGATGATTCTTGTCAGAGCACAGCAACCATATAAAACCTGTTTCCGCGGCCAGCGTTTGTGAGCTAAGTGTATCTGATCAATTATCCAGTGGGGTAGGTTGATGGTGAGGCTCTGTGTCTCTGCCAGATACAGGCTAAACCAAATCTTTTTGTGCGGCATGGTGAATCTATCCTGCGCCGGGAAAGCAAAGTGTTGCATGCACATGCGAAGGTGTATTGCAATATTAGGCGTCATGGATACCATGTCCTTGAGTTTGGTGAGACTTCGATTCTTCATGTAGTCCGGTACTAGGGTTTCCTTCTCTGTAGGAATATGCATGCCGCGCATGTCCAGAGCTTCTCTCACCAAATTGTTTGATAGCCTAAACCTCTTGAGCTCATTCCCCTTTGTCAGAGATGGAATCACAAATGAGCTTGCACCTTTTGGGTTCGGATTTGGAGTCAAGGTGTTGATGAGATAGTAGCATCGCATGAAGTCAGGTTTTGGGAGTCGGGCACTGAAATAGGCACTCAATCCGGCTTTTTCCCATATCGGACGTAGACCTTCCGCATTTTGTAACTTCTCAAATTCTCTTGTAAAGAAATGGTATCTGCCTTGCTTTCCATTGTAGTCCAACTCTGATTCCCATAGATACGTTCCTTCCCCCAAAGGTCCTGCTACCTCGGTAAACCAATGTGAAGTCTTTCCCACGGGCATGGTGTGGCCACGCGGAGGGTCCGCAATAGGTATGATTTTGAAGGCCTGCAACTCTTCTGGTCTTTCAACTGTCTCAAGCAAAACGGGTAAACTGTCCAAGTCCACCACTTGCGGGTTTGTTTCTGTGTGAGAGCTAGTTCCTGCTGGCTCCGCCATGTTGAAAATGTCGCAGCTGATTCTGTGAGAATATATGAATAAACGTTAACATTGCAATGGACACAAAAATGACATGGTGTCCCTTGTTACAATATTAACTTAAAGTTCTGGAGTGGTTAGGAGTTAATAAGTGCTCGGTGCTGGTGTGTGTAGTTAGGAGTTAGGTAGACCTAAGAGCTAAGCGAAATGATGTGAATTAAGAGTGAAGCGGTTAGTAGGTGGTCATGGATTTACAATAGTGTCAGGGGGTTTGTTACAAGTCTTGGGCTGCCAAATGCACTGGATGGGTTTTACTCGTGGTTCCGTAGAGATTCTCGAGAGCTTTATAGGTGTGTCCGCTTTAACCTGAGGCCTTTTAGGGGCCCATTTACAACTGATTCTGTTCGTGTTCATGTGCCTTGGTGTTGAAAATGAGTGGGTGTAGGCTGTGCGAGTGAATGGATCATGCTGTGTAGGGTGTGTTCTTGGTGTATCTATCTGAGCCCGCAAACAAGCCTTAGGCACCCAAATTTGTCTTGATTGTGGGCTAGCCTTCATCGACCTTTTGGGCACCCAAATAGATTTCACATTAGCAGAAGAATTTCCGAAAGACTTCTTATTAGTGACGTGTTGTTGGTTACTAATAAGAGGCTTTGCCCGTGCGGTTGGCGTGGGTGCAACCGGGTGTTCGCCTTTTCGCGCCCACACTTGGTTCACTTGTTGAGATATTCTGCTGCGCAGGTTCTTTTGATGTCCGACATAGGTAGTACTCTGCTTCTTCTGCCTTTGCTCCACCTTTGGTTGTTGCCTCCTTCTGGCCTTTGGAAAAGAAGGGAACTCCTTTGCATCCCAGACTCCTTTTTTGCGAATATCATTCCTCTGCAACACATAGTTTTGGACAAGAACAGCATGGTCAACTTCATGTGCACCCCTGGAGGGACCAGGAGTCTGTGCCTTTTCTAGTTTCTTGAGTGCTCCATTATCCAACTCTACTGTAAATCGACTATGATTGACCCATACCTGAAGAAGTCCACTTCTTAGGTTTAAGTTGACTGCTTGGTCATAGATCCAGTCTTGACCCAAGACAAGAGGTTCAGTGAGATCCTCATCTTGACACACTAGTACTTTAACTGTCATTGCCTCATCATGAATGTAGAGGGGAAGTTCCACCTCGCCCATACAAGGGGTTTCAACGCCTCCCAATCCTATGAGATATGCTTCCACAGGATTGACAGTTAACTGTAACTCTTGACAGTAAGACACTCTAACAGCACTAGTGGCTGCACCTGAGTCAATCAAGGCTCTTACAGTCCTTGCACTCTTTCCTTGTCCTATATCTAGGGTTACAAAAGGACGTCGATCAGTTATCCTAGGTGAGCTGGTTCCGGCGACTTCACACATTGCCATATGATATCCTTGATCTGCATAGTCATTTGTCCTAGGCTGCTCTCTACCTTGCTTTCGTAATTTCATCCTTCTGATGCGTTCTAAAGCTTCTGCTTGAGCTTCTTCTCTAATTCGCTTCTCTTCCTCTTTGCGTTTCTTAGCAGTGTTTAGTCGGCTGAGCATTTCCTCTGTGAGGGGTTCCTGATACAACTTGACTCTGCATCCGCTAATATAGTTAGGGAGAACATCGCCCTCTAATGTGGCTAATTGTACTGCTCCACTCGTGGAGATCCTATTGATAATCATAGGTCCGTAGCCTCTCTTTTCTAGCTTCCTCGCGTGTTGTTTCAGTGTATAGACTAAAACTAAATCTCCGGCTTTCAAACCCTTATCCTTTACGTGGGCATCAAAGTATGCCTTCTGTCTCTTCTTGGCAGCGTATATTCCAGCAGCGGCTCTCAGTCTTGTTTCTCCTAATCGTTCAAGGTCAAAGATCCTAGAGGAGAGCTCATGACCTGTCCATTCGTGCTCTTGTGCTACTTTCAACGTAGGAATCAGGAAATCCAAGGGTAGCACAGCGTTTTGGCCGAATACCATCTGAAAGGGGGTGGCTTGGAGTACCGTTTTGTAGGCAACTCGGTATGCCCAAACAGCATGGTGTAGCTGTTTGTCCCAATCAGAGCGTTTAGTGTTCACTAATTTCGTCAGTACATTGCATAAGATCTTATTAGTGCTCTCAGCTTGCCCATTAGCTTGAGGGTGATACGGGGCAGACTTCTTGTGTATTACCAAGAATTCTTGGAGTAGATTTTCAATCACTTCATTTAAGAAATGAGTTCCTCTATCACTTACAAGCTCTATAGGTAGCCCGTATCTCGTGAATACATTCTCAAACAAGAATTTGGCAGTTGTTTGAGCATCGTTCTTTGTCGTAGCCTTCACCTCTACCCACTTGGTGAGATAATCTGTCGCAACAATGATGTATTCCGCATGCGACCCTTTAGCTGGGGGATTAATAGGACCTACGAAGTCTATTCCCCACTTAGAGAATGCTCGTCCACCCATCATAGGTTTCAGTGGCATCTCATCTTTGCGTATAGGGTACTGAGTCCTTTGACAAACATCACACCGTTTCACATAGGTATGTGCATCCATGTGAAGGGTAGGCCACCAGAAGCCCGCAAATAGTATCGCCTTGATCACCCGATCCGGTCCAAAATGTCCTCCTGCTACACCTTGGTGAGCAGTTTCTAAGATCTTAAGGTACTCACTTTCATGGACACACAGTCTCAGGTAACCATCCTTACCGCGCTTGTATAGATTATCACCAACAAGTGAGTAATCCTGGGCTTCTTGTTCCAAACTCCTTTTCCTAGCCAGCGTCATGTCTAGGGGGAATGTGTTTGTTTTCAGGAAGGATACTAGTGGTCCACTCCAATCTGGCACAATGGATACTTGATAAAGAGTGGCGTGTTCCACAGGTGGCTTAGTGCAACAGTTTGGGCATTCCTTGCACAACTTTTGGACATCAGCTTCCATAGTTGGCCAATGTACTCCGAGTCTCCTTAGAGTCTGTAACGTTCGTTGCTTTGAATGGTGTCGCTCTAGTGCACCTACATGTGCTAATTGCAACCATTTAGAGTACTCATCCTCTTCTACGCAACAAGCCAAGATCCCTTGGTCTGTGTGCTTGTACATGCTTCCTGCCATGATGTGGTACTTCTGGGCTTTTACAACCTCTCTATTCCGTGTGTTTACGACTGGATGATTAGGCCCGTATGTCAATACTGGTACTATTGGCTTGGCCCACTGCGGCACCACTTCCAAATTAAACAAGTAGGCATCAGGCAGGTCATCTGACACTCCTTGTGGGGCTTCTCCTGATGTGAGCCTAGAGAGGTGATCTGCTCTCAAGTGAGTCCTACCCTTTCTTACCACAACCTCGAAATCATATTCCATTAGCAAGAGAAACCATCTTACTAATCTTCCTGTATTGCATGGCTTGTTTACAAGATATAACAATGCCTGATGATCAGTAAAAAATTTAAACTTATTTGCAAGCAAATAGTGTCTAAATTTCTTGACTGCATATACCATGCCTAATCCTTCGCGCTCTGTAGTGGTGTAATTCCGTTCAGCCGCATTCAATTGTCTGCTGGCATAGGCAATTGGAAGATCCATATTACCTTCACCAGTAGGTTATGCAAGCACACATCCAATGGCATAATTGGATGCATCCACATGAACATGGAATGGCTTATTCCAATCTGGTGTGGTCAAGATTGGTGCTGAACACAATCTTCGTTTAAGCTCCTGGAAGGAATTCTCACATTCATCCGTCCACTCAAAGTTTGTCAGAAGTCCGTACATGGGCTTTGCAATAACAGCATACATGTGTATAAATCGTCGATAATAACCACAATGCCCCATGAAAGCTTGTACTTCCTTGACATTCTTTGGCCTAGGTAGCTCTGCTATGGCTCTCACTTTCTCTTCGTCAGTAGATATGCCATTCTTTGACACTATGTGTCCTAGAATCTTACCTTGCCTTACCATAAACACACACTTTTCTAGGTTCAGGCAGACTTGATATTCTCTACATTTGTCAAAGATTTGTCTGAGTTCAGGAATATGAGTTTGTCTAACATTGGAATGAGCACAAAGATCATCAACATAGACTTCTAAACTCTTCCTCAGGAACTCCTTAAACACATGGCACATCAGCCTCTGGAAGGTAGCTGGTGCATTGGTAAGCCCAAATGGCATTACTCTAAAAGCAAAAATGCCCCATTCTGTGGCAAAGGCTGTCTTCTGCTGATCCTCTGGAGCTATGGCTACTTGATTGTAGCCCGAAAATCCATCGAGGAAGCTGTACACTTCCTTGCCTGCCACTCTTTCTAAGAGATGTTCTGTGATGGGAAGCGGATAGTTATCTCGAATCGTGGCGGCGTTAACCTTTTTCAAGTTAATGCACACACGCAGTTTGCCATTCTTCTTGGGCACCACTACGATGGGGGATACCCATTCAGTGTGCTCAATTTCGTAGATAAATCCAGCTTCAACCAGTCTATCTATCTCTTCTTTGATCTTAGCAGCGTAATTATCGTTATATGTATAAGGCTTTTGCTTAGAGGGTTTGGCGTCTGAAGTCATGGGGATGGTGTGCGAGCATATGTCCGGGTCAACCCCTTTCAAATCCTTGTAACTCCAAGCGAATACATCTCTGTATTCTCTTAGCAAGGCAATCAATTCGTGCTCTTCTTCTTCTGTCAGGTCATGGCCTATATACGTGCATCTCTCCTCTCCTTCTTCTATGGCCACTACTATTTTCTTGGTGGTTTCTTTGTTATCATAGGCCTCTCCTGATTGTGCTTCTCGTTTAGGCATTCTTATCATGACTCTCCTGTCATCTATCTCATACTTCTTAAAATTTTCTGGGACCTCAAACAAAGATTCTTCCTCCTCTGGTGAGACTTCTTTCTTCTTTCGCTTCTTTCCTTCTTCCTTCGGGGTCATATGTGTCGCTAATCTTACATCATTTGTAACCTCTCCATGCCTCTGGGGTTGAAATTCTACTTCATGGAAATATTCTTCATCTGATGCAAATGGTGGGTCCATAATGATTGACTCTAGATCGGAGTCACTTGCATCCTCAAATGCATCAGGGCTAGGTTCGCATTCTTCTAGAACTGCCTCTCCCATGATTGGCTCTATGGAGAAGACTGAAATATCATAGCCATCCTCATCACAGTGAGGTGTCCATTGTTCTTCGTTGATGGCTACATCCATTGTTGCTAAGATTTCTGCCCAACCGTGAGGTTCAAATTCTTCGTCTGGAAAAACTACAGGTGCATAGGCTGGATCTTGGATTGATCTATGGGTTTCTTTCGCACCTACCTCTCTGGCTTTCTCTCTCTTCTCTTCTTCTACTGCTACCTTGCACATCCATAAGTGAGTATCTTCATGCATCCATGAGGATCCAGACCCTATGGAATGCACCGATTCTGTATCATCTTTGGCTCTATGGATGGGATTCCACTGGATAGGAGGGACATCTCTATGAGAGTAATCCTTGAGATTGACTTTGGTCGTGACACCTAAGTGTTGCAGGTACAAAGAATTGGTTCCCCAATCCTGTACCACTTGCAACTGTCGCATGAATGGTCTTCCCAAAATCATCTCATAGGCATGATTTTTGCTGAAATCACATATAGCAAAACTATGCTCAAACTCGACACCACAAGTGGTGAGAGTTATCCCTTCCAGCAATCCTAAGGGTCTCTCAATATGACCATCGGCCATCTGCAATTTCATTCTTGTTGGCCTGAGTGCTGGCTTGCCCCAACGCTTCCAAAGGGAAGTGGTGGCAATTGCAACTCCTGCACCTGAGTCCAAAATTGCCTTAGTGGTGTACTCTTGGTAGGTAATGGGAAGATAGGTGTTCTCTTCTTCACCTTCACACATATCTCCTATCTTATCCAAGGGAATTTCTGGCACTGTCCTATGGGATCCTACCCGGGAACGTGGTTTTGCAATTTCAGTTACTTGACTAGCTACATATTTCCGCGCTTCTGGTCTATCCTTGGGCAGTTCTTCCAAAGTGAGATCGCGCTGCACTTTGGTGTTCTTTACTATCTCCGTGTTCCTAGGTATGACTGAATCGTCGTTCCTTACCATGACTGTGGGTGCTCTCATACATGTGGACTTCGCTTCCCATGGGCCTGTGAAGTGGGGTAGCTCCTGTATGGAATTAGACTCGAAGTCCAATTTCTCGTGAGACTGAGCACTCTCATGTTCCCCGTAAATAGATGGGATGTCTTGTGGGAATTGATCGTGTGCATCATCCACAAGTTCAAAAGGAGGAGCGACTTCACTTTCGTTATCCCATTTATCTTCTTGAATCTCTCGTAGGAAGTCTGGTGCAAACCGATTCATAGAAGAAGAAGTGTCTGGCTCCGTAGAGTTAGGCACGTAAGCAACCTGGGAAGGAGGGCTCATTCTATCGTTGGCTCTCTCCTCGTTCCCACAGATGGCTGGAGCACAAGCTTCTTGGAGAGGATTACTTATTCTATTACTCTTCCGAGCAGGCTCATACGCTCCCTGAGAAGGAATGTGGGTCACCTGTGGAGGTACATAAGCTTTCGGGGAAGGCTCATGTGACTTTTGGGGGGGAAGATAAGCTTCTTGAGGAGGCACATGGGCTTCCTGAAGAGGCTGGCTTATCCGTTCTCTTGCCCTTTCCTTTCTTTGAGGGGCAGGTTCCCTCTCTGATTGTGCAATTAACTTCTCTATTCTTTCCAGCAGTCCATCAAAGTGTAACTGCGTCTTAGCTGAACTAGAAATGTTAAATAGGCGGCTGGCCTCAAACATGGTTTGAGCCAATTCCACCATTTTGGCACAAATCTTAGTTCGTTCAAGCTCTAGCTCGGCTCTAGGGTAGCACTTTTCATGATCGGTTATGGTTGGCCCTTCTTGGATTCTGGCCTGATATGCTTTAAGCATCATATTAAGGTCTTCGGGAGTGGGATCAGCTAAGACTGATCCTACTCTAGGGGGTGGTGGGATTTGATGAGGCGGTGGGGAAAGTGGTGGGTTGGATGGAGGTGGGAGTGGTGGAGGCGGTGTAATGTGAGAGGGAGTTGGAGCTGTGAGTTCAGTTATCCTCGCTTTGGTTTCTCTTATGCTTTCCTCAAGCTCACTCATCTTTTTAGCCCATTGTCTTTTCATTCTTTCTCGACTATCTTTCCACGCTCTAGTCCTTTTCTTTGTCACGCTCTCGGTTTCACTAGCCTCTGGGTCCTTTTCCTGGCTTGTCTCTTGGTTTTGCTGCAATGCCTGAGCTCTAGTAACCACCTGCACTGGTGCAGTGGAAGTGACACTTCCTGAGGCATCCACAACCAACCCAATCACATTGATAGGGGTGATTTTTGGCATATTATTGGGGTTCTTTGGGCAATCTCGTAAGAGATGCTCTTTTCCACAATCCTGGCAAAAGCCTTGGATCGTCACGGACTGATTTTGTGTAGGTGCAGGTAAGGGACAATCACGAATGAAGTGATCCCCCTGACATCGGTAGCATGGTCCTCTAGGAAGGGGTGGTCGTACCTGCCTAGGTTGAGGCCTAGGGTTGGGGTTTGCATACATGACGTTCGTGTAATCCGATTCCCAACTAGGTTCACTTGGTTCTTCACTATAGTATGACTCACCATGTTCCGGAGACTGCATGTAGTAAGCTTGGGGACTATCGACATGTGTAGAATCAAAGCTATGGTCACTCGGGTCACTTTCTGAGATCAATGGGGTTACTGGTACTATGGCTCTATTCAGGTTTTCTTCTGCAACAGCATACTTTACTGGAATCACATTAGCGGGGTTTGGAGGTTGTTGAGCTAGCACCGGTTGGGGTCTCTGTTGGGCCTGATATTGTGGTTGGTAGGTTTGTTGGGGTCTAGCATATTGTGGTGGTGGATTTTGGTTCTGGTATCGGCCTTGTTGGTAGGGCTGCGGATAGGGTTGCCTAACTGCCTGCTTGTTGTATGGGCAATCTTGTGCGGTGTGATTGGTGTATCTCCGTTCTATGGTGCAGTACTGGCTACTAGGGTTTACTTGGGGTTGAGCCATAATAGGGCAGACATTCGCCATGTGGTCGCCACCATAAGTATAGCATCTTTTCACAGGGGCAAACCTAGGAATTTGTTTGCTAGAGACGCCTAGTTTTTGTGCCACTTTCTCTGCGAGTTCCTCAATTGATGTGGATTGCGTGGAAGAGTGACTAGAAGCACTATCTGAATCTTTGTAGATTTTGGAAAGCTCTAGTTCCTCCCCTAGGTTATCTTCAATGTCAATGCACATGCGTACACACTCTTCTATAGTCCTAGGGTCCTTCAGATACACATAGGATCTCAATTTCGTACTCAGCAATCCATCAAGGAATAAGGCTACTTGTTTAGCAGATGTGGGTAGCTCCGAAATAGGGCACCTTTCCAGGTATTGTCTAAATCTTCTTCCTGCAAGTCTCACGGTCTCTTGAGGGGTTTGCTTGAAGCTGTGAATCAATGATGAGGTATTGTGTCTTATGCCACTCTTAGAGAACTCTACAATGAAAGCCTCTAGGAGTTGGTCTATGCTCCTGAACTGACGCTCATCCAATGGTTGAAACCATGTAAGTGCTGTGTTCCTAAGGGTTAGACCGAAGGCATTGTACTGCGTGAACAGATCCTCAACCTGTTCAGCTCTCAAGACTTGCTTGAACTCCGCCACATGATCATAGGGATCTCCTGTGCCGTCAAAGTAATTCTTCATGGACTTAACTAGTTGGGTGGGTCTCAAAGTTCTTGTGTGCTCTCTAGGCCTCGGCAGAGGGAATCCATCTACGTTTCTTTGGTTCCTGTGGGCTCTATGCATCTCAGGTTCTACCCTATTCGTCTCTGTTCTCGTTCTTTCTCTGCCCACTAGGTTGGCAAAACTTACTTCTGGTCTATCTCTACTTCTGTCTCTTTGCGTACCATGAGCTTGGGAAGTTCCAGCCCCAGGGTGACCATAGGATACATTTGATCTTGGTTGAGGGAAAATCAATTCACCCTTCCATGTGTAAGCATGCCTATCATTTTCTGTCACCACAAAGATCCGTTCTGACGCATGATCTAAGTAAGTCACTCTGCCTGGGCTATCCGGATCCTTAAACTCATAGATCATGATATTTCCTATGTCTGTTGGCTGATTAGACTTATACCTCCAAAAGGCTTCATCAGTTTCTCGATTGAGGAGCAACTCTATGCTCTTGTTGTCTTGGGGGACCCATTCAGGCGTGATAATCCTAGTGAGAACTGATTTACCTCGAGGGGTTCTAGGTTCCGCACCCATGTTCCCTTGTTCCAGGTCACCTAAGTCCGCTTCTGAGATTACGTTCCCAAAGTCATCTGTCCTATCAGGGTGACTAGTGACTACATATATAGTTCCTTCTTTGTCCAGGTATGCACCATTTTCAAACTTGACAGCTGGGTGCTCTAGTCCAATGGATTGATCAGGGTTTTTAATCTGGACCACAGATCTTCCTAAGCCGTCCTCATAGATGCTAGCACCTAATCGGTTGGTCCTAAGATATTCCAGCTGCGTTTTGTAAGGGCCTTCTACCCTGTACAGGTAAGGCACTCCTGAACTTCCCGTAGGTCTGTCCATGCCTTGAGACATTTCTGACTCACTGGTCTCAGAGCTAGGGTAGTATGAGTGGTGGTTCAACTGCTGGGCCCAAGACCTTGCAGTGTGATTGACACTAGCCTCTGAAGACCTAAGGCTTTGTCTTTCCCTTGCTAAATGTCGTCCTGATCTAAGGTTCATATGCCTAACTGATTAGCCCAATTTTTTTCCAGAGTACAACCTCGTTGCCGATTAATTGGTACCAGTCACTTGATTCTTTTTAGTTATTTTATCACGTTTGAGTTCTTGTCTGATATCACGTCGTCGGAATACTTGAGTGTTCTTCGTACTTTCAGGTTGATCGTTCCACGTTAGGTTCTTTCCTTTATGTTATCGACAGTACAGAGATTAAGTTTTTAGCTTGAACTTGAGTTTTTAGGTAGTCTTCAACTTGATAACTGCCTATCGTCGCTCTGACTTACTCCTACCTCTCGTCGTTCTTAGCCTAAGCTATGAATTGACAGAGGGGGTTAAAAGTGTCCAACCTTTTGTTTCCTGCTCGGTTGCCCTTGAGTGCCCAGGAAATGTGTTCCCAAGCTCGCACTTACACTTGCTTAGAACGCCTCTCGATGCTCTGTAAGAGTTTCAAAGTTAGCTTTGAAATTTACATTCCAAAGACAGAACCAATTATTTTCATTCATGTAGCACAAACACAAACTTGCATAGTGATTTTCAAGAAAACAATCCTAAGGACCCCTGACTTTGATCCCCCTGGGTATGGTCAACTTCAAAATACCCTATCTAAAAATCAATGCATTATCTTTATAAAAAACAGTTGAGGGCGTGTAGTATATGCTACGAGCTTTGCAACAAGCCCTAGAGCTCAAAAAATGGATCTCGTATGAAAAAGTTGTGACCGTTCAGGGTTCTAGGGTTACGACAGGGTTCAAACAGGATCACTGTGCAACAGGTTTTCCCCAAGTTGTTTTCCTAAGGCTTCCCCATGTGCTCAAGAGCATAATATTTGTGCCCAAAATTAGCCCAACTTTTCAATTAACAAACCCTAAAAAATTTGGCTAAAATTGGCTGTCAATCGCGATGGATAGGGCTGTCAATCGCGATGGACACTCAGTCAATCGCGATGGACAGGCAGTCAGTCGCGATGGACAGAGACTTCAGTCAATCGCGATGGACAAGGGGTTCAGTCAATCGCGATGGACAGGCAGTCGGTCGCGATGGACAGAGACTTCAGTCAATCGCGATGGACAAGGGGTTCAGTCAATCGCGATGGACAAGGGGTTCAGTCAATCGCGATGGACAGGCAGTCGGTCGCGATGGACAGAGACTTCAGTCAATCGCGATGGACAAGGGGTTCAATCAATCGCGATGGACAGGCAGTCGGTCGCGATGGACAGAGACTTCAGTCAATCGCGATGGACAAGGGGTTCAGTCAATCGCGATGGACAGGCAGTCGGTCGCGATGGACAGAGACTTCAGTCAATCGCGATGGACAAGGACTTCAGTCAATCGCGATGGACAGGCAGTCGGTCGCGATGGACAGAGACTTCAGTCAATCGCGATGGACAAGGGGTTCAGTCAATCGCGATGGACAGGCAGTCGGTCGCGATGGACTGGCAGTCAATCGCGATGGACAGAGCTGTCAATCGCGATGGACAGGGCTGTCAATCGCGATGGACTGAAATTTTGCAAGATTTTCAAAAATTTTAGTGGGAATGTGGTGTGCAGGGTCTCTAGTCCACTGTGGTGCACTCAGATTTACCAACAAGTGAAAATTTCTGTCAATCGCGATGGACAGAAGGCGGCGACTGCGAGACAGTTTCGTCGAGTTCCGTACCTGCGCGGAAGGCTGGAGACGGTGATGTGACCTGTACCTACAAGATAGCTCAAGAAACATGCAAAAACAGCACATGCAATTTCGCTCTCTCGCTCTCTCTCACAAGTGAAATGAGGGAAATGAGGTGGAGGTGGGGATATAGTCAAAAAACTGAAATTTTCGCGATGATGGAGATGGACGTGGGAGATGGTGATGATGATGATGGTGATGAAGATGGTGAAGAAAGTAAAAGAAAATCTATGAGAGTGAAGAAAATACCTACAACTCCAACGCGTCAACTCTACGTCTTACCATCACACGCTCGTCCTCAAAGCTCGATCCCCGGCAACGGCGCCAAAATTTGGTGTAGCTCAATGATGAGTAGCACCTCCTTTAATGTCAATCCGGGAAGACGTGAGGATGGTATGAAGACCTCGAGCAAGTGGCGGCACAAGTGCGTGAGTGAGAAGCACACAAGCATGCACACACATACACACACACGCGCACACAAGGCAAGACAAAGAGTGAGAATCAATGGAGCTTTTAGATTACTTTCAAAATGCTCTTACAAGTTCGTTTCAATTACAATCCAACCTCAAAAATGAGCTCTCTAGCTCTTTTTATAGTTTTTGACTAGCTTTTGGCCCTGTCCAGACCTAGTGTCCGGCCTAGTTAAAAATTAGGTTCCAGGGCCAATTTGAGGGCTCAAACGGAGTCTAAAAAATACGAAAATTGATATGTAGGTACTTCTAAGGCTCCTCAAGCTCAAGGACTCCTTGGCTTGCACAAAATGGAGCTACAAAAATATGAAATGGTATTTACAATGATTGTTAGTGATAAGAATCACTATTAAGAGATGTAGATTGGAAAAATTGAAGGGCCTATCTGCCAGATTTGCGTCGACTGCTTTGTCTACTTACTCCTTCACCTTGTTCTGACTCTCTCCGTTGGCTTCCTTGTCTAGTCAATCCTTGGGTTCCCTGGCTTCCTTGTCTAGTCAGTCCTTGGGTTCCCATACTGCTCTCAACACTGTGTGTGCTGTTTTTTGTATGTTTGTTGAGTTTTTTGCAGGTACCATCATCATCATCCCCTCCAGCACGCTGCGCAGGTACGAAAATATTAGAAACTGTCTCGCGGTCGCAGGCCTCTGTCGATCGCGACTGACAGAAAATTTTAACTTTTCACAAAACTAAGTGCACCATGAGAACAAGCACAATCAGCACATTCAAGATCACTAAAAAAATCTGAAAAATTCCATGTTTCTCTGTCAATCGCGATTGACACTGTCAATCGCGACTGACACCCACGATCGACAGATTCTGTCAATCGCGACCGACAGCCTCTGTCAATCGCAACCGACAGAACCCCGCGACTGACTGACTGCCACGTAGGACCCTGTCAATCGCGATTGACACCGTCGATCGCGACTGACAGCCACGACCGACACCCCTGTCGATCGCGATTGACACCGTCAATCGCGATTGACTGAAATTCCACGATTGATTGACTTTTGCGCGTAGCCACGTGTCCATCGCGACTGATAGGCCCCCGATTGACTGAAATTTCGGCGAAAAACCCGGAAAACGTGTCGATCGCGATTGACACCGTCGATCGCGATTGACAGCCACGATCGACTCTGTCGATCGCGATTGACACCGTCGATCGCGATTGACAGCCACGATCGACTCTGTCGATCACGATTGACACTGTCGATCGCGACTGACAGGCCCGACGGACACCTCTGTCAATCGCGATTGACAGACCTGTCGATCGCGATTGACAGGCTTTTCGGCCAAAAAATTAGGGTTTTTTATTTCAAAATTTGGGATAATTTTGGGGCACAATAGTCAATCCATTAGCATTTTTGAGGTTCCTACACTTGTGAATTGGGAGAAAACTGTAATAAAGTAAGTCTATGATCTAGGGATCCGATGGCTTCAGACAGATCTGAAATCGGATACCGTTTGGTCACTCGTCCGAAGGACCAAAGATCTCAAGAGTAGACTCAAGCATAAGTCATGTGCTCTCATATTCAAGTAATCCACTTAGCCTAGTGGTTAAGTCTCATGGTTGTGAAGGAGGAGGTCTTGGGTTCAACTCCCATGGGGAGCATGGGAAGAGAGTTTTGCCCAAAGAGCTCTAGAGCCTTCTAACTCAAGTTAACGTGAGTTAACTTGAGTCCAGTGGACTTAACTCAAGAGGTGAGTACAACAACCACTAGTGGACTCTAGTGGAAGGTACTAAAGTAGTGGTCGAGATCACTCCAGCCACTAATAGACTCTAGTGGTGGTTTTGAAAGGAGTGGAGGAGATTGCACATGCACTTGTGGACTCTAGTTACATTTGTGGTCCTCATTAGTTCAAGCAGCTATATATACAGGCATAAGGTTGGGAGGAGAGTCATCTCTCAAGCATGTGGTGGTCGTAATCCTTGCTTTCTTACATTGGTATCAGAGCTAGAGCTTTCATGGTGACCTTGGGGACTCATCATCTTTCTTAAGCTCTTATGGATTCCTTCTAGGATTCATTACCATTTCCTCCCAAGCTTGAGCTTCTATGGAAAGCTTGATACTTCATGATCCTTTCCTTCATTCGCATTATCATCTCCATGAAAATCAGCATTTTCGTAGTACCCAGCCACTGCTGCGTGGAGTTCTTCGTTCACGAGTGTGCCTCCTTCCCGAAATCATTACAGTGGTATACTGCAGATCTAAAGAGTACAAAATAGTACTCATTTTTAATTCTTCAAGATGACAGAAGCTGGAATCGATCCAGTGACGCCGCCGATCGGAGGATTTCTCTTTAACCATGAGCGCAGCAGAGTCGGTTGAACTCGTCATCCATATTTTATTACAGGCAATAGATGATTACAGGCAATAGATCATCAGACCTTGAGCCAAGAGAGCAAAAGAACTCTGCGCATACAACCGAATCCGAACCCACGTTCATGGCGGGCAGCAGTACTTAGTGAGAGCGTCGTCGATCCCGTGACCTCCGCTTGTTGAACAACCAACTAAAGCTATAAGCATCAGAACCCGCCATAGCTGAGACCTGCTAATATACGCTATAACTGGGTTTTTGAATGCATGTCGACAACTCCTCACATCTTCTAGAGTTAGTACGTGATCGAAGACTGATGCAGTTCTAGGATTTTCTACACATGATCTGAGCTTTGGCGCTGCTGAAGCTTCCATATCGTGGAAAAAGGGGAATGTTTAGACAACGATTGTAGTAGATCACTCACGGGGATTGATCCCGTGACTTCCCACAATTCGCGCTTCTCCCTTATCCAAGAGAACTTAGTCTTGTACGGAAGAATTGCTGAGAGAAAAAACGTCAAGATCTCTATTTTATGCAGTATGAGCTTACTCTCAATCTGCTTACGGTGGCGACAGGACTCGAACTCGCGACAGTGGCACTGCTACAACACATCTTTAGCATGGTGCATAATCGGATGTTGCCTCGTCACATCAAGGGATGTGCCAATAAGGAAGAAGCAATGTCGTTGGAATGGAATTTTTGCGACTAAAATATGCCACCCATGGTTTTCCAAGGATTGCACAATGATTCTCTCTAATCTCTGCTAATCCCGAGCTGAGATCCTTTTTGTGTATTCTCTGGAGCTTGCTATCACCTCCAACCAAATCCAACCGCATATCCTTGGTGATCAAAGCCAAAGTGAAGCAATGTTGGATCGGAGCAAGGATGATCGTGCTTTCGATTTTCAAGGTTTTGAAGAAATGTGAGCATGGCTATGAAAGTTGGCTCGTCTTTGCATGGAAAAATTTTACTGATGATCAAGGAAGGAGAATGGCTTTTCAAAAGGTCAATGGAAGGACGTAGCTAATTGGAAGATAAGTATTTTCCAAGTTATGTTTTCATTTCAATATTTGTTTTCTCCATGCTTTCATGTAGGATGCATTTTATGATAAAATAAATGCAAATTAATGAAAGCTACAAAAGAGAAAATAAACATATTGAAATGCAAAAGCACAAACATATTGAAATGTTTGGTATGCACCTACAAAAGAAATGATTGTTGTTGCATTTCTCCTTTCAAAAGAATGTTTTTAGGCACCTTGCACGTTTGTTTTCTTGCTTCCAAAAGGAATAGTAGGCACTCAAGTATGTGCACATGTATATAACCTTTTGTAAGGTAGAGGAAAGATTGTTTGTGCATGGATGATTGAACGCACACATATATGTATCAAGCTCAAGAAATTGCTTGATTTATGTTTAGCATATGAAAGGAGAATGCCAACACTTGCATGTACTCACATGCATTTACACCCAAGAATGGTCATTTGCATATAGTAACATGCATTTGCATGCGAATAGATGCATGAACATATGCATGATCGTTTATTAAGAAGATTGAATACTTTCAAGTGCAAAGGATAGTTGATATGTTCCAAATTTGAAAAAATCATAGAACTTTTGAAGTTTGTTCTTTGATTTCATCTTGACGAGTGATGAACCTCAAAAAGATGAATAAATTTTAGTATTACTTGAACTTTAGGGTTCAATAGTCGGATGCTAAATTCTATGAAGAGCTTTCTTAGTTACTTGAGCACTTCTTAAAGAAAGCCTTTATTTGATCTTTTATCCCAAGACGTGATCAAAAATCAAATAAAGCTAAATGGAACTTACACTATGAACTTTTAAAGTTCACAAGATAGTTGTTCTATTCCATAAGTAGTATCCCTGGTAAGGATGCAAGATGCCAAGAAAAACTATAAAGCTTTTATAAGTTTTCATTTGATTTCATCCCAAGGAGTGATGGAAATCAAAGGTTAAACCTCAACATCAATTAATCCTTGACGTCAATAAAAGGATGTTAGGTTTTAAAGTTGCATATCTGGTAAATAATGCAACTAGCTAGCTAAAGCAATCATAGAAACATAGAAGAACTCTTTTAGAGAGTTAAAACTTTTGGTTTCATCTAAGCTAATTGAAGCTTCAAGAGGAAATCAAAGTAAGTAGTAATCTTTAGGAAATAAGATAAGTTCCTAAGGACTTGAAGCAAGTGTGAACTTTTCATTTAGGAGTAGAAAGTTCCAAGAAATGGATCTTAAATCCATGAACTTCTCCTAAACAAGTAATAAAGTTCAAAGTGTTCATAGTTGCATTACTATTGGATCAATCATCAATAGATGCTTCGACTTTAAACATAAATTTGATTAGTGAAATATGTTTAAAGGACTCTAGTAACATCTGAAGATTGACCAATAATAATGAGTCTTGTATCAAACTCAAGAATAGAAGTCGATATCACATAAACGAAAAGTCAACTTAAAACTTTCATACTGGCAAATGTGATATTTCGTCTCTAGTTTGATACTCAGGAAATAAATACAATTGAATTAGTAAATTTTTGGATATTATTTGAAAGAATTTCTTTCAAATGTTCTTATTGCAAAAGATTCCAAGATGAATCATTTGCTCAAGTTATTTGATTCCCTAGAAGGAATCTCAAGTCTTTGAAGAAATGGCATTCTTTCAAGTATTGAGAATGAAATTCTTCATACTCTTAATCAATAGGTAGTTCCCTAGACGTCCCAAACCATTAGCAGTGGTATTTCAAGTACTAATTGTGATATAACCTAAAGGTATATCAAAGATTCTTAGTATTGGAATCTGAGAGGCATTAGTGTATGCTTGGACTTGTGTAAAGGAAAAGATCTCTAAAAATCTTGCAGGTACGCAAAGAAGTTTAAGATAGTTTAAGAGATCTTAAAGATAAAGACTATAAGTCTTTATTTTTGTCGCAAGTATCAACCAGAATTCATCAAACTTGGCCATGATTGTCCAAGAATGTGCGACTAGAACTACTCTATCGATTGCCCAAGTATTGGCCGTAAAAAGTCCATTAGGAATGATTCACTCAAGTTCCATTTATCCAATGGAAAATTGTGAAAAAAGTAATCTGTTCCAAGTATGAACAGAACAAAGGAATTCCAAAAATGTAGTCTGCAACTGTGAAAACGGTACTTAAGTCTGTGGAAATGTAAAACATAAAGGGATTTTGGTACAAATCCGGAGAGCATGAGCGGATGTTTAGACTTAAGCAGTAGAGAGATTCCTATAAAAGTCCTGGCCAGGATAGGTACCTAAAAGCATTATTAGAATGGAATCTAAAGACAAGAAGTCAAAAGCTCTTGTCGCTACAAAATTGGTCAAGAATAACCAATTGAACTTGAATTTGAGAAATTCAAGAACTTGGAATTCGGATTGGTTTTCATTTGAAAACCTTAGCAAAAAAGGATTGGAGATATTCTATTAAAGGTTTTCAAGTTCCCAAGGTTAAGCACAAGATCGTGAAACGATCATATCAAGGGATTAAAACCTAGAATATCAAGATAAAGATAGTGCCTGAAATTGCGAAATTCTTGTCAAGAATTAAAGCTAGAAGGTTCTCTATCAAGAGATGTTGTAGACTTTAGGATAAAATTCACTCACACGTCAATGTAAGTATAAAATTTTATACTTAGATTGATGTAGGAAAGATGGTATGGGACATCGGACCGTGAGATGATAATTATTTTTTAGTCTTCGTTTGGATCTTGAAGTTAAGTTTGATCTTCAAGGAAATTAAAACTTCAAAGGAGGAGTTTAAATTCAAGAAGAATCTCAAGATACTTCAAGACGACTTCAAGATCAAGGAAACTGAAGATATGAAGTAAGTAACTTCCAAGATCTTCTAACACTTCAAGTTTAAGTGATTATTGATCAGAAATATTTGATAAATTTCTGAAAAAAGTTGAACTTTGACTTTAAGATGATCTTTTCAACCAAGGATTTGATTGACAAGTCAAGCACCAAGTTTCTCGTATAACTTGGTAAATTCACTCTTTTGACTCAAAGAAACACACAAGAATTGCATTCCCAGTAAGGAGTCAAAAAGACTGAATGTGACCTGAACTTAATCTCAAGTGAAGCATTATTTGAATATTAAAACTCATCGATAGAACCTCAGTGGGTCGACACACTGATGTTGGTTACCACACTAGTATCTTGTGGTTAGATGATAATTTTGATTTGCTTTGAATCTTTTTGAGAAACCAGCTTATTTCTCTTAAAGATAAAAACAATGCTTCAATACCTTGTTGAATTAGATCGCTGAAGAAGTTAAAGTCCTGAGTCAACTAGACTTTGACTCATAGCAAATTTATGTATGTTCGAAGTTTGAATTGGTTGTACAGAGTTTTAGTTATTTCTTTTTGCTTTCCAAATCTTTTGGAATTGGCTCAGACATGGTATCTGATTCCTTTTGCAAAAGACCAAGGTTAGCCAGTTGGAATTAGATAACTAATTTGAACATCGTAGTTAGATGTTATGTACAAGAACCTTTTCAATCTTCAAAAGATGATAAGTCTAAGTGGACTTATTCATTTGAGTTTGCTTCAAGTTATAGCATAAAAGATTTCCTAGATTCCAGTATACTCTAGAATAGGGAAGTTAGGAATTGCTCATCAGATTGACAATTCCCAAGAACTTTCACTTAAAGTCTTTGAGAAAAGTGTTCTAAGTTGGACACATTTCATTATGGATTTGTATTGGGCAGGTTATAGTAAGGTTGACTCAAAGAAAATGGTAACTTTCTCTAACAGTTTACGTAGGATTTTTCAACTCATTAGGACAAAGTAGTCCTCTAGTCGGGTGAAAAACATCAAGTAACTGTTGGATCAAAGTAAACCATTGTACAGACATCTAAAGTTAGATGTATGGGACAACCAAACTTCAAGTTCTCCAAAACAAATTCAAGTGAATCAAGAATTCTTAAAGTCTTGCATGGGATAAGAATCCCACCTTCATTACTAAGTCCATGCACTAGTTATGCCTAGAAATGGACTAGTAATTTGAATCCACCCAATTCACATGTTTGTGCCTAGATCGCACATCTAGAAACTATGAATTGGCTAGGGATGTGTTTAGATCCACCCTTATTATTCTTCACTAGTTTGTACTTTGTCTTGTTCATCAAAGTGCAAAACCAGATAGTGTTTTGAATCATTTGGGCAGGGATGCCACCACAGAGATGAGACATGTTCTTCAAGTTCTAGAACATGACCATGTTTTTCCAGTTTTAGAACATGAGGCTCGGGGGTTGCCTACAGTTATATATATAGCTTTATTTTCGAGGACGAAAATCTTTTCCAAGGGGGGAAGAATGTAATAAAGTAAGTCTATGATCTAGGGATCCGATGGCTTCAGACAGATCTGAAATCGGATACCGTTTGGTCACTCGTCCGAAGGACCAAAGATCTCAAGAGTAGACTCAAGCATAAGTCATGTGCTCTCATATTCAAGTAATCCACTTAGCCTAGTGGTTAAGTCTCATGGTTGTGAAGGAGGAGGTCTTGGGTTCAACTCCCATGGGGAGCATGGGAAGAGAGTTTTGCCCAAAGAGCTCTAGAGCCTTCTAACTCAAGTTAACGTGAGTTAACTTGAGTCCAGTGGACTTAACTCAAGAGGTGAGTACAACAACCACTAGTGGACTCTAGTGGAAGGTACTAAAGTAGTGGTCGAGATCACTCCAGCCACTAATAGACTCTAGTGGTGGTTTTGAAAGGAGTGGAGGAGATTGCACATGCACTTGTGGACTCTAGTTACATTTGTGGTCCTCATTAGTTCAAGCAGCTATATATACAGGCATAAGGTTGGGAGGAGAGTCATCTCTCAAGCATGTGGTGGTCGTAATCCTTGCTTTCTTACAAAAACTCTAGGATCTTTCAGCCAGATTGAATCCTGTTTTAACCCCCTAAACCCTGAACAGTCATAACTTTTTCATACGAAATCCAATTTTTGAGCTCTTGGGCTTGTCGGAAAGCTCGTGGCATATACTAAGGGGGAACAAAATAATGCGTTGATTTTCAGATAGGGTATTGTGAAGTTGACCAAACCAAGGGGAAACAAAATTCAGGGATCTCTAGAATTATTTTTCAAAAAAATCATAGTGAAGATTGGTATTTGTGCTACCTGAATGAAAATCATTGGTTCTGTCTTTGGAGTTTAAGTCTTGAACTAACTTTGGAACTCTTACAGATCTATTGAGAGCATCGCAAGGCGTTCTAAGCAAGTGTAAGTGCAAGCTTGGGAACACACTTCCTGGGCACTCAAGGGCAACCAAGAAGGAAACGAAAGGTTGGAAATTCTCAACTCCCTCTGTCAATTCCTAGCCTAGGCTAAGAACGACTAGTGATAGGAGTCAGCCAGGGCGACGGTAGGCAGTTATCAAGTTGAAGACTACCTAAAAACTCAAGTTCAAGATAAAAACATAATCTCTATACTGTCGATAACCTTAAGGGAAAGAACCTAACGTGGAACGATCAATTTACAGTGCGGAAATACACTCAAGTATACCTGTCGACGTGATATCAGACAAGAGTATAAACACGGTGATCAACTAAAAAGAATCAAGTAACTGATACAAAGGAACGGCAACGAGGTTGTACTCTGGGCAAAAATTGGGCTACTTAAATAGGCATATGAACCTTAGATCAGGGCGACATCTAGTAAGGGATAGACAAAGCCTTAGGTCTTCAGAGGCTAGCGTTAACCACACTGCTAGGTCTTGGGCCCAGCAGTTGAGCCACCACTCATACTACCCTAGCTCTGAGACTAGTGAATCAGAGATGTCTCAAGGCATGGACAGACCTACGGGAAGTTCAGGAGTGCCATACTTGCACAGAGTAGAAGGCCCTTACAAAACACAGTTGGAATAACTTAGGACCAACCGATTAGGTGCAAGCATCTATGAGGACGGCCTAGGAAGATCTGTGGTCCAGATTAAAAACCCTGACCAATCCATTGGACTAGAGCACCCCGCTGTAAAGTTTGAAAACGGAGCGTACCTAGACAAAGAAGGAACAATATATGTAGTCACCAGTCACCCAGATAGAACAGACGAATTTGGGAATGTAGTCTCAGAATCGGACTTAGGTGACCTAGAGCAAGGAAACATGGGAGCAGAGCCTAGGACCCCTCGTGGAAAGTCAGTGCTAACAAGGATCATCACTCCCGAGTGGATACCACAGGACAATAAGAGTATAGATCTGCTGCTAAACCGAGAAACCGATGAAGCCTTTTGGAGGTATAAACCAGACAAGCCTATTGATATAGGAACAATCATGATCTATGAGTTTAAAGATCCAGATAGCCCAGGTAGAGTGACCTACTTAGATCATTCTTCGGAAAGGATCTTTGTGGTTACAGAAAATGATAGGCATGCTTACACTTGGAAAGGTGAATTCATCTTCCCCCAACCAAGATCAAACGGGCCCTATGGTCACCCAGGTGCTGGAACATCCCATGCCCATGGATCTCAAAGAGACAGACATAGAGATAGACCTGACGTAAGCTTTGCCAACCCAGTGGGCAGAGAAAAAACGAGGACGGAAACAAATAGAGTAGAGCCTGAGGTACTTAGAGCTCACAGGAATCAAAGAAATGCGGATGAGTTTCCCCTACCACGACCTAGAGAGCACACGAGGACCCTGAGACCAACTCAGCTAGTTAAGTCCATGAAGAACTATTTCGATGGCACCGGAGACCCCTACGATCATGTGGCCGAGTTTAGGCAAGTCTTGAGAGCTGAACAAGTGGAGGATCTATTCACACAATACAATGCCTTTGGTCTAACCCTTAGGAATACAGCCCTTACGTGGTTTCAACCATTGAATGAGAGACAGTTCAGGAGCATAGACCAGCTCCTAGAGGCTTTCATTATTGAATTCTCTAAGAGTGGCATAAGGCATAACACCTCCTCGTTAATACATAGCTTCAAGCAGACCCCTCAAGAAACCGTGAGACTTGCAGGAAGAAGATTTAGGCAATACTTAGAAAGATGCCCTGTTTCGGAGCTCCCCACACCAGCTAAGCAAGTGGCTTTATTCTTGGATGGATTGCTAAGTACCAAATTGAGATCTTATGTGTACTTGAAGGACCCTAGGACCATAGAAGAGTGTGTACGCATGTGCATTGATATCGAGGATAACCTAGGGGAAGGGCTAGAACTCTCCAAAATTTACAAAGATTCAGATAGTGCTTCTAGCCTCTCTTCCACCCAATCCACATCTATTGAGGAATTAGCAGAGAAAGTAGCTCAGAAACTAGGTGTCTCTAGCAAACAAATCCCAAGATTCACCCCAGTCAAAAGATGCTATACATGTGGAGGCGACCACATGGCGAATGTCTGTCCCATTATGGCGCAACCCCAAGTGAATCCTAGTAGCCAGTACTGCACCATAGAACGGAGATACACCAATCACACTGCGCAAGATTGCCCCTACAATAAGCAAGCGGTTAGGCAAACCTACCCTCAACCATACCAACCAGGCAGATACCAAAACCAATACCCACCACAACAGTATGCTAGGCCTCAACAAAATTACCAACCCCAATATCAGACCCAGCAGAGACCTCAACCCGTGCTAGCACAACAACCTCCTGCTCCAGCAAATGCAATTCCTGTAAAATATGCAGCTGCAGAAGAGAATTTGAATAGAGCCATAGTCCCAGTGACTCCATTAATTTCAGAGAATGATCCGAGTGATCAAAGTTTTGATTCCACACACATAGATAGTCCCCAGGCCTACTACATGCAGTCTCCTGAACATGGTGAGTCCTACTATAGTGAAGAGCCAAATGAACTAAGTTGGGAGTCAGATTACATGAATGTCATGTATACAAACCCCAACCCTAGGCCTCAACCTAGGCAGGTAAGACCCCCATTTCCTAGAGGACCTTGCTACAGATGTCAGGGGGATCACCTCATTCGTGATTGTCCCTTACCTCCACCTACACAACCCCAGTCAGTAACAATCCAGGGCTTTTGCCAAGAGTGTGGAAAGGAGCATCTCTTACGAGATTGCCCTAAGAATCCTAATAACATGCCAAAAATCACCCCAATTAACGTTATTGGGCTAGTAGTAGACTCCACAGGAAGTGTCACTTCCACTGCACCTGTACAGGTAGTCACTAGAGCTCAGGCATTGCAGCAAAACCAGGGTGTAGGTCAGGAAAAGAGCCCAGAGGCTAGTGAAACTGAGAGCGTAACCAAGAAAAGGACTGGAGCTTGGAGAGATAGTCGGGAAAGGATGAAAAGACAATGGGCTAAAAAGATGAGTGAACTTGAGGAAAGCATAAGAGAAACCAAAGCCAGGATAACTGAAATCACATCTCAAACTCCCTCTCACACTACCCCACCCCCATTCCCAACTCCATCCGACCCGCCACCTTCCAACCCGCCTCACATAATCCCACCATCCCCCAGAGTAGGATCAGTCCTAGCAGATCCCACTCCCGAGGACCTAAATATGATGCTTAAAGCATATCAAGCCAGAATCCAAGAAGGGCCAAATGTAACTAATCATGAAAAATGTTACCCTAGAGCAGAACTAGAGCTAGAACGAACCAAAATTTGTGCTAAGATGGTGGAATTGGCTCAGACCATGTTTAAAGCCAGTCGCCTATTTAACATCTCTAGTTCCGTGAAAACACAGTTGCACTTTGATGGACTGTTAGAGAGAATAGAGAAGCTAATTGCACAATCAGAAAAGGAACCTGCCCCTCAAGGAAAGGAAAGGGCAAGAGAACGGATAAGCCAGCCTCTTCAGGAAGCCCATGTGCCTCCTCAAGAAGCTTATCTTTCCCCCCAAAAGGCAGATGAGCCTCCCTCGAAAGCTTACGTACCTCCACAGGTTGCCTACATTCCTTCTCAGGGAGCGTATGAGCCTGTTCGGAAAAGTAATAGAATAAGTAATCCCCCCCAGGAAGCTTGTGCTCCAGCCATCTATGAGAACAAGGAGAGAGCCAACGATAGAATAAGCCCTCCTTCCCAGGTGGCTTATGTGCCTAATTCTACGGAGCCGGACACTTCTTCTTCTATGAATCGGTTTGCACCAGACTTCCTACGAGAGATTCAAGAAGACAAATGGGATAACGAAAGTGAAGTCGCCCCTCCCTTTGAACTTGTGGATGATGCACACGACCAATTCCCACAAGACATCCCATCTATTTACAGGGAACATGAGAGTACTCAGTCTCACGAGAGATTGGACTTTGAGTCTAATTCCATACAAGAGCTACCCCACTTCACATGCCCATGGGAAGCAAAGTCCACGTGTATGAGAGCACCCACAGTCATGGTAAGGAACGACGACTCAGTCATACCTAGGAACACGGAGGTAGTGAAGAACACCAAGGTGCAGTGCGATCTCACTTTGGAAGAACTGCCTAAGGATAGACCAGAAGCACGGAAACATGTAGCCAACCAAGTACCAGAGATTGCAAAACCTCGTTCCCAGGTAGGATCCCAGAGAACAGTGCCAGAAATACCCTTGGATAAGATAGGAGAAATGTGTGAAGGTGAAGAAGGGAACACCTATCTTCCCATTACCTACCAGGGATACACCACCAAGGCAATTTTAGACTCAGGTGCAGGTGTTGCAATTGCCACCACTTCCCTATGGAAGCATTGGGGCAAGCCGGCACTCAGACCAACGAGAATGAAATTGCAGATGGCCGATGGTCATATTGAGAGACCCTTAGGATTACTAGAAGGAATAACTCTCACCACTTGTGGCGTTGAGTTCGAGCACACATTTGCTATATGTGATTTTAGCAAAAATCATGCCTATGAGATGATTTTGGGAAGACCATTTATGCGACAGTTGCAAGTGGTCCAGGATTGGGGAACCAATTCCTTGTACTTGCAACACCTAGGTGTCACGACCAAGGTAAACCTTAAAGATTACTCTCATAGAGATGTCCCTCCTATCCAATGGAATCCCATCCATAGAGCCAAAGATGATACGGAATCGGTGCATTCCATAGGATCAGGATCCTCATGGATGCATGAAGATACCCAATTGTGGATGTGCAAAGTAGCGGTAGAAGAAGAGAAGAGAGAAAAAGCCAGAGAGGTAGGTGCACAAGAAACACATAGATCAATTCAAGACCCAGCCTATGCACCTATAGTTTTTCCTGACGAAGAATTTGAACCCCACGGCTGGGCAGAAATCTTAGCAACAATGGATGTAGCCATCAATGAAGAGCAATGGACACCTCACTGTGATGAGGATGGCTATGACATTTCAGTTTTCTCCATAGAGCCAATCATGGGAGAGGCAGTGTTGGAAGAATGTGAACCTAGCCCAGATGCATTTGAGGATGCAAGTGACTCCGATCTAGAGTCAATCATTATGGACCCACCTTTTGCATCAGATGAAGAATACTTCCATGAAGTAGAATTTCAACCCCAGAGGTATGGCGAGCTTACAAATAATGTAAGACTAGCCACACATGTGACCTCGAAGGAAGAAGGAAAGAAAAGAAAGAAGAGAGAAGTCACACCAGAAGAGGAAGAATCTTTGTTTGAGGTCCCAGAAAATTTTAAGAAGTATGAGATAGATGACAGGAGAGTCATGATCAGAATGCCTAAACGAGAGGCACAATCAGGAGAGGCCTATGATAACAAAGAAACCACCAAGAAAATAGTAGTGGCCCTAGAAGAAGGAGAAGAGAGATGCACATACATAGGCCATGACCTGACGGAAGAGGAGGAACAAGAGCTAATAGCCTTGCTAAGAGAATACAGAGATGTATTCGCTTGGAGTTACAAGGATTTGAAAGGAGTGGACCCTGACATATGCTCACACACTATCCCCATGACTTTAGATGCCAAACCCTCTAAGCAAAAGCCATATACATATAATGATAATTACGCTGCCAAGATCAAAGAGGAGATAGATAGATTGGTTGAAGCTGGATTTATCTATGAAATAGAGCACACTGAGTGGGTATCCCCCATCGTAGTGGTGCCCAAGAAAAATGGCAAGCTGCGTGTATGCATTAACTTGAAAAAGGTTAATGCAGCCACAATTCGAGATAACTATCCGCTTCCTATCACAGAGCATCTCCTTGAAAGAGTGGCAGGCAAGGAAGTGTACAACTTCCTTGATGGATTTTCGGGCTACAACCAAGTGGCCATAGCTCCAGAAGATCAGCATAAGACGGCTTTTGCTACTGAGTGGGGCATATTTGCCTTTCGGGTAATGCCATTTGGGCTTACTAATGCTCCTGCTACCTTTCAAAGATTGATGTGTCATGTGTTTAAAGAGTTCCTGAGGAAGAACTTAGAAGTCTATGTTGATGATCTTTGTGCCCATTCCAACATTAGGCAAACCCATATCCCTGAACTCAGACAAATCTTTGACAAATGTAGAGAATATCAAGTCTGCTTGAACCCAGAAAAGTGCGTTTTCATGGTCAGGCAAGGCAAGATTCTGGGACACATAGTGTCAAAGAATGGCATATCCACTGATGAAGAGAAAGTGAGAGCTATAGCGGAGTTACCTAGGCCAAAGAATGTCAAAGAAGTACAAGCTTTCATGGGGCATTGTGGTTACTACCGCCGGTTCATCCACATGTATGCTGTCATTGCAAGGCCCATGTACGGACTTCTGACTAACTTTGAGTGGACTGATGAATGTGAGAATTCCTTCCAAGAGCTTAAACGAAGATTATGTTCAGCACCAATCTTGACTACACCAGATTGGAATAAACCCTTTCATGTTCATGTGGATGCATCCAATTATGCTATTGGATGTGTACTCGCACAACCTACTGGTGAAGGTAATATGGATCTTCCAATTGCCTATGCTAGTAGACAATTGAATGCTGCTGAACGAAATTACACCACCACTGAGAGAAAAGGACTAGGCATGGTATATGCAGTTAAAAAGTTTAGACATTATTTGCTTGCCAATAAGTTTAAATTTTTTACTGACCATCAGGCACTGCTATATCTCGTGAACAAGCCATGCAATACAGGTAGATTAGTAAGATGGTTTCTCTTGCTAATGGAATACGACTTCGAGGTTGTGGTAAGGAAAGGTAGGACTCACTTACGAGCA
This sequence comes from Ceratopteris richardii, assembly GCA_020310875.1. Taxonomy (NCBI): domain Eukaryota; kingdom Viridiplantae; phylum Streptophyta; class Polypodiopsida; order Polypodiales; family Pteridaceae; genus Ceratopteris; species Ceratopteris richardii. The sequence goes on from CM035432.1 coordinate 130,849,913, forward strand.
GACCATCTCTCTAGACTCACGTCTGGGGAAGCCCCACAAGGAGTGTCAGATGACCTTCCTGATGCTTACTTGTTTAATTTGGAAGTGGTGCCACAGTGGGCTAAGCCACTAGTGCCAGTATTGACATACGGGCCTAACCATCCAGTAGTAAACACACGGGATAGAGAGGTAGTAAAAGCCCAAAAGTATCACATCATGGCAGGAAGCATGTATAAGCACACAGATCAAGGGATCTTGGCGTGTTGTGTAGAAGAGGACGAGTACACTAAGTGGTTGCAATTAGCACATGTAGGTGCATTAGAGCAGCACTATTCAAAGCAACGAACCTTACAGACACTAAGGAGACTTGGAGTGCATTGGCCGACTATGGAAGCTGATGTCCAAAAGTTGTGCAAGGAATGCCCAATCTGTTGTACTAAACCACCTGTGGAACATGCCACTCTTTATCAAGTGTCCATAGTACCAGACTGGAGTGAACCACTAGTATCCTTCCTGAGGACGAAAACATTCCCTCCAGACATGACCCGGACTAGGAAAAGGAGTTTAGAACAAGAAGCCCAGGATTACGCACTCATTGGTGATAATCTATACAAGCGTGGTAAAGATGGTTACCTAAGACTATGTGTCCATGAGAGTGAATACCTTAAAATCTTGGAAACTGCTCATCAAGGTGTAGCAGGAGGACACTTTGGACCAGATCGGGTGATCAAGGCAATACTATTTGCGGGCTTCTGGTGGCCGACCCTTCACATGGACGCACATACCTATGTGAAACGATGTGATGTCTGTCAGCAAACTCAGTATCCTATACGTAAAGATGAGATGCCACTGAAACCTATGATGGGTGGACGTGCATTCTCTAAGTGGGGAATAGACTTCGTAGGTCCTATTAATCCCCCAGCTAAGGGTTCCCATGCAGAATATATCATTGTTGCGACAGACTATCTAACAAAATGGGTAGAGGTAAAAGCTACGACTAAGAATGATGCTCAGACGACAGCTAGGTTCTTATTTGAGAATGTGTTCACCAGATACGGGCTACCTATAGAGTTAGTAAGTGATAGAGGCACTCACTTCTTGAATGAAGTAATTGAAAATCTGCTCCAAGAATTCTTGGTAGTCCATAAGAAGTCTGCCCCCTACCACCCACAAGCTAATGGGCAAGCCGAAAGCACAAACAAGATTCTATGTAATGTGTTGACCAAGTTGGTGAACAATAAACGCTCTGATTGGGACAAACAGCTACACCATGCTGTTTGGGCATACCGAGTCGCCTACAAAACAGTACTCCAAGCCACCCCCTTTCAGATGGTATTTGGTCAAAATGCAGTGCTACCATTGGACTTCTTGATACCTACATTGAAGGTAGCACAAGAGCATGAGTGGACAGGTCATGAACTCTCATCTAGAATTTTTGACCTTGAACGACTAGGTGAAACGAGACTCAGAGCTGCAGCAGGAATTTACGCAGCTAAGAAGAGGCAGAAAGCATATTTCGATGCCCACGTTAAGGATAAAGGCTTGAAGGCAGGAGACCTAGTACTAGTCTACACCCTGAAGCAACATGCGAGAAAATTAGAGAAGCGTGGCTATGGACCTATGATCATAAATAGGATCTCCACAAGTGGAGCAGTGCAACTAGCCACATTGGAAGGTGACGTCCTCCCAAGCTACATAAGTGGATGCAGAGTCAAGTTATATCAGGAACCTCTCACAGAGGAAATGCTAAGTCGACTCAATATCGCCAAGAAACGCAAGGAAGAAGAAAAGCAGATTCGAGAAGAAGCTCAAGCAGAAGCCTTAGAACGCATCAGAAGGATGAAGTTGCGAAGGCAAGGTAGAGATCAGCCTAGAACAAATGATTATGCAGATCAAGAATATCATATGGCAATGTGTGAAGTCGCAGGAACAAGTTCCCATAGAATAATTGATCGACGACCTTTTGTGACCATAGAGGTAGGACAAGGAACTAGTGCACAGTCTGTGCAAGCCTTGATTGACTCAGGTGCAGCCACGAGTGCTGTTAAATTGTCTTACTGTCAAGAGTTGAAATTAACTATCAATCCTATAGAAGCATATCTCATAGGATTGGGAGGTGTGGAAACCCCTTGCATGGGCGAGGTGGAACTCCCCCTCTATATTCATGACGAGGCAATGACAGTCAAAGCACTAGTGTGTCAGGATGAGGACCTCACTGAGCCTCTTATCTTGGGTCAAGACTGGATCTACGATCATGCCGTTGACCTAAACCTAAGAAGGGAACTTCTTCAGGTATGGGTAAATCATAGTCAAATTACAGTTGAATTGGAAAATGAAGCACTCAAGGAACTAGGACAGGCACGAACTCCTGGTCCTTCCAGGAGCACACTTGAAGATGACCATGCTGTTCTTGTCAAAAACTGTGTGATGCAGAAGATGTTGATCTCAATCGAGGAATCAAGGATGCAACGGAACTCTCTTCTCTCCCAAAGCCCAAAAGGATACACCAACCAAGGACAGATCAAAGACAGAAGAAGCAGCAGACTACTGATCTCGGAGGCCGAAAACACATGCAAAGTGGAAGGTCTCAGCCGTCAAAACAAGTGTGGGTGCGGAAAGGCGAACTCCCTGTCACAACCATACCAAATCTACGACCGGGATCTCTTATTAGTAATCAACAACACGACACTAATAAGAAGTCGGTAGTCAAATCCTCTGCACAAGTTAAGTTTATCTGGGTACCCAAGAAGTCGATGAAGGCCTGCCCACAATCACGCAAAATCTGGGTGCCTAAGGCTTGCTTGCGGGCTCAAATAACGACACCAAGGCCACGCCCAGTGCTACCTAGTTCACCCACTCGAACAACACACAAGGTCACACATTCTTCCACGAGTACACAAAGACTCACTTGTAAATGGATACCAAAACAGTCTCATTTTCAGGCAGATACTCCTATCCCACTCTCTAGAGTCTCCACAACATCACAAGCAAAACCCATTCACTATGTTTGGAAGCCTAAGACCTGTAATAAACCCCCTGACCCCAGTTGTACATCCATATGCACCAACTAACCACATCACTGTCACACGACATCATTTCACTTAGCTCTTAGGTCTACCGAACTCCTAACCACACACACACTAGCACCGAGCACTTACTAACCCATTAATCTCTCCCGACCCTCATGTTAATGTTGTAATGGGGACAACAACGGTTCTCTCTTGTCCTGCACAATGTTAACACCTGTTTCTATATTCTCTCAGAATCAAAAGGCAAGAAGTAACATGGCAGATACGGCAGGACCAAGCTCCCAGACAGGCACAAGTCCCCAAATCGTGGATATAGAAAGTCTTCCCGTGGAGGAGGAATTGAAGGAGCGGCCAGCGGCACTAAGAGCACTACATGCCATACCAATTCAGAATCCTCCACAGGGTCACACGATGCCCGTGGGCAAAACCTCACACTGGTTCAGTGATGTTGCAGGCCCTCTGGGTGAAGGCACATACATGTGGGAGTCCGAGATAGAATTCAACGGACGATGGGGCAGGTACCACTTCTTTACAAGGGAGTTTGAAAAGCTGCAAAATAACGAAGGACTGAAGCCGATATGGAAGAAGGCTGGGCTTTATGATTACTTCAAGTTCCAACTACCAAAGCCCGATTTTCTAAGGTGCTCATACTTGATTAGCACTCTCACCCCAAGCAAAGATAAAAAGGGATATAGCTCCTTTGTACTTCCATCGCTCACAAAGGGCAATGAGCTGAAGCGATTCCGCCTGACCATCAACTTAGTAAGAGAAGCCCTCGACATGAAAGGTATGCACATCCCTACGGAAAAAGAAACTATGGTCCCCGATAGTATGAAGAACAGGAATTTGACGAAGTTAAAGGATATGGTGGCAATGACGCCTACGATCGCCATTCATTTGCGAATGGTCATGCAGCATTTTGCGTTCCCAGCACAAGAAAGGTTCACAATGCCTCCTAAGAAAATATGGTTTAGTCTCTATTTGGCAGATGCTTTTGATCTAACAGTCAATATGCCTCATTGGATTATTGACCAAATTCACATGGCTCATCAAAGATGGTACAAGAAGCAAAGGTCTGTATTATATGGTTGCTGTGCCCTCACAAGGATTGTATATAGATGTTTGGCGTATGATGTGTCAGTGCAAAGGGCACTCATCTGGAACCGCGTACAGGAATTTCAACGAAGGTTATCAGCCGCAGGACCACCATCCAAGAAAATGAGAGGAGCTATGCAAATGCCCTGTGCACAAGGCCGCGCTGAGTTGACACCTGAAACAACGCCACGACTCCCTAGGAGGGTACAACCCTTCACTATCAGACTGCCACGACACAGCACTGACGGACCCAATCTGGTGTTCCCACCAATACCAACGGATCTCGAGTTTCCTCACGGATTCACACTAGAAGACCTGACCGACGAAGAGGTGGCCAGAATCATAGAAGCAGTTAACGCAGAAGTCGCGGAAGAGCAAGCTGGTGGACAGCAAACTGCCCCAGACCAAGCCCAGCCCAGCCAACCGGACGTAGTCAATGTGGACGATGAAGAAGAAGCACATGAGGAGGCACAAGGTGGACAATCAGAAGCAGAAGAACAAGAGTATGATCAGGAAGCCCTACAAGTACTGGAAGGTGCCCCAGCCTATACTAACGCATTAAAGAAGCTCTACGATACGATGAACCGAGTTCAAGAGCAACACAGATTATCCTTAGCTGCAGGTAAAGCCCTCATGAACCAGATTCTGGAGGAGGAAGGTGTGGACGAGCAATACCGTGCCACCTTGGAAATGATATCGGACGCTTTGGGAGTACATGAAACGGTGCATACGGCACTAGTGCAATCACGAAGGACAGAGAAAAGATATGGCAAACGCCCCCCACGAACAGGGAAACAAATGAATGTATTAGGATCAGGACCACAAGGCACCCCCACCACCACTGGCATGGCACACACGGTTCACGACACCGAGGAAGCTCACACATCGAGTGCACCTCCATCACCTCCCTTGCCACCTTCTCCCCCACATCCGCCCCATTCACCTCCCTCTACAACTGTAACCTCTACTGTCACCACCTCCGAGCCCACTACACACACCGATGCACAAACCATCAGTCAACCCACATACTCTATTGCCGCTGAAACCACAAGTCTAACCACAGCCACGGTAAACCCCACTACTCCGGTCACACTTCCTGGGAGTTCACAATTACACACACCTCTATACACGTTCACGACTCTCACCGCAACCACAATCCCCATGTTCACAGTCACTCCCACCACGGCCTCCACTTCTGAATTCATGGAGATATCACCCACCTCTGCACCTCTCCCACCCCCCATTTACCCACCATCTCCCATTCCCCCACCTCCCCCCTCACCCTTCTCCGGTACTGCATCCACAATTCCCTTTCCCTTTCCCTTTCCCTCTGCATTCAACACCATTTCTCCCACCATTCCTCTTAATAATGTATTTAATAATATGTATCAATGCATGTCCCAACTTCAGCAACACTACCAACACCTTGACAACCAACATACAAGGCTCTTCCGAAGCCACGCAGATCTCCAAGCACGATGTATTGATCTTGAAGAGCAAAACCGGCTACTACAACAGCAGTACGCGACATTACAGGAACAATATGCACATTTAGTAGCCAACCCACCCCAAGCAGATGATGAAGAACGACGGCACATGGATGAGCTGCTACATTCTCAGATCACGGAAAACCTTAAGCTTCGACGGAACTTGGGCCTCCTACGCAAGCATATGTCTACAGCGCTAGAGGAGAATAAACGATTACAGAAACAGAATGAAGAAAACTTGGAGGCGGCCATGGAGGGCTCCCCACAGGAGATTGACCCAGAGCGATTCAAGGCAATTCCCTCTGAGAATATGAAAGTGGTGTTAGAAACTCATGCAGATCTAATGGAAGCCCATGCCGCTTTAGAAAAAGAGAGAGATGATTTACTAAGGCAGTTGGCCACCCAACAGGCATCACCAAGCAAGATCACACCCGCAGAAGATACATCTGAAGAGGTCACTAAACTCCGGGCAGAACTTGAGGAATTACGTAGCAAGGTCATGCAATACGAGCGTCAACCCTCCCCTCTGGTAGAGCCCGAACCTGACGATCTTGTGCCAATTGAAGTAGAAGAAACATTCGAGGATCCCTATGTCCCGATGCCAACACCCGGGGGCAAGCGAACAGAACAGGGCATGGACACAATTGAAATTGAGGCACCTGAATGGATGCAAAAATTAGAGAAAGTAGCCACGACGCATGATGACAGGGTGGCAGTCCAAATCGCATTGATGTCACGATTGGAGGAGGTTGTAATAAAATCCGATTATTTTAAGAATCTCTCACATCATAGGTGGATCAGCCCATCGGATGACCTGTATGTTCCTTTTTGCGTTCTGATGGCGGACTACAACGCAGAAATCAAGCACCATACCTCAAAGGAGCCAACCTCAGCTACCCAGTTTGCACCAGATGACCTCCCAGCAAGTGCCAAACAAGGACATATCTATCAACCTACATGGAGGACTCGTCTACTGGAGACCTATCCTGAAATGGTAAGAACATGGAATAACATGCCATTGTACATCAAATATAACCCATGTTATTGCCCTGTGTTCCGAAGGAGATCATGGCCGGAGTACACACAAACAGTGCTGACAATTAAAGGATGTGAGAAGTGGCTCAATTATGTGTACTTCGCACCCCCTAAAGGCCCTCCTACTATTGGATATATGATTTCGACAATTCGACACTGGGGGACTCGATTCAAGAATGTACCTGATATCATGACTCAGATGTGCTTGAAGATTTTCGAACTCATGTTGGTCACCTTCAGGACCTTCAAAAATGTCAAGGAACCGCATCTCTCTGCACTAGGATTTAGTGAAGGTAATCAGGACCTTGTATACGACATGAGCACCACCCCATCGATTAATGTTGTGTATGCATGGCACGCTCGCATCAAATATCTACCGGCCTGCTTCAAACAAACGTTTGAAGAGATGTTTGTCACGGGATTCTGGGAATATCACTCCGAGATATTCATTCCCAGACCATCCCATCTCTTGCAGTTGTTTGCCGTGGAACAAGCTCTCCATTCCGAAAAGCTACGTATACCACATCCAGAGGTTCCAGGGCCGGTAGATTGGGACTCCTTACTTACGGATTTGGCCAAAGGGTTGCGCATTGCAGAGCATCACTTGGCTCAAGATGTCGTTGAGTATTACATCCAAAAACCCACACAACAAGGGTCTGTCAGGGACGACAGACGCGAGAGAGGGGGGGTGTTGGAGTTGGAGCTGAAGGACTGACAAGACAAGGAAGCTTAAGAAGAGAGTCTGAGAGAAGAGAAAGCACAAGCAGACAAGGCAGTCAACGACGATCCGGCAAGTAGGCCAATATTTTTTCAAGACACTAATGCATATCAAAGAGACGGACACGCAGGGAGGAAGAGCAAGTAGGGAGCTCGAAGATGTGTATGGCGGATCATTAGAAGAAATCCCTACAACAACAGTGATTTTTATCACTAATAATCATTGTAAATATCATTTCACATTTTTGTAGCTCCATTTTGTACAAGCCAAGGAGTCCTTGAGCTTGGGGAGCTTTAGGAGTACCTACATATTAAATTTGGTGATTTTTAGATTCCGTTTGAGCCTTCAAATAAGCCCTGGAACCTAATTTTTAACTAGGCCGGACACTAGGTCTGGACAGGGCCAAAACCTAGTCAAAAACTATAAAAAGAGCTAGAGGGCTCATTTTTGAGGTTAGCTTGTAATAGTTTTAAAACTTGTATGAGCTTTCGGAAAGTAATCTAAGAACTCCATTGCTTCTCACTCTTTGTCTTACTGTGTGCGCGCGTGTGTGTGTGTATGTGTGTGCATGTTAGTGTGCTTCTCACTCACGCACTTGTGCCTTCACTTGCTCGAGGTCTTCATACCATCCTCACGTCTTCCCGGATTGACATTAAAGGAGGTGCTACTCATCACTGAGCTACATACATGAATGATATAGTGGAATTTAAGAGTATTTTTAGCGTAATTATTTAGCCCTCATCTACAATTGAGGATGTTTTGTATTTAAATTCACCTACAACTCCTTATTTTGGCATGCTTAGCAGTACCTCTCTATTGGAGGCAAGCGAAGACTAAGGATGTGACTCTCAAACCTCATAACATAACTTGAAGTGTGAAGTTTAGTCTCAAAAACTCAAGAGAATAGATACATATCAAGAAGTGAATGGAGGAGATGCAAGACTCATGTCCAAGGTATGCTCTGGCCACCCATTTGTCCAAATATTCTCTTTGTTGTGTGATGTATTCATACATATATTAAAAGTGTTTATCCTACACTTGATTCATTTAGCCACATGATTCGATCAAGATCATCCACCCTACAACTCATCCAAACTCACCTTGGGAAACCCTTGTCTTTTCTAACTCTTTTTCAATATTATTCTTGGGAAAACTCTCATTTGAAATCACCTTCTGTTGGCATACAGGTCATATGAAGAGCATACAGGTACAATAGAGCAGTCATGCACAATACGGCAACAAGGCCTAATCATTTTTTCCAAGGACCATTCACAACTCAAGTGATTTTAATCACTACACAAACATTGTAAATTCCGTTTTTGGTAGAATAGACTCCATTTTGTTCAAGCCGAGGAGTCCTCGAGCTTGAGGAGTATTAGAATTAGCTACATATCAGTTTTCATAATTTTTTTGACTTCGTTCGAGCCCTCAAATAGGCTCTAGAACCTAATTTTTAACTAGGCTGGACACTAGGTCTGGACAAGGCCAAAGCTAGTGAGAAAACTATAAAAAGAGCTAGAGAGCTCATTTTTAGGGGATATTGTTTGTGAATTGAGCTGATGTAAGAGACTTTTTGACTAATGCAAAGAACTCCATTGTTCCTCTCCTTGTACTTGCCTTGTGTGCGGGTGTGTGTGTATGTGTGTGCATGCTTGTGTGCTTCTCACTCACACACTTGTGCCTTCACTTGCTCATAGTCTTCATACTAGTCCTCACGTCTCCACGGATTGACAATTATGAGGTGGATCTTCTCACGTTGGTACTCACCATTGTGCTAGAGTGACACCAAATTTGGCGCCGTTGCTGGGAAGAGAGCTTCGAGGACGAGCGTGTGATGGTAAGACGTAGAGTTGAGACATTGGAGTCATAGGTAATATCCTTTCTTTTCCTTATTTTCTTCTATTTTTCTTGTTTTTGCATCACCATCATCACGATCATCATCCTCACCATCTCCCACCTCCATCTCCATCTCCACAAAAATTTCAGTTTTTTGGTCATATTCCACTCCCTACCTCATTTCCCTCATTTCATTTGTGAGAGAGAGCGAGAGAGAGCTTGCATGCTATCGGTTTTTTGTGTGTTTTTTGAGCTTTTGTTGCAGGAACTAGTTGTACCACCATCTCCAGCAGCTTGCGCAGGTACGACAGACTCTGCACAGGTCCCGAGACGACGACCTCTGTCTGTCGCGACAGACAGAAAAACTTGATATTTTGTGAATGCGTGTTTGGCACGGTAACCTACACCATAAGAGCACTCCAAATCACTAGAAGTTTCTCAAAAATTTGCGTTTTTTCAGTCTATCGCGACAGACACCGTCTATCGCGACAGACACCATCTATCGCGATAGACACCGTCTATCGCGACAGACCACTCTATCGCGACAGACACCGTCTATCGCGACAGACACCGTCTATCGCGACAGACACCGTCTATCGCGACAGACAGAGATCCACGACAGACACCGTCTATCGCGACAGACCACTCTATCGCGACAGACACCGTCTATCGCGGCAGACACTGTCTATCGCGACAGACAGAGACCCACGACAGACACCGTCTATCGCGACAGACCACTCTATCGCGACAGACACCGTCTATCGCGACAGACACTCTCTATCGCGACAGACAGAGACCCACGACAGACACCGTCTATCGCGACAGACAGAGACCCACAACATACCCCGTCTATGGCGACAGACCCCGTCTATCGCCACAGACACCGTCTATCGCGACAGAACAAATTCCACGACAGACGATAGACACCGTCTATCGCGACAGACTCGTCTATCGCGACAGACACCGTCTATCACGACAGACACCATCTATCGCGACAGACACCGTCTATCGCGACAGACAGAGACCCACGACAGACCAAATTCCACGACAGACGATAGACACCGTCTATCGCGATAGACCACTCTATCGCGACAGACACCGTCTATCGCGACAGACACCATCTATCGCAACAGACCACTCTATCCTGACAGACACTGTCTATCGCGACAGACCACTCTATCGCGACAGACACTGTCTATCGCGACAGACACCGTCTATCGCGACAAACACCGTCTATCGCGACAGACCACTCTATCGTGACAGACACCGTCTATCGCGACAGACACTGTCTATCGCGACAAACAGAGACCCACGATAGACACCGTCTATCGCGACAGACAGAGATCCACGACAGACCCCGTCTATCGCGACAGACCCCGTCTATCGCGACAGACACCGTCTATCGCGACAGACCAAATTCCACGACAGACGATAGACACCGTCTACCGCGGCAGACCCGTCTATCGCGACAGACACCGTCTATCGCGACAGACACCGTCTATCGCGACAGACACCGTCTATCGTGACAAACAGAGACCCACGACAGACCAAATTCCACGACAGACCAAATTCCACGACAGACGATAGACACCGTCTATCGCGATAGACCACTCTATCGCGACAGACACCGTCTATCACGACAGACACCGTCTATCGCAACAGACCACTCTATCGCGAGAGACACCGTCTATCGCGACAGACCACTCTATCGCAACAGACACCGTCTATCGCGACAGACACCGTCTATCGCGACAGACACCGTCTATCGCGACAGACCACTCTATCGCGACAGACACCGTCTATCGCGACAGATAGACATTTTCGGCAAAAAATTAAGGGGTAATTTTTTTGGAAATTTAGGCTAAATTTTGGGCATATTTGCATACTCAAATACTCATACACTTACAAGGCCTTAGAAAAATGCATTAAAACTCCTTATGAATTCTGTTTATCTGTTTAACCCCCTAAACCCTGAACGGTCATAACTTTTTCATACGAAATCTATTTTTTGAGCTCTTGGGCTTGTCGGAAAGCTCGTGGCATATACTACACGCCCTCAACTGTTTTTTATAAGAATAATGTGTTGATTTTCAGATATGATATTTTGAAGTTGACACACTGAGGGGTGGGTACACCAAGGGAGCTCTAGAGGAAAATTTTTTAGCAATACAAAAGGGGGAACAAGGGTCATTAAAAAGTGTCTGAAATAAATTGTCTGTGAGTTGAAGGATCAAATTGAAGCTAGACTTGGGATTCTTACAGGATCATCGAGAGCTCTTGGAGAAAGCAAAGTAAGTGCCAGGGCGAACAAGCTCGGGAACGTGCTTCCTAGGTAGACCAGCATCGCCAGTAGGAGCAACTTGAGGTTGGAACATCACTTAACCCCCTCAGTCTATTCTTAGCATAGGCTAAGTGCGAGTAGTTGTCCTGATTGACTAGGGATACGATAGGAACACTCAAGTTTGGAGAGTCTTTAATTTCTCAAGTTCAAGGATAGGCTAAATTGCAGTCAAGGGATAACTTAAAGGAAAAGAACTTAAACTAAGCGGACACAGAACATCAAGTACGACACACTAAAGTGCTCCTGGTGATGCCTAATTAAAAACAAGAAAACACATCCAAAGGAACTTAAAAGGAACAAGTGATTGGTAGCAAAGAATCAACAACGTACAAAGAGCATATGAACCTTAGGTCAGGTAGACACCTAGGGAGAGACAGAAAAAGTCTTAGATCTTCAGAGGCTAGTGTCAATCATACTGCTAGGTCTTGGGCCCAGCAGTTGAGCCATCATTCGTATTACCCTAGCTCTGAGACTAGCGAGTCTGAGATGTCCCATGGTATGGAGAGACCTACAGAAAGTTCGGGGGTGCCATATTTATATAGGGTGGAAGGCCCTTACAAGATGCAACTCGAATACCTTAGGACCAACCGATTAGGTGCTAGCATCTATGAGGACAGCCTAGGAAGATCAGTAGTCCAGATTAAAAACCCTGACCAATCCATTGGACTAGAGCGCCCAGCTGTCAAGTTTGAAAATGGAGCATACTTGGACAAGGAAGGGACAATATATGTAGTCACCAGTCATCCAGAAAGGACTGATGAATTTGGGAATGTAGTCCCAGAATTGGACTTAGGTGACCTGGAGCAGGGAAACATGGGTGTAGAACCGAGAACCCCCCGCGGAAAATCTGTACTCACTAGGATTATCACACCAGAGTGGCTTCCCTAGGACAACAAGAGCATAGATCTGCTTCTGAACCGAGAGACGGACGAAGCCTTTTGGAGGTATAAATCTGATCGGCCAATTGATATAGGAACAATCATGATCTATGAATTTAAAGATCCAGATAGCCCAGGTAGAGTGACCTATTTAGATCACGCTTCAGAAAGGATCTTTGTGGTGATAGAAAATGATAGGCATGCGTACACTTGGAAAGGTGAATTTATTTTCCCCCAACCAAGATCGAATGTGTCCTATGGTCACCCTGGAGCGGGAACATCCCAAGCTCATGGAACTCAAAGAGACCGAAGTAGAGATAGGCCAGAGATAAGCTTTGCCAACTCTTGGGGAAGAGAAAGAACGAGGACGGAAGCAAATAGAGTAGAGCCTGAGGTACTTAGAGCTCATAGGAATCAAAGAAATGCGGATGAGTTCCCTCTACCACGACCTAGAGAGCACACGAGGACTTTGAGACCGACTCAGCTAGTGAAGTCCATGAAGAATTACTTCGATGGCACGGGAGACCCATACGATCATGTGGCCGAGTTTAGGCAAGTCTTGCGGGCTGAACAAGTTGAAGATCTGTTCACGCAGTACAATGCCTTTGGTTTAACCCTTAGGAACAGCACCCTAACATGGTTTCAGCCACTAAACGAGAGGCAGTTTAGGAGCATAGATCAACTCCTAGAGGCTTTCATTATTGAATTCTTTAAGAGTGGCATCAGGCATAATACCTCCTCATTGATTCACAGCTTCAAGCAAACCCCTCAAGAGACCGTGAGACTTGCAGGAAGAAGATTTAGGCAATACCTTGAGCGATGTCCTGGTCTTGAGTTACCCACGACCGCTAAACAAGTGGCTTTATTCTTGGATGGATTGCTAAGTACCAAATTGAGGTCATATGTGTACTTGAAGGACCCTAGGACCATTGAAGAGTGTGTACGCATGTGCATTGACATTGAGGATAACTTAGGGGAGGAGTTAGAGCTATCCAAGATCTACAAAGATTCAGATGGTGCCTCTAGCCTCTCTTCCACGCAATCCACATCAATTGAGGAACTGGCGGAGAAGGTAGCTCAAAAACTAGGTGTCGCTAGCAAACAGATCCCAAGGTTTGCCCCAGTGAAAAGGTGCTATACCTGTGATGGTGACCATATGGCGAACGTGTGTCCCATTAGGGCTCAACCCCAAGTAAATCCGAGTAGCCAATACTGTACCATAGAGCGAAGATACACAAATCACACCGCACAAGACTGCCCATACAATAAGCAAGCGGTTAGGCAAACCTACCCTCAGCCATACCCTCAACAAGGCAGACACCAGAGTCAATACCCACCACAACAGTATACTAGGCCTCAACAAAATTATCAGCCACAATATCAAGCCCAACAGAGGCCTGAGCCCGTGTTAGCACAACAACCCCCTGCCCCAGCTAATGTAATTTCGGTAAAGTATGCAGCAGCAGAAGAAAATTTGAATAGAGCTATAGTCCCGGTAACCCAATTGCTTTCTGAAAGTGACCTGAGTGACCATAGTTTCGATTCTACACATGTTGATAGCCCCTAGGCCTACTACATGCAGTCTCCTGAACATGGGGAGCCCTACTATAGTGAAGAGCCAAATGAACCTAGTTGGGAGTCTGAATACACAAACGTCATGTATGCAAACCCCAACCCTAGACCTCAACTGAGGCAGGTAAGACCCCCATTTCCTAGAGGACCATGCTACAGATGTCAGGGAGATCACCTCATTCGTGATTGCCCCTTACCTCCACCTATACAACCCCAGTCAGTGACAATTCAAGGCTTTTGCCAAGAGTGTGGAAAGGAGCATCTCTTACGAGACTGCCCTAAGAATCCTAATAATATGCCAAAGATTACTCCTATCAATGTTGTAGGGTTAGTGGTAGATTCCACAGGAAGTGTCACTTCCACTGCGCCAATACAAGTGGTCACGAGAGCCCAAGCCTTACAGCAAAACCAAGGGGTAGGCCAGGAAAAGAGCCCAGATGTTAGTGAAACGGAGAGCATGACAAAGAAAAGGACTAGAGCTTGGAAGGATAGCCGGGAACGTATGAAAAGGCAATGGGCAAGAAAGATGAGCGAACTTGAGGAAAGCCTACGAGAAACCAAAGCCAAAATCATAGAAGTCACATCTCAAACGCACTCTCACACATCCCCGCCACTACCATCCCCTTCACCCTCCATTCCTTTACCCATCAATCCACCACATGTAACCCAACCACCACCCCGAGTAGGATCAGTCTTAGCCGATCCCACTCCTGAAGATCTAGACATGATGCTTAAAGCATATCAGGCCAAAATCCAAGAAGGGCCCAATGTAACAGATCATGAGAAATGTTACCCTTGAGCTGATCTAGAATTCGAACGCACTAAGTTGTGTGCCAAGATGGTGGAATTGGCTCAAGCCATGTTTGAGACCAGTCGCCTTTTCACCTGCTCTAGCCCCACTAGGACAACATTGCATTTTGATGGTCTGTTAGACACATTGGAGACGTTAATCGCACAATCAGAAAAGAAACCCGCCTCTCAACACAAGGACAAGGCAAGTGAAAGAGCAGGTCTTCCTGCCCAGGAAGCCTATGAGCCTGAAGCCTATGTGCCTGAAGCCTATGTGCCTAACTCTACGGAGCCGGACACATCTTCTTCTATGAATCGATTCACTCCGGAATTCCTACGAGAGATTCAAGAAGACAAATGGGCTAAAGAAAGTGGTCCCTCCTCCCATTGAACTTATGAATGATGCACATGACCAATTCCCACAAGACATCCCATCCATTTATGAGGAGCAGGAGAGCACCCACCCTCAGGAAAGATTAGATTTTGAGTCTAACTCCCTACAAGAATTACCCCATTTCACGGGCCCATGGGAAGCTAAATCTACTTGTGTGAGAGCACCCACAGTCATGGTATGAAATGAGGACTCAGTCATACCTAGGAACACAGAGGTAGTGAAAAACACTAAAGTGCAGTGCAATCTCAAGTTAGAAGAGCTACTCAAGGTTAGACCTGAATTATGGAAACATGTCGCCAAACAAGTGCCAGAGATAGCTAAACCGCGTTCCTTGGTAGGATCACATGGGACAGTGCCTGAAATACCCTTGGATAAAATAGGAGACATGTGTGAAGGCGAAGAAGGGAACACCTATCTTCCCATTACTTACCAGGGGTACACCACCAAGGCAATTGCCACCACTTCCCTATGGAAACATTGGGGCAAGCCAGCACTCAGGCCCACGAGGATGAAATTGCAGATGGCTGATGACCACATAGAAAGACCCTTAGGGCTGTTAGAAGGGATAACTCTCACCACCTGTGGTGTTGAGTTCGAGCACACATTTGCTATATGTGATTTCAGCAAGAATCATGCCTATGAGATGATTTTGGGACGACCCTTTTTGCGACAGTTGCAAGTGGTACAGGATTGGGGAACCAATTCCTTGTATCTGCAACACTTGGGTGTCACGACCAAAGTAAATCTCAAAGATTACTCTCACAGAGATGTACCGCCGATTCAACGGAATCCCATCCATAGAGCCAAAGACGATGCAGAATCGGTGCATTCCATAGGATCAGGATCCTCATGGATGCACGAAGACACCCACTTATGGATGTGTAAAGTAGCAGTAGAAGAAGAGAAAAGAGAAAACGCCAGAGAGATAGGTGCACAAGAAACCCATAGATCCATTCAAGACCCAGCCTATGCACCTGTAGTTTTTCCTGACGAGGAATTTGAACCCCATGGCTGGGCAGAAATCTTAGCAACAATGGATGTAGCCATCAATGAAGAACAATGGACACCTCACTGTGATGAGGATGGCTATGACATTTCAGTTTTCTCCATAGAGCCAATCATGGGAGAAGCAGTGTTAGAAGAATGCGAACCTAGCCCTGATACCTTTGAGGATGCAAGCGACTCCGACCTAGAGTCAATAATTATGGACCCACCCTTTGCATCAGATGAAGAATACTTCTATGAAGTGGAATTTCAATCCCAGAGGCACGGAGAGCTTACAAATGACGTCAGATTAGCTACACATGTGACCCCGAAGGAAGAAGGAAAGAAAAGAAAGAAGAGAGCAGTCACACGAGAAGAGGAAGAATCTTTGTTTGAGGTCCCTGAAAATTTTAAGAAATATGAGATAGATGACAGGAGAGTCATGATCAGAATGCCTAAACGGGAGGCACAATCAGGAGAGGCCTATGATAACAAAGAAACCACCAAAAAAATAGTGGTTGCCCTAGATGAGGGAGAGGAGAGATGCACGTACATAGGTCATGACCTGACGGAAGACGAAGAGCATGAACCGATAGCCTTGCTAAGAGAATACAGAGATGTATTCGCTTGGAGTTACAAGGATTTGAAGGGTGTTGATCCAGACATATGCTCACATACTATCCCCATGACCTCAGACGCCAAACCCTCTAAGCAAAAGCCATATACATATAATGATAATTATGCTGCCAAGATCAAAGAGGAGATAGATAGATTAGTCGAGGCTGGATTCATCTATGAAATTGAGCACACAGAGTGGGTATCCCCCATCGTAGTGGTGCCCAAGAAAAATGGAAAACTGCGTGTATGCATTAACTTGAAGAAGGTTAATGCAGCCACAATTCAAGATAACTATCCGCTTCCCATCACAGAACATCTCTTAGAAAGAGTAGTAGGCAAGGAAGTGTACAACTTCCTTGATGGATTTTCGGGCTACAATCAAGTAGCCATAGCTCCAGAAGATCAGCATAAGACAGCCTTTGCCACTCAATGGGGCATATTTGCCTTTAGAGTAATGCCATTGGGGCTTACTAATGCTCCCGCAACCTTCCAGAGATTGATGTGCCATGTGTTTAAAGAGTTCCTGAGAAAGAATTTGGAAGTCTATGTTGATGATCTCTGTGCTCATTCCAACATTAGACAAACACATATATCTGAACTCAGGCAAATCTTTGACAAATGTAGCGAATATCAAGTCTGCCTGAACCTAGAAAAGTGCGTTTTCATGGTCAGGCAAGGCAAGATTTTAGGACACATAGTGTCAAAGAACGGCATCTCCACTGACGAAGAGAAGGTGAGGGCTATTGCAGAACTACCTAGGCCCAAGAATGTCAAGGAAGTGCAAGCTTTCATGGGGCATTGTGGTTATTACCGATGTTTCATTCACATGTATGCCATCATTGCCAAGCCTCTATATGGACTTCTGACAAACTTTGAGTGGATCGAGGAGTGTGAGAACTCTTTCAATGAGCTCAAACGGCGATTATGCTCAGCACCAATCTTGACTACACGAGATTGGAATAAGCCCTTCCATGTGCATGTGGATGCATCCAATTATGCCATTGGATGTGTGCTTGCACAACCTACTGGTGAAGGTAATATGGATCTTCCCATTGCCTATGCGAGTAGACAGTTGAATGCAGCTGAGCGAAACTATACCACTACCGAACGAGAGGGGTTGGGCATGGTGTATGCGGTTAAAAAGTTTAGACATTATTTGCTTGCAAATAAGTTTAAATTTTTTACTGATCATCAAGCTCTACTATACTTGGTAAACAAGCCATGCAACACAGGTAGATTGGTGAGATGGTTCCTCTTACTAATGGAATATGACTTTGAGGTAGTGGTGAGAAAAGGCAAGACTCATTTGAGAGTAGATCATCTCTCTAGGCTCACATCCGGAGAAGCCCCACAGGGAGTATCGGATGATCTTCCTGATGCCTACTTGTTTAATTTGAAAGTAATACCTCAGTGGGCTAAGCCATTAGTGCCAGTATTGACATACGGGCCTAACCACCCAGTAATAAACACTCAAGATAGAGAGGTAGTCAAAGCCCAAAAGTATCACATCATGGCAGGAAGTATGTACAAGCACACGAATCACGGGATCTTGGCGTGTTGTGTAGAAGAGGATGAGTACGCCAAATGGTTGCAATTAGCACATGTAGGTGCATTAGAGCAACACTACTCGAAGCAACGAACCTTGCAGACACTAAGGAGACTCGGAGTGCATTGGCCGACTATGGAGGCTGATGTCCAAAAGTTGTGCAAGGAATGCCCAATCTGCTGCACTAAACCACCGGTGGAATATGCCACTCTTTATCAAGTGTCCATAGTGCCAGATTGGAGTGAACCACTAGTATCCTTCTTAAGGACGAAAACATTCCCTCCAGACATGACTCTAGCTAGGCAAAGGAGTTTAGAACAAGAAGCCCAGGATTATTCACTCATTGGTGATAATCTATACAAGCGTGGTAAAGATGGTTACCTCAGACTATGTGTCCATGAGAGTGAATATCTCTAAATCTTGGATACTGCTCACCAAGGTGTAGCAGGGGGACACTTCGGACCAGATCGGGTAATCAAGGCAATACTATTTGCAGGCTTTTGGTGGCCAACCCTTCACATGGATGCACATACCTATGTGAAACGGTGTGATGTTTGTCAGAGAACTCAGTACCCTATACGCAAAGATGAGATGCCACTGAAGCCTATGATGGGCGGACGTGCATTCTCTAAGTGGGGAATAGACTTTGTAGGTCCTATTAATCCCCCAGCTAAGGGTTCACATGCTGAATATATCATCGTGGCCACAGACTATCTAACCAAGTGGGTAGAAGTGAAAGCTACTACAAAAAATGATGCTCAAACAACAGCAAAGTTCTTATTTGAAAATGTATTCACGAGGTAAGGATTGCCAATAGAGTTGGTGAGTGATAGAGGCACACACTTCTTGAATGAAGTCATAGAAAACCTCCTCCAAGAATTCTTGGTGATACATAAGAAATCGGCCCCCTATCATCCACAAGCTAATGGCGAGGCTGAGAGCACTAATAAGATCTTATGCAATGTGCTGACTAAGCTAGTGAACAATAAACGCTCTGATTGGGACAAACAGCTACACCATGTTGTTTGGGCATACCGAGTCGCCTACAAAACGGTACTCTAAGCCACCCCCTTTCAGATGGTATTTGGCCAAAACGCTGTGCTACCTTTGGACTTCTTAATACCTACACTGAAAGTAGCACAAGAGCATGAATGGACGGGTCATGAACTCTCCTCTAGACTGTTTGACCTTGAACGATTAGGAGAGACAAGACTGAGAGCGGCTGCAGGGATATATGCAGCTAAGAAACGACAGAAGGCATACTTTGATGCCCATGTTAAGGATAAAGGCTTGAAAGCAGGAGATCTGGTACTCGTCTACACTTTGAAACAACATGCGAGGAAACTGGAGAAAAGAGGTTACGGACCCATGATCATTAATAGAATCTCAACAAGTGGCGCAGTTCAACTAGCCACTCTAGAGGGTGATATTCTACCAAGTTACATAAGTGGATGCAGAGTCAAGTTATATCAAGAACCCCTCACTGAAGAGATGCTAAATCGACTCAACACTGCTAAGAAACGTAAAGAAGAAGAGAAACGAATTAAAAACAAAGCACAGGCAGAAGCTTTAGAACACATCAGACGAATGAAATTGAAGAGACAAGGTAGAGAACCGCCTATGCCTGACACTCAAGAATCTGTAGGCTATCCTATGGCCATGTGCGAGGCTTCAGGTGGGCATTGCCATGGAATAATCGACCGACGGCCTTTTATAACCTTAGATATAGGACAAGGAAAGGGTGCAAAGACTGTAAGAGCCTTGATTGACTCAGGTGCAGCCACTAGTGTTGTCAAATTGTCTTACTGTCAAGAATTGAAATTAACTGTCAACCCTATAGAAGCATATCTCATAGGATTGGGTGGTGTGGAAACCCCTTGCATGGGCGAGGTGGATCTTGTTATCTCCATTCAAGACGAAGTGATGACAGTCAAAGTACTAGTGTGTGAAGATGGGGACCTCACGGAGCCTCTTGTCTTGGGGCAGGACTGGATCTATGATCATGCAGTCAACCTCAACCTAAGAAGTGGACTTCTTCAGGTATGGGTAGATCATAGCCGAATTACAGTTGAATTGGAAAATAAGGCACTCAAGGAGCTAGGGAAAGCACAAACTCCTGGTCCTTCCAGGGGCGCACATGAAGTTGACAATACTATTCTTGTCCAAAACTGTATGATGCAGAAAGAGGCTTGTCTCAACAACGAAGTCAAGGAGAGGGCGGAACTCCCTTCTTTTCCAAAGGCCAGAAGGTGGCAACAACCAACGGCAGATCAAATACAGGAGAAGCAGAGCCCTATCTATGCTGGATGCCAAAAAAAGAAGCAAAGCAGATTGTTTCAGCCATGGAAACAAGTATGGAGGCAAAAAGGCGAATACCCTGTTCAGACCAGGCCGACCCGACGGCCAAAACCTCTTATTAGTAGTCAACAACACGACACTAATAAGAAATCCTTCATTAATTCTTCTGCGAACGTGAAGTCTATTTGGGTACCCAAGAAGTCAATGAAGGCCAGCCCACAATCACGACAAATCTGGGTGCCTAAGGCTTGCTTGCGGGCTCAAATAGCTACACCAAGGCCACAACCAGTACAACATGTTTCACTCACTCGAACATCTGAGGCCCAGTCTTACACATCACGCACGGACACATATTCTTCCATGAGCACAAGTAGAATCACTTGTAAATGGGCCCCTAAAAAGCCTCATCTTCAAGCAGATACCCCTATCAAACTCTTCAAATTCTCCACAAAATCAAGATCGAAGCCCATCCACTGCATTTGGCAACCTAAACCTTGTAATAAACCCCCGGACCCCAGTTGTAAATCCATGTCCACCTACTAACTACGTCACTCTCACACTACATCATTCCACTTAGTTCTTAGGTTCACCCAATTCCTAACTACACACACAAGCACCGAGCACTTATTAACCTACTAATCTCTCCCGACCCTCATGTTAATGTTGTAATGGGGACAAAAACGGTTCTATCTTGTCCTTTACAATGTTAACACATGTTTCTATATTCTCACAGAATCAGGAGGCAAGAAGTAACATGGCAGAAGCGATAGGTCCGAGCTCACAAGTAGGAATACTTACTACAGGAATTGATGTGGACAGTCTACCTGTTGATGTGCCACCAACGGAACGACCTGTGGAGCTGCAACACCTTCAGCAGATCCCGGTACCAGATCCACCCACAGGGATCACAGAAAGAGTCCATGCCAATTCTCATTGGTTCAATGGCATGCCAGGTCCATTAGGCGAGTCCAAGTATATATGGGAGTCTAAGTGCGAGTATGAAAGATCATGGGTTCGATTCCAATTTTTCTCAAAGGAGTTTGAGACTCTACAGAACACACAGGATCTCCATACCATATGGCAACGTGCAGGGCTAGCAGAGTACTTTGAAGCACCACTACCTAAACCGGATCTCCTCCGATGCTATTATTTGGTCTCCACATTACAAGCTAATGAAGAAAAGGACAAACCAGGATCATTTGTTCTTCCTTCCTTGTTGGGTAACAACGAGTTAAAGAGGTTTGAACTCACCGTGGAGTTGGTGAGCGCTGCCTTGAATATGCATGGTACACATGTACCTTCTGCGAAGGATGCTCTCATTCCTACTAACATGAAGGATAGGAAACTACTGAAGCTTAAAGATATGGCTGCACTCACACCAAACGTATCTATCCCTCTCCGTATGTGCATGCAACATTTTGCTTTCCCCGGCCAATACCGCTTCACACAACCCCACAAAAGAATATGTTTCGCTCTTTACTTGGCGGAGACATGTGCGTTACCCATTAAGCTCCCTGTATGGATTGTGGACCAGTTGTATGAAGCAAACAAAAGGGCATCAAGGAAACTTGTGGTGAATGGTTGTTGCGCAATCACTCGCATTATATACAGATGCTTAGCCTATGATGTACCCATCGAGCGTGCTCTAACTTGGGCACAACTACAAATGTTTAAGAGGCTCAAGACTGCCACACATCAATCCAAGCGCATGAGGGGTGCGATCCCTTGTGTCCAGACACGTGAAATTCTGTCCACTCCTGAAGTATCGCCACGAGAAGAAGCCACTGTACCTCCCTTTACCATTAGAATACCCAGGTCTAGATCTGAAACTACGACACAAGCTACCCCTTCCGCTCCTCCGGCTCCATCTGAATTTGAATTTGTGGCAACTGGAGATGCTGAAGGAATGGATCCACATGATTTCGAAGCATTCTTACAAAGTACACAACTCTCGGATGTAGAGTTTTATTCAGATGTAGAAGAACAAGGCACCTCTTCTCAAAGAAGAAGGAAATCCACAGAAGGCCGCCATGTACATTGGGGTGACGATCAGCAAGGTCAACAACAAGGACATCTAGAAGAAGAAGGAGCAGACGAAGAGGAGACCACTGAAGCCCCCGCGTATACAGCAGAACTCCGAAGGCTGTATCAAATTATGGAACGAGTGCGATCGCAACAACTGCTCACCGAACAGAGCAGTCGAGTACTCATGGCTCAACTTTTAGAAGAAGCAGGAGTTGACTCGGAATACAGTGAAGGTCTCTTATTGCTGGCAGAAACATATGGGGTAGTAGAAGCAGTGCGGACCACCATTAGGAGGTCTCCGGTTCAATATGATCCCCGAAGATTCCAAACACGACCACGGTCAGGTAAGGATATCCAGATCCCCATTACAACGGTAGAAGGGCCAGTTATTACATCCGAACCCATCGAGACAACCTCGCAAGCAACAGAAACCACTAGCCAAGAGCACCCCGTCACCCATGAGGAATCAACAGAGCCACTACCACCCACACCCCCACCATCGCCTCCTAGAACAGAAACAGTGGAAATCACCTCGACCACTCAACCCACCGAACAAACCTTCATCTTCCGTACTCCCATCTCTAGTTCAACCCTATTCTCCACCCGTGATAACCCTATCTATGAGACAACCATCACCACTACACAACCCACCGAATCGCTCACAGAGCCTGCCCTCGGACAACCATCCCCCATGCTCTCAGCCATAGGTCATCCCGATTCTAGATCCATATTCATGGGTTTTCCTACTATCACACCACCCTTCATGCCCTCCTCAACTCTACAACCTCTACCCCCAACCTCCATCTCTCCACTTCTCCAATCCCTCCATAACTTCCTTGCTAGCGCTTTTCAACCCAGGTCTCAACCATTCCCTTCTCACCTATTCTAGATCCATATTCATGGGTTTTCCTACTATCACACCACCCTTCATGCCCTCCTCAACTCTACAACCTCTACCCCCAACCTCCATCTCTCCACTTCTCCAATCCCTCCATAACTTCCTTGCTAGCGCTTTTCAACCCAGGTCTCAACCATTCCCTTCTCACCTATTCACCACTGTCACACACACACCACCTACCATTCCAATGTACATGGTAGACCCCACAATCGCACCCACTCCTGAAAGTATGGACATTTCACCACCCACGGCACCTCCCCCTCCCCCCACGCTTCCACCTCCTCCCATCCCCCCTCCACCAATTTCACCCACACACACGTCTTCCATAGACACATCATTCACTCTTCCCCTTCCCCAATTCCCCTCCCATGCATCTTCCATTGTAAACACCACCCCCTCATCTATAGGCAATGCATTGGACACCATGCTAGCTTGTATATCAAAGTTAAGGACAGATTACAATCAACTCCATCAACAGAATGAACGTCTACAAGAGCACTCAGAGAGACTACAACACTGCCTTGCTACACTGGAAGAGGAAAATGCTCGTCTCCAAACACAACTCCAAACTCTCCAAGAGGCTCATAGCATATTGGAGGTACAGTTACAGAACACAGATCAGGAAGCAATACAAGTGGTAGAAGGTCATCTACGGACACAGCTGACACGCAATTCAAAGCTTCAGCGAAATATGGCCTTACTCAAGCGACATCTTGCTGCCGCTCATGAAGAGAATCGACGCCTGCAATTACAAAATCAGGACAACCTAGAAGCAGCTATCGAAAGCACACCCGGGGCACCCATCAGCCCATCAAAATTTCAAGCCGTGACCCCCGATAATATCAAGATAATCTTGGAAGACTTTGCCACCCTACTTGAAGCCCATGACCAGTTGTCAGAGGAACTGGGTCAACTGAAGCAGACACACCAAAAAGAAACAACAGCTGCCGCTCAAACTACCTCCTCTGTGGCTTCACTTCTCACAGACTCAGAGGCCTTAAAAGACCTCCAGAAACAGGTCACCGAACTACAAGCACGTCTACTACAATATGAGCGACCACCTTCTCCACCTGAGGCTCCCACCGATGAGGAAACAGTACAAATTCCGGTGGAACAAACGTTTGAAGAAGAATATGACCCACAACCATTCCCAGGAGGTCAACAAACAGAAGAAGGCCAGGATACATTCGAACCATGACCCCCTTGGCTACGTCAAGTGGAGGAAATCGGGAGTTCACATGAAGAGCGAACCGTCGTGCAAAATCAGGCTATGAGAGTCATCGAAGAGACTGTATTACAATCCAATTACTTTAAAAACCTGTCATCGAGACGCCTTATCCTCTCATCCGAACTCCAATACAGGCTTTACTATATCATTTTGGCAGATTATAACGCAGAAATACAGAGAGTCACAGGGAAGATACCTTCCTTCGCAACCCAATTTCAACCCGAAGATCTTCCTCTCGAGGTGCAAAAAGGCAAGATCCATCAACCAACATGGCGGCACAAACTTCTGGAAACCTATCCTGAAATGCTCCGCACCTGGAACAATGCGCCATTACATCTCCTCTATAATCCTGTTCCACGATGTCGCTCATGGAAAGCATTCAACATAAAGGTCCAGAATAATGCACAATGCAAGGAATGGCTCAATTATCCATACATTGCGCCACCACAAGGACCATCGTCGGTAGCGTACATGATGGGAACAATTCGACATTGGATGCCGCGATTGAAGCCCATGCCAGATGTGGCGGCCCAAATGATGCTTAAGATTCTGGATATGATGCAGGTAGTCCTCAAAACCTTTAGAAATGCAGCAGCACCACAGGTACGTCTCCCGGGGTTTACCAATGGAAATTACGATCTGGTGTATGACATGAGCACCACCCCCGGTATTCGAGTGGCTTACGCCTGGCATGCACGCATCAAGTACCTCCCTGCATGTTATAAACAGACATTTGAAGAAATGTTCAGATCGGGTTTCTGGGAGTATCACTCGGAGGTCTTCGCACCGAAGCCCACACACCTGCTCCATCTATTTGCTTGTGAACAAGCCATGTACTCCGAGTACTACAACACACCGCAACCAGAGGTCCCCGGCGCAATAAACTGGGATGCATTGGAAGCTGATCTAGCAAGAGGCTTACGGATAGGAGAACACGAACTTGCCACGAATGTCATCCAATACTATATTGACCACCCGATAGAATAGAGGTCTGTCAGGGGCGACAGACGCTAGGAAGGGGGGAGCGTTGGCATACAGGTCATATGAAGAGCATACAGGTACAATAGAGCAGTCATGCACAATACGGCAACAAGGCCTAATCATTTTTTCCAAGGACCATTCACAACTCAAGTGATTTTAATCACTACACAAACATTGTAAATTCCGTTTTTGGTAGAATAGACTCCATTTTGTTCAAGCCGAGGAGTCCTTGAGCTTGAGGAGTATTAGAATTAGCTACATATCAGTTTTTATAATTTTTTAGACTTCGTTCGAGCTCTCAAATAGGCTCTAGAACCTAAATTTTATCTAGGCCGGACACTAGGTCTGGACAAGGCCAAAGCTAGTGAGAAAACTATAAAAAGAGCTAGAGAGCTCATTTTTAGGGGAGATTGTTTGTGAATTGAGCTGATGTAAGAGACTTTTTGACTAATGCAAAGAACTCCATTGTTCCTCTCCTTGTACTTGCCTTGTGTGCGCGTGTGTGTGTATGTGTGTGCATGCTTGTGTGCTTTTCACTCACACACTTGTGCCTTCACTTGCTCATAGTCTTCATACTAGTCCTCACGTCTCCACGGATTGACAATTATGAGGTGGATCTTCTCACGTTGGTACTCACCATTGTGCTAGAGTGACACCTTCGGAAAACCTTCATGCAACTCACCTTGGACAACCCTTGTGTTGGTGGACCCTTGTCTAGATATGACCCTTGGGATAATCCACATCCAAGTAACCTTAGAGAAATCTTGTCCTAAGAAAATAACTTCACAAAATTGACAATGGACAACCATTTTCCAATCTAGTTGACTAGTTTTTCTAAGATAAGTACTAGAATAACTTGCATAGGTCATTATGGGTTTGCCCATGTTGACCAATTTCCCAATAAACTTCGGTTGATTGATTTTCAAAATCATATGTCCACTTAACTAATTGTTCAATTAACCTTGGTGGAAAAGTTGTCTCCCATTTTTCCAAAACCTATGTTGCATCCATCTCGACACTTAAGTTCAAATGATCCAGCTTCAAAATCATAGGTAATAATATTGTGGTGGATTGACATAGCATTATAATTATAAATCTTGAGCATGAGCAAGTTGTTGCATGAAGGTGTGTCTTAGTGCAATGGTTATGAAAATCAGTTTTCATGTGCTTGTATGCATGCTATCCTACCTCACATGCAAATAGTACCTCCAACCTACTTTCATGGTTGCAAACATTAAATAGAGCATAACTTCCTAACATGAGGAAAAATATAATAAATTATATGTCATTGAAAATCTCTCAATGATTCTTTTGTTTTCATGTGTCTGCATCACACCAAAAATGAAGTTATTATAATTTTTTTAAAAAAGGAAATATAATAGGTTAGCATAGTTAATCCTTTCATATGTTCATTCATGGACTCAACACACGCAATAGATACCATAAAAAATAGGGGAGATGGATAAATAACAATCCAACACGCCTTTTTCAAGTAATAAAAATACTAAGAACTTCACATTCAAGAACAAAAATGGGGAAAAAGTTGAAGATATGGTATTGTAGTTGCAAATACTCTTCTCTTTCAAAATGAGTCAAAATGAGTTGACCTCACTTGCATACGAATGCCCAAAACTTATGTCCATTCAAACTTGGGTTTGCACAAGGTAAAAAGCTCTAACTTATGAACTATGGCTAAATAAATATCTACATTATTATTGGGAATGTAGATTGGTGCGTTTATTTGGATCATTGTAAAAATAATTGCTTTCTTAATAAGAATTGTGCATTTCCTTGAGAATTTTTTATCAGCTTCCAAGGTTGGTTTCCTTCTTGTAGCTCTTTTTCATCTTCCATTTTCTTGAATTCAATGTTGAATTCAATGTTATATGAAACACTCCCCCACCCAATACCTATCATCCTTGATAGACCCATATAGTATCTACCATAGGGTGTCATCTATTGTTATTGCATCAAAAGAGGTTCTTCATGAGCCTAGGGGAGGTGTCCTTGATGTTAAGAAATCCATCCATGTGTCTTTGAACCTTTATGTAAAAATTTGCTCAATTTGTTAGTCTATGTTGGAAATAGATTCACAAGCAAGGTTGCATAGGCGTTCTATCTAGTCTTTACAAAGCTTCCCAATATGTTCCATCTTGCATAAAAACTCCATGGCCAATAGAATAACTCTAATGGCTTGAAACTATAGGTTTTGGAGCTCAAGCCTAGATATGGTAGATCTATGTATTATTGATATGATCAATGATGGTAGCCTCCATTATACCTACCAAGTTTTGGGTGGTGTGTTACTTAAACCTTCTGTTGGGGGATTCTTTAGTTGAAAGTGACTTGAGTGTTTGTATTAGAAGAATGGAGAAGAAGAAGAGATACAAATGCATCAAAAGCCTCTGTCTCTTGATTAAAAATAATAAATACAATATCCCTTTTTTTAAATGAGACAAAATTGTTGCATGTGCATAACACATAAGCCAAAGAACACATACAAGTATACAAAATACCACATTTTCTTATGATGTCAACCTCCTCTATGTCAATCCTCCACCTTGTCCTGTAGCTTGCCCTTGTGCACACCTTGCACTCAAGCTTCCAATAAGGGTGAAGGAAGGATCATTCTTTTTTGATGACACATAGAATTTCATTGATAGTACTTGTTTCACTTTAGGTGCTTCCTTACTTGCTCTTTGCATACTCAGTGTTCAAGTCTCTTCTGTTTCTCTCTTGCTCTCTAGTGCAAACTATCCTCTTGGTTGCTTAGTCTAACTCCAAAAATGCCAATGCCTTGTGATAAGTGTGGATTCCACTTACGTACATCGCTTCCACTACTAGTGTATCTTGGTGCTCACTTTCATGGCCTAAGAATCACTTAATGTGTAAAGCCAACGACTCCTTATTTTTTCATATAGTGACTTTAGGAGAAATAAAATTTTAAATGGGGGGATACATATACTTTTAAACTTGACCTTTGACCAACACAACAGTTGCTCACCACCTGATGGGCTCTCCATCCTAGAGAGCGAGCAGCCAAGCCATGAGCAGAGATGCATCACTTTGAGAACTTATGTGTAAAACCTTCAAAATGACATAAGAGCAATCCACCAAGTCCACCAGGAGAATGAAAGAACAACCACAAAGGGAATAACCAAAACTGAACACCAGTGCAGTGAAGAAAAAGTAGGGTTTTTTGGGGTAGGAAGGAAAGGTTAGGGAGATTTTAAGGGCTAACAAGGATATGGCATGGAGAGGGGAGGGTGAGGGTGTTGATATATTTAGGTAGTGATGTGTGTGAACATACTAGGACCATCAAGGCACTTTTTCCCCTCTTTAGGAGGTTTTTCCCCCCAGCTTTTATATATGTCTATAGCCTTAATGGGTTACTTATCTTTGTACATTCTAGTGGTCATAAATTCAGTATTTTGTGTTGTGCTTCAAGCTTCTTCTTCTTCCTTGTGTTGTTCATGTGCTTTTGTGGACCTCGAACTCCAACAATTGGTATAAGAGCAAGTCGTTGCTTCATCTAGTTTGTCATCGAAACTCCTCTCATCACAGTCTTAGAATCACACAAAAATTGGTGAGCATACTAAGGGTGATTAGGAGATCAAAATAGCTTTGTTGTGTGGTGTCAAAATCGCGATTTAAGCTCATTTCAGGCTCCAAACACACTATCACAGTGCTTGTGCAGGCTATTTTGTCTTTTTGTGCCAAAGATATATATAGATTTTGGCTCGCGAATATAAGAAGCTTTAAGTTTGCTACAACTTTAGCAGAACTAATCAAGGTAGTTTTGTTCAACTTTTTCAAATACCATCATTTTCTTGCATCAGAGTATTTTAGTGAGTGGGGATGGCTGAAAGCAGTGATGTATTCTGCATGTTGGCTATAGAGGATAAGTTGGACGATACCAATTACCCATTGTGAGCTTATATGATGCATCATGTATTGATTGCAAAAGGACTATGGAATATTGTGCAGGGTGTTGAAAAATGTCTTATTCCACTTGCAAACACAGTTGTTGAAGGTGATATAGATGGTGTTGAAGATGGTGATATTCTTCATGTTCTTGTTCGTGTTACAATTCTTGCTACACCTACTATAGAGCAAATTCATTGGAATGGTAGAGATGCTCTGGCACATGCATTGATAGCCTTGCCTAAACATGTCATTATTCCTCATGTTTGCTCTTGCAGAATGGCGAAGGATGCTTGGAATACACTTACTACTTTATACCAGACAAGGAATGAGGCTCGTGTTGCTTATCTCCGAAAAAATTTGGAGAGTGAGCACATGAATGAAGGTGATTCCATGGATAGTTTTCTAACAAAGATCAAATACTTGAAAGAACAATTGATTTTTGTTGATGAAGTCTTGTCTGACAGTTCACTTGTGCAGACTGTTCGAAATGGTCTTCTCGATTCATATAAGAGTTTTGCTTCTACTCTTCACTTGATGATGAAATCCGAATGCCTTAACATTTGAGGAGTTATTCTCTGTTCTGTTGCTTGAAGATCAATCTAGGCATAACAAGTCCATTATGTGTTGCAGATCAAGCTTTCCTATCTAGTCAGAAGGGCAAAGGTAAATGGAGCTTTTCTACTAGTAACCAAAAATCTACTAATTCTGCACAATCAAAAAAGGAAGATAGAGAAGAGAAGAAAACAAAAAAGCAGAAATTGTTTTGCAAATACTATAAAGGAAATGATCATGTAAGAAGGAGCTATCCAAAATTGGATGCTAATGTGGCAAGGAAGAAAGAGGTTGGAATGGTTGTTGCAGAGGCCTCTACAGCCAAAACAGAGTCCGCTAATCTTGTGTAGAATGAAGAATGGGCATTTACCATTATTTGCAGTTATGACACATTCTCCTCATGAACAGTGTATGTATGTAGTAGACTCAGATGTTTGGTACTTTGATAGTGGGGCAACCAAACATACTACATTGCAGCACAATTTCTTCACTTCACTCGAGCCTTCCCCTATAGGGAATATTATCACATGCACCAAAAACTCCTCTTATCATGTTACGGGAGTTGGTAAGTTCATTCTGACTGCTACTCATGGTACTTCTTTTACATTTTCAGATGCTTTATTTGTGCTAGGGATCAAGAAAAATCTATTATCAGTTTCAGCATCAGCCAAGATTGGCTTGGTTGTGAAATTTGTTGATGACAAATGTAGAGTTCATGATCTTTCAAATGGAGATATCACTTTTGCTTATGGCATTTTATGTCGTGGATTGTATAAGCTCATAGACTATGAAAAATATACGAATGATTTAGCATGTGTAGTACATGATTCTTAGGCTATGTTAGATGCAAAGCTTTGGCATGCACGCTTTGGTCATCTGAATTGCTAGTTTGCTATGCCTGTAGAAATCTGAAATGGTGTCCGCTTTGCCCAAACTTGAGGTATCCGATAAACTTGTATGTGAAGGCTATATTTTGGGCAAAATTCAGCATTCCTTGTTCCCAAAAGATGGTGTAGTTCGAGCTACTCATAAATTATAGCTCGTTCATAGTGTTGTTTGTGGTCCTATGCAAACACCCTCTTTGGGAAACTATCTTTATTTTGTGACTTTCATTGATGATTTTTCCAAGCATGCATGGGTATATCCATTGAAGAGAAGTACAAAGTTTTTATGTTCTTCAAACACTTTCTCGCTTTGGCTCAAAATCTGCTAGAATGTAAAATTCCGTTTTGATCGAGGGGAAGGGGATATATGTTTTCTGACTTTAATGCATTTCTAGATGAATGTGGGATAAAACATCAGTGTATAGTGCCACATACACCTCAACAGAATGGAGTTGCTAAACGGAAGAACAGGTCACTCATAGAGATGGCAAGGTGTATGGTCAAGAGTCAGGCTTTACCACATAGTTTCTAGTTTAAGGCTGTCATGTGTGCATCATATATACTTAACAGGTGTCCCACTAAAGCATTGCAGTCTATCACTTCATATGAGGCTTGGCATGGTCACAAGCCATCTGTTGCTCACTTGCGTGTTTTCAGTTGTCTGGCATATGCATTAGTGCCTGAACAACATTGTAGGAAATTGGATGATAGAAATGTATTTTTTTTGGGTACAATTCTGAAAGAATATCATCCACATACTAAATGCATTTTGGTTAGCCATTATGTTTTTTCTAAGGATGCTATTCAGCCATTACTTTCATGTACTAAGGAGACATCTGTTATCTCCGAAGGCATGTATGATACTTTGCTACCTCTTTTTATAGGTGGACAGTCTAGTGCTAGTCCTAATGATGCAACTTCTCAGCCTCTACAAGTTTCATGTGATGATGTGGACCATTCCATTTCTAATGCAGATTTACATGATGCACTTGTTGATGCGAGAACGGATATTGAGGAGGCAAAAACTACAAAATGTCTAGTGCAAACTTTGCATGATAGCAAATTAGATGCAACTCTATCATGTCATACTTGTTCAGGCTCTCATAGTGCCTCTTTTGCATCAGATTGCTATGCTATGGCTGCCTTTATTCTCTCTGATGAGAACGAGCCTGTTTTGTTTGATGAAGCACAAACTTCTGAAAATTGGATGGTTGATATGCAATCAGAATATGATGCTATCATGAAAAGTGATACTTGGACTTTGTGTGACTTACCTCCTCGCAGGAAGGCCATTGGCACTAAGTGGGTATACAAGCTGAAGTGTAAGCGTGATGTAATAGTTGACAAGTATAAGGCTAGGCTTGTTGCAAAGGGTTATGCATAGGAAAGAGGCATTGATTTTGATGAGACCTTTGCACTTACATGCCAAATGGTTGTTGTTCATAGCATATGTGCACTTGCAGCTCATCATGGTTGGAATGTACATTAGTTGGACATTAAAAATACATTTTTGAATGGTGACTTGCATGAAGAAGTGTTTTTTTTTCAGCCCCATGGCTTTGTGTAGAAAGGGTATGAAAACCAAGTGTGCAGATTGAAAAAGGCATTATATGGTTTGAAGCAAGCACCACGTGCATTTGGTATGAAAAGATACATGCCTATCTAATTGCACATTTTTTTGAGAATAGTCCAATTGAGAGCACCTCATATGTTAAGCATTGTTAATAATGTGCTTTTGATCATTGTGGTGTATTTTGATGACATGCTACTCACTGGTCTTCATGAAAAGCATATTGCTGATTTTATGGTTGATCTAGATGCCTCATTTGAGGTGTCTGATTTGGGATATTTGCATCATTATTTGGGCATTCAGTTTGTGCAAGTTGATGGCAGAATAGCTTTGTGTCAAACGAAATTTATTGACACATTATTGCAGCATTTTGTCCTTGAAGACTGTAAACCTATTTCCACTCCTATGGAGACATGTTTATGATTGAGTCTTCATGATACTAAAGATGCATTTGATGCTATTCTCTATCAGCAGGTTGTTGGATGCTTGATTTACCTATCCATTATTCAGCCGGATATTTAGTTTGTTGTCTCACAAACGAGCAAGTTTATGCATTGCCCAGGCATCAAGTATTGTAAGGAGGTTAAGCGCATCTTTCGCTACTTGAGTGGTACATGGCTACTCGGATTGTTTTATCCCAAGGGGGGATCACTACCGCCATATTTGCATGCTTTTTCTAACTCTGACTATGCTGGTTGTTATGACACTCATGTGTCCACCAATTGTTTTTGCGTCATGCTTTGTAGCTCATGCATATCTTGGTTGAGCAAGAAGAAGCCTTCTATGGGCACTTCTAGTTGTGAGGCTGAGTATAGTGTAGCTTTCACAACGATTGTTGACTCTGTGTGTGGCTTAGATGCCTTATGGCTGATTTGGGTGTCGATCAGTCTTCTACCACCACCATCTTCACTGATAGTCAGAGTGCATTGGCAAATGCAAGGAAACCTATATTCCATGCTTGCACTAAACACATTGAGGTGCAGTATCATTATGTCAAGGATAGGTTCTCTGCTACAGAGATCAGTTTGGCATATGTGCCGATGCAGGAGAAGATTGCAGACCTTTTCACAAAGGCTATACCTAGGGAGAAGTTTGAAGCTTTCCGCAAAGCTTTGGGCTTACTTCCTTTTGTGGATTGATTCACATAGGTTGACACTTCCTTATGCATGAGTTCCAACTCCTTGTTCACCGCATCACTCCCAGGGGGATTTGTTGATATATTTAGGTAGTGATGTGTGTGAACACACTAGGACCGAGGGTGCACTTTTTCCCTCTTTAGGAGGTTTTCTTCCCCCAGCTTGTATATACGCCTATAGCCCTAATGGGTTACTTATCTTTGTACATTCTAATGGTAATAAATTCAGTATTTTGTGTAGTGCTCCAAGCTTCTTCTTCTTCCTTGTGTTGTTTGCATGCTTTTGTAGACCTCAAACTGCAACACAGGGTTGGGTTGAGGTATAAAGGGAGGGAGAGGGAGTATGAGTGGGATCTTATCAAAGAGACCGCAAGCTTGAAAACAATGGCCACTCGAGGCACAATCTAGAGCCAAAAGTATTTAGGTAGGAAAAAACAAAAAGTTAAAAGAATTTCCACACCATAGGATAAAATTATATCCTATGGTGGGCAGGGAGGAGGGGGGAGGGTGGGCGAGGGAGAGGGCCTCAGAGAGAAGGGAGAGAGGGGGAGGGAGGGAGAGAGAGAGAGAGAGAGAGAGAGAGAGAGAGAGAGAGAGAAGAGAGAGGATGAGAGAATTAGAGAGAGAGAGAATATAGAGAGAGGGTGGGAGAAATAGAGAGAGAAGATGGTTTTTTATGGGAAAAATGCTTAAAAATAGAAAAAACTGCAAATAAAGTTTTAAAATTTCCAAGAAAATCCAAAAAAATCATAAAAAATTCCATAGCTACAAGACAGCTTGGCACACTCAAAACCACAAAGAGCCTCCTTTTTTCTTTTATTTTAATCAAGAAAAAGAGCATTGAAAAAAGAAAAAAAAACAAAAGAAACTTTAAAAATCTAAAAATTCCAAAAAACAAATCCTAAAACATTCAAACAAGATGTGTTCATGAATTGGGATATGGAATGCCTTCTAAATTTCATGAAAAATGTAGATAAAAAGCATGATAATTGATTAAACTTAATAAAACTAGGCAAAAAAAAAGGTAAGAGAAGGATATGTATAACCTCGGCAAATTTTGCAAGTTCTAGGGGATCCAAAAAGCTTGAGGTTGAATGATGATAGACCTTGATCCTAGATGTGATGACTAATGGTAGCTCTTTGTCCTCCACAGCCAAGTATATAGCACTCTATTTTGGTTGTCTTCGTTTTGGGCACAATGACCATGGGATAAAGCCACTCTGAATGCTCCATTACAATGCTATTTTTAGCATCCTCCATCTTTTGTATCTCTATGTAGAACATTTTAGCATACTTTTGATTTAATTTGTAACATTTTCCCCTTATTGGCTTGGCTCCATTAGGAAATGGAACCATGTGTTTCCCAAAACATGCAGATACTCCTTGCAAATCCTTGTAATGCCTTGCACTTACTGTCATTAAAATTATCATAAATGATACTATCCATACTATTATTTGTAACCAAGTGGTTGTTGGTATTGTCTTCTCATTGTCCTCATGAACTTCCTTTGTGCTTGAGTCATTTAGAAAGATTCCATATCAAGAAGATGAGTTTCTTGCATACATCCAAGTCAAAAGATCCTCTTCTTCATATAAATCCAAATTTGGGTTTTCCATCATATATTTTTCCATAAAAATATAGATTGTCTACATCGTGCTAGTATCTCCTTGATTGTCTTGTCCTTCTTCTAAAAATATTTTTTTGTAGCTCTCTTCCCTCTCGTTTTATCCACATAGTTTCCTTGCCCCAATCATGCAACACATTGGCACGCCTTAGCCAGAGTCTCCCAAACAACAGATGAAATCTTCCATCTACTTGTGGAAACCTTAAGAAAACACAGTCCAAATGGACGATGTTACCTTTACCTCAATTGTAACTCTAGAGGCCACTCTCATAGGTTTTACTATGCTTTGATTGGCCAATGTGGCAGTGAAATTGTAAAATTCCTTTTGCCATCGTTGCTCAAACACACACAGAGATCCACTTCTTGGTTTGCCACCTAGCCATCATCCGAGACTCCTCTGAAGACTAGCGTGTCCTTCAAATGACACACCCTTCCTCTTCTTCTACCAATGTGGAGTAAATCCCATAAGAATGCCATGTGGCATTCTCTATCAAACCCCATATAATATCATGTGACATTTCCTTCCCCTTGAAAACATTTTCGTCCTTGAAAATGTAGATGAAATGTCCATAATGGTAGAAGAAAGTGCTCGGACTCCCCTGAACCCCATGTACTCTATGTACATGGTCATCTCTATGTGTTGTTTCCCCGTATCCTTCCCCTTAAGAGCCTCATATGAGATCATCTAAAAGGTGGGAAACCGTCTGAGTGGTGTCTACTATTGGCCATGTACACTCAATCTCCAAACTATCACTCCCATGACATGTGACATCATCCAAATGACCTAAGTCCATATGATGTATCCTCTATGGAGTAATAATATGAAAAGCAAGTTCAAAGTGTCAAGCTTATAGGCTTGACCATACTATAATGGAGATAATAAACCATAAAATCCTCTAAAATATAGAACAAAGTCCTATAACAAGTGACTCCAAACCCATCTAGGACTAAATGATAGATTGCTCTCATACCACTCTAGGTCTTCCTAACCTTGAGTGTAATCACAAGTAATATTTTAATCTAAACTACCTTGTGATCAATGCAAATCCATCATCTAGCTCATATATAAGAGTTTCTTTGTAGTAAAATGTAATCTCTACATTTCACCAACCAATAAGTCTGTGGTTTGTTATCCTTTACTATTGGACTAAGTTCTATTAGAAGAGCATCTATTGGCACTAGTGCAAACTCTAAAATATTCTCTTCCCTATAGTTTGCCATATTAATGCAAAAAACATTCCCTTTGAGATTCAGATAATCCCTAAGTACCCATCCTCCTAACTGATGTTCACACCTCATGCTCATGATGTAACACCAACTAGGAGTTTGGTACCCCAATAGGTTCGATATATCCATATCTCCTAGAAACCCTATAGAGAAGAGTCATACTCAACTCCCAGTCTCACTAATGTCAATAACTAGATCATCTCATCTACTCAAGGACCATCACTGGAACATCATAACTACTTCTCTCTAGAGTCTCCATGTGAGACTCAATCTAACCATCAGGATTAATTGATCTCCCTGTTGTCTTTGATAGAAGTGTGCCACTTCTATCTAGACAACCAAAATGATAAAGTAAAACTCTCTCTCTCTCTCTCTAAGCTCTCCTCTGATCTAATGAGACATGACGCCATGAATGATGATTCCTTTTCTCCCTGGCCATAGAAGAAGAGTGCTCAAAGGGAATCCGTTTCCACCATCCCATACCAGTGGAACCTCCTTCCAACCCATGGTTTCATACCTACACTAAACCGAATATATATTGCATATATATGCAATGGAATATATAAGTGGACTCTAATGAATCCCATATCCTCAAATTATGTCAGTGGACTCAAATGAGTCCCATGTCCTTGAACTAGTTAGTTTGGTTCTAGTCAGTATGTGACAATGGATATCCCTTTCTGTTCCAAACCAACTTGTTCCTAGGTACAAAGACGTAGTCTAAGTACCTGTCTCTAGATCCCGATATACATATATGTATTGGGTACCCCGACTATTTCTAACTAAGGGATCTATGCTCAATATCATAGAGCTAGTGCCATGCCTATGGGCTTCCTAACCATCACTCGAATCACATAAGCAGTCGTCGATGCTCTCTCATGAAACCCATCTGTGTGATCCCATCTAATTGGTCTCCCTAGTAATGTAGCAAAAAGGCTTCACTACTTAGCCAACTGATGTGTATCAGTGAAATTAATCGCTCTTTGGGTATTCACCATAATATCCCATAGTCTCCTAATCATATTGTGAGAGTCTTGTGAAGATAAGTAAATCTTCACTACATTGGAGATTATCATAAATGTATCTAATGGTGAAGATACATGTCCTTCCCCTTAGCAATCCTATGGTCTAAAATCTATAAGGATTATGTGTAGGGATCCTATTTCTAATGAGGTTGCCTTATCTGTAATACTATGATGGTACTAAGTCCATCAAATACATGCTTAAAAGCATGCTAACACTTTATTGATGTTTGTAGAAGAGGCATGTCACCATGCCATAACATTCTTACCTAAAGGCAACTGCGTATATAATGCCATGAGATGGGAAAAATTTCGAGAGCATTTCCCTAGGAAATGGAATCCCAAAAAAATTTTTACCATAAACTCAATGGCACACATGCCATCCAAAGACATAGGGCTTGTCAGGCCCATGGCATGCATGCAAAAAACTCATATATGGACTCCATAACCTACAAAAACATAAAAAAAAATGCTAGCAACAATTCTCTTTCTTGCATAACCATGTAGTTCGTGTAACCATCTTTTGTCCTTGAATGATTTGGTATTGGAATTGCATGCATCCAATCCTTCTCCACGAGCTTTGAGACCTCTACATCTTCCTCCTGAGGTCCTAATACAAACTTTGAAGTGTCCAAAAATATCGGATCACTTCCCAAAACATGACACATGGTCGAATGATTACCAAAATAATGCAAATTTACCCACAAAATGCATTTTTAATCCTTTTTTAGACTTGCAAAAACCATTTTAGGACCTGGAAATAATAAAAAGCTGAAATATACATCATGTTCAAGTCTATCAAAGTGAAATTACTTCAATTGCCTTCACGGTTTGTAAAACATGGCTCCCGGAAGGTAGTTGCCAAAAACTATTCAGACTTTGCAGAGCTGTACACACCTGTAAAAATACATAATTTCCAAAATTTCTTTGTTTTAAAATAAAAGTAGATCTTGTTCTCTTTGAAATGAGCCATAGCATGTCCAATTTGGAGTTTTCTAACCCAAGATATGGCCTTTCCAACCGGGACATGCCAAACTAGTGGACTGTTGGAGGGGCTGGAGAAAGTGTAAAAATGTGACTTTTGGGATGCCCAAAATCATTCTTCCATCACGTAAATCCTAAAATTCTCTCCATAACCTCAAAGAGTAGTGTATGAAGATTCTTGGGCCTATTTTCACCTTTCCAAATCCTCCCTTGGTGCATGCTAATTCGCTCCCCAAAAGAGGCCTAAATTAAGATTTTTGCTTTTATGCAAAAACTTAAATGGGAGCTTTTAGCAAGCTCCTAATCCACTCCTAATGTAGATTTTTCTTGTATTTTCACTTTTCCAAGGTAATTCATACACCATACATCATGTTTCTATGCACTAATCCCTAGGAAGCCTCTTAAATGGTCTTTTTTCTTACTCCCAAAAGTGGAGTTTGGCAAAAATTAACATCTAAAATTTTTCCAAAAAGTGTGGGAAGGGGGTCTTTGAGGAAGTAAAATTTCTCCTTAACTTATTATTTTGATGACTCTAATGATTCCATTATGAAGTTCATACATGAAATTCTCCATATATATACTTTTTCCCATCCATCCATAGCTATTGCACCTCTTTTTCCCTTTTTCAAAATGGGAATTTCTTAGATTCAAGTGCTAAATTTTTTTCTCAAACTGTGATGGAAGGGGGTCTTGTGGAGCTTCAAACTCCCATCATAATGAGGTATATTTTGGATTTCTTGATGGTATATGAAAGTCCATACATTATACTATATGTGTGCATGATTTTTCCTACCAAACTAAGAAAAATCCTACTTCATTCTCCTTCCCCAAAATTGTTACTTATCCAAAATAGCTCCTGAAATTTATGTGAAAAATCATAAAAGTGAGCTATTTTGAAGGCACCTAAAGCTTATGCTTTCTTGTACTTTGGAGGAAATCTTAACCTAAAGTGAGAGTATATATCTCATACTCTCCATAAACATGATTTCCCCCAAAGGGCTTGATGCTCAAACCCTTCTTTGTCCTTCTTAGAGAGTCAGACCCTTTCAAAATTGAAATAATAATACTTGTACATAGGTAGTTCATCTCCACATAACTCTAATATATTATGAACATATTTTTTCCACATGATTGAGATGCTTCTCCCATCTCCTTCCTTTCTGGTATATTTTGTTGATAAATACTTTGGCCACTTTTCGAAAAAAGAAACACTCATGATGTTCATAAATATAATTTTCCACAACTAGATATATTCCCAATGACTTGAGAAAGTTTCCAACATATCTTGAGGGAGGGAGAAAAGAGGATCCATTTCTCCTCATCCCCTAATTCTAAGACGGCAGCTCATGGGGGCCAGCTCTGAATTCAAATATAAGATAATAGACAAGTGTATCTTTCACCAAGCTTGTGGCTCAGTGAATAGAGTAGATGCCTGCCATAGTAGACACGCAAGTTCGATTCCCATTTCCTACACGCGCGAAAATGGCTGGATCTTTTACTTTGATACTAGTGTAAAATTCCTTTTGCCATCGTTGCTCGAACACACACAGAGATCCACTAGTTCGTCGCCCAACCATCGTCCGAGACTCCTCTGAAGACCAGCATGTCCTTTGAATGACACACCCTTCCTCTTCTTCTACCAATGTGGAGTAAATCCCATAAGAATGACATGTGGCATTCTCTATCAAACCCCTTCTCTTTATTCAGTCCATTTGTGCTTGAATCTTGACATGTTTCTATTTGAGCTTTCCCTTTGCTTGTGCTTGAATCTTGACATGTTTCTATTTGAGCTTTCCCTTTCCTTCTTGTCTGCATAACAAAAGAGTCAATTTCTTCTAAATGTACGACTCTAGATTATGTTGATGGCATGATATTTTCTTCTATAACTCTTGCTTTACTCATAGAAAGCATCTGAATATGAGGCCCTAATGTGGATGCTTTGTTCTTTGGGCAACAATTTGTGTAGTGATCTCTAGATTCTTGGCAATTTCTAAAGGGAGGAGAATTCTTTGGTAGAATACATTTGATTTGATAATGTCCACATTCCCCACACCTAAAACAAATAATCAGCCTTCTAGGCCCATTCCCAAAATTGCCCCAAGGACATGGGGTGTAGGTGTTACCTTGAGTTGGTGCAGCAACCCATTACTTTTGTAGGTGGTTGGACTCCTCCTTGTCCCTAATATGCTTGTGCAGGCATTCCTCTTGTGTGGCACTCATGAGCTTCATGGCCAGCATTCCTCCATAAATGGTAGGTTACACTTAAGAGAGGGTAGTCACTTACCACATGGCCTTGTTTGCTACACATGGTGCACCATAGTCCATTTTTTATGCCCCCTCCTCAAAGTTTCTGTAGTTCTTGTTGAAGTTGTGCTAACTCCTCTACTTGGGCCTCTTCTTCTTTTTGTAACTTTAAAGCTTTAATTTCATGCCTCAATTAAGTTATTGCATTTTCTTCTTCTTTCTGGGGCTTGTTCTTTCTTAGACTCTCAAGTTCTTTCCTCAATTGTGTCATTGGATCCTCAGATTCCATAGGGCATGGTAGGCTAAAAGATCCAAATTGGTATGTAATTTGCTCTATCCTTATTGTTGTAGAAATCAATCCCCAATTGTTGTTGTGGGGATCACTGACTCTTCATCTTGCACTGTGTTGATATTGGAAGTGGTTTAGCATGCCACTTTTTGAAAAAGAAGTCATGAGGGGGTCTAGTAATTTATCCATGAGTGCTTTTGCTCTAGTGAAAAATTTTGGAGATGTCTCCCTAGTGCCTAGTCGTAGGTTTTCTAATTCTTCAATGATGTTTTCTGTCATATTTCCTTGTTGGAAGTGTGTCTTGAAGGCCTCCTTCATTAAGTCCCAAGTGGTAAAATGGTTGTCAACAAATTGACTAAACCATTTATCTACTAACTCCTCCAATGTTGTTGGGAAAAGAATTAAAAATGTATCTTCCCTTCCCATTATCCCCCTTGTTTTGCATAGGGTTAAAAAGCTTCTGACATGCTCATCACGGTCTTCATGTGCTAATCCTTGAAAAGAAGGAAATTTGCTATTTAACCTTGAAAGTAGAGTTTCTAGGTCTACTTGAGCCACCATGTTTCTTACTAAGGATGTTGATGAAAGAGGGTTGGTTGACCTATGAATGACTTTCCTTCTTGTTGTTTTGCAGGGTGCTCTTAAAGTTTGTGATTGGGTTGCGATCATGAGTTGTGCACCCTATTCCTTAGGCTAAGATAATTCCAAGGAAAAGCAATATTACCTCTTCAACTTTGTTGGAACCTTTGCACTTCTTCTTCACTTGCAAATATTGGTTATCATATGCTCAAGCCGCCTAGTCCCACTAGCCGTGCCAAATTTTGTTGGGGGGTTCTTTAGTTGAAAGGGACTTAAGTGTTTGTAAGAGAAGAATGGAGAAGAAAAAGAGATACAAATGCACTAAAAGCCTTTGTATCTTGATTAATCATAATAATAAATACAATATCTTTGTCTAAAATGAGACAAAATTGTTCCCTATGTGTAGCACATAAGCCAAAGGGCACATACAAGTATACAGAAATAACACAATTTCTTGTGCGGTCAACCTCCTCTCACCTTGTCTAGTAGATTGCCTTTGTGCACACCTTGCACTCAAGCTTCCAATAAGGGTGAAGGAAGGATCACTCTCTGTTGTTGATGTGCAGCACTTCCTTGAGAGTACTTGTTTCACCTTAGGTGCTCCCTTACTTGCTCCCTATGTACTCATTGTTCAAGTCTCTTCTCTTTCTCGCTTGCTCTCTAAGGCAAACTATCTGGCTGGTTGCTTATTCTAACTCCAAGAATGCCAATGCCTTGTGGCGAGTGTCAACTCCACTTATGTATGTCACTTCCACTACTAGTGTATCTTGGTGCTCACTTTTATGTCCCAAGAATCACTTAATGTGTAGAGCCAATGACTCCCTATTTTGTCTTGTAGTAATTTTAGGAGAAACAAAGTTTTAAATGGGGGACACACATATACTATGCATAGGTAGAATTCTTTCAACCCATGCACACTGGGCCATACATCCATCCACATAGATTCCCCAAGTCTTTTTTTCAATGTGGATCTTGTAAAAACTTTTTTTTATGATCATATTATTCTCATTGAGTTTTTTCAGGTAAAATTAAATCATTTGTCTTTTTATTGATTCTCAAAGAAATATGGTGGAAAAATCCATTCTTAGATTGAAGGTGTTGACCTGGCAAACGTCAAGCTAGTAAAAGACCAAAGTGGTCAATTATGGGTCTACTCAAAGGTCAAAATGGTGGATTTTCAAGTGATGCACATATGGTGCAAAAGTGCAAATTTGTACATAGGTGGAGCTACACTAGTGACTGAGAACAAGGGTGCACAAGTAGTGTACAAATCGTTTGCTCATAATGGTTTCACAGGAAAAGCTGAATGGAGGTTGCATAATTGTCTTTTTGAAAGGTCTTCAACATTTTTAAGTCTTTGGAAGCTTCAAGTGAACCCTTCTTATGCACATATTTTGAAGAATTAAAGGTCAAAAGTGGAAGCCATATGAAGAGAAAGCGTAAAATTTATGTGAAAATTAAAATCAATAGTGAAAAAGAAAGGTATTTGAGAGTGATCTTAAGTAGCTGTTGATGTCGAGGATATGTTCATGTTCTATAACTAACCATTTCGTGGATTAAAAGATCAAGAAAATCATTATATCACCCTCTATATTATTCATACAAAATAGGAAAATAAGAGAAACCATATGAGAGAAGGAAATTCTTGCTATGTTTTGATTGAGGATGTTGGTATGGAAAAAAACATAAAGCTAAATGAGCAAACTAACATATATTTAAAATGAAAAAAAAATATGTATGTGTGTGTGTGTTTGCTTTGTTAAGTGTCCATGATATTCTTTACTTGCCTTCCTATTCCTTATGGGGAATAAACTAAGGGTGCAATGCATAATCTTTCTTAATATATGTGTTGTGTGCATGCCTTGAAATATATGCATGAAAAATTTGGGATGCATTAAGAACATTATGATGCAAATAAGGAAGTGCTTGAGCTTATTGCTTAAGGGATGTTGATGTCAGGGAACCCTGTTCTAGAAATCTGAAAGTACAAACCTAGGTTGCACTGATTTTGTTTAGTGTGAGGTTGATCCATTAGCTCCAGTAGTTGATCTTCTTGAGTTATTGAATAGATGGTTTCCATAATGTGTTTCAATGTTGTTTGTGCCTTGTTGAAAAGTTTTACGAAGAGATGATGTAGTTGTCCTCGCCTAGTCATATGATGATTGATCTTTTCTATTTGTCCTTGTGTGATTGGAATAGATTTTGGCTTCCATATCTTTGACTCTTTCATGAGTGTTCTAACTATTGGTTTGATGATGGGTGAAAATTCTTCTTAACCCATGCAATCTAATTTCCCTAATGGTATGAGCCTTCGCAATCATCATGTGATGGTCTTGCATGTTGAGGCTCTTAAGTTTGGCACTTC
This sequence comes from Ceratopteris richardii, assembly GCA_020310875.1. NCBI lineage: Eukaryota > Viridiplantae > Streptophyta > Polypodiopsida > Polypodiales > Pteridaceae > Ceratopteris > Ceratopteris richardii. The sequence goes on from CM035432.1 coordinate 130,894,047, forward strand.
GGTTGTTGATGCCTTGTGTAGCCTACCTCATTAGGGTGGAAAATGGCCGAAAAAGGGTTGTTTGCTAATGATAGATTAAGGAAATTGACAAATAGAGTCTTTCTACGTGTACAAGAATATAACATTGTTGTCTCTTTTAATCGTATGAAGAAATTCTTTTTTTAATACAATATTCTCTACAAGTGCCGCTAGAGTGATGAAGAGTCTCGTATTCAGTGTACAATTTTTCAGTTTGATGCAAAAAAAGATATTTTTGCACACTACACAAAGCATATTCTCAAATTTCCAAGAAGTAATTGATTTTTGAAGATACAAATATTTTTGGGTTCACAAAATTTCATAATCATTCAGCGACAAGGTTTACATCAAATCAAAAGTTTCCACGTTTACAAAGCCTTTTTCTCTATAAATACTACCAAAATTTGTGAACGTCGGTTTCTCGTTTTGAACATTCTTCTTCTTCTAAATTCAAATGGCTTCTTCTTCTCGTCCTCCTTCCAATTGTGTAACCTCATGTGAGGTTTACAACAAAAGAGAGGATTCTTTGTGGAAACCTCTTTCTATGAAAGTAAATGAATGGGTAACTATGCTTCCTAGCTCCAAAGGTTCCCATAAAGTCAAGCGTGCCAAAAGAGACAACACAAGAAACCACTAGATGGGACGTATTCTCAGTTTCAAATTGAAGAGATGCGGTTGGTTTGCACGAGTACAACATGTGTACACTGCTAAGGATCTTATTCTAGAAAATCATCTGCAATTCCCTTCGTACTATAAGTGAAGTTTTACAATGCTCTTCTATCATTCCATTTGTTTTTGTATAACAAAACATATGTTTTTGTACTCGAGATATCTTTCCTTCCAATATTGTGGAATGGCAACCTGTTGAATGTTTAACAGGAACATTCAGAGTTCTTCATAAGGAGTATGCAGAACTCATGTATGCGAACAAATCTGTTCAATTTTTCAATAGCATAGAGTTACTTGTCCATTATGTAGATTATCAAGTGCCATCAGGGAGGAGTTCTTATGGAAATCTTGCACATGTACTTGGTCCTTGCATCTCTTCATTAGATTGGGATGCTCCTGATCATTCAACAATTTCAAGTTTTCTACTCAAAATGAAATTTCACATCCAAAAGGCAATGTCAGTAGGCCGAATTTTGAGAAGGATAAAGATTCAATGGTTTTTGGTTATTCATGTCTTTGTAGCATGCTTTAAAAACATGTTATTACAGAAAAAAAAAACAACGTGGTTGAATAGGAGAGTCTCTATTTCAGAGATTGATGATGTTTTAGGTAGGGAATGGGATAGCAAAGAAGCTCAAAAGCTAGGTGACATTATTTTATGTAAAGTTAGTCCCAATTCTCTTTCAATCTCATATCAGATATGTCGACAATCTCTGGTTTTAGGATATGACTATAGAAGGTGGACAAAAAAGCTTGGACTTTGGATAGCCTTGGACTCAGAGGAGAGTTGTCCATAATTTGAGTTAGAAGTATGGATTCATCCAGATTTTCAATCAAGGAAAATAATTATCAGAAATGTAAGGGAGCTCTTAGAATACCTTGATGAGGTATCATCATAGTTTAGATTCTCAATTGATGATGCAATAGTTAACATTAGATCAGAGAAATCATTATCTTGCATAACTTGCCTGCCACCAAGGCTGATTAAGTTCCTACCCTTAAGATTGTAACAAGTTAACCCTTGACATTCTTACATAATGTATCTCCTTCTTATAGAAGCTTCAATTGATATTTCCATTGAATTTTCTTTGCAGGATGGTGACAAAGAATGTGTGTTAAATTATGTATTTTAAATGTCTATATTCATATTTGCATTTTTAAATTAAATTTCAAGATTTTGATGAGGTTCTTATTGTACAATGATAAAAATATAAACCAAGACATTCTTAGATATTTTTTAGGTCCGTTATTTCATACTTCCATTGATTTTTATTTGCAGGAGTGAATTGATGACTTCAATTATTCCCCTTCATCTAAACTCATATTGGCATTTTTTTGTTTAGTCTTAACATTGTGATGAGGTTTCAACTAAGAAATAAATATACAGGAACTTGGATAAGTAAATTCTAGATGAACAAGAAATCTAGAATTCAATATCTAGTTTCAATTAAATTATTTGAGTCTATCAAAGGTGCTCATTAGTTTCAATTAAATTATTTGATTCTATCCATCTTTTTTGTCCTCAAGTTATGCAAGAGAAAGTATCATGGTGGACATAAAAAGTAATATTAGAGAGGGTGGAGAACCTGGTCCAAATTCCAATCCAAGCTATGATATTTCAAAATATGGAGAGCATGACTTAAGTCATAAATAGAGGAGACAAGATTAGAGAAGACGATTGATTCAAGCGACTAACGCAATTTGAACTTGTCGGATTGCCCTTATAGCTTGGATCGGTCGTGTTAGCAAACTATCAGGAGTGAGTTCAAAAAGTGACTGCGTAAAGGTTTGACTCATGACTATAAAAACAACTTGCAATAGCTCATCTTATGCAAGGTTGCTTAAAGGGGATGCTATGTTTAAATGGATAACACGACCGATGCAAGCGATAGGGGCAATCCAAAATTCTCCGATTCCCCGTATAGCTTGTATCGATCATGTCCTCTTTCTTCTTTACGTTCTTCTTTATCTTCTCCAATTTAAAATTTCCAACAAGAATGAAGTAGGAAACCCACAATGCAGTCATACTTGTGACACAACCAAATTTAATTGGACCATGCAATGAACTTTTGTTTAACTCTTAAGAGGTTCAATACAACTGTATATTTCTCAAGGCATATAAATATTGTTAAGGAAAATAAATATAGTTACAATGACCATCTTCCAGATGAAGATTGGCATAAGTACATACAATTTGTACATAAATAAATATTCCAACCTTTGTTGGTTTTACAATAGATTTAGACTAAAAAAATGATTCATCCCTTTCTATCCTTTTTGGAGCCCTCTTTTCTCTGATGCTTGTGGCCCTTTTTGGAGCTTTCACCTTGACTCATTTTCTTGGTCCCATGCTTCAATGGTGAGTGAAGAGGATGCCCTTTCTTTTTTTCTTCAGACTTCTTTTTATCTGGTGGAGGGGGTGGAGGTGATTCTGGATCATAGGGGCAGATTGCATGTTTCATAATGCCATTTATTGCTCTCTCTCTCTCTCTAATCAAGATGATCCATGCATCTGGATAGTATGATAAATTCAATTCAGGACTGTAAAACCTTCTTTCCCAATCTTACAACATTTGCAATCACTCTCTAGCCACATGAAGTTGCATCTTTTTGCAATGGCACATGTATTTGTATGTATCCAGATTGCTTTTGTTCATTCAATTTAGCAATTCCAGGAAAATTCTGATCAATGTGCATCTTAAGAAGCTTTGCAGCACTACTTTGTAAAGTGAAAATCAGAATGGAAGGCATGGCTCTTTAATAGAGAACAACAAAATGTATAGCAACTTACACTTTGCAATTCCCATGTTGTGATTTAAGAGAATTGATGAAAAGAGCTTGATATGCATTGAAGTCAACAATAATAAGACTCCAATGGCCCCTGTCAATGAGTTGCATGTAAATATACTTTCTTTAATGAAACAAATGTACTTTTCAAAATGAAGATGAATACTTACTTTTCAATATATGGGTAGATAACACATTCTACCTCTTCAGTAAAATCCTCTAGAAAGGACTTGGCATCTCCATGTTTATGCAAAAAACACTGTGTCACCAGAGGATCTATGATAAATAATTTTCTTTGAACCGCTTCCTCACATTGTTGAAGAAGAACCCTACAAAATCAAGAAATAAAAATTCAGTTAAGGAACTAGAAAATTAAGCAATACAAGAGCAGTTTATGGCCTCTAGATATTACCTGAGTGAAATGTTGACCACACTATCTGATATTTCAACATGAAACTCCCTCAACATTTTCTTGTCTTCGTGTCCAATGTCAAGGAACCATTCATCCTACCATGTCATTGCAACATTAACTATTATCTACCCATCTCCTTTCTTAAGGAGCTCTTTATTTGCTTTCTGTAACTTTTGAATCTGGTTTAATATGACACTTTCCTATGAATATAATCCCTGCTTTTTCCTCTCCTCCTCACTATTTGTTGCAATTCTAGTTTCATGATCATGAGTGACCTGAGGGTTGATCTCTTCAATGAGAACTGCTGTTTTGGGTGCTCGGGCTGGAGGTATATTTAAAATATCGAAGAATTTTTTATCATGGTGATCAATAGGAACAAGAGATTTATCAAACTTATATCATATTCTCTATACAATAACACAATCCTTCGCCATTAGTGTTACCCTATGAGAATGAGCAGCACATAAATAGGCATCATTCATAAAGTCAATAGCAAAGTCCTCTGCAACTTCTTGCAGGCAAAGCAGTGCTTCAGTTTGCCACCCCACATTGATAAAGGATGAGGTCTTCATCAAAGTACATAGTTTTCTTGATAACTCTCATAAATGGAAGTCTAGGGATCAACAGTCCCACAGACTTTTGAGCTCTTCTAATTTCCCTCAAGGACTTTACATGGTACTTTACCCTTTTCTTTGAAGGCTTCTCCGATACATTTCTTTGACTCTTCTGGGGATTTCGCTCCTCGACATTTTGCTCCTGGGCATTTTGTTACTGACCCTCAGGGTACAACTTCCTTGTTGTCTTTTTGGTCCTAGCCATAACCTGCACAAAGTGAGAGTCTTTAGGCATGGAAGTGGAAAGGCAAGGCAACTTACTCTCAAAAACTTTGATCAAGGACTCTTTCCACTATCATAGACACGACCGATCCAAGTGATAAGAGTCATCCAAAAATGCCCGGATGTCCCAAATCGCTTGCATCGGTCATGCTTCTTATCGTCATGCAATATCAGTGAATACCATTTCTCTTGGAATGCATTACAGCTAATTCTTAACCAAATAAAGTGTTACTTCTTCAAAGCTTTGATCAAGGATGATATTTAAGAAGCACGGCCGATCCAAGCGACTAGGATCATCCGGAAATCCTCGGATGTCCCTAATCGCTTGCATCGATTGTCCTTAAAATCATCATGAAATATTAATCAATACTATTTTGAATAAAGCTTACAATGCATAGCAGCTCAAACATCACTAACCAAAACATAATTTGCAAGCTATGATCAAGGACTTGATGCCATTTAAGAAACATGATTGATCCAAGATATTAGGGATATCCACAAATCCCAAATGTACCCTATCACTTTGATCAGTCGTCCTTTTAATCATCATGAAATATCAATCAATTCTATTTCCACTATAGCGAACAATCAAAGGAAACATTATTTTTAAGCCATGAGACTTTTTCAGAATCACGACCCATCCAAGCGATAAGAATCATCAGAAAACATCAGGATGTCCCTTCTCGCTTGGATCGGTCATGTCCATATTACCTAACACAGAGAACGTTCTCTATAGAAATTGTTAAGAAGCAACTTAAAAACTTGGTGGCGATGGCAACTCGACACTTGGAAACTATTGAGGAGAAAAAAGAGAGAAATGAATAGGGAAGCTTAAATAGGTCCCAAAACTGAGTTGATCATTGGTGCCATGTGGCATGTCGTGATTATTCCACGTCATATAGCCATTGCAAATTCCAACATTCTTTGCCACATGGCATGATTTGAGTGGGCCATGTCATTTATCCATTGGGATTCCCAATGTACCTTTGCCATGTGGCACTCACTGATTGGTCCATGTCATTTGATCGTTACTCCCTCCCTCCTCGACTATAAATAGCAACTCCCTTCACCAATTCAAATTTTGAACCTTCATAGAATTTGCCTCATTTCCATGCATATTTTTCTTTCATCCTCGACACGACCGATACAAACGATTTTCCCCGTTTGAGCAACATTGACTAGCTTGAGTCGCTTGCATCGGTTGTGTTCTCCTCGAGGACATACAAGAGAAGCTGCAGCTTAGATGGAGGGAATGAATGAGATCCTTAGTGTCTCTCCATTAGAGAAACTACTTGATTTCATGGTTCAAGAGGGTTTAACTGTAGATTACTTTCCTAATGCAATGACGATATTCAACCCCAAGATTGATTTTGAAAAACTCCCAGCGAAATCAAAAAGTTTTCTTAAGGATGAGTGGGAGAACTTGTTGGGGTTGATCAATGGAAAGATTCTTTCTATTTCTAAGAAAACCTATGTCCATCCTCACATGTTTGGGAAGAATCCAATAGATAGGGCAAAAATCACAAGAAAATGCAAGAAGATATCCCCTTTGCCGTTATGCCCAGAGCATGAAAAGGACTACTGCTTGCTCCCTTTAAACATTGCTTTCTTGATATGGCTTGATCACATCTCACTTGAAAAGGAGGAAAGTGTTCATGTTGAAAATGAGCCTTTCTTAGAGCTGACACTTGAGGGAAGCTCAAAAAGTACGAAAGGTGTCATGGAGATTGTTGAGGAGATCAATCTCCAAGCAAAAGAAGAGCAGGTCAAAGGTTTTGATGTGGCTACTTTTAAAGCAGAGACTGCAATAAGGGAGCCAACTGAAGAAGTTCAAGTGTCTGAGAAGTCCCTACTTCTCCCAAATCTACCATTTTACTTTATCTATGAAAAGGAGTTTATCCCTCTATTTTACATTCAGGAACTTTTCAATCTTAGGGAGGACTACTACCTTGCAGCTATAGTTGAGTCAGAAGAAGTTGCAAGGAGATTCATCAATGAGAAAGGAGAAAGAAAAGAAGAATGTTGCATCTTGATTTGGATTTTTCAAATGAAGAATTCAAAGATTCATCACAAGCTCTTTCAAAATGCTTTGAGAAAGCTATCTTAGAGAAGCCAACACTTGCTTAAGAAGAGTTTGATGAGCATCAGAAGCAACTTGGAATATACTCATTTGGGTGCGGCTATTCATTCTTGGATGTTGCTGAGGACAAAGAAACAATATGTATTGACTCAAAAGAGCTCATTGAGGAGGAAGATGAGGTCAAGGTATGTAGTTTAATATCTTCTCATGAATTTTAGGGTTAGGAAATGAGATCGGTTGATTATCTTTAGCTTGTATCAGGTTTTTCCAAGATCTCCATTTAGAAATCGATCATGACTGATGCAAGTGATAAGGCCCATCGGATATTTTCCGTTGGTCTTTATCGCTTGCATCTGTCGTGTTTGGACTTGAGGAGGAAGATGAGGTCAAGGTATTTATTTTAATATATTCTCATGAATTTTAGGCTTAGGGAATGAGATGCGACCGATGCAACATCTTTAGCTTGTATCAGTTTTGTTCAAGATCTCCATTTATAGAGTGAGAAATCGATCACGGCCGATGCAAGCGATATGGTCCATCGGATATTTTCCATTGGGCCTTATCGCTTGCATTGATTGTGTTTGGACTTGAGGAGGAAGATGAGGTCAAGGTATGTAGTTTAATATATTCTCATGAATTTTAGGCTTAGGGAATGAGATGCGGCTGATGCAACATCTTTAGCTTGTATCGGTTTTGTCCAAAATCTCCATTTATAGAGTGAGAAATCGATCACGACCGATGCAAGCGATAAGGCACATCGGATATTTTTCGTTGGGCCTTATCGCTTGCATCGGTCGTGTTTGGACTTGCATGCTGAAATGACAGGTTAAGTTTTATTATGTGAAAAACACCGTTTTCTGCGTAAAGTTTATGTTCCGACAGATGCAAGCGATGAGGCCCATCATTTATTTCTCGATGGGCCTTATTTCTTGTATCGGTCGTGTGTCTAGGAGTTGCATGCAACATTGATAATAGACATCTGGCTATGTTAGAATTCACCTTCTTTAGCAAAAATAACATGTTTCTAGGTAATTTACAAAGAGATATTGATAACGACTGATGCAAGCGATAAGGACCATCTGAATTTTTTCTCTGAAGACCCTAATTGCTTGCATCAATTGGGTCGCTTGCTTTTTTTTTGTTTGTTTCAAGTTACTTTTCATGACTCCTTAAGTGCGCTTGCACTTCATCTGACCTTGTTTTTCTATTTTTACCACAGTTAACTATATTGGATGAAGACAACTACCTTGGCAGGGGAAAGGGAACAAGAAAAACCATAGAAGAGAAAGGAAAAACAAAGGTGGATATTCATTCCATTATCCACTATCTTCCAAAATTGAACCCAGACTCTTTTTGTGTTATTCACAAGCACTATAGTGAAGAGCCAGATTTTGCATTGTTCTCCTTGAGGACTCTATCAAAATACATGGGTTTTACTCCAATACCCTTTAAAGCTTTCAGAGTTTTGTTGCTTGAAAGAGCAGCTGGATTAAGAATTTTTGGATATGCCCCAGGACTCAATGCTTCAAGGGCAGGGTAGTTTCTTTGTTATTCAAGTTATGCAATGGTTGCAGGGGTGTCAGATGTAAAAAACATTGCTAGATACAGGAGAAAAGAGTTCCTCAGATATAGAGGTGATTTGCCAGAGCCAGGCTCTTTTAAGAGACTCAAGGAATGACTTCATTTTTTCAAATTCTATTACTCATCAAATGTCCATATACAAAAATTTCCCAATATGATATAAGACATTGCAAATTTTTTTGGTGTAACTGATCCATGTCCTAATATTAATTGTTATTGATCCATGATCTCTTCTCTGCTCAAAGTCATTTGATGGTTATAGACATGTTTCTTTGCAAAGCTTAATACATCATGAAATGTACATACATGAAATCTTTATTTCTCAAAGAAATAAAAGAGATTGCAAAAATTAAAGCTCTGTTTGAAATGTAGTCTTTTTCATTTTGTCATCTTGATACATGATGATTTTGTCTGGTGATAGTCATATTATTTTGATTATATTTGGCATGAGGTCCTTTGTAATTGTCTTCTAAAGAACCAATCAAAAAGCTCTCTGAAGGATTGCTCTTTGTTACTCCTCCTCCTTTCCTTGTGCACCTAAAGAAGCTTGTCCTTACTTAATAATGAGATTTTTCCATGCCTTGGGTGTTCCATATGGCAAGTGGTTCCCTTCTGCAAAGCATGCACCATGCACAAGAAGAATATGCTAGAAGAGCAGAAGAATTTCATCAGATCTTTATTTCAATTTAAAAAAATAAATTAAATAAATTATCTTTGGAACTCACCAAGTAGTATGTTATGTCTTTCACATCCCATGCCTCTATGATGGTTTCTATAAGCTCTGTGGTCGCCTTTTTGAAATCTGTCACATAACTTTTTGATGTTACTTGCTGCCTCATGATCTTAAAAAAATTATCTAGTTTGACCCACACCTCCATTCTCTTTTTTGCTATTTCTGGTTTGATTTTTACATTAGTCGTGATCTCACAAAATTTTTTCCAACAATTCCACATGGCATTTAGTTGCTTGTCATCATGGTTTCTGAAGAATCTCCTTGCTTTTGCACCTCCCATTGAGACATCCTATAGTACATCACGTGCATTTTGTGAAATCTTTGGATCTTTTCATAGATGAACATCACCACCATGGAATCCCATTTCTAAAAGTAGACATTCACATTTTTTTATGCACTCATCTGCAAGAGTTGTAGGCTTGATAGAATATGCATAATCCAAGTGAAGACAGACCAACTTGTCAATGATCCTTAACTTTGCATGTAGTGTACATACGTGTACATTTGTCAATGCTATTGGAAGTATGGGATCCCGAATCATGGAAGAAGATGAGTAGTTATGAAGAATAACATTTTGTATGGAAGGAGCCTCTTTAGCCTCAGCTCTAGCAATCCATCCATTTGTGCATGGGCTTTGCATGCAGTACAAGCAAGGGTACTTAGAGTTTGCTCCCCCACTTATACCCAACATGCATTTGAGCGTCTTTAGGTCTCCACTCAAATGCCACTCAACTTGAAAGTTCCTGGAGTCTTTGACATTCAACAATTCTCCTGCATGATGCCTTTGGATAACATTTGGAATGTTTATCTGTGAGAATAACCATTTAAGTGTTTTATGGCTCTCAAATGGAACTTGAGCACAACCAACCCACCATAACTCCATTTTTTATTGTACTTCAAGAGATGGAGTATCCAATTTCCCAAACCTATAGTCCAAAGCTTTGTTCATCAGTGCAATACTTATTCTCTCCATCTACTGAACCATGTATGTTTGAAGTTTTATAATATATATCCATATGTTGTTAAATGCATTGTAAGGGAAATGTAACTTTTGTTTTCCTACTTCGTAAGGCATGTTATCGTGAATATGTTTATATTCACCAAATACTGATGTGATCTTTTTATTTAAGCAGAGCCAAAACTTTCCTACATGATGGGCTCTAGGCAATCCAAAACTTTTAACTTTGTTAAATTTTAAAAATTCACACCAAACTTTTGAAATTGCTCTATAACCTTTCCTACTCACTCTGGCACTATCACAAATCTTTTGAATTTGAGATGGTTCTAGTAACAGATTCATTTCTATCATGAGTTTTTGGAAAACAAAGCGTTTCAAGCATGTATTTTCATTCAGTTTCAATAGTCTTAAAACATCATTTTGACTCATAATTTCATTACAGAAATGTAGGTGCTCAAAACTACTCAACATATTGAAACCTAGCACATTTGTCACATGATCTCTTACAATTTTCATTCTTTTCTTCTTTTGGCCAGATTTTTCAGTTAAATCTAAAAAAGGTTTTACTCATTTTGATCGCATTCTCAAACCTATAGGAGTTTCTTTCATTTTTTTAAAAGACTCAAACTGAGAAGATAAAGTGGATAATTTGCTTTCTAGTTCCCTCATATGTAAATCCTTCTAATGTAGTGCGTTTTGTAGATAGTTTATGTATTGTACATAATTCCTTGAAATCTCCTAGAGCATTGAACAATAGCCTCGTAAACCATCATCACCATCTCCAAAAAATCTAATCAGATCATGAAGATTATGAAAAGGGGGATACCTTCCATTTTGTGGATCAATTGGATAAAGAGATCCATATGTCCATATGTCGATATGTTTCTTGCCTTCCTTTCGCAATCCATCCACTTCAGGAGGATGAAGAGCCCTTCGGAATACTTTTCTTGTCGTTGCATACTCATGACTAACTGCAATGTTGATATGGAACTTATCACAATGATTTCGATTGTTTGAAAGCTCAATGAGAGTATTTGGGTTAAGGTTCTCCATGGTCTGCTATGAAAAGTGACGGGCAAGTGTCTAAAATGACGTGAAAGAGAGAAACATGACTGCTATGAAAAGTAGAGTAAAAAAGCGTAAAATGTCATCAGCATACATTATATAGGTCCGTGAACAAGAGGAAAATTCAAATTTTGATCAGCGCTCAATGAGCACAAACTTCGAGGCGTAAGATATCACACAAACTTTTCATGATTATCACACGAGTTTCTCTCTTCAAAATTTGCATAAGATACGTTTTAAATGAACTTACATGGAATTTCTTAAAGGATTTGACAACTTTAATCCAAATTAAGCACAACTAATTGAAATCCTTACATGGCCCTTTTTGGGCCATTTTTTGCCCTAATGTTGTCATTGCTTGTACTCCATTTTGGTTGCTCTCATATCCTTCTACAATAATATGAATGGGAAGCCTTGTTGTGCTCTTAGAAAATCCTTGTAGGTCCATAATTCTCTTTTTTGAAAGTGTAATTTCACATTGGAAGTTTCCTTTGGTGTGGAGTGTGATTCTTGCTTCCCCTATGGATTACTTCTTCTTAATTGAGATTTCTTATGTTACATAACTTCTTATTGTTTAGTCACCCGTGTGGCCATGCATGGAATCATGTATTCGCATATGCAATCCAATCCTACTTGTCCTTCAAAGCGCAGATGCTTGTATTGAACACGTTTTACCTTGTTGCTTATTGTGGTGACATGATGAAAAGTTTTCTCCACTCCTAGATTGTTTGGTGTGTGATGAGGGGTATGCCTTTGAATATTTTTGTGTATATTTTGATATATTAATATACTTTATTGTTGTGGATCAGATGGTGCCATCACTTTTGAGTTGGAATTCATATTCTCTTCCTTGCACTACAATTCATAGGTTTGTTGTAATTACCTGATTTTTTTTCATTGGGATTTCTCTTGTCATCTAAAGATTTTCTAGAAGCAATAGTAATCCTTTCAAGGTATATATTTTACCTTTCAAAAGTTCACAATTGGTTTACTCCACTCAAGTACTATTGTAACATGGTACAAAGTATCATGTTGTGTTGGATTTCGTATTTCTCATCTAGGGCATGTATCTATATAGATAGGCACATCCCTTTGGATAGATGGCTAGTAAACCCCCATCCTTCGCAATGTGTCCAGTGTTTTAGAATGTGGACGATGCATGCCTATAAAACTCATGTGGATCTCTACTATAAGATTCACCCTCTTCTGATCATCTATACAACAAGATAATGCACTACTAACATCTTGATGGTAGATACTTTGTGTAATGACTTATAATTTTTTAATCAACCATGGGATTTTGAACTTGCATAGAGATTGATGAAATGGTCCATATGTCTACATTGGCACAAGAAGATGCACTAAGTTTGAAGCTATTTCCAAATTAGATAGATAAACATCATAAAAATCATATATCACTTCTCTTGGTGGTTTTCATCTTCTCTTTTCCACAACGACTTCAAAGTAGAATTCCATTAATAAAACAAAACACTTAGCAAGTCTTCTAGTAGTTCATCGCTTATTTACCAAGTACACAAGTGCTTGGTGATCTACAAAGAAATTTAACCTTTTTGCGAGTAGATAGTGTATAAATTTCTTGATATATCATGCCTAATCCTTCTTTTTATATGGTTCTATAGTTTCGTTCTACACTCTTCAATTGACTGCATGCGTTTTCTATTGGAAGCCAATTTTTCTTCATTTTATGTTTGTGAAAATACACATCCAATAGCATTTTTTGAAGCATCAACATGGAAATGAAGTAGTTTATTTCAATAAAGAACTTTTAGGATAATTTCAAAGCTTCTTCTTTTCTTTAACACCTCAAAACGTTACTACATTCTTCAGTCCATTCAAATTTAGTGATCATGCCATACAAAGGCATAGAAATTGTGGAATATATGAAAATGACTCTATGATAGTATCCACAATGACTCATAAAATCTTGTAGTTCTTTTACATTCCTAGGTTTTTATCATTTATAATATGGTTTTCATTCTATCTCCATCTGTAGAAATCCAATTTTTGGGCATAAAGTAGTGCAAAATGTTTCCGTGCGTTAGCATGAAGACACTTTTTTTTTTTATTTTTGCAAAATTTATATGTGCAACATTTCTTTAGGGTCCTCTTTAGGTTTGGAATTTGCATTACTCTCTTGAATTAATGATCACATAATTTATCAACATATACTTCAAGGCATTTTCTATAAAAAAAAAATGGAGACATGAGACATCAGTCTTTAGAAAGTATCTTGAGAATTTTTAAGTCCAAATGGCATCACTCTAAAAACACAGATTCTCAATTTTCTGGATAAAATAGTTTTGTGTTGATCCTAAGGAGTTATGGGTACCTAATTATAGCCTCTTAAAGAATCTGGAAAGCTATAGACTTGCTTGACTACCACTCTTTCTAAAATTTGATAAATGATTGGTAATGGATTGCTATCTCTAATAGTAGCGATATTAACTTTCTTGATATTGATACAAAGTCTTAGTTTCCATTCTTCTTGAGAACCACAACTATGGGGAATACCTCATATATGGATTATGTGGTCAATATCTTCTCGATATTTTCTTTGATCTTGTCCAAATAAAATGTATGACAAAATTCACTAAGTATGTCATATTATAATTATGAATATTTTGGTGAATTTTGATAATAAAATCCATATAAAATATAAAAATTTTGGCAATTTTTGATGAAAACCTACAAGTCTGATACTAAGATTTTTTATGTAATGAATAAACTAACCAAATGAGCATAATATTATTTCATGAAAAATAGCTACACATCACTTGATCTTTAAGTTCACAACCTTTTAATTATTTTGAAGGATGATAAGTTACAAATCATCAATCCTTAACCTCATAACCTTGTAGTTATGAATAGCAACAACATTGACATCTGTAGCTCAAGCGTAAGCACCACCTCCTTTACTTGTCAATCCGCGGAGACGTGAGGACTGGTATGAAGGCCACGAGCAAGTGAAGGCACAAGAGCATGAGTGAAAGCACACAAACATGCACACACATACATAGACACACGCGCACAAAGTAAGATCAAAGAGAGGAACAATGGAAATCTTGGATTGCAAATGATTTCTCTTACAAAAGTTCTATTCTCTAACAAGCTAACCTCAAAAATGAGCTCTCTAGCTCTTTTTAGAGTTTTTTGACTAGTTTTGGCCTTGTCCAGACCTAGTGTCTGGCCTAGTTAAAAATTAGGTTCGAGGGCTTATTTGAGGGCTCAAACGAAGTCTAAAAATTATGAAAATTGGTAGGATGATACTTCTAATACTCCTCAAGTTGGAGGACTCCTCAGAACAAAATGGAGTTACAAAAATAGAAAATGGTATTTACAATGGTTTTTAGTGATGAAAATTACTATTTTTATAGGGATTTCTTCTGAAAATTTGACATACACTTCTTAGAGCTCCCTACTTGCTCTTTCTTCTTGTGTATCCACTTCTTTGATGCACTTATTATGCTTGTACTTCACCTTGAGCTTCAATACTCCCCCCCACTCGAGTCTGTCGTCCCTGACAGACCCTTGTTGTAATGGTTATTCCTTGTAGTGCTTTGAGAGGTCTTGTCTGTTTGGTAGAAACAAGAGCCATCTACCTTCCAAATGTGGTTGGGTTGGTTGTCGAGTTCTTCATTTATCACTAAAAGCCTTTGGAAGTTGTTGTCCCTTGGTATGCACTCCTTCCTTGGATTCCAGCATGATTGTGTCATTGTGAGTCGCCATTGATGGCCTCTTGATCTTCTTAAGATGATGTTCATAGTAATCAGGTCAAGTACTAATAACCCATAATGAATGATGGGTAAGTGTGTTCGTGCATGGGTTGAGGAAAATATGTGCCTTGTGCATGGCCTTGTAATGTAGCCCTATGCATGCTTACTTGGAAAATGCATTGGAAGAAGTTTGGTGCAAAAATTGGGGGTCTTGAGCTAAGTGCTCAAGGGTATGCCGACGAAGAGATTTCCTAAACTATCATGGTTATGGTGTTGCCAAAGTAAAGATACTTACCACGGTGAAGGGTCAATCGATGTTTATCTCCTCGTGTTGTACACCTGGCATTTGTGATGGAACATTGTCGATGAATGTCCTTGTTGATGGTCCACTAATGAAATTGTTTTGTGAGTGCCGGGTTCTATCTCCTCTTTTCAAAGCAACGTTTGCCAAATACTGAGAATTGAATTTCTTTATATTCTTTGACAAACAACATTGGGTAACTCTTGCAGATATCTCCCTGGATGCTCTCGTATATGCAGTAGTTAAGCATCACTCAAGTTGCGGACCTTCAAGCTCTTCACTGCTACCATGATAAGAGGAAACCATAGTTGTGGATGCCATGTTCATGGCAAGTTCTTGACATCTACCAGATAAGGCAGCCAGAAGATCAGCTGCTAGCCGAGACACGCTTCTATCCAAACTGATAAATGCCCAGTAATCAATGGTTCCATCTTCAACTAAGCATGACTCATTCATGTTCCATGAGCGAAACCTGGGAACAAGTTTTGACTCTCCCTTTTTTTTTCTTTCTTTCTTTCTTTCTTTTTCTTTTTGGAGGAACAATGTCACAAAACAAGAAGACAGATGGTAGTATTAGAAAAAATAATTGGCATATGTCAATGTGCTCGTGTGCATGGGACTCTTAGTTGTGTCTATGCACGGCCATGTAATGTGGCCCTATGTTAATGCATACTTTGGAAATGCATGGCCTGAATGGTGCAAAAGACAGGGTTGTGCAGGGAGCATATGGTTGTCGCTCGTCGAGGCTTTCGATGTTATTTGCGGATGTTGAAGCCGTCTGTCGTGGAGGTATCCATTGGATCTCAAGATGACAATGGATCCTGCCTCCTTATGGGGACCATCTTAGTGTGAAGAGAGATGGTGGATGCAATCCAAAGATGAGTACGTGTTGCTACAACCAGCTTCACATCAGCCAACTGAGACTTCAGAGTTGATTAGTAGACCCTTTGAGCTTCCTAAATCCACCAAAATATCAGCCAAGTACTTTGGAACATGTATCCCAAAAGTTTAAGTCAAGACAGACTAGTTGCGAAATGACTAGCTCCCAAAACTTGCTATTTTTGGACATACACCTGCTGGAAAAAATGAAAAGTGCTCTCAACCTGGTAGGAATTAGATAAATTCCTTTTGGGCATAGCAAATAGACTTAGCGAGCTTCAATCCAAGTTAAAACACTTCAAATGATGGACTGAGCACTGAGAACAAGATTTATCAATTTCTGGAACATGCCCACCATTCTCGGGGCTCTGCAGAGATAAACCAGTGAGCAGTAAAATGCAGATATCTCACAAACTATACATCCAATGACCATGAAAATTTATATGGAAAATGTAGACCGTAAGAACTATCCAAGGCACGTTAAATCACTGAAAAATAATGAGTAGAACGCGAGATATAACCTTCTGAAATTACTACTCTGAGTGAGTATAGCAGAGAACAAAACAGAGAAGTAGATAATGATAAATGTATAGATTCACATATGATTACAACCACATTGACAATGCATCTTTGCACAATGGGAGTAGAATGATAGAGCTATGGAGTAAGCTCTTCAATCTCTACAAAATGACATCAAGTGGTCACGTACAAGGCTTGCTAATTGCCTCTTCCTTCTTGCTCTTTTTATAGCTATTCTTGGAGGGAGTTTTGAATTCGAATTCGAATGGCTCCACCTAAAAGTGATCCCCAAAGTTAGGAGAGATTCCCTCAGCTCTAAAATTTGGGGTTTTAGGTAGTTAGAGCCACGAATTTGCTTTTACATCATGGATGAGGTAAGCCATCCTTTTCCTTTTTTCTTTTTCCATTTACAAGAGATAAAATGTACTCTTTTACAAGAGGTGTTCACATGACTACACATGTGACTCACAAATGATCATAATATCAAGCATATCAAGCATGTAGGCTTGGGTAAAATGCACCAACACTTAGAACAGCATTTGGCACTATAGAGATCACTTCAGGCGTCCTCATCTTTGGATGTTTTCTTAAATTTTGTATCCCACGTGGTTGGTTCTTTGGTTTTGTAGGGGCTACTAGTGCTTTTGGCTTTCATACCCATACCATTGTGGCTGGTCTTCTAACCCTTGGTGAAGAGGCGAGTTGATCTGGTTTTAGTCTTGGTGTTTGGTTCTAACCCTTGCCCCTCCTTGGCTTCTTTGTTGCGACTTTTCTCATGTGGGAGAGCATAGATCGTTGTGTATGTAAGATCTTCTTGGGTACCCATATATGCAATTGTCCTTGTTGAGCTGCGGCTAATTTCTTAGGCACCCAAACTTGTCAAATATCTTGTGGGTGAGTTTGTCCTAGCTTCTTCATTCATCTTCTGGCCTGGTGGGAGTCCGTGGAGGGGAATTGTGGGGTTAAGGCCAATGGTTGCTCTCCTTTTTGAACCCAGAACTGCTTCATGCCCGACACTACTTTCCTTTGGAAATCCCAATGTCTATTTGATATAGCAGTTGTCTTGTTCTGTCGTGCTTGCCTTGTTGGTTGAGTTATAGTGGCGGCATGAGTCCTTGCACCAGAGGAGGATTCCGCTTGTCTTTGAGCATGTTCTTCCATAATGGAGTTCTCCTGCAACATAGAGCTTTTGACGCATACAACATCTCTTTTGCTAAGATTAGTCCTAGGAGGACTACAAGATGTGACATCTGGATTTGTGAGCATGCCATTTTCTAGTTCTAATGTAAAGCATTGTCTCTGGACCCAAACTTGAAGAAGTTGACTTCTTAGGTTCAAATTGACTTCATTGTCATAAATCCAATCTTGTCCTAAGACAAGAGGTTCTGTAAGGTTCTCATCTTGACACACTAGCACTTTGACTTTCATTGGAACATCTTGAAGGTAGATGGGAAGTTCCACCTCGCCCAAACAAGGGGTTTCCACACCTCCCAATCCTATGAGATAAGCTTCTATGGGATTGATGTTCAACTGCAAGTCTTGGCAGTAGGAAAGTCTAACTGCACTACTTGCTGCGTTTGAGTCAATCAATGCTTTCACAGTCCTTGCACCCTTTCCTTTGCACCCTTTCCTTTTCCTATCTCTATGGTCACAAAGGGACGTCGATCAATGACTTGAGAAGTCGCTATGCCTGATTTTTGGCACATATCTATGTGATATTTTGGGGCTTTTGAGTTGACATCTAGGCCTAGTCGCCTTAACTTATTTTGCCTAATACGCTCTCTGGCTTATGCCTATGCTTCTTCTCTCACCCTTAACTCTTCTTCTTTTCATGTCTTAGCAGTGTTGAGTCTCATTAGCATATCCTCAGTAAGAGGTTCTTGATATAGCTCGACTCTACATCCGCTAATATAGTTTGGCAAGATATCTCCTTCTAGAGTGGCTAACTAAACTACACCGCTAGTGGAAATTCTATTAATGATCATGGGTCCGCATCCTCTTTTTTCCAACTTACGAGCATGTTGCTTTAGCGTATAAACCAGCACTAGGTCTCCCTCTTTCAATCCTTTATCTTTGATGTGTGCATCAAAGTATGCCTTTTGTCTTTTCTTTGCAGCATAGATGCCTGCCGCCGCACGTAGCCTTGTCTCACCTAAGCATTCTAGATCAAAGATCCTAGACGACAATTCATGTCCATTCCACTCATGCTCTTGCTCTACTTTTAAGGCTGGGATGAGGAAGTCCAATGGTAGCACAAGATTCTGTCTGAAGACCATCTGAAATGGGGTGGCCTTGAGTACCGTTTTGTAGGCAACTCGATAAGCCCAAACAGCATGATGAAGTTGTTTGTCCCAATCAGAGCGTTTATTATTTACCAGTTTTGTCAATACGTTACAGAGGATCTTATTGGTGCTCTTGGCTTGTCCGTTAGCTTGTGGGTGATAGGGGGAAAACTTCTTATGTATCACCAAGAATTCTTGGAGAAGATTTTCAATGACTTCATTCAAGAAGTGTGTGCCTCTATTGCTCACTAACTCTATTGGTAGTCCATATCTCGTGAACACATTCTTAAATAAGTACTTAGCCGTAGTCCGAGCATCATTATTTGTTGTGGCTTTCACTTCTACCCACTTGCTAAGGTAATCTGTGGCTACAATAATATACTCTGTATGGGAGTTTCTAGTTGGGGGGTTAATAGGACCTACAAAGTCTATACCCCATTTCGAGAATGCACGTCCTCCCATCATTGGCCTCAAAGGCATCTCCTCTTTTCTAATTGGATATTGTGCACGTTGGCATGTGTCACATTTCTTCACATAGGTATGAGTATCCATATGAAGAGTGGGCCACCAAAGTCCTGAGAATAGTATGGTCTTAATTACTCGATCAGGACCGAAGTGTCCACCTGCGACACCACTGTGTGCAGTTTCTAAGACTTTCAAATAGTCTGATTCATGAACGCACAGTCTTAAGTAACCATCTTTGCCCCTTCGGTATAGGTTGTCTCCTACTAAGGCATAGCCTTGAGCCTCTTGCTCCATGCTTTGTCTTCTTGCTAGACTAGCCTCTTTGGGTAATCTTCCCGATCTCATAAACTCTACCAATGCAACACTCCAATCAGGAATTAACAATATTTGATAAAGGGTGGCATGCTCCACTGGTGGTCTCTCTCTGCACATTGGACAATTCTTAATCCACTCATGTATTTCTTTGTCCATGCTATGCCAATACACTCCTAAACGTTTTAGATTCTGCAATGTTCGTTGTTTAGAATAGTGATTTCCTAGCAATCCTTCATGGGCTTGTTGCAACCAGCTAGTATGCTCATCATCCTCGACACAACAAGCGAGTACACCCTCCGTATCTTGTTTGTACATGCTTCCTACCAATATGTGATATTTTTGTGATTTTACAATTTCTTCTTGTGAGGTTTTCACATTCTTATTTGCGGGTCCGAAGGTGAGGACTGGTACCAACTTATTTGCCCAATTAGGAACAACTTCCAAATTGAACAGATAAGCATCAGGTAGTTCGTCAGACACTCCTTGCGGCGACTCTCCTGAAGTAATGCGAGAAAGGTGATCTGCCCGGAGGTGGGTTCTACCTTTTCTAACAACAACTTCAAAGTCATATTCCATTACTAAGAGAAACCATCTTACTAAACGTCCTGTATTGCAAGGTTTATTGACCAAATATAACAAAGCTTGATGATCAGTGAAAAAATTGAACTTATTGGCCAATAGATAGTGCCTAAACTTCTTCACGGCATATACCATGCCTAAGCCCTCTTGCTCAGTTGTGGTATAGTTTCATTCCACTGCGATTAGCTATCTGCTAGCATATGCTATGGGTAAATCTAAATTTCCTTCACCGGTGGGTTGTGCTAGCACACATCCTCTGGCGTGATTGGATGCATCCACATGGACATGGAATGGTTTATTCCAATTAGGAGTGGTCAGTATTGGTGTTGTGCACAAACGTTTCTTCAGTTCATTGAAAGAATTCTCGCATTCGTCGTTCTACTCAAAATTTGTCAACAAACCATAAAGAGGTTTATCTATGATCGCATACAGGTGGATAAACCTACGGTAATATCCACAATGGCCCATAAAAGCGTGTACCTCTTTAATGTTCCTTGGCCTTGGCAACTCCGCTATGGCTCTTACTTTGTCCTCATCTATTGAGATTTCATTCTTAGAAACAATATGACCTAAGATTTTACCTTGATGCACCATGAACACACACTTTTCTGGGTTCAGACACACTTGATATTCTCTACACTTTTTGAAGATCTGTCTGAGCTCAGGGATGTGGTATCTTCTTTCTTGGGAATGAGCACATAAATCGTCCACATATACTTCTAAGCTCTTTCGCAAGAACTCTTTGAAGACATGACACATGAGCCTTTGGAATGTTGCAAGTGCATTGGTGAGCCCAAATGGCATCACACGAAATGCAAGGATTCCCCACTCTGTGGCAAAAGCTGTTTTGTGATGATCTTCTGGGGCAATGGCTACTTGATTCTAACCTGAAAATCCATCAAGGAAGTTATAAACTTCCTTGCCTGCAACATGCTCCAATAGGTGTTCCGTGATTGGAAGTGGATAACTATCTCTGATCGTAGCGGCATTAACTTTTTTAAGGTTAATACACACTCGCAACTTCCCATTCTTCTTGGGCACTACTACAATGGGGGACACCCATTCAGTATGCTCAATCTCATAGATGAATCCAGCTCCAATCAGCCTATCAATTTCTTCTTTTATTTTGGCTGCATACGTGTCATTATATGTGTAGGGCTTCTGTTTGGTGGGCTTGGCATCGGCAATCATGGGGATCGTATGCGAGCATATTCTTGGATCTACTCCCTTCAAGTCTCTATAGTGCCAAGCCAACACATCCCTATATTCCCTTATCAGAGCTAAGAGCTCCATTTCTTCTCTTGCACTCAGGTCATCTCCTATGTAGGTACATCTCTCTTCGTTCTCCTCAATGGTCACAACAATCTTTTTGGTCTTTTCTTTATTATCATATGATTCTCCTATGATGGCCTCTCTCTTAGGCATTCGTACCAAAATTTTGCGGTCGTCAACTTCACATTTCTTGAAGTTTTCTGGTACTTCAAACCATGATTCCTCCTCTTCTTGTTTCCCTACTTTTCTTTTCTTTTTCTTTTGACTGCTCTCACTTCCATCCTTTGAATTTACCGTTTTAATACTTGTGAGAGGTTCTTCTTCTTTCTGGGTGAACACTCCTATATCTTCTAGACAGTGCTGCTCTGAGTTAAAGCAACTATCCATCACAATGGACTCTATATCATCGTCATTCTCTTCTTCTTCTATGACATCACTAGGGTCACATTCTTCTAGCAAGGTCTTACACATGAACACTGAAATATCATAACCCTCCTCATCACAATGAGGTGTCCATTTGTTGCAGAGCAAAGGAGCACAAGAGAAGAGCCCCAAAATTTTCAAATTAAGGGGCATAATTTTTCTTCTTCGAGATCTTCGAGAATTCCCTCAAAGCCATGTAAATGCAATAGAGGAGTCCTCTAGATGCATAATCCCAACTTGTTGTAAAATATCCCTTGTAAATTAGTAGGAAATTCACTTTTTTGGAATAAAGTGCCACTCTTGTGTGAAAGGACCAAACTTAGGGCACAAGTATATGTCACTTTGTGACTCTTTGTAGACACTTTTTGCCATTGTGAAGAAGGAGCTCTCCCGATTTTCGAATTTGCCTCTTTCTTGCAGATTTCCATCTTCTCTTTGATCTTGTATGTGTGTGTAATGCTTGGAATGTGTGTGTAGAATTGTTGTCTACCCCTCCCCACTGTTTTTGAGCTACTGTAGTGTGTGTGTGAGCTGATAGGAGTTGTGGTGTGAGTGTGGGTGCTTCCCGCCATTCACTATTTTGGTCATAACTTGAAGCAGAGTTGTCAGAATCCAGTGAAACCACTTCCAATAGATGCGTCTTGTCAAGAGCTTCAAAATGAGTAACCTATTGACTATATTTGGAGCTTGCAGCTGGGAGAAATCCTTGATTTACTGAAAACTGTTGTAAAAGGTATCGCGGCAGACACTTTCAGTCTTTTAGTGAGTTTGAGAGGTGGATTAGTCTTTTCTCATGCATATCAGCTGAACTACTTCATTTCCATCATGTTTGCACATGTCTTCAAACACTTGGTTAGGTCGTTTGATCGGATTGACATTTAAAGGTGTGTTAATTTCCCACTATATGCACTTGTGTTGCAATCGAGGTACAGTTTCATTGACACGAGTCCTTGAGTCTTCTTGACTTGAGTACACATGTTTTTGGTGCCGTTACCGAGGAACACTCAGCCAAGGTGCCTTCGTGATGGTGTGTGATGGAATCGTACTTGTAGAAGTGAACTCGTTTCGTGGCAAGTAGTCAATCACTTCAGCACTTGTTACTTCACATCCCAGAAGTGTGTGTAATGAGTTTTTACGTTAAGGGTTAGTAGGAGGGGAGAGAAGGAGGAGTTAGGGTTAGGTCAGAAGGAGAGGAGAGGAGAAGAGAAGTGAAGTAGGAGTAGGTCAAAATCACCAAAAGAATCCAAAAAAATGTGCCAAAATTAGTAATGTTTAGTTTCTGTCACAAAAGATATAAAAACCAAAAAATTTGACTCATTTGATACTTTCCCAAATTTTGGTATCGTGTGCGAGCAACGACCGGTATCGTGAGTGTGGTATCGCGCGCTACAGGCTGACAAGGCTAGATATTGAGCTCACTCTGCTATCAGGACACCACAAAGGTAAGTTTCAACAAGAATTCCTAGTCAAAAACACACTAAAAGTGCACCAACACGTGATTAACTGCGCATTTGGTATCGTGGGGGGGAAATAGTTTGTTTGTTGAACTTCATTGAAAGAGATAGTAGGCTAGGAGTGAAGAGGGGTGAGAGAAGGACAAGGGGGTGCAAAAATTTTTTATTTTTGAGGTATTTTGGCTTGAGTATCGCGATCGGTTGAGTTTTTGGTATCGCGATACCAAAATTCCCTAGTATTGAGATACTCGCCGAAGTATCATATCGTCGGGTACTAGTCTTGGTATCGCGATACCACTTTGGTATCATGTCGCCAAGTTGGTATCGCGATCACACTTTATCCCAATGGTATCGTATCGTTACCTACTGTGGTATGGTATCGTTCACCTGCTAGTATTGCATCGCGATACCACTTTGGTATCGTGTCGCCTCGATTCTCAGATATCATATCACGAGGACCTTAGTATCGTATCACCCCTGATCCAGGTATCGTATCGACAACCCCTGAAGTATCGTATCGCCCACTTCCTAGTGTAGTATCGCGATATCATACTAGTATCGTATCGTGCAAGTTGGTGGTATCGTATCGCCACTTGTCTTGGTATCGTATCGTCTCATTGTCTGGAGTCGTATCGCGATCTCAAGTTGGTATCGTATCGGTGTATAGTCTAGTATGGTATCGGCAGAGTGCCTGGTATCGTCTGGTAGTTTGGTATCGTATCGAGAGAATCCCAGGTATCGTATTGTCTTCTCTGAAGGTATTGTATCGTCAGGATAGCTCGTATCGTATCGTGACCAATAGCAGTATCGTATCGTCTACACTACAAGTATCATATCGTGTATATTTCAGGTATCGTATCATGGCCACCTCGGTATCGTCCAGTGCAGTCTCCCCTGGAAGTAGTATCGTCCAGAGTGGTTGAAGCATTTTGTCAGGAAACTTGAGGCATTGGGAGAGCCACTCAAGGAGTCTCTGAGACTTAGAGGGTTTGAGGAGGGTGAATGAACTTGAGATCAGGGAGAGTGATAAGTAGCCGAAGAAGTGTCATATCTTCTGTGGGAAGTGCTCCCCAGGTTAGTCACCACTCTGTCTATTTAGATACCTCTAGTGACTCCGAGGAGGAAATACCCAGGGCTTCGGAAGACTTGCAGGGTCCAACTCCAAATAGAAATTTCATGACTATTGTAGAGGGAGATTACCGCATTTCCTTGTAGTATGTGTCTACCAATGCCCAGGCGATCCCCATCTACCTGGATGGCTTAAACAGATCTCTAGCTAGGATGGTAACTTCCATGGATGCCACGATCATGCCCAGACCAGCTGTCAAGTACGAGGGAGGAGCATACATAGACAAGATTGGTCACATCTACATAGTGACCGAATTTCCTCAGATGATCAATGAAAGGGGAGAGTTAGTGGAACCAGAAAACTCAAGAAGAAAAAACCCTGAGGAGCTTGTGACTACCCCTAGAGACAGATCCCAAGTAACATGAGTCTTGAGAGGAGATTTGATACCTCAAGACGATTACCTATTGGAAGTATATATGATCCATGGATCAAATTTATTGCTTCAAATAGACTTACCGACTCCAAGGAGAGAAGAAATCCCCATGACATTTTATGAGCTGAAGGATCCAGAAGATGAAACTAGACTCACATACTTGGACAAAAATCAGAGGAGATATTGGCCGGTTAGTGCCTTAGACAGGGCTCGACTGAGATACATGGGCGTGCCTGTATTCCCTCAAAGAGATCAGGCAACTACTTCGCAGAACCCCTTTGGAAATCAACAAGAGACAGAACACACCACGTCAGGACAAACCAGCCAACGAAGTGTGCCACACCGTACCCATGTACAATTTGTGACTCCGGGAGTGCAAACACACAATCAGGCCCCACCAGGGGTAGGTAATTAGTACCGACCACCGATAAGACCACGACCACCAGTAGGAGGGCAGCCGAGAATGCCCCCAGCTAGACCAACAATTCTGTCTTCCCTGTAATGCCGAGACCACCAGAACCAATGAGAAGACTAAGACCTATCCAAGTGGCCAAATGTGTAAGAAATCATTATGATGGATTGGGAGAACCCTACGATCACATTGCTGAATTTAAACAAGTTCTAAGGGCAGAACAAGTAGATGACTTCTTTGTGCACTATGAGTCTTTTGGACTCACCCTCACAGGAATGGCTCTAACTTGGTTCCAGCCATTAGACCCTAATCAATTTGGAAACATGGAGCAATTCTTTCAAGAATTCATTGGGGAATTCACGAAGAGAGGGATTGAACACAATTCTGCATCTTTAATCCATAGTTTTAAATAGAACCCTAATGAAACAGTGAAAACAGCAGCTAGGAGATTCAATCAGTATGTGGATAGATGCCCGGTTGCAGAGAGACCCACTCAACAAAAAATGATTTCATTATTTTTGGATGGACTCACAAACGGAACCCTAAGAACGCTAGTGTACGTGAAGAGGCTACAAACTCTGAGTGAATGCCTACAAGAATGCATTGATCTGGAAGATAACCTAGCTGAGGACCTCAAGAGTACACCGAGACCCACTAAATTAGAAGACTCGCGAAGTACCATTACTTCCAACTCCAGTAATATGGAGGAATTGGCGGAACTCTTAGCAAAAAAACTAGGAGTCCAAGGACAAAGAACTTACCAACACCCAGCATAAAGAGTGCCTATTCTAGGAAGATGTAGTCTGTGTGGAGGAGATCACCCCACACACATATGTGTGCGAGGAGGGACCGGTGCACATCAAACATACCCATACAACAGACAGCACCAACTAGGAACTGCTTTGTACTGCCACATAGAACAAAAGTACACTAATCACACCACTGAAAATTGTCCATTCAATAGAAAGGCATGACCAATCCAACCACCATAGTATCGACCATATGGATATCCACCTAGAGAGCGAGGCAGAGAGATGCCCAGATACAATCCCTATCCAACATCAACAGGAATACCAAGACCATATGAACAGGCACCATATCCACCACCACAACCAGTGTTAGGGCCACAACTGTCACAACCTCAATAGGTAGTACCTGTGAAGTATGCCCTGCCAGAAGAAAATTTGGAGAGAGCCCTAGTGCCAGCATCATCTACAATCAATGAGGAATCAGCGAATGCTGGATATGAGCTGCCACCTGGAGATTACTACCCATATGAAGCCAATATGTTAGATTACGAACCAACCTATGATTCGCCTTATTATGGATATGAAAACTATGACCCAAGCTATGGCACTGAGGTTGCAACTCTAATGTATAATGCTCCTGAAGCATAACCACCCATGAGACCACCCATTAGACCACCTGTACCAAGAGGACCTTGTTATAGATGCGGAGGAGACCATTTTATTAGAGAGTGCCCTCGACCTTACAATCCACCAACACCTAGGACTTGGGAAGGATATTGCAACGATTGCGGAAAGGAACATCTTTTCAGGGATTGTCCTAAGAATCCAACCAAAGTCCAAGATACTGCACCAATCAATGTAATTGAAGTAATAGAAGGATCTGGAAGTGATAAGGAATGTATTGTGCCATTGAAAGCCATTACAAGAGCTCAGACAAGGCAACAAAAAGGGAAACACCCAGAACATGAACAAGAGAGTGATAAAATGGTAAGCCCTAAAGTTCAGGTAATTGAAGATTTGGAGGATCCATGCGAGAGTACCCAAAACACCAAGGTACAAAAATGGAAGGAAAGAAGAGAAAATCTCAAAGATAAATGGGTGAAAGAGTCTAAAAAATAAAATTATAATCCAAAACAAGAGGGAACATAAAGAACAAAGGATCCGGGAGGAGTTTTCGGTGTCACCACTTATCTAAGAGAAAGAAAAACCAGGATCAATTCTAGCTGACCCAAAACTAGACAACTTAGACATGTGGCTGAAAGCTTACCAAGCTAGAATTAAGACTGGGCTAAATGTAGAGGAACACGAAAAACTTTACCCACAAGGGGAGTTGGAAAAAGAAAGACTAGCGATATGTAGAAAGCTTATAGAGGTGGCACAAGCAACCCTAGAAAAGACTATCCCAACTCTGCCAGAGACAAGGATAACAGATGATCAATACGAAGAATGTGTCAAATCCAAAGGTAAAGAACTTAGAAGGAAGGAAGACATAGGTGAACAAATGAAAATTCAAGATGAACCTGTGTCAATAATACCGGACTTAGAGGCAGAATGGCCGAAGGAATTATGGAATAGAATTCGAGAAGAACAATGGAAGAAAAATGGAGTATCGAAGCCTCCTTTTGAGGAAATAGATGTGGAATTTTATCAACCAAATACCAACCTGGAGGAAGTCTATGAGGAAGTATCAAGAATCGATAGAAATAGAGAGGAAACCTTGAGTGTTTCAACCTTACCTAATTACATGGGAGAATACGAAAAGGAGTCTATAATAATACGAGCCCCTACAGTACAGGGAAAAGGAAAAGGAAACTCAGAAAAAAGTTCACACAATCTAACGGAACTCAAGAAAACAAAAGTACAATGCAAATTGACTGTGGAAGAGTTACTTCAACTTAAGCCACAATTATGGAGACAATTAGTGAGCCAATTAGAATCAGGGCAAGAGAAGGAAGAAAAGGAAGGAAAGGGAAAAGAGAACACATCTAAAATACAAATCCCAATTGATAAAGTGGGAGAGTTTAGTGAAGGAGACGAAGGCAATACATGTATGCCTGTCACTTACAATGGGTACATGACCAAGGCTATACTAGACACTGGAGCTGGGGTAGGAATTGCCACCAATGAGATTCGGGAGAAATGGGGAAAACCTGCCTTACAACCCACACGCATGAAGCTCCAATTAGCAGATGGTCATGTGAAGAAACCCTTAGGAATATTGGAAAGAATCAACTTAACCACATGTAGAGTAGAATTTGAACACACATTAGCCATTTGTAAGTTTGAAAAAGCTAACAACTACGAAATGATATTAGGGTGAACCTTTATGAGACAAATGCGGGTAGTGCAAGACTGGGGAAGAGATTCATTGTACCTACAACATCAAGGAAGTACAACCAAGATAAACTTGCATATGTTTGCTTATCGAGATGTCCCTCCACTGCAGTGGAATCCCATACACAAAGAGGAAGATGACCTATCCATGCATAGTGCTGGATCGAGTGATCAATCTTGGATGCACAAGGATGCCTAGTTATGGATGTGCAAAGAAGCCAAGAAAGAGGAGAGTAAAAGGCAGATGTGGCCGATAGGACATCCTAACCACCGACCAGTAGAGGACCCAGGGTACATGCCTCAAATCTTTCCAGATGAGACCTTTGAACCGCATGGATGGATGGAAATTCTAGCAACCTTAGATGTGTGCGTGAATGAGGAAGTTTTGACAATGAACGAGTGCATAGATGAGGAAGGTTATGATGTAAACCTTTATATGGTTGTCCTTCAAGAAGTAGATGAAGGGGAAATCGTGGAGAAAGAATGGAAAGAGGATTATGAGAGTATAGAAATGGAACCAGAACTCGATTCCGAAGAAAGCTACGTGGACACCATTCAAATTAGAGAGAAACAGGAACCTACCAAGATCCTAGCAATCGAAGCTACTCCCATGGTACAAAAGCAAGCAGAAGACATGAGTAAAATAGGACCTGATCCAGATTCGTTTGAAGTTCTTGAACATTTTAAAAGATATGAAGTAGAAGAGAGAAAGGTAGCCATTCAAATGCCTAAACGAGAGGATAGAGATGGAGAAGCATATGACAACAAAGAACAAACAAAAAAAATTGTAGTAACAGTGGAAGACAAAGAAGAGCGATGCACCTACATAGGGAAAGATGTATCATAGGAGGAGGAAGAAGAACTCATACAACTGATCCAAGAATATCGAGACGTGTTCGCATGGATTTATAAGGATCTTAAGGGTGTAGAACCCAATATTTGTTCTCATCGAATACCAATGACTGCAGATGCAAAACCATCGAAACAACGCCCTTATACGTATAATGAGGTGTATGCAGCGAAAATTAAGGAAGAAATTGACAAGCTACTAGCTGCAAGATTCATATATGAGATAGAACACACCGAGTGGGTATCGCCTTTAGTAGTTGTGCCTAAGAAAAATGGAAAATTGAGGGTGTGCATTAACTTGAAAAAGGTCAATGCAGCCACCATACGTGATAGCTACCCATTACCCATCACAGACCATCTAGTGGAAAGGGTAGCAGGAAAGGAAGTCTATAGCTTTTTAGATGGATTCTCTGGATACAACCAAGTGGCTATTGCTACTGAGGATCAACATAAGACCACCTTCGCGACCGAATGGGGAGTCTATGCTTTCAGAGTGATGCCTTTTGGACTCACTAATGCACCTGCTACATTCCAACGATTGATGTGTCATGTTTTCAAGGAATTCCTGAAAAAAAGCATGGAAGTGTATGTTGATGACCTATGTACATACTCGAATCAAAGACGAGATCATACTCTCGAGTTGAGAAAAATATTTAATAAATGCCGCCAGTATCGAGTCTGCCTAAAACCAAAAAAATGTGTCTTCATGGTGAGACAAGGAAAGATCCTAGGACACATAGTCTCCAGAAATGGAATATCCACAGATGAGGACAAGATCAAGGTCATCCTAGAGCTTCCTAGACCAAAGAATGCTAAAGAGGTACAAGCCTTTATGGGACATTGTGGATATTACCGTCGGTTTATTCACATGTATGCGATAATAGCCAAACCCCTGTATGGTCTCTTAACCCAATTCACTTGGATGGAAGAGTGCGAGAAATCATTCAATGAATTAAGAGGCTTAGCACGACCCCAATTCTGAAAATGCCCAATTGGAACAAGCCTTTTCATGTTCATGTTGATGCTTCTAATTATGCAATCGGTTGTATCTTAGCCCAACTGCCTGATGAAGGAAAGCTAGATCATCCAATTGCCTATGCAAGTAGACAACTGAATCAAGCTGAAAGGAATTATACAACAACCAAGCGAGAAGGATTAGGAATGGTCTATGCAGTTAAGAAATTTAGACACTATCTGTTAGCCAACAAATTCAAGTTCTTCATAGACCATCAGGCCCTACTGTACTTAGTCAATAAACCTTGTAACACAAGAAGATTAGTCAGATGGTTCTTGCTATTAATGGAGTTCGACTTTGAAGTGGTATTAAAAAAGGAAAATACGCATGTAAGAGCAGACCACCTTTCTAGGTTAACCCACGGAGAACCACCAAGGGGAGTACCCCATGATCTCCCAGATACTTACTTGTTCAATCTAGAAGTTTGTCCAAAGTGGGTAGAGAAATTAATTCCTATACTCACCCATGGCCCACAACACTCAATCAATAAGGATAGCAAAAAGGAAATTTTCCAATCAAGAAATTTGCACATTATTGCTGGGAGTGTGTACTATAAAGAACCCAATGGAGTATTGCTAAGATGTGTCGAGGAGGATGAACAAAAGAAACTAATTGAGCAAGCACATGTGAACAAATTGAGAACACACCAAGGGACTCATGGAACCATTTGGGAATTAAAAAGACTAGGAGTGTACTGGCCTGACATGCCCAAGGATGTCCATGACTACATGAGTAATTGTGCAGAATGCCAGGAGACAACCCCGGAGGATCATATGTCCATACCTTTTTCAACCATAGCACCCAATTGGAGCAAAACATTGGTTAAATTCCTAAAGAGCAGAGAGCATGAGGAAGGAATAAGTTTAACTAGAAGACGATCCCTAGAAGAAATGCGCAAGGATTACGTACTTGTGGGAAAACAATTGTTTAGGAGAGGAAAGGATAACCGATTGCGATTATGCATGCATGAAGGAGAGTATCTACACATATTAGATATGGCACATGCAGGTGCCACGGGAGGTCATTTTTCAGCTGAGAGAACTATCAAGATGATCCTCTTCGTCGGCTTGTGGTGGCCAACTCTACATATGGACGCGGAGACGTATGTACGAAGCTGTGAAACATGCCAAAGGGCTAAATACCCAATTCGAAGAGATGACATGCCATTAAGACCTATGGTGTGCACGAGAGCATTCTCCAAATGGGGTATCGATTTCATAGGACCCATCAACCCACCAACCAAAGGATCACATGCTGAGTAGATCATAGTAGCCACAGACTATTTGACCAAATGGGTAGAAGCAAAAGCTACGAGAAAGAACGATGCTCAAACCACTACTAAATTCCTTTTTGAGAATATATTCACTCGTTTCGGATTACCAATTGAAATTGTGAGTGACCGAGGAATGCACTTCCTTAATGAAGTAATAGAATCCCTAATGAATGAATTTTTAGTGATTCACAAAAAAACAGCCCCATACCATCCCCAAGCCAATGGTCAAGCGGAAAGTTCCAACAAGGTGTTATGTACTGTATTGACAAAGATTGTCAATAATGGGAGGTCTGATTGGGACAAACAATTGCATCATGCCTTCCGAGTAGCATACAAGACTGTCATTGGAACTACCCCATTCAATTTAGTGTATGGGCAGAATGCAATTTTGCCAATTGATTTTTTAATCCCAACATTGAGAGTAGCCTAACAGTATGAATGGAACGGACATGAGTTATCCCAACAACTCGATGGTTGGCAGTAGCCAGAGGCATAGAAGATGCGGAAGCATGTAAAGACAGAGCAGGGAGTCAGTCGAATCAATTTTTCAAAGATTATGTTTTATAAATATTCTTCAAAACCTCCAACATTGATTTTCATCAGTATTGTAACATATGTAACATAGAAAAAACCCTTTTTGTAATTTATAGCTCCATTTTGTGCAAGCCAAGGAGTCCTCGAGCTTGAGGAGCTTAGGTAGAATGAGCGTATCAATTTTGGTTATTTTTAGACACCGTTTACCCTTTCAGATAGCATCTAGGACCTATTTTTTAACTATGCCGGTAACTAGATGTGAAACCGGTCAAAACTAGTCTAGAATCTATAACAAGAGCTAGAGAGCTCATTTTTAAGGTTAGCTTGTTGGTTAGTGTGAGCTTAGAGCTACTTTGAGCTTGTAATTGAGATTTTGAGCAATAGAGTTGATTTCTCACCTTCCATTGTGTCTTGCTTGTCTCTTCGTAGTGTGTGTGTATGTGTGTGTGCATCTCTATGCTTCTCACTTTCACTCTCACTTCATCTCACATTCACGATCTTCATATCACTCCTATCTCTTCCGGGGATTGACATTAAGGAGGTGGAGCTTCTTAACGTGGTTCTCACCATTGTGCTAGAGCAACACCAAATTTGGCGCCGTTGCCGGGGATCGAGTCTAGGACGAATGTGTGATGGCAAGAGTATAGCAAGAAGAACGCAGGGCTTGGGAAGCGCAGCTTCTTGGGCAATCAGAGCAACCAACAAAGCCGACTCAAGGTTCGAAGATTACTCAACCGCCTCAGTCAATTCTTAGCTTAGGCTAAACGGTAGCTTTGTGGATTAACGACGATAGGAACACATCAAGTATAAGAGACTTAAATTTATCAAGTCTAAGACTAAAGATAAAGGTGTGTGATACGAAAACTTAAGGGAAAGAACATAAGTCTGACGGAACGAGAACTCAAAGTACCACAGAAAGTTGAATTCCTGATGCATACATCTAGATAAGAATCTAAAGGGGTTTAAAAAGAATCAAGAAAGTAAGAACAAAGAATCATTGACGATCTGAGCGTGTACTGAGTATGCAAGGAAGAAAATTCATGAACCTTAGATCGGGCAAACATATAGGTAAGTCTGATCGATGAAGCCTTAGATCATCAGAAGCAAGTGTAGGCACTACTGCACGATCGTGGGCTCAACAATTGAACACTAGTTATCCCTACGAGAGCTCAGATACGAGTGAATTGGAAATGGCATTTAACATTGAAAGACCAGAAGTAGGGTCGAATGTAGCTTACTTGGAAAAGCCTGAAGGACCCTATAGGACTCAATTGGAGTTTCTCCGAACCAACCGATTACATGCCCGCATCTATGAGGATGGTTTGCGAAGACAAGTAGTACAAATGCACAATCCTGATCAACCCATTGGATTGGAACGTCCAGTGGTGAAATTAGAGAGAGACGCGTACATAGACAAGGAAGGAACGATGTACATCTTAAGTACTCAACCAAACAATACCAACGAGTTTGGCGTAACTCAGTTAGAGACGGATGCGAGAGCACAAGGAAAAGAACCAATAGAAGAACCTAGAACACCTAGAGGGAAATCTGTATTGACATGAGTACTAGTTCCAGAATGGATCCCTCAGGACAACAGAAGCATAGAGTTGTTTGTAAATAAAGAAACTGACGAAGCATTTTGGAGGTACAGAACGGAACAACCTAGTGAGGTAGGCTCCATCATAATCTACGAATTTAAAGACCCAGATACACCTAGAAAGGTTGTATACCTGGATGAAACTTCAAAAAGAGTATTTGTGGTACCACACCATGCAAGAAACACATACACATGGAGAGGTGAGTTGGTATTCCCTCCATCACGAGCAAATGTAAACGCGAGCCAACAAGGGGCAGGCACTTCCTCGGGCCATGGAACTCAAAGAGAGAAAAACAAAGATAGACCTGAAGTAAGTTTCAATCATCCCATAGGGAGAGATAGAACAACCACGAACACTAATAGAGCAGATAGACAAAGGGAACATGGAATACTAGGTGGTAGAGATGATTTTCCTCTACCGAGACCACGTGAACACGCAAGAATATTAAGACCCACTCAGTTAGTGAAGTCCATGAAAAACTACTTTGATGGGACAGGAGATCCCTATGACCATGTAGCGGAATTTAAGCAAGTGCTCAGAGCAGAGCAAGTCGAAGACATGTTCACACAATACAATGCATTTGGACTAACATTAAAGAATACCGCTTTAACTTGGTTCCAACCATTGCAACAAAGGTAATTTAGAGACATCCATCACTTTTTAGAGTCATTCATCACAGAATTCTCAAAAAGTGGGATTAGACATGACACGTCTTCGTTGATTCATAGCTTCAAACAGACCCCTCAGGAAACAGTTAGACTTGCAGCACGTAGGTTTAGACAATATGTTGAAAGATGTCCAATGCAAGAGCTACCCTCACAAGCCAAACAAGTGTCATTGTTTTTAGATGGCTTGTTGAGCTCTAAACTACGCTCCTATGTATACTTGAAGGAACCCAGAACGCTAGAGCAGTGTGTAAGAATATGCATAGACATTGAGGACAACTTAGGAGACGAGTTGGAACTCTCGAACGTCTATAAGGACTCAGATTGTTCTTCTCTAGCATCCACAAAGTTGTCTAGCTCAATAGAGGACCTAGCAGAAAAAGTGGCCCAGAAACTAGGAGTTTCTAGTAAACAGATGCCTAGGGTAACAACAAACAAGCGTTGTTACACCTGTGGTGGTGATCATATGGCAAATATGTGTCCCAATGCAACACAAACACAATCCAACCCTAGTGGCCAATACTGTACAATTGAGAGAAGATACACAAATCATACAGCTCATGAGTGCCCATACAACAAACAAGCAGTGAGACAGAACTACCCACAAGCATACCCACAGCAAGGTAGGTATCAAGGCCAATACAATACTCAACCTCATTATTATAGGCCTCCACAGAACTACCCTTATCAGGCTCAACAAAGACCTCAACCTGTTTTAGCTCAACAACCACCCCCACCAGCGAATGTCATCTCAGTGAAATACGCTGCATAAGAGAACCTAAGTAGGGCCTTAGTGCCTTCTTCACCTTTGATCATAGAGAGTGATCCGAGCTCAACAGTTTTGACTCTACTCATGTAGATAGTCCACCCGCGTATTACACAGAGTCACCAGAACATGTGGAGACATATCATTATGATAGTCCACCAGTGGAACCTAGTTGGGAGCCAGACTATGCTAATGTGATGTACACAAACCCAAATCCACGGCCCCAATTGAGACAACAGAGACCACCAGGGCCCTAGAGGACCATGCTTTAGGTGCCAAGGAGATCACTTCATAAAGGATTGTCCACATCCTCCTATAGCAGGACAGTCTCAGTATTATAATATACAAGGCTTTGTGCCGATTGTGGTAAAGAGCACATCATAAAAGATTGTCCTAAGAACCCTGTTAATGCTTCAAATGTGACACCGATCAACGTGATAGGTATTGTGCACAATGCAGATGGATCCAACCCTACATACGTACCTATCCAAGCTATAACAAGAGCCCAGGCGCTCTTACAGAATCAACATCTTAATCAGGAGAAAACAACTGGAACTAGTGAAGTTGCAGAGTCTAGTAGTAAAAAGACAAAATCTTGGAAAGATTCCACAGAAAGAATTAAGAGAAAATGGAGTAAAAAAATAACGGAATTGGAAGGAAGTCTCAAGGAATCTAGAGCTAAAGTTCTAGAATTGACGTCACAGGAATTGAATCAAGAGAACCTAGCGCAAAAATAAGGATCAGTTTTAGCGGAACCCATATCGGAAAACCTAGACATGATGTTTTGTGCATATCAGGCTAGAATAAAAGAAGGACCCCAAGTAGCTGAAATGAGTAAGAACTACCCACGAGCAGACTTAGAAATTGAGAGGACTAAACTTTGCATGAAGATGGTAGAGCTAGCGCAAGCTATGTTTGAAGCCTCTAGATATCTAAATTGGAATAACATGGCAAAACCTGAATTACACTTTCAAGGATTAATGGAGAGGCTAGAATACTTGATCGAGAGCAAAGAGAAAAAGGATCAGCATAGGAACCCTATTGCCTCAGAGACACTGGAAAAAAATGCAGCATCGCTGTCTCAAGTACCAAACACAGAAAGTCAAGACAACCTGTCTTCCATACATAGGTACTCACATGAATTTTTGAGAAAAATCCAAGAAGAGAAGTGGAGAAAAGAACAAGGAACCCATCCTCCTATTCAAGAAATAGACAGGAACAATTTCCCCAAGACATCCCCTCTATTTATGATGATGTAGAGGAGGAGCAATTGAGTGAACACACAGGTTTTGAATCTAACTCTTTGCATGAATTACCTCAGTTCACAGGACCTTGGGAAGCAAAGTCTATTAGTATGAGAGCACCCATGATAATAGTGAGGAATGAAGAATCAGTAATCCCTAGAAACATGGAAGTAATCAAGAATACCAAAGTAGAATGTAATCTCACTCTAGAGGAGTTGTTAAAGGTTAAACCAGAACTGTGGAAACATGTAGCAAATCAATTCCCTGAGCTTGCTACTACTCCCTCACAGATAGGATCACAAAAGAAGGTACGAGAGATACCAATAGAAAAGATCAGAGATGTAAGCGAAGGAGAGGAAGGTAACACTTATCTTCCAATAACCCATCAGGGCTACACCACGAAATCCATCTTAGATTCAAGAGCCGGAGTAGCCATAGCTACCACCGCTTTATGGAAACATTGGGGTAATCCAGCATTAAGACCTACCAGGATG
This sequence comes from Ceratopteris richardii, assembly GCA_020310875.1. Lineage (NCBI taxonomy): Eukaryota > Viridiplantae > Streptophyta > Polypodiopsida > Polypodiales > Pteridaceae > Ceratopteris > Ceratopteris richardii. The sequence goes on from CM035432.1 coordinate 130,930,844, forward strand.
AAGCTACAAATGGCTGATGGACACATAGAGAAACCATTATGCTTACTAGAAGGCATATCTCTCACCACTTGTGGTGTGGAGTTTGAGCATACCTTAGCCATTTGTGATTTTGCTAAAAATCATGCTTATGAGATGATCTTAGGAAGACCATTCATGCGTCAATTACAAATCTTACAAGATTGGGGAACTAATTCTTTGTACTTGCAACATTTAGGTGTGACTACCAAAGTCAATCTTAACGACTATTCACATCGAGATGTACCCCCAATACAATGGAACACCATCCATAAGACACAGGTAGAAACGGAATCGGTACACTCTTTAGAGTCAGACCCCTCATGGTTACACGAGGACACTCATTTATGGATGTGTAAGGTAGCCAAACAAGAGGAAGAATGGTTAGAAGCAAGGACCTTAGGTGCAGAACAACATTCAAGAACTCTTCAAGACCCAGCTTATGCACCTGTAGTATTTCCAGGTGAAGAATTTGAACCCCATGGTTGGGCAAAAATCCTAGCAACCATGGATGTAGCCATCAATGAAGAACAATGGACACCCCACTGTGACGAGGATGGCTATGACATTTCAGTTTTCACGATAGAGCCAATCATGTGTGACTCGATTATTGAAGAATGTGAACCTAGCATTGATGCATTTGAGGATGTGAGTGATTTCGATTTAGAGTCAATCATTATGGACCCACCCTTTGCATCAGAAGAAGAATGTTTTTACGAAGTAGAGACTCATCCTCAGAGACACGAAGAAATTATGAATGAGGTGAGATTAACCACACAAGTGACCACTACGAGTGAAGCTAAGAAAAGAAAGAAGAAAGAAACCATGTCAGAGGAAGAAGAGTCCTTATTTGAAGTTCTTGAAAACTTCAAGAAATATGAAATAGAAGATATACGAATCATGGTACGAATGCCGAACAGAAAAGTTGACATTCGAGAAGTATATGATAATCGAGAGAAAACCAAAAAAATAATAGTGGCCATAGAAGGAGAAGAAGAAAAATGTACATACATAGGGCATGATTTGACGAAGGAAGAAGAAGAAGAGTTAGTTGCCCTATTGCATGAATATAGAGATGTGTTCGCTTGGAGTTACAAAGATTTAAAAGGAGTAGACCTGGATATATGTTCTCATAGAATCCCTATGACTCCAGATGCAAAACCTACGAAACAAAAACCATACACGTACAATGATAACTACGCTGCGAAGATTAAAGAAGAAATAGATCATTTGATAGAAGCAGGATTCATATACGAAATTGAGCATACCGAATGGGTATCCCCCATTGTGGTTGTGCCCAAGAAGAATGGAAAATTGCGTGTGTGTATTAACCTTAAAAAAGTTAATGCCGCCACGATTAGAGATAGTTATCCTCTTCCTATCACAGAACATTTATTGGAAAGAGTTGTGGGCAAGGAAGTTTACAACTTTCTTGACAGATTCTTAGGCTATAATCAAGTAGCCATTGCTCTAGAAGATCAACACAAGATGGCTTTTGCCACGAAATGGGGCATATTTGCATTTCGTGTGATGCCATTTGGCTTAACAAATGCACCCGCTACTTTCCAGCGACTCATGTGTCATGTGTTTAAGAAATTCTTACGTAAGAATTTGGAAGTTTATGTCGATGACTTATGTGCACATTCAAATGAGAGACAGACACATATCCCAGAGTTAAGACAAGTATTTGACAAATGTCGAGAATATCAGGTTTGTTTGAACCCAGAAAAATGCGTTTTCATGGTCAGACAAGGCAAAATTTTAGAAAACATTGTGTCAAAGAATGGAATCTCTACGGATGAAGAAAAGGTGAAAGTAATTGCAGAATTACCTAGACCAACTAACGTGAAAGAGGTACAGGCATTTATGGGCCATTGCGGTTATTATAGACGATTCATACACATGTATGCAATCATAGCCAAGCCTTTGTACTCTCTTTTGACCCATTTTGAATGGACAGACGAGTGTGAGAATTCATTCAATGAACTCAAACGATGTTTGTGCTCAGCACCTATATTGACAACCCCGGATTGGAGTAAGCCATTCCATGTACAATTATGCCATAGGATGTGTGTTAGCACAACCCACGAATGAAGGAAATATAGACCTCCCCATAGCTTATGCGAGCAAACAGTTGAACGCAGCAGAAAGAAATTACACCACTATAGAACAAGAAGGATTAGGGATGATCTACGCGGTAAAGAAATTCAGACATTATTTGTTGGCAAACAAGTTCAAGTTCTTTACAGATTATCAAGCCCTATTGTACTTAGTCAACAAGCCATGTAACACAGGACGATTAATACGTTGGTTTCTATTACTCATGGAGTATGATTTTGAAGTAGTAGTCAGGAAAGGAAAGACACATCTTAGAGCTGACCACCTTTCAAGATTAACCTCAGGAGAAGCTCCTCAAGGGATAGTGGATGAATTACCAGATGCATATTTGTTTAACCTTGAGATAGCACCAGAATGGGCTAAGCCTATTGTCCCTATTCTCACGTATGGACCTAAGAATCTGAGGATAAGGTTCAAAGAAGGATAGATTACCAAATCTCAAAGATATCAAATCATAGCAGGAAATATATATAAACAGGTTAATCAAAAGATTCTTGCTTGTTGTGTAGATGAATCTATACATGCGAATTGGTTGCAATTAGCACACATAGGTGCATTAAAGCAACATCATTCGAAACATCGTACTTTGCAGACTCTGCATAGACTAGGAGTATATTGGCCTACGATGGAGGCAAATGTCTACAAATTGTGTAAAGAATGCCTTGTCTGTTGTGAAAGACCACCAGTAGAACATGCCACATTGTATCACATGTCTCTCACACCAGAATGGAGTGAACCCTTAGTGACGTACTTGAGGACAAAAACATTCCCTCAAGGAATGACCCTAGCACGACAACGAAGTCTAGAGCAGGAAGCTCAAGACTATTCACTTATTGGCGATAATCTATACAAACGAGGACGAGATGGATACCTAAGACAATGTGTTCATGAAAGCAATTACTTGAGCGTAATAGAGACTCCACACCAAGGTGTTGCAGGCGGTCACTTTGGACCTAATAGGATAATCAAAGCCATCCTCTTTGCGGGATTATGGTGGCCCACTCTTCACATGGATGCACATACCTATGTTAAGATATGTGATGTGTGCCAAAGAACTCAATTTCCTACTCGTAGAGATGAAATGCCATTGAAACCCATGATGGGCGGACGTGCATTTTCTAAGTGGGGTATAGACTTTGTAGGACCCATTAACCCCCCTGCAAAAGGTACACATGCGGAATACATTATTGTCACGACAGATTATCTTACCAAATGGGTAGAGGCAAAAGCCACAAAAAAGAATGATGCACACACGAATGCAAAATTCTTATTTGAAAATGTCTTTACAAGATATGGATTGCCTATAGAGTTAGTGAGCGATCGAGGAACTCACTTTCTAAACCAAGTCATTGAATATTTGTTACAGGATTTTATGGTGATTCACAAGAAATCCGCACCATATCATCCTCAGGCCAATGGTCACGCTGAAAGCACTAACAAGATCCTTTGTAACGTACTGATGAAACTCGTGAACAACAAACGTTTAGATTGGGACAAACAGTTACACCACGCTGTTTGGGCATATCGAGTGGCCTACAAGACCGTACTCAATGCAACTCCCTTTCATATCGTTTTTGGTCAGAATGTTGTTCTTCCTTTGGACTTCTTAATACCGACCCTTAAGGTTGCACAAGAACATCAGTGGACCGGCCATGAATTATCAGCAAGAATAATGGACTTGGAACGATTAGGAAAAACCAGGCTGAAAGCACCAGCAGGAATATACGCAACAAAGAAGCGACAAAAAGCATATTTTGATGCACATGTGAAAGATAAAGGCTTGAAAGAAGGAGATTTAGTCCTAGTATATACGCTGAAACAGCACGCACGAAAGTTAGAAAAGCGAGGTTATGGACCTATGATCATTAACAGACTCTCGACAAGTGGAGCAGTACAATTAGTCACCTTAGAAGGAGACATAATGCCTAATTACATTAGTGGTTTTAGAATCAAGTAATATCAAGAACCTCTTACTGAGGACATGCTTAGACGACTCACGTTGGCAAAGAAGTGTAAGGAGGAAGAAAATAGAATACGAGCTAAAGCTCAAGCAAAAGCTATAGAACGCATTAAGCACATGAAGCTAAGAAGACAAGGACTAGGGAGAGAACATTATAACCATCAGGAAACAACACCCAGATACCCCATGGCCATGTGTCAAGTAAAGTCAACCACTCATCCTAGCATAGTGGAGAAGAGACCATTCATTATAGTCAGGCTAGAGCACAGCAACCTTTGCCAAGAGCTCAGGGCTTTAATTGACTGAGGTGCTGTGACTAGTGCGATTAGATGGTCCCACTATAAGGATTCAGGAATAGAAATGCGGCCAATCGAGGCATACCTCATAGGAGGCATGGAAACCCCTTGCATGGGTGAGGTGGACCTTCCTATCCTCATAAACGAAGTGACCTTGACAGTGAAACTACTAGTGTGCCATGACAACGACCTGATAGAACCCCTAATCCTTGGCCAAGATTGGCTATACGATCACTCAGTGGACCTAAATCTTAGACAAGGATCCTTGCAGATTGGAACCTTAGATCAGAAGCGAGTGATACCACTTGACTTCCTTAACGGTTATTCGCCTGAAGTACGCGACCCTAGACCCCATGAACAACATGCGACGGAAGACCGAAAGATCTTTGGTCAGATCAGTCACATTACGTCTACACCAACCCATGCGGGCTTGGCTATGGACAATTGTCAATCAGAAGGACGTTAGGAGATTTTCCCTTGGGCTTCCTGCAAATTAGAAGGGTCAACCACCCCACCGTGTTGGAGAAACAATCACTAATTGGACATACATTTGAAGATCAAAACTTTAGAATAAAACTACATGCCTATGTGAAGGGAAAAATTCACAAGTGTATTATATTTGTAAAGTTAGTTCACTTTAGTTCTAGAAGTTTTTTAAAAGTCACGGGAATGAGAAAATATATATAAGTTAGTTTGTATCAACTGACGCGATGAGAGAAGAAGTAGAAGAGAGTGATAGAATGTGAGAAGGAGTTCATTTTGTACGACTGAGTATAGTCGGGCTTCTCTGAGTGAGAAAGCAGGTGTAAACTTTTGAGTTTTTTCATAGTTATGAGAAGAAATAGTTAAAGTTCTGTGTATGAGACTCTCTCCATCATCTCCATGCTTGTCTTCTATGAAATGATTTCAAAAGTTCAAGTTTTCCAAGCAACTCGATGCCTGGCATCGAGTTTGTGCTGATAAGTCTGTGTTTTATTTTCTGAGTTCCAACTCCTGCTAAATCTTTTTGAAAACATGATGTTTGTGGAGCAACTCGATGCATGGCATCGAGTTTCAGCATAAAGTCGATGCCTGGCATGGACTTCCCACATAAAAGTAGTATTGTCCATGTGTGTGTTAAATGGGGTAATTCTGGTGTTGAAAAAGTGGCTGAAAAAGCTCAAGGTCGATGCCCGGCATTGACTTTTGGTTGCAAGTCGATGCTAGGCATCGAATTTTCATTTTTAGACACTCAAGATTACTAAAACAGGCAAAATTTCCACTTTTAGAAGTCATACAGGGTCATCTTGTGAAGGCCATAACTTGAGTTCTAGAGATCCGTTTCAAGCATATGATAGCTTGTTGGAAAGCTGTACTTTTCTACCTTCATGCACTAAAATATCATGGAGAAATAATATTTGAGCTAAGATAAATTAGCAAAATACTGAAGGTATGTCATTTCAGTGACTAGGAATTTCTGTAGAAGCAAAGTTCTCACTTTAGGCTATCATTTCTCAAATTTTGGAGTGGCAATGAGTTAATGGTGACCATAGAGGTGTTCTAGTGTCACATTAATTCATTTCTTGTGGTGTTTTACACATCAACAATTGGTATCAGAGCAGAAAGATCCTAAAGAGCAGAAGGCGACAAAGGTACGAGAAGTTTTGGAAAGTTTTCCATTAAAGTTTGAAAGGTGAAGCATTTGAAGACACAAGGCATCAAAAGATTACTTTCGAAGTATCCTCATACAAAAAGAACTTCAAAAGGTATTATCCTTTATCCTTTAAGCTCACAGGTTGTAGCAGAAGGAAAGGAGTATGGAAGATCATATCTCCATTGACAAACTGGACAGAGATAATTACCCCGCATGGGTAATGAGAATGGAAGCCTTACTTATGAGTAAGGATCTCATGGTATATGTAACAGGTGAAGAAGAGAAGCCAGTATTTGAAGATGAAAGCCGACCAAAGAAAGAAGAACTAGATGCTTTAAAGCATTGGCAGAAGAAGGATGCAAGTGCAAAAGCCTACATCTACAATACAATCTCAGATCATTTGCTACCACACATCAGAGGATTGGAATCATCTAAAGATATATGGAATGCATTGGAGTATCATTTCCAAAGCACTACTAAAGTACAGAAATCAAGTCTATGGTCAGAGTTTACAACATTCAAGAAGAATCCAAGTCAAAGTATTAGTGATTATGTCACTAAGATGAAGGATCTTACAGATAGTCTTGGATCCATAGATGAAGATATTGAGGATCACATATTGATTGCTCAACTACTTGCACGTTTGAGAGGGGATGAAAGGTGGAAACCTTTTGTCTTGTCAACAGAACTTTCTTTGAATCATTTTGTTCCAAATTTGAACTAGTTGCTTGGTTTGATGCTCACATTTGAGCAAGACTTGAAGGGAGATGGAGATAAAGGACAAAGTTCTGCAATGTACATGAAGAACAAAAAGAAAGGAGATAAAGGTAAAGCAAAGGATGAAGAAGAGTCAACTTCTCAAGTTTATTTTGCAAGAGGTAAAGGCACTGGAAGAGGAAGACCAAGAGGTTTTGGAAGAGGTAGAGGTAATCAGAATAACAACAAGAAAGCTTGCTGGATCTGTGGATTGAGTAATCATTTGGCTCATGACTATTGTCACAATCAACAAGGATCAAACCAGAATCAAAACAACAATAGCAGAGGCTGAGGTGGAAGATATCAAAGTAATTTTCAAAGAGGTAGACAAAATCAAAGAGGAGGCTATGGTAGAGGTGGAGGAAGAAGTTGGGGACAGAATCAATCCTACAACACCACTTACTACAACTATGCAAATGACACACAGAATGAAAGTCATACATCATTGATGATGAACTCAATCAGCACATCAGACAAAGAAGATCTAAAGGTATTTTACATTGACTCTGGATGTTCTAATCATTTGTCAAGAAACATAGAATTGATGTCAGAATTGGAAAAAGGTATTTCTAGTCATACAGTTCAAACAGGTGACAATACAAGACATAGTGTACATTCAATTGGAAAAGTGAAATGCAAGAGTGGAGCAGATTTGCTAACCAATGTTTTGTATGTTCCTACAATACCTAAAAACTTGATAAGTGTGGGACAGATAGTTGAAAAAGGTTTTCAAGTCAGGTTTACAAATGAAGGAGTATTTGTTGAAGATCCAGAGAATGGATATAATCAGATTGTCTCTGGTAAGAAAGAAGGTAGACTCTTTACTTTAAGAGTACAAGGGAACATTGGTCAAGCTTTGCTCACACATGGTGAAGGAGTGATTACAGAACTTGATCTCTGGCATAAGAGATTAGGTCATTTCAATGAAAGAGGAATTAAAGCTATGGTTGCTAATCAGTCTGTACTAGGATTACCAAATGTGCAGAAATTCAACATATGGTTTATAAATGTGAAGCATGTCAAATGGGTAAAGCACATAGGTTACCATTTCAAAAGAAAGGATTCAAACATGATGGAGTACTTGAGCTCATTCATACAGATGTATGGGGACCAACAAAAGAAGTATCTATCAGTGGCTCAAGGTATTATGTTCTTTTCATTGATGATGCTACAAGATGGATAAAATTATATGTTTTGAAGGAAAGATCAGAAGTGTTTGGAGCCTTCAAGCATTTCCATGCATATGTAGAGAGAGTCACAGGTCAAAAGCTTAAGAGACTGAGGTCTGATGGAGGGGGAGAATACTTCTCCCAAGAGTTCAATGATTATCTTTGAAATGCATGTATTAAGAGGGAAATAAACTACAGGTATACACCACAACAAAATGGTGTAGCAGAAAGAAGGAACAGGACTTTGGTTGAGTTTGCTAGAGCTATGCTGAAGGAGAAGAATTGTCCAAATTATCTTTGGGCTGAGGCTGTAAATATAGCTACATATCTTGTGAATAGATTACCATGTGCAGCTCTCAATGGAATGACTCCATATGAAGCTTGGTGGGGTAAGAAACCAACACTAGATCATTGTAGAGTGTTTGGATCAATTGCATATGCTTATGTGCCATCACAACTTAGGCATAAACTTGAACCAAAGGCAGAAAAATATGTGTTCATTGGTTATGATGAAAAGCAGATGGGTTACAGATTGTGGAATCCTCTAACAAAACAATTTATTGTTTCTAGAGATGTTACATTTGATGAACATAAAAGTTGGTATGCAGATCAAAGTCATACAGCTGAAGAATTTGAAGAAGAGGTAAGAAGATGTGAGAAAGGAAAATCAATTGTGCAGGTAAATAGAGATGAAGACTATATGCAAGCAAGTACATCCAAAAGTGGATTAACAAGAAGGAATGAAGAAGCTCCTATATTTGATGAAGAGGTGTATCCAGACACTTATGAAGAATGTGAACCAAGAAGGTCAAGCAGGACAAGAAGACAACCAGAACGGTATTCTTATGATACTTCTTACATAACTCAGAAGAACTATGCATATATGGTCAAAGATGATGAAGAACCTCAGAACTATGATGAAGCTAAAGGTAAGAAGCAATGGGAAGAAGCAATGAAGGAAGAGTTCAATGTATTGGAGGAGAACAAGACATGGGAACTTGTTCCTAAACCAAATGGTAAGAAAGTAATTGGAAATAAATGGGTTTATAAAGTGAAGAAGCTTGCAGATGGAAGTATAGCCAGATACAAAGCTAGACTGGTGGTGAAAGGCTATGCCCAAACCTATGGCATAGATTATGATGAGACATTCACTCCTGTAGCTAAGATGTCAACTATAAGAACAATCATTGCTATTGTAGCTTCAAAAGGATGGACCCTAAGTCAATTGGATATAAAGAATGCATTCTTGAATGGATACATATCAGATGAGGTATACATGGAACAACCTCAAGGGTTTATAGATTCCAGGTATCCAAATTTTGTTAGCAGGTTGAGAAGAGCATTGTATGGATTGAAGCAAGCTCCTAGAGCATGGAACTATAGACTGGTGAAATATCTCAATGATCTTGGATATCAAAGTTCAAAAGCAGATCCAAGTCTACTCATCAAAAGAACAGAGGAAGGTACAATCTACATTTGTATTTATGTAGATGACATTATAATCACAGGTACTTCAGATGAAGGAATCAAGGAGGTAAAGAGATTACTTGAGAAAGAATTCAAGATCAGTGATCTAGGAAAGTTGTCATACTTTCTTGGAATGGAAGTCACTTATACAGATCATGGCATATATGTATCACAAGAAAGGTATCTTCTGAATCTATTGAAGAAGTTTGATATGGAAAGTTGCAGAGAAGCTTCAACTCCACTTGAAGTTAATCACAAGCTCAGTAAATATGTTGGTGCAGAGTACAAAGATATGAGGAAGTATCAATCTCTTGTGGGTATTTTGATTTATACTACACCAACAAGACCTGATCTTAGTTATGCAGTGGGAGTTTTGTCACAATTCATGCATTGTCCAAAGGACCCACATTGGATTGCAGGTCAAAGAGTTCTCAGATATATCAAAGGAACTATAAAGGAAGGACTATATTATCCTTTTACATCAGATTTGAAGTTGAGAGCCTACAGTGATTCAGACTGGGCAGGTAATCAGGATGACAGAAGATCAACTCATGGCTACATGATATACATTGCTGATAAGCTTGTAAGTTGGTGTTCAAAGAAACAACATACAGTAGCATTATCATCAACTGAAGCTGAGTGCAAAGGACTTGTGGAAGCAGCTAAGGAAGTCATATGGATGCAGACATTGTTCAAAAGCTTGGGCATTGATCAAGGTACACCTACAATACATGGAGATAATATGAGTTCACTTTATCTTGCAACAAATCCAGTTTTTCATGCAAGGACAAAGCACATAGAGATACAGTATCATTTTCTCATAGAAAAGGTAATGGAGAAAGAAATTGAAGTAGAGTACATTTCTACAAAAGATCATATAGGAGACATAATGACAAAGAGCTTGGATGGTGTGAAGACCAGTAGATTCAAAAGCATGGCAGGAGTAAAAGAAAAGAAGAAGATATGAAGGAACAGAGAATGTCAATTAGTGATTGAGAGGGAGCTGTTGGAGAAACAATCACTAATTGGACATACATTTGAAGATCAAAACTTTAGAATAAAACTACATGCCTATGTGAAGGGACAAATTCACAAGTGTATTATATTTGTAAAGTTAGTTCACTTTAGTTCTAGAAGTTTTTTAAAAGTCACAGGAATGAGAAAATCTATATAACTTAGTTTGTATCAACTGACACGATGAGAGAAGAAGTAGAAGAGAGTGATAGAATGTGAGAAGGAGTTCATTTTGTACGACTGAGTATAGTCGGGCTTCTCTGAGTGAGAAAGCATCTGTAAACTTCTGAGTTTTTTCATAGTTATGAGAAGAAATAATTAAAGTTCTGTGTATGAGACTCTCTCCATCATCTCCATGCTTGTCTTCTGTAAAATGATTTCAAAAGTTCAAGTTTTCCAAGCAACTCGATGCTTGGCATCGAGTTTGTGCTGATAAGTCTGTGTTTTATTTTCTGAGTTCCAACTCCTGCTAAATCTTTTTGAAAAGATGATGTTTGTGGAGCAACTTGATGCCTGGCATCGAGTTTTAGCATAAAGTCGATGCCTGGCATCGACTTCCCACATAAAAGTAGTCTTGTCCATGTGTGTGTTAAAGGGGGTAATTCTGGTGTTGAAAAAGTGGCTGAAAAAGCTCAAAGTTGATGCCCGACATCGACTTTTGGTTGCAAGTCGATGCTACGCATCGAATTTTCATTTTTAGACACTCAGGATTACTAAAATAGGCAAAATTTCCACTTTTGGAAGTCATACAGGGTCATCTTGTGAAGGCCATAACTTGAGTTCTAGCTTCAATCATATGATAGCTTGTTGGAAAGCTCTACTCTTCTACTTTTATCCACTAAAAGATCATGGAGAACTAATATTTGAGAAAAGAGAAATTAGCAAAATACTGAAGGTATGTCATTTCAATGACTAGGAATTTCTGTAGAAGCAAAGTTCTCACTTTAGGCTATCATTTCTCAAAGTTTGGAGTGGCAATGAGTTAATGGTGACCAAAGAGGTGTTCTAGTGTCACATTAATTCATTTCTTGTGGTGTTTTACACATCAACACACCGCTTGGTCAAATGGACACCATTAGCGGTCAAGAGGGTTACATCAGCGGACAGATGCGGACGATCAGCGGTCAGGTGGACTTCATCAACGTCCACATGGGCAAAACACCCTGCAGTGCCCATCCTTCCACACTTACTGCGGACTAGCCTAGATTAAAAGTACAAAATGGAGCACTTCCTAATGGGCAGGTTTCACAAGTGTTGGACCTCCCTTCTTTTCCAAAGCAGAGTGTCCATCTAACCTCTCCACCTCAACCACAAAGGAGTCAACCACGGCAAAGGAACCCAGACCGACGACAATCTCATACTACACAAAGAAAGCAGTAGTATCAATATCACAGAACAAGAGGCACAAAGCAAATATGGGTGCCAAAAGGACAGAAAGCACCGACTGATTTCAACAATGTAGGCAATGACAAGAAGAAGTCAAGGGAGAAGCAGAATCAATATCCAACATCCCCTCTACCTTCTTCTACAAGTTCGAACATTCGACAAATTTGGATCGCCAAGAAGTACCTAACGAATCGACCCACACCCATGCAGATTTGGGTACCCAAACAGTGTATCATAGCTCAACCCTCAAGCCATGTAAAATATACCCCTCGGAAATCTTTTCAACCCTCCATACCACCAAATCCGATATCATCTTTTGTCCCTCTGCAGAGACCTATCAACCAATCACAAAAACTCTTAGGAAGTGGATATCGAAACGTATCCAGAAGTCTTCTCCTAATCCATTGTCTAACATAACTACCACCCCGACTAATCTACAACCATGTAATAACTCATTCACGACTGAACCTTGTATAAATCCACACACTATAACCCACGTCATCTGTAATACCACCTCATCAAGAAATGTATGTATCATCTGAAAGCATGTAGGTGTCTAGAGACATGCATTAGCTCTGTAAAAATCATTGCATCAATCACTTCACAACACTTGGCTACACGGGTTACACATCGGTTATGGAAAGGGATTGCGGTCTCACTTTAATGGGATCATAATTAACTTCCATACTAATGTGTTAATCTTTTGTAGCAGATCTTTTCCATTAGCATGTCAATCATCATGCAAACCGAAGAAGGACCATCAGAAGTTGGACCTAGTGTACCCAGGGATACTATTGGTGAATTACTTGCGGAGCCCCATCCTACAGCTCAGCCCCCAGAATTCCAAGGATTTCCCGAACCTATGCCGATCGACGATCCTCCTAGAGGTTATACGGAGAAGATTCATCGCAATTCTCACTGGTTTCAAGGGCTAGCAGGACCATTGGTGGATGCCGATTTTATCTTTGAAGCCAATTTGACGTTTGATGACTGTACCTGGGGCAAATATCAGTTTTTCTCACGAAAGTTCGAAGGATTAGAGAACACGAAAGATCTCATGCATGTTTGGGCAAGAGTTGGGTTTACAGAGTATTTCAGCGACCCTTTGCCTAAACTCGACTTCTACAGATGTTATTACTTAATCACCACTTTGATAGCTTCGGAGAACAAGGATCTGCCCAACACTTTTATTTTGCTATCCTTAGTGAATGATCCGCCATATAAACGGTTTTATCTTTCTAAAGATTTGATTCGAGTTGCCATCAAGATTCATGGAACCCACACGCCCACAAAGCGAGAAAGGTTAGTTCCAGACCCTATGAAACGTGGGGACGTTACTAAGTGGGAAGAGATTTCAGCAATCACACCTGAGCTTTCAAAACCACTGCGGATATGTATGCAGCATTTTGCATTTCGAGCTCAGGACAGATTCACAATGCCTCACAAACGCATATGGTTTGGTTTGTATTTAGCATGTATGGGACCTTAGACAGTTGATCTAGCAAGCTAGATCATTGATCATCTCTACCTAGCACAACACAGATGGGAAAGAAAGAAGGTCATCAATGGATGTTGCGCTCTCACGTGCATCGTATATGTGTTTGGCTTACAATTTACCTATCGAGCGAGCAATGACAAGTGAGGAGCTGAAAGCCTTCAAGGGAATGACAAAGAAAGCTAGAAAGCCTAGCAAAGGATGAGCAGGAAAGCAAATGAGAGGAACTATCCCCTGCCTTTAGGTGCCAGAATCACCCTCACCACAACCATCTCTAGAGCAGTCTCCGACAGAAGCCACTCCAACAGTACAACCTATTCGTATACGGTTATCAAGACCAGTTGTAATGGAGGGCACTACCAACACAGTCACTCCTCAAGTAGCCTGTGTCCTAGGACCTACCACCACGACAGCAGAAGTTCCCACCACTATTGGTGCGGAAACTTTCTCCTTTCCAATACCAAACATGGAAACAATGCCACTGGATACAACCTTTGATTTCAAAATGCAAGATGCTTTCTCTAGTGAATTTTAGTTCTCAGAAGGCCAGATCTTCTCTCAGGAATATGAAAGGCCCAGTTACGGGACCACGCCCCGAGACCAACCACAAGGACAAATAGTGTCCAGTTCCGAGGAAGAAAGAACGGAAACCGACGAAGATGAAGGTGATGACGAAGCCAGTCAGGGCACACATGAATCCCAAGAACATGTACACACAGATGAACAAGGACGACAAACTGACACCCAAGGTGACACGAGCACACATGAAGATGAAACCTATGAAGCAGCAACCTATAAGCTAGCTATCAAGAATTGTATCGCACCATGGAGAAAGTTTGGGCGCACAAGAAATCGACTAAGGAAGAGAGCCAAGCAATTATAGAACAGGAACTAGTCTCAGGTGGATTCGAAGAAGTGTACATCAGAAGCTTCAGAGAACTTATCAAATCAGTGGGATCCACAGAAGCCTTACGATATTTGCAGAGGAAACCATTACCGCAGTATGACCCTCGCAGAATCCGTCTACTAACCAAACCGGGTGAATACATTTGGGTACCCACCGGCGGTCAGATTTCAGAACAGGCAAGGGAAGCACGTCTCGTCTCAGAAGGCTCATTGGCAGAGGACACCATTATCGTCGACTCCCCACCCCGTACTACTGCTGTACATACCACCACAATTGTCGAAGTACCGACCACCCCAACCGCTCCTCCGTCACCTCCCATCCATCCAGTCTCCCCCATACACCCTCCTACCCCCAGAACAACATCCTCCTTCTCCGGTGGAGTAGCAGAAGTCGTCCTTACTCCCATTCATCCCACCATTCCTGCACCCACTCAACCTAGTCTACCACCTAGCACACCCACCTTCCTATCCAATCCAATTTTCCCTCCATCCTTTCCGTCCTTCCCCACACCTCCAAGAACCCTTTTCCCATTCCCACCTCCATTAACCTTCTCCCCAGTCTCACCTCCCCGACCCACCGTAACTCCTCTTTCCCCTTTCCACCAAGCCGTCCAAGACAACCCCTCTGTAAATTACTCTTCAACCTTTGTAAATCCTGTATTTACACCCACACACTTACCCACGATCACACCACTATTCATAGTCACTACACTCGACACCACATCCAGCGATATGGATATATCACCACCCACTACACCTCCACTCACTTCATTTGTGGCACCACAATATTTAAGCACACCACAATTTTCCACAATCACCACAGCATCCACCTTCCCACCCCTATTCCCCATTCCCTTTGCATCCACACCTATTGCATCTTCGCTTAGCACATCATTAATATTATCACCCACTGTAGATACTGCATTCCGACAGATGTTCACATGCATGACTCAAGTAAGAGATGAGTTCACATCTCTTAGAAATAATTATCAGATGCTGCAGAGGACAACCAATGACTTACAGTTGCAGCTTAATTCATTGTCGATCGAGAATGCCTCCCTAAACACTAGATACCAATAACTCCGAGAGGCATACCACAAACTAGAACTAGAAAGTGAAGAGAAAACCAAAGAGGCCACTGCTGATCTTGATAATTTGTTACGGGCACAGACCATTCGCAACGCAACGCTTACATAGAACATGGGCTTACTCAGATGACACTTGGCAGCAGCAAAAGAAGAAAACCAGCGCTTACAAGAGCAGAACAGAGAGAATTTAGAAGTTGCTCTTGACCATCCAGACCAACCGCTAAGCCCCAGTCGCTTTAAGGCCGTGCCCTCAGAATCCATGAAAATGTTGTTAGATGATCATATCAGATTGTTAGATGAGTACGACAACATGACCGAGGAGTTTCAGAAACTCAAAGATGAAAACAAGATGTTGCAATTACGAGCACCAATACCACAAGGCCTACCAGCTCATGTGGACCCATCTCCTGACATCCTAGAGGAACTCAACGCTTTACGGGCCCAGGTATCTACTCTTCAATCACAGATAGAAGTATATGAAGCACCACCCAGACCAGACTCCCCACCGGACCTACCAGCAGAGGAAGAAACAGTCACTATTCCGGTGGAGGAAACTTTTGAGGAAGCGTATGAGCCCGAACCCATCCCAGGCGGACGCGTCACGGCTGAAGGCCAGACGACTTTCAAACTTCCAACTCCCGCATGGATGAAGACAATTGAAGATCTTGGAACAACCCACTCAGCACGAGTAGAGGCGCAATTGCACGCAATGGCAATGATTGAGGAAAGAACTTTACAGTCGCCCTACTTTGCTCATTTGGCCCCGCGCAGATACATATCAGGGCATGAGCTACAGTATAAACCTTACTTCATGTTGATGGCAGAATATCAGTTAGCCATAGAGAAAGAAACAGGCATGAAGCCCTCCCACACAACTCAATTTGAGGCAGAAGATTTGCCACTAGATGCACAACAAGGAGAGATCTATCAACCAGAATGGTGCAAGGATCTCTTACAGAAATATCCTGAAATGATGAGTACTTGGGTTAAGGCACCTTTACACTTAAAGTATAACCCATGTTGGGGACCAGTGCCATGTCGCCACTCCTGGAAGGCATTCGCTATTAAAATACAGAACAACAAACAATGCCAGGACTGGTTGAATTACCCATACTTCACCCCACCCACCGGACCACCTACAGTCGGATACATGATGGCAACGATTCATCACTGGCTCCCTTGCTTGAGACTTATGGATGATATAGCAGCACACATGACTGTCAAGATATTTGACATGATGCAGATGGTTGTTAAAGTCTTCAGACGCGTCAAGGCACCACATGTAAACACCCCGGGCTTCGAGCTTGGCAATCTAGATCTTGCATATGATATGAGTACAACACCATCGCTTCGGGTGTGTTATGCCTGGCATTGTAGAATCAAATACTTACTAGTATGCTACAAGCAGACATTCGAAGAAATGTTCACAACCAGTTTCTGTGAATACCATTCAGAAGTGTTCATCAGCAGGCCCACTCATTTGCTTCAGTTAAAGGCCTGTGAACAGATGGTATATTCCACACATTATCGACTCCCACCATCCGATGAACTGCAACCAATTGATTGGGAGAAACTCAAGGCAGATTTGGCACGAGGCATTCGAATATCAGAACACACCCTCGCTCAGGAACTAATCCAGAATTACATCCGACAGACCTCACAACAAGGTTCTGTCGAGGACGACAGAAGCGAGAGGGCGGGGGGTGTTGGCAGTAGCCAGAGGCATAGAAGACACGGAAGCATGTCAAGACAGAGCAGGGAGTTAGTCGAATCAATTTTTCAAAGATTATGTTTTATAAATATTCTTCAAAACCTCCAACAGTGATTTTCATACTATTATAATATTTAACATAGAAAAAACCCTTTTTGTAATTTATAGCTCCATTTTGTGCAAGCTGAGGAGTCCTCGACCTTGAGGAGCTTAGGTACAATGAGCGTATCAATTTTGGTTATTTTTAGACACCGTTTACCCTTTCAGATAGCATCTAGGACCTATTTTTTAACTATGCCAGTCACTAGATGTGAAACCGGTCAAAACTATTCTAGAATCTATAAAAAGAGCTAGAGAGCTCATTTTTGAGGTTAGCTTGTTGGTTAGTGTGAGCTTAGAGCTACTTTGAGCTTGTAATTGAGATTTTGAGCAATAGAGTTGATTTCTCACCTTCCATTATGTCTTGCTTGTCTCTTCGTAGTGTGTGTGTATGTGTGTGTGCATCTCTATGCTTCTCACCTTCACTCTCACTTCATCTCACATTCACGATCTTCATATCACTTTTATCTCTTCCGCGGATTGACATTAAGGAGGTGGAGCTTCTTAACGTGGTTCTCACCATTGTGCTAGAGCAACATCGACCAAATCGAGAAGTTACAGGAAACTAGGTTACAAGCAGTAGCAGGAATCTATGCAACTAAAAAAAAAACAAAAGGCATATTATGATGCACATATAAAAGACAAAGGAGTTAAAGAGGGAGACTTAGTCTTGGTGTACACCTTAAAGCAACATGCCAAGAAGTTACAAAAGCACGGATATGGACCTCTGATCATCAATAGAATCTCTACCAGTGGAGCAGTTAATCTAGCCACTCTAGATGGAGACATCCTTCCTAACTACATAAGTGGATGCAGAGTCAAACGGTTCATGGAGCCATTGATGGATCAAATGCTAGCACGTTTAGTAGGTGCTCAAAATAGGAAGAAAGAGGAAGAACGGATTAGAGAGGAGGCCCGACAAGAAGCCCTAGAACGCATTAAGAAAAGGAAAGAATGGATAAGACAACGTGATGAAGGCTATCTCCAAGGTAAAGAGCCTATCACTATGGCCAACTACCAAGTCCATGACTCTGACACGTTGAAGTCGTACATGTCACAACCTTACCTGAACCTAGGGATCGGCAAGACAGAATACAAATTGATAGATGCATTGATAGACTCAGGAGTAGGACTTAGTTGCATACGTAATACGGTCATAAAAGATCTGCAAATGATTATGAGTCCCACAAAAGCCCAATTGAGAGGAATTGGAGGTCAAACCCTAGAATGCATTGGAACAACAATAGTGTCTCTCCACCTAGGAAATTCTTCCATGGAACAACGAGTATTAGTGTGCAGAGACGAGGATTTAATAGAGGATTTGATCTTAGGACAAGATTGGATCATTGAGAATGAAGTCAGTATCAACCTAGCTCAAGGATACATTTTAGCCAAGATAGGGCACAAGGAAATTTTTAGTCTATTAGGACATAAGCCTTTATTCCAACCCACCACCATCAAGAGTTCAGAGAGATGCACGGAAGAGCTACTGAAACATGATCCCAGCCCCACCATTTCAATAACCAAGCTAAAAGAAGTAGAAAATTCCAACCCTCAAATCTTCAAAGAAGAAGGAAAATCACTCCATTCAGTTGAAGAGCAGTCAGACACTAAGGAAACCAACTCTCATGCTGCTTCTCACCCAGACAAAGGACCAGCAATATGGAATCCAACACTCAGATATTTACGTCAAAGAACGGCAAAATACCAATGGGTGTGCAAAGATTGGGAGGAGAAAGAGCAGATGTCAGCATCAACCCATAAGGAGAAATTAGAAATGGAAAAGTCAGCTTCTCCGAAGTCCAACACAAAAAGACTCTTGCAAGTATGGCTCCCCAAGCCTTTGATTGAAGCTTAGAGAGCACGACATCAGATATGGATCCCCAAGAAGACAATACGGGCAGCCAAGCTAGAGATAAGCACTTGGGAGGAAGCATTACGTCGGCAAAGGCGAATGACGAAGCCAAAACATAATCATCCAAGAAACAGGACGGGAAACACCTCTATCACTAGGACGATGGAGGAAACAAAACAAACAAAGGAAGCCCAAGGAATCAAAGGAAGAAATTGACCTATCCAAGCACCCATGAAATGGATTTGGAAACCCAAGCGACTGCAAGGGGTGGACCATCGGATCAATGGATACGCCAATTGCACTCATGAAGCAATGGATGCACCTAAAGTATGCATAGTAGGGCCACATTATGAGGCCATGCATTCGGCACAGGATGAAACTTATAGAATTAAGGGTGCACATTCTCCAAAGGAGACTAGATCATAGCTTCAACTCTCTTAGGAATGGACATACTATGTACATAAATAAATGCTCCGGCTATACTAATGCTTGTTTTCTTTCAGGATAAGAAATAAAAGGATGCGGTAAGAGATCTCACTTATAGAACCATGGGAAATGGAGTGATGACACGACACCAACTCACTGCAATGCACAATACAAGTTGCTTTTCTTTCCATTGAAGCTAATGCACTTTTCCTTACAAGTGTAGATGGCTTCTGAAGATTCTGAAGCAACAGTACAAGAGGAAGTATTGGAATTTCCACTACAGAGTATCACCAAAGCAAAGGGACATTGGTTCAGAGAAGATCAATCGGCTGGGGAGTATCTCTTCCTGGCGACTATCAAAATCATGGATACAGATCATCAATTTCTAATAATGTCCCAGGATTTCTGAGTAATACATGGACTCCCATCTATCATCGACACCATGAAGAAAGCGGGCATACACAAATATTTTGAACTGCCAATCTATAAGCCTGACTTTCAAAGATGCACTCAAGTCATGAATACCTTACAGCTAGCACTGCATGATCCATTGGTGCTTGAGGCTAGAGTGATGGATAAAATAGATGAATGGGTAGTCATCCAATTTATGCATGAATTGATTAAAGAAGCCTTTGGATGGGAAAAGGATGGAACTACCGTGGTAAAAGAAGAGAGCCGCGGCGCAAAGACTAGAACATTCACAGACATTAACAGGGTGGACATAGAAGAGGAAGTGAGGCTTATTCACCAACACTTTTGCTTCCCGAATATGCATCGGTACACGGCCCCTCAAAAGATTATTGTTCAACTGCTCTCACACGCCATTAAGCAGATTGGAAATCAAATTAATCTGACTCCTTACATCCAAGAAAGATTATTCGAAGCAAAAAAGCAATGGAATAATAAAAAGTTCCTCAATGGCAGTGTGGCTCTGACGATATTGATCTACCACGCCTTAGGTATTTGAGAGCACCTGCAAGAAATGCCATCATCAACTGTCATGGAAAAGTGTGCCAAAGTTGCCACTGTTCCTAAAAAGAAATGAGGAGTCAAGATTGTGGAAGATGCAGAAACTAGCTCTCAACCCAGAATGAGAGGCACAAAGAGACTCAGGGAAGTCAAGCAAGCAGAAGAGGAAGTTCCAGCCACCAAAAGGACACACTTACTTCCGAAGCAACAATTGAAGAGCAAAGAACAATTACAGAGGAAGACTTAACTAGGGCCCTCGAAGAAATGCACCAATATACAGGAGGACAAGTCAATTTACCTGTACAAGGGTATCATTATCAACAAACTCAACAAGAGAGCGAGGCAAAAAGGAAGCTCACCAAAGTCCATCGCTATCGAGAAATAGGGCTGGACAATTCAAGGTCATCCTCGGATGCACAAGAAGAACCCGACACCTCACTATTATATGTGGTTATTCAAAGTGAGTCAAAGGATGATGGACAATGGGTAGAATTAAATGCCGTAAATTACAATGAAGAAGAAGACATAAAGGTGGATAACAACTCTACCCACCAAGAGCTCAACATCGAAGGCATAGTCGCCAACAAAAAAGGTACGCATGTAATAAAAATTGAGACCTCCACTATTCATATCAAGGAGGCCACACCACTGCGTGAGAAATCCATAAAGATGCCAAAGAAAGAATCTCAAGATGAGAGAGTCAAAGAAGACGAACCCTTCACACCGATAAGGGTTGTGGCAAAACCCTCCCCCATGGATGTCACATTTCAAGGGAGTGCCACAAAAGCTATCGATGTGGATAAAGAAGAAAACGAACCACAAGTACATCTACAAATTAGACAACCACACAACGAAACCATCTATGTGGAGCAGGGAAAAGATGTGCAAACCGACGAAGCTCCAAGCATACCAAGGACTTGGTTGAATGTCAACATTGCCCAACTCAAGCCTGTTGTACAAGACATGATCCGAACCGCACTAGACACACAACAACTAATGCTTGAGGCCGATGAAGACTATGATCAAGCAATGCAGGACAAGCACGAGCTTCAAGAAAAGAGTAAGAATCTTTCAGCAGAATTGAACTTAGAAAGAGAGCACATCAGAAAGAAAGAAAAAGCAGTCCAAGAAGCAAAAAAGCAGTGCAATGATTTAATGTCCGAAAACGAAAGATTAAGAGCACAACTGCAAGAATTACAAACAAAATATGCAGCTAGCGAGGCTGAGAAAGCACGAATGACTGCCAGGAGCAAAATACTAGAATCACAGATCAAGGTATACATGGAGGAAGCAGAAAACCTAAGAAATCGAAATAAAGAGCTCATGACGGCCCTTCTCAGTGATCAACCAATAGACGTTCAAGAAAGACCAGAAAAAGATATCAAAGAATTGGAGAAAAAGTTAGCTAAGTATGAAGATCAGCTCAAGAAGGAGCAACTCACCATTGCCGAATGAGAAAAAAGGTACATGGATGACACTGCAGCTCTCAGAACTAAATGGAAAAAAGATGAGAATCGTTATCTCCTGCAATGTAAAGAAGACACGGATCACCTTGATATCGTTGCGAAAGAACTTCTCAAACACAAGGATACTATTGCACGGGCTACTGAAGAAATAAAGCAGAAAGATGAATTGATCAAACAGCTTCAAGAGCAATTGGCGCAGCAATCAATTGAGGGGATACTAGTAGTTGGAAAATCCGCAGAGGCTACTGTGGAGACTGAGGTACATCCTCTCTCTCCCACCTCAGATCATTCACCGATAAGGGAGGCACAGGAGGTCCACATTGAACATAATCATCAAAACATTGCATAATTGAATCGATCGAAAAGGGCACTACTGGTGTCCCAGCTTACGGCTGAATTTGAAGATCAAATCATCCAAGTAATGAAGGAAGGTAAGATAGAAAGCAAAAACTTGGAGCAGATTTTGAAGCCTTTCAGTGTACCCTATGGCCTGCTTAAAGAACAAACACGACAATATATAAAGACTATGAAAAATAAAGATCCGGACCACAATCTCCACTTCAGCCAAGATACATTCAAGTATACCCAAGAAGAATTTGAGAAGGCTGATCCCATTTGGAGACGCAAAGTTTTGGAAAAGAATCCAACACTGCGGGTACAGTGGGAAGCATCACCATATGTGCTTCAGGTAAACCCATCTTTTTGCCCAGTACCCCGCAGACACTCCTAGTCGCAATTTTGGGAAGGACAGCGCCAGGGAAGCATCAATAATCAATGGCTGTATTACCCATTGTTACCTAGTCCGCCTCATAACTACCTACCAACGGAAGAGTATATGGTAAAAATAATGGAATTTTGGATTGCCAAATACGCTACGGTCCTAGACTTAGCAGTTAAAATGACCAATAAAATATTTAGTATGCTACTAACAGTAATCAAAGTCTTCCAGCATGCAAAATATACTTTTTTGAATTTCATCAGCATTACGCAAGGGTCCGAAGCACTCATTTTTTATCTATCTACTATTCCAAGCCGCTTAACACTTATGGCATATTATTCTCGAATTATGTTCTTGCCATCAACATATATGCAAACTTTCGAAGAAGCATTTTCCACTGGCTTCTTCGAAATCGATTTAGAAATTTTTGTCAAAATGACTTCGAACTTGAATGCACGTCTGGTCGCTTATGAGACGAGTTTTTTTGCGGATCATTGACAAGCACCAGAGGATGGAGTGAAGTCAACACAGTGGAAGGAATTTATGATATGTCATGCTAATCTTCTAAACCAAAGAGAGCAAGCAGCCATACAGACCTATACACGTCGCCACAAAAAGCCTGTCGGGGACGACAGAGTTCAAGAGGATGGACGTGTGGAAGGGGAATCAAGCAAGAAAAGAAGAAGAAGAAGATCAAAGTAAAAAACGGCTCAATAAAGAATGAAGATCATATACAGAAGAACCACCCTCTGCCCAAAGCCTCGCAGGGGCACACATCAGGCAACAACGCGAATCATCCAAGTCCTGAGAATTGGAATTAAAGATCAATCAGAACCAGGACATTTCATGGGAAGGACGGACCAGGGCCAGGAACCATACATGAAGAAGTGCAAGACAATATTTGGCACGTAATAATCCTTCCGTTGATAGCGTGCATTGTCAACAAAGCAAACAGGCTCAGAACAATACAATTGGGTCAGATGTGTGCAACCAGGACAAATTAGAAGACCAAAAGCTAGAAAGAGGTGACTAAGGATAGCACAATCCTAGTCACTGGTGGCGTGCATGGCAACCCGACTTATTAGGCAAGACAAATGCATCAGGTCGAGAGGATGTAAAAGAAAAAATCAAGAACAGGACCATCAAAACGGAATGCCAGTCCAACCAGTAGGCAGGACTGACCAAGGGATGTGTGCGGATGACAAGGGAAAGACAAGAAGTAAAGCCTGTCAAGGGACGACAAAGACAAAGAGGGGGAGAGTGTTGCAGAGCAAAGGAGCACAAGAGAAGAGCCCCAAAATTTTCAAATTAAGGGGCATAATTTTTCTTCTTCGAGATCTTCGAGAATTCCCTCAAAGCCATGTAAATGCAATAGAGGAGTCCTCTAGATGCATAATCCCAACTTGTTGTAAAATATCCCTTGTAAATTAGTAGGAAATTCACTTTTTTGGAATAAAGTGCCGGTCTCTTGTGTGAAAGGACCAAACTTAGGGCACATGTATATAAGTCACTTTGTGACTCTTTGTAGACACTTTTTGCCATTGTGAAGAAGGAGCTCTCCAAATTTTCGAATTTGCCTCTTTCTTGCAGATTTCCATCTTCTCTTTGATCTTGTATGTGTGTGTAATGCTTGGAATGTGTGTGTAGGACTGTTGTCTACCCTTCCCCACTATTTTTGAGCTACTGTAGTGTGTGTGTGAGCTGATAGGAGTTGTGGCATGAGTGTGGGTGCTTCACACCATTTAGTATTTTGGTCATAACTTGAAGCAAAGTTGTCAAAATCGAGTGAAACTACTTCCAATAGATGTGTCTTGTCGAGAGCTTCGAAAGGAGTACCCTATTGACTATATTTGGAGCTTGCAGCTGTGAGAAATCCTTGATTTACTGAAAACTGTTGTAAGAGGTATCATAGCAGACACTTTCAGTCTTTCAGTGAGTTTGAGAGGTGGATTAGTCTTTTCTCATGCATATCAGCTGAACTACTTCATTTCCATCATGTGTGCACATGTCTTCATACACTTGGTTAGGTCGTTCTATCGGATTGACATTTAAAGGTGTGTTAATTTCCCACTATATGCACTTGTGTTGCAATCGAGGTACAGTCTCATTGGCACGAGTCCTTGAGTCTTCTTGACTTGAGTACACACCATTGTTCTTCATTGACAGCAATGTCCATGGTGGCTAAAATTTCAGGCCAACCATGAGGCTCAAATTCCTCATCTGGAAAGCTCATCGGTGTGTAGGTTGGGTCCCTAACTGGTCTATCTCCTGGCGAAGTTCCTTCTTCTCTTGCCTTTAAATGTTTTTCCTCTTCCTCTACGACCTTGCACATCCACAAATGAGTATCTTCATGCAGCCATGATGGATCAAGTGAACTTTCAGAATGCACAGAGATGGAATCTTCTTTCGCTTTGTGGATAGGATTCCACTGTAGGGGTGGTATATCTCTGAAGGAGTAATCCTTAAAATTGACCTTGGTGTTGACCCCTAAGTGCTGCAAGTACAAGGAGTTGGTTCCCCAATCCTTTACTATTTGCAATTGTTGTAGGAAGGGTCTTCCTAGGATCATCTCATAGACATTATTTTTCTCAAAGTCACATATAGCAAATGTATGTTCAAAATCTACACCACAAGTGGTTAGAGTTATCCTTTCTAGCTGTTGGTGGATTCTTAGACAAGAAGGAGTTTGAGGGTTTAT
This sequence comes from Ceratopteris richardii, assembly GCA_020310875.1. Taxonomy (NCBI): domain Eukaryota; kingdom Viridiplantae; phylum Streptophyta; class Polypodiopsida; order Polypodiales; family Pteridaceae; genus Ceratopteris; species Ceratopteris richardii. The sequence goes on from CM035432.1 coordinate 130,956,089, forward strand.
AGGAGAAAAGGGAAGAAACAAGAAGAGAAAATACACCTGGAAGCTTCTGCCGATTGATTACAGTAAGACAATTACAATATTTGAAGTACAAGACAAGCCAATACCTCTGTGCACAATCCCACAGAGTGCCCAATTACAAAATACCCAATATCCCAAGTTTTCTTTCCGCCGGCCTCCTCTGCACCAGACCTCCACCTGCTTCAAGCTTATCCTTGTGCACACCTTGCACCAAGCTTCCACAAAGGGGGAGGAGTGAATACCTTCTGTCGGCACACGCCCACTGCAATGGGACCTTGAGATACTGGGGGGGGGGGGGGCTAGCTTAGCACACTCTGCACAATCCCTTAGGCACTCCCTATGCACTCCTTCACTTCCACTTCTCTACGTCGCACACTGGTGACTGTTGCACTTCCCTCTCTTGCTTCCTTAGACTATGCTTTCTTGCTTACTCTAAGATTGGTCCAAGAATGGCCCTTGCCTTCATTTTGAGTGTCGATCACGTACGCTCCTCACTGCAATAGCCTCTTGGTGCTTACTTTGATGTCCCAAGATTGTCCTCCCAAGTGGCAGCCAACGACTCACTGTTTTGTCATGTAGTGGCTTTAGTCTAAAACCAAAAATTTTAATGGGGGGGCCATACTTTCACCTGTGCGTACGCTGCCGCTTCACATACCTTCACATTTCCTTTTAAGTCTTCACTTTTGCACATAAGAGGGGGTTCACTTGAACCTTCCAAAACACTTTAAAACACACTTTGAACCTTAGGGAAATGAGAGAAAATACCTCTGCAACCTGCAACCCATTTTCTCCAATTTACCCTTTGTGGACAATTCATTGTGCACTACCTGTGCACTTTGACACCTGCACTTACGCACTTTGACTTTGCACCTGTTGACTTTGACCTTGACCTTGTTGACTTTGACCAATTGACTTTGACTGCAATTGACTTTGACCAACATGACTTTTATGGGCTCAACACTAGCAATCCTAGAGGTCTTTCAAAATGACCGTCAGCCATTTGAAGCTTCATTCTAGTTGGTCTTAATGTGGGTTGTCCCCATTGCATCCACAAGGAGGTGGTTGCAATAGCAACACCAGCACCTGAATCTATGATTGCTTTGGTTGTGTAACCTTGGTAGGTGATTGGAAGATAAGTATTACCTTCTTCACCCTCACACATGTCCCCTATTTTGTCTAGAGGTATCTCTGGTACTTTCTTCTTAGAGCTTGCTTTTGGCATATTGGACTCAAGTTCTGGGACTTGATCCTTCACATGATTCCACAGCTCGGGTTTTGCTTTGAGTAGCTTTTCTACAGTGAGATGACATTGAACCTTAGTGTTCTTCATGACATCGGTGTTCCTTGGAACCACTTAGTCTTCATTTCTTACCAATATTGTAGGAGCTCTGCTCTAAAGAGACTCAAATTCCCATGGGCCTAGAAATTGAGGCAGTTCTTCTAAGGTATTAGATTCAAAATCTAACCTTTCGTCTTCTTGTTGTTATGCTTCATCTCCGTAAATAGATGGAATGTCTTGGGGAAAATGATCATGAAGGTCATCAATCTCATGAATAGGAGGGAAATTACCCTTCTCCTTGGCCCATTTCTCCTCTTGTATTTCCCGCAAAAACTCTTGAGAGTGCTCCTGAATTGAAGGAGGTATTCCAGCATTCGTGGAATTAGGAATATATGCTCCCTTTGGTGGTGAGCTTCTTCTCTCAATAACTGGTTGAGCCTGTGGAGGTAAAGAAACTTGTGGTTTGTTTACCAACTACTCTAATCTTTCTAGTAAGCCTTGGAAATGCAAATCAGGTTTGACAGAGTTTGTTTGATTGAACTTTTGACTTGTCTCAAGTATAGCTTGGGCTTGTTCTACCATTTTCATGCATATTTTCATCCGTTCAATCTCTAAGTCCGCTCTAGGGTAACTCTTGACTAGGTTTGCAATTGTAGGCCCTTCTTGAAGTCGAGTCTGGTAGGCCTTGAACATCATGTCCAAGCCTTCTGGGGTTGGATTTGCAAGAACAGACCCTAGTTGTGGCCTATTTACAATGGGTGATGGGGTGGGATGAGATGGAGTGGATGGAGTTGAGCATGCGAGGGGTTTTGAGATGCAATGTCTTATATTTTTGTTTTTGTGTCTCTCAAGCTTTCTTCTAGTTCCGATAACTTTTTATTCCGCTTGCGGTTTGCCTTTTCTCTGGTATCCTTCCATGTTCTTGTTTTCCTTTTACTAGGCTCTCCTGATTCACTCAACTCCGATTGTTCTACTGTTTTATCTTGTTTTAATGCTTGTGCCCCAGTAACTGCCTGTACAGGTGCCACATTACTTCTACTGGCACTTGAATCTGCCACTAAGCCTACCACATTAATGGGTGTAATCTTGGGTGCACTGGAGGGGTTTCTTGGACAATCTCTGGGAAGATGGTCTTTGCCACATTCAGGACAAAAAGCTTGTATTGTGATAGCCTGACCTTGACTCGGAGATGGTGGGTGAGGACAATCACAAATGAAATGATCACCTTGACATCTCCAACAAGATCCTCTAGGGGCTTGTGGTCTCATTTGTCTCAATTGGGGCCTAGGGTTAGGATTTGTGTACATGACATTGGAGTATTCTGGCTCCCAATTTTGCTCCATAGGTGGTGCCTCATATTGATACGGGTAAATCTCACTATGTTCAGGTGACTCTATGTAATAAGCATGTGGACTACCTTCATGGGAGTAGTCTGAGCTATGAGCATGAGAGTCATTATCTGGTATCAATGGGGTTAGTGGCATCAATGCTCTATTTGGATTTTCCTCTCCCATAGCATACTTGACTGGAATCACATTGGCAGGAGCTGGTGGTTGGTTTCCCAAGACTAGTTGTGGCCTATATTGTGCTTGATATTGCTATTATGGTCGATAATACGGTTGTTGGTATTGGTTCTGATACCTACCTTGTTGGTAAGGTTGCTGATAAGTTTGTCTAACAGCTTACCTATTGTAGGGACAATCTTCAGCCGTGTGGTTTGTGTATTTTCTCTCAATAGTGCAATATGGAGCATTCCTTTCTCTAATGTTTTGGTTTTGCATTGGGCATACGTTAGCCATGTGGTCCCCTCCACAGGTATAACATCGGTTTCATGAGGTGACTCTGTGTTTGTCTATTTTGGACTCCCAACTTCTTGGCAACTTGCTCAACTATCTCATCTATTTCCATGGAGATTTTCAAAGTATGACTAGTAGAACTATCAGAATCCTTATAGAATTTGGACAATCCTAACTCCTCACCCAAGTTATCTTCTATGTCAATGCACGTTCGCACACACTCTTCTATGCTTCTAGGCTCTTTCCAGTACAAATATGATCTTAACTTGGTGCTTAGTAAGCCATCTAAAAACAAAGCCACTTGTTTGGCAGGTGTGGGCAACTCTAAAACAGGGCATCTTTCTAAGTACTATCTGAACCTTCTTCCTGCTAGTCGCACTGTTTCTTGGGGTGTCTGCTTGAAGCTGTGGATCAAAGATGATGTGTTATGCCTGATACCACTTTTGGAAAATTCTACGATGAATTCGTCTAGCAGTTGACCTTTATCGCAATATTTGCGACTACTCAGTGGTTGAAACCAAGCTAAGGCAGTGCCCTTAAGAGTCGAACCAAATGCCTCGTACTGGGTGAACAAGTCCTCAACCTGTTCAGCTCTTAACACTTATTTGAACTCAGCCACATGATCATAAGGATCTCCTGACCCGTCAAAATAATTCTTCATTGCCTTGATCACTTGAGTGGGTCTAAGGGTTCTTGTGTGCTCTTGGGGTCTTGGCAATGGAAAATCATGTTCATCTGTTTGTTGCCTATGTGCTTGATGTCTCTCTCTTTCAGGTCTTTCATTTGCAAATCCTGCTCTATTTCTGCCCACATTGTGTGCAAAACGGTCTCTCTCTAGTTCTTTCTCTTTGGGCTTGAGCTTGGGATGATCCTACTCCTTGGAGGCCATGGGAAACATTGGATCATGGTGGAGGAAAGATCGATTCACTCTTCCAAGTATATGCATGACTATCATGTTCTGGTACCAAGAACATCTTCTCTGATGTGTTATCCAGGTAGACAACTTTGCCTGGTATCTCTGGGTCCTTGAACTCATAGATGATGACTATGCCCAGTTGGCTAGGTTGATCTGGCTTGAATCTCCAAAAGGCTTCTTTTGTTTCTTTATTCAAGAATAATTCTATGCTTTTGTTGTCTTGAGGGATCCAATCTGGAGTGATCGCTCTGGTCAAAACTGACTTACATCTAGGAGTTTGGGGTCCTTGTCCTACATTTCCTTGTTCTAGGTCTCCTATCTCATTCTCATGAATGATATTTCCAAACTCATCGGTCCTATCTGGTAGGTTGGTGACCACATACATGGTTCCTTCCTTATCAATGTATGAACCTTCTTTGAACTTGACCACCGGGTGTTCAAGTCCAAAGGGTTGATCTAGATTTTTGAGTTGGACCACTGATCGCCTCAGGCCATCCTCATAGATGCGAGCACCTAATCGGTTGGTCCGAATATATTCCAATTGTGTCTTATAGGGACCTTCTAGTGTTTGTAGATGGGTAGTTCCTGAGCCACCTACAGGTTTCCCCATGCTAAAAGACATTTCTGAGTCACTTGTGTCAGAGTTTAGTACGTAAGGACAAACACTTAGTTGTTGTGCCCAAGACTTAGCTGTAAGGTTGACACTAGACTGAGAAGATCTAATGCTTTGTCTATCCTTGCCTAGGTGTCTACCAGATCTCAGGTTCATAAGCTTTGGATAAGAGTCCAAAATTTCCCCTTGGTATGGTTCAAAAATCCTTTGGAGTTCCCTTGGTTCCCTAGTCCCACCTGAGGGTCAACTTCAAATTAGTCTATCTGAAAATCAATGAGCTTTCCAACGAGCTATAGAGCTCAAAAAATGGACTTTGGATGAAAACGTTATGTCAAATCAGGCTCGTAGGGGTCAAAACAGGCAAACAGGCACTTATGGAAAAATCATGAATTCGTATGAAAATCGCAATTTCGTGAAATCAAGAGAATCGCGATTTTGTGAATCTCAAGAGAATCGTGTTTTTGAAAAACTTAGAGAATCGCGATTCTGAGCACAATTAGAGAACCGCGATTCTGAGAATGACCACAGAATCGTGTTTTTGAGAATTTCAGAGAATTGTGATTTTGAGTGCAACCAGGGAATCGCGATTCTGAGAATGACCAGAGAATCGTGTTTCTTTTAGAAAGCTTTTAGGTGGGAAATGGAAAATCGCAGTTTTCAAAAAAATTGAATTTTTCACAGAATCGTGATTTTCTTCACAGAATCGTGTTTTTTGGCGGGAAATTCAAATTTCTGAGCGTCGAGCAATGGTGAGCTCCGTATGTGCAGAAAATCATGAAAAACACAAGCGCTTGCTCTCTCTTGCACTTCCTAACTCCTCCTCGCGCAATAATGCATGAAAGATGGTATGAAAATGGTGAAAATGCACTAAAAAACAAGAAATTTCTATGAAGAAGAAGATGGAGATTGTGATGATGATGAAGATGAAGAGGAAAAATCAGAAAATGAACAAAAATGATAGTTTTTTTACCTTCCAACGTCGCAAATCTACGATCTTACCATCACAACACTCGTCCTCTAAGCTCTCTCCCCGACAACGGCGCCAAAATTTGGTGTAGCTCAAGCGTAAGCACCACCTCCTTTACTTGTCAATTTGCGGAGACGTGAGGACCGGTATGAAGACCACGAGCAAGTGAAGGCACAAAGTGCATGAGTGAAAACACACAAACATGCACACACATACACACACACGTGCGCAAAGTAAGATCAAAGAGAGGAACAATGGAAAGCTTCTATTGCAAATGATTTCTCTTACAAAAGCTCTATTCTCTCACAAGCTAACCTCAAAAATGAGCCCTCTAGCTCTTTTTATAGTTTTTTGACTAGTTTTGGCCCTGTCCATACCTAGTGTCCGGCCTAGTTAAAAATTAGGTTCCAGGGCTTATTTGAGGGCTCAAACGAAGTCTAAAAATTATGGAAATTGGTAGGATGATACTTCTAATACTCCTCAAGCTCGAGGACTCCTCAGCTTGAACAAAATGGAGTTACAAAAATAGAAAATGGTATTTACAATGGTTTTTAGTGATGAAAATTACTATTTTTATAGGGATTTCTTCTGAAAATTTGACATACACTTCTTGGAGCTCCCTACTTGCTCTTTCTTCTTGTGTATCCACTTCTTTGATGCACTTATTATGCTTGTACTTGACCTTGAGCTTCAACAACATCTCATGAACAAAAAGTCACCTTATCTTTTGAATATATCCACACCTCAATCTTTACACTGATATCCTTTTTAACTACAAATAGTAACAACAAGAAGAATAGACCATTTCACAATGAAAAGGAATACTATTTGAATCAATCCTACTATGAAAGATAATCTTAAAATATAGGTAGGTACTTTTTGAAGTGAAGGATTTATCTTCATATCTCTTGTCCATTTTTTCCAATTCTCTCTTATCTAGAACTTTATTTGGATATCCATTACTTGGAAATGATTTCTTCCTAAGTTGGTTTCACATCCTTGCATGTGTTCTTGGAAATGGTTTTATAGAAAGTTGGCTTCACATATCCATGTTTGTTATTGGCATGCCTCACTAAAAAAATCTAAGATTGAAAAGTGCAATATATACTTCTCAAAGAATTGTATTTTGATTATGTCGTTTGTGCAATTCACTCTTAATATATTTTTCTCATCAAGCTCTTCAAAAACAAGCTTAGTATTCATAGATTTAGATGATTTGTCTAGAACAAACGTTCAATTTAGTACTCACAACTAACTCTACATGCTTTTTCTCAATGCTTGTAATGTAAGTGAGGTAGATGAGTTCAAAAAATAAAAGGAAAACTCAACCATAATGAAGTGTAGCACAAGATGCAAGCTAAAGATATGAAAAATTAAAAACAAAATTGTATCTAATCCGACAATGTATACAATTATGAAAAAGCAAAACATATTTTTATCAAACAATGTACAAATATGAAATTTTTGCAAATGAAGATTCCGTAAGTGAAAATTGTAGGTCTACTAACATGGCAAACATATATACCGAGATCAATCCAGGAAGATGCTTGATTCGGTACAAACCTCATGGTACTCAACCACAAAATATGATGGCTTGGACGAGGATTCAAAAAAAACAAAAACTACAAACTATGATGGCCTTGATGTTTGATAACACAACAAACATATGTACAGGGACAAGTCCACACAAAGCCCAAATTCACCCCCAAAAAAAGAGATCAATTGTAAACTCATGGAACTCAACCATAAACCATATGGACATTAACACCATTATATGTAGAGTATGGATAATAATACATCCCAACTGATTTCATCAATGCCCAAGAAATACAATGAGTGCTTGCTGACATAAACTTTCAACACACACACACAAACCGAAAAACATGAACTCAAGAGCTCTGCAAACTGAGTTTCTATTGCTTCCAAAAGTGATGTCCAAACCCATTCATGATGAAGATGGCAGTAGAATCAAGATGCAAGTTAAACATATGAAAAATAAGAACCAATGCACAACTCACAAGATATGCATATTTATCAACTGGTCATAACATAGTCAACGATTCCACAAACAAAAATTGCATATTCATTTATACAACAAATCATATACTCACAAGATTAATACATAAAAAGCCCAAAATCATGACAAACATAATAGAAACAATTGTAATCTCATAGCAATCAATGAAAACTTTTCTTTTTTTTCAATATAGTATATGTTTCATTTTATTTTTGTAGTTATTCTCTTAGCTCCATTTCAACCCACAAAAGTTCTTCTAATAGCTTTCTATAATAAAATACAATATCCAGCTCTCAGAGAATACACAATATCAAGGATTTTTTGCACCATCTACCTCTTCATCACTAGATTCAAAGCTTGCTTTATTGGGTTCAACATCATTGTATACTTGAAACAACATACATACTTGTGTCACACCTACATAATTGCACATACCTACACATATCTCCATATACATGTGTACACATACGTGTACATACATGAACAACATACATACCTTCACATATGCATATACATACAAATGCTTGCACATACATACCTCCACAAACATGAAACAACATGCATATATGGACATCTGCATACCTACACATACATACCTTTGCATACTTGAAAAAACATACATACATGCACACCTACATAGCTACAGATACCTATAGATATCTACACATACATACCTTTGTATACTTGAAACAACATTAAAGTTAACAAGTTTCTGATCAGAGATAGGTCCAAATATATTCTATATGCAAGCATGTGGACATGAGAATATCAATCAATATAGTGTGTGTGTGTATATATATACATACATATATATATATATATATATATATATATATATATATATATATATATATATATATATATATATATATATATATATATATATATATATATGCATGCATACACACATACATATTACATACACACACATGCAAGCATGCCTTAAAACATACACACATACATTCAAATGTAGTATATACATGCAAGCATCACACATTCATACAAACATACACATAGATACATGCAAGAATACAAACATACACACATGCATACATATTACATATATACACATACACGTTATATTTTGGAATCATGTCACAAACAAACATGTGGGAAAAAAGTTAAATGAAAAAACAAAAATAGGTAAAGTTTGAAATCCCTGACATATTTGGAATTTATCAAAACAATAATCAACAATAATACAAACCATACTTTACCATAATACTGAAAAAACGATCAAAGAAAAAAGATGCCTTCTTTTAACAAATCAATTTGAAAAATATTAGAAGCTTCAATATGCTCCTTGTGCTTTGTCTCATCTGATTGAGGCATATATCCAAGTTTTTATTCAATCTATTTCTCACAATATTTCTTTTGAAAATCAACCTACTCCATAGAAATTGATCTTTGAAAGATCCAAGAATCATTGTTTCACACAAATTAGCTATTTTAAAATACTATGGCATAGAGTCCTTCAAGAATGTAGATTGATCGACCTTTTCACATAGCTTTGTCATTGTGCCTTGCTTTGATAGAACTTTGATGGATTCGGATTGCTCCCACATTGTTTGTCCAAATATTCCAATTTCTTGTTTTAGAAGATTTGGCTTTATTATTCCTTCTACAATATTATTTTTCAAATATGCATTCGTTCCAAATTGATTGGATGATATTTTGGCCTTGTTTTTAAAGTCATTTTTCATATATCTCTTATCTTTTTCATGATTCCAATACAAAGGATGAACTATGACCATTACTTTCAAGAGCTCGTTTTGAAGAAATTCTTTGTGATCTTGGAAGTCAATTTATCACATATCAAAATGGATCACAATGAGGTTATCTATCTATGTGTATATGTAGATGATATTATTCTGAGAGGTGATGATCTTAATGGCATTTAAAGGATCAAGAGACACATGCAAGATGAGTTCAAAATCAATGACTTAGGTGAGCTCACATATTTCCTAGGCATGCAAGTGATTTATACAGATGAAAGGATGTATCTAACTCAGAGAAGATACATTCAAGGCCTACTTCTGAAGTTCAAACTGGAGAACACAAAGCTTTTAGGTACACCTTCGGAATTCAACCATAAATGAAGTGTTTATGAAGATGAGCAGATTGATGATCCTAAAGAGTAACAAAGCTTAGTTGGTAGCTTGATATATGCTACTCACACAAGACCACACATATCATATAGTGTGGGAGTGCTTAGTTAGTTCATGCACTCACCTAGAAGGTCACACATGGATGCTGTAAAGAGAGTACTCAAGTACCTCAAAGGGACACTTAATGAAGGTATCTCTTATCCTTACTCTTCGGATTTGGATATCAAAGTCTATTCAAATGCAGATTGGGCAGGAGCAATGGATGATACAAGAAGTACCTCTAGATACTTAGCATTTGTAGGTTCAAAATTGGTGTCATGGAGTTCCAAGAAGCAAACAACAGTTGCTTTATCTTCAAATGAAGCAGGATATAGAGGTCTAACTATTGCAACTCAAGAAGCAATATGGCTCAAGGACTTGTACTAAGATTTGGGACTTGTAAGTTCCAAACCTCACTTACTTCTAGATAATGTAAGTTCCATGCATCTAGCTGCAAATCTAGTTTTTCATGCAAGGACAAAGCACATAGACGTCCATTACCACTTTGTAAGAGAGAAGCTTGTGGCAAAGGAAATTGACATTTCATTTGTTCCTACTGAGAAGCAAATAGCAGGCATCGTGACAAAGGCACTTGATGGGATAAAGCTTTGTAGATTCAAAGCTATGGTAGATATTCAACCTATGAGAGAATGAAGACTCAAGTATACTTTGGCTTGAGGTGGAGCTGTTGAAAAATCAATCTTGCATTATTCTTGAGGTGGATATGCTCTACATCAAATCCATCATTTGGATGGTGCCATATATGTACCTTGAAGAATAGCCTTTATGTGCACATTATTCCTTTGTATTAATTGGTTGATCACTTATGATCATTTCTTGTAAGGTTCAAGGTATTTACCTTCGTAAAAGGAAAGATTAAAAGGTCTAAAAGACACAAGTTAGAAGTGGTTGATATTGATTCTCAAACAATCAATCAAGAAGTAGATATGGCTTCAACTTTCTCTTTTCCTAGATTGTAGGGATAGATTCCAATCAACCTAAACTACTAAACCTGCCTAATTTTGAATTCAAGTTTATGAAGAAAAGGCATGGTCATATCCTCAAGAGTTATATGAAGACTCCAGAACCTTTTTACATAAATTAAATTGTTGATTTGAAGCACTACATATACTCTTTGATCATTGTTTGGTGCCATTTTTATTCTCTACTCCTTTTTCCTCAAACTCAGTCAACTTGCTGAGATTTTTTCTCTCTCTAGAGAGCTTAAGCATTCATTGGAAAGACATAACTATCTAGTTTATTTGTACAAATGTTCAAGTCATTTGGTTCAGTAATTTTAGAGGAGTCTTAGTTATAGAGTCTCGGGGTCATTGTCTACACATCCCTAAAAAATCGGGATGACATCCAATCAGTGTTAAGATGGTTGATCCATTGATTGATATAAATTAGGTCTTTTATGCATTTTAGCAAGCCAAGACTATGTATGAAATGTGATTTAGAGGAATTTTATTGGCTACTCTCAGTGTTTGAAGTCATAACTTCTATCCATTTTTAAAAGGTTTTTGTGAGCTAGTGAAGGTGCAAGTTATCTTTTTTGCATCAACTTGTTCCATTTGATGTTCCAAAGTACCTATTGGGTTTTATGGCACTAACCACAAGCCTACAAGGTCTAATTACATATCCAAAGAGCTAGGGCTGGTCCTATGCTATTTTGCTTTACCAACTTCACCACTTGAGAACTCAATTTTCCAAGCCTCTCCAAGCTTCTCCAACTTCTTTCAGTTTAGAGATGATCAACTAGCTGGTGAACACTTATTTTTTATTAGTGTACATGTAATGGATATGGATCATCAGTTCTCTATGATGAGTCAAGATTTCCACATCATCCACAACATGCCTAGAATTATTGATACATGGATAAAAGCAGGTATCAATGCATATATGAAATTTCCTATTTACAAAATAGCTTTTGAGATATGCACATAGGTTATGAAAACATTGCATCCAAAAAATGACAAACCTTCCATAACAAAAGCTCATCATAGACTTTAAAATGGATTAAGGATGGAGTTGTACACTTGAAGGATGAAAAGCATGAAGCAAAGAAAAGAACAATTGTACATATCAACCGCTTGGATATCAAAGAAGAAGTACCTCTTGTGCAATCAACGTTTTTGTTTCCCTAACATAATCGATAGATAGCCCCATGGAAGATCATGGTCCAATTATTATCTCTTGCAATGAAACAAGTAGGAAACAAATCAATTTAATGCCTTATGTTCAAAAGCGATTGTTGGAAGCAAAAAAGAAATGGGACATAAAGAAGTTTTTGAATGGAAGTATATCCTTGACAATTTTGATATATCATGCATTAAAAATTTATGACCAATTGCGTCCAATGCCTATGACATTCAAAATGGAAAACTATGTGAAATCAACATTAGTTCCAAAGAAGAAAAAGATAGTGAGCTCAATAAATGAAGCAAATACAAGCTCTATGCCTAGAATGAGAGGATTAAAGAGAGCAAGAGACTATGATGAAATGGCAGCTACACCATATGGCAAGAGAACTCATACTTTGCCTACATCCACTTTAGCTCAACCACCAACAATGTTCATGGCAACAATTATCGGCAATTAGGTGAAGTTCAAGGAAGGCATAGGGTAGGCAAGAGTCTTTCAAGGATGGATCATTATAAAGGCTTGGGATTATAGAATACAAGTTCCCATTCAAGATCTGTAGATGAAGGAGAACAATTGATAATGAATGCTGATCTGAATACAGATATAAATGATGATAACAAATGGGATGAATTGAACGAGATGGTCCATGATCAAGAAGCTATGAGTCAACACAAAGATCAAAATCAAGAGGAGAAAGATGAAGAGATACTGCATACACCAAAACCTTGTATGGATTTCAGGATCCACATCAATCGCAATACCAAGTTGGAAATTAAAGAAGATATATCTTTAGAAACTACAAAGAGAACATCAATGTTAAAGAAGAATCCCAACCACAAGACATTAGTAAAGAGCGAATAATACCAATTAAGGTTATAACAGAACCCTCTAATATGGATATTAATACAGTGGGAAGATTTTTAAAGGTGACTCTCGAGCGAACCAAGGATTAAATGAAGGTGAATATTCAAATAAGGCAAGCATTCAATGATACATTAAACACTATCCAATTGAAGCAACCACTTCTACTACATTTATATGAGTGGTTTGGGTCATCTTGTTAGGGTTTTTAGGACAATCCCTAAACAAATGCTCCTTTCCATAATCACTACAATACCCTTCCCAAACCTTGGGTGGTGGTTGGTAAGGTAGAGTGCATTCCCATATGTAATGGTCTCCTGCACAATGATAACTTAGTTCTCTAGGGACTGGAGGTCTAATCAAAGGTCTAGAAGGTGCTTGGGATCTTGGATTTGTGTACATTAATGTAGCATATTCAAATCCATATCCATGTGTGCTATCATAGACCTCTTGTCCATAAGATTGTTGCTCATAGGTTTGCGCATATTTCGTCGAGTCGATTTCATATGCATAGTATTCTCCCTAATTTTGATCATAGAATTGATTATTATTGTTAGGGCCTATTAATGAAGTGGTTAGCACTAGGGCTCTCTCTGTGTTCTCTTTTGCTTGGGAAAATTTTACTCAAACAACATTTTGTGGGTGAGGTGGCTGTTGTCCTAACACCAGCTATGGTGGATTGTATCCTGGGTATTCGTATGGTCGTTGGATGGGAGGTGGGTTTTTGGTAGTGAGGATATCTAGGAAATTCCCTTCCTTGGTCTCTAACTGGGTATCCATATGGCCTAAATTGTGGTGGTTGGATAGGTCTAGGTTGTCTATTGTAAGGACAATTTTTAGTATTGTGATTTTTGTATTTCTATTGTATTGGTGGTTGGTTTTAAACATATGGGGTGCTGGGACAATTCCTCTATTGCACAATTGAGAAGGATGATCCCCTCCATTGTGTACACGTCTCCTAAGCATCGACATCCTTAACAAGGGGTTGGGGTAATTCTTCTGTCGTTGCATGCCTAACTTCTTGGCCACTAAGTTTGTAATCTCTTCCACATCATTGTTCAAACTAAAGATACTTCTACAATTATCCTCACTCTTATTCTTGGTTTGGGGAATTTTCAAATCTTCTCACAAGTTGTCTTTCAAGTCTATACACTCCTTCAAGCATTCACTTAGTGTTTGAAATCTCTTAGGTAGACTAGTGCTCTTAGAGATCCATTGACTAACCCTTCCAAAAATAATGAGATCATTTTCTGTTGTGTAGGCCTTTCTTTTGCGGGGCATCTATCCACGTATTGCTTAAACCTCCTAGCTGTCAGTTGAACTTACTCCATAGGGGACTGTTTGAAGCTGTGAATCAAAGATGAAGAGTTATTCTTAATGACAGTCTTCGTGAACTATTCAATCATTTCTTGAAATACTTGTTCCATATTTAGGAAGCTATTGGGTTCAAGTGGTTGGAACCAGGCTAAGGTAGTGTCTGTAAGGGTCAAACCAAATGACTCATATTGAACCAAGAAATCTTCCACTTGTTCAGCACGAATCACTTTCTTGAATTTGGTTATGTCGTTACAAGGTTTGTCAGACCCATCATAGTGGCTCCTCATACATTTGGCTACTTGAATTGGTTGCAATCTTCTACTAGGTTCTGGTGGTCTGGGCATCATAGGAATGGCTACCCAATTCCCCTACCTATGGGCAGTCTCTTTGGAATAGGATTTTTATTTCTTGGCTCTCCACTGGATGGGGGTTGATAGTTGGGATTGGCTCCTGGCATTCAAAAATGAATGTTAGTCCTCACAGGAATGCTGTGTTGTTGAGACTACCCAAAGTTCTAATAGGCATAACTTTGGTAAGTTCCTTGAGAGTTCTGGGAGGTGGTTCCCTGTTCTCTAGGGGGGAACACAAGAATGCCCTGATATCTTAATCTTGATCTTTCTAAATCCATCACAAGCCAATAATTTCTCATATTTCTATTAAGATAGGTAATTCGAGAGAGATCCTCTAGATCTTGTAGCTCATAAATGGTGACCGGGTTGCTACTTTCTCCCCACAAAAATGAAGGGGCTTGTAGTAGTTTCTCCATCCCCGCTACCATATACACATCAATCAATGTGTCATACTGAGGGATCTTGTCACCTCTCCAAATTATGTTCACTTTAGACTTATCTCAGGGCGTAGAAATTCGATCTTCATTATTCCCCCCATTAGGATGTTCTACGCTCTCACTTTCCTGTTGTTCTCCTATGGTTTTAGGATAGTCTGTCATTGCATAAATTACTCCCCTTTTTTCCATGTAGAATCATCCTTCATACTTTACAATAGGTCAAGGAACAATCTTAGACTCGCTCACTTTCTTCATTCATGCCAGTGATCTGTTTAACCCATCTATGTAGATTGGCAAATTGTGTTGATTGGTGTTCACATACTCTAGTGAGGTTCTATATTCTCCATTAGTTACAAAGTTGAATCCTACCAAGGGCACAGATCTATGCATGTATTTAGAAGCCATTCTATCCTCTTCATCTGACTCATTGGAGGTGTTAGAGTAATGTGAATTGGCACTAGGTAGATTTGCACTTCTCGCTCATGATAGGGCACTATGTGGACTTCCTAGGACATGTCCTAAGCCCAAGTTCATTCACTGAATTCCTAAGTCTATTTTGTAGGTCTCCGTGATTTGTGCTTATTCTAGGAGTTTATTTGGCCTAGATTGGTTTTTCTTTTAATAGGCTTTTTAGCAGTTTATAGATTTCCACGATACACGATACTTGGCTTTCCACAATACACGATACTCCACTTGAGACGATACATGATACTTGATACACGAGTCCTTCATGATACACGATACCTGGGACTTGGACGAAACACGATACTTGAATCACAAACAATACACGCATGATACACGATACCTGGCTTTCCACAATACACGAGTCCTTCATGATACACGATACCTGGGACTTGGACGAAACACGATACTTGAAGCACAAACAATACATGATACTCCGATCCAAATGATACACAATACTTGATCTCCAGGATACACGATACCTGATAGGTCACGATACACGGTACACCAGTTTTTAATGATACACGATACTTGAAACTTGGATGATACACGATACAGGATACACAAGAGCAACGATTCATGATACCTAGAGTACAAATGATACTTGGCATGAAATGATACAAGATACTTAAGTGTCACGATACTCGACTCGATGATACACGATACCTAGGTATTGCGATACACAAGGAGTATGAGTATCAGTGATACACGATACCTACCAGGTATCGCAACACAGAGGAATTCAAGTATCGTGATAGTTGAAATCAACCAATCACGATACTTGGACTTATCTCACTCAAATGAAAGAAATTTCTTGAAAATTTTGCATGAACATGCTCCTTTTGCACTCCTCTCCACCCCTATGTGCTTGTTGTAAGCAAATTCTCACTCTCTCCCAAGATACATCTCCCACGATACTGATCACAAGTTCAATCATGTGTTACACTAAATGTAATACTTTTCTAGTTGGCAAGATGTATTGAGCTTACCTCTTTGTTTCTCTCCTCAAGTTTTGGGTGATGACAACCCTCAACAACCAAGATTCCACACAATATACAATCGACAATAGAGATCATCTGTGCACTCCCTTGATACTTGCTGAATATAATAGACTTACTAAATGAATTTTTTGGGCTTTTATACTTGTGGGCTAGCCCAAGGCTGAGAGGTATTAAATGATTTTTTTTTTGGGATTCTAGGGGATCTACCTAGCTACTCTTCTCCTACTCCGTCCTCTCTACTCTCTACTCCTACTCACTCACTCTCACTTCCCTAGATCTAACAACTTACTACACACACCTTCCAAGTGTGAAGTAATAAGTGCAAAGAGAAATGACTTACCAGAACAGAGGACTCACCTCTTCACAACTCATACCTTCTCCTAGAAGCTCTTACCATCATGCGAGTACCTCAGTTGGACTCATACTTTCCCAGCAACAATGCCAAAACCTAAGTGACAATTTTAGGGACTTTTGATGAAAGAGACTATTCCTCTATCACTAACAAGTACATATAGTGGGGATCACACATTTAAATTATCAATCTGAGAAGTATCTTGAACCTAACAGAGTGTATGAAGACTTGCACTTACACAATGTTCAATGACGTGAAATAGCTATTGATGCATGCAGATGAGTGCCATCACTCACATTCATCACTCACACATAAGTCGAAATCTTGTCATGATACATGAAACAACAATAAGCACAAAAACAAACTTTTCTCTTAGCTCGGAACTCGGAATATGGTAAATAGTGGGTTGTTATGAATTGCTCAATGAGACGCATCTAATGTTCATACTCTGGTCTGCTTTTGACAAACCTACTTCAAGTTATGGGCAAAAAACTGAGCTGCACAAATCATTTAGTCTCACCACACTCCTCCTCATGCTTCACACACACATTACACACTTCAAAAAAGTAAAGAAATAGATAGATAACACTTCCATGCACTCAATCCAAGCTATAATCACACGTGCAAGCTCACAAGCAAAAAGTTACAAGAAGAAGACGAACCAAATTCGAAAATCTGAGTTCTCTCTACTCACAATGGCAAAAAGTGTTTACAAAGAGTCACGAAATGACTTATATACATGTGCCCTAAGCTTTTATTGGAAGCTCTAAACCCATTGATAACATAATCATCCATCTTTTATTTCTAATGATTCGAGTAGTCAATTGTAACCATGTTGGGAGCACTAAACATTAGAAATTACATATTCCAAATGAAATATTAAGTTCTTCTTGTACTTCCTTATGTGCAAGTGATCTATTTTGAACCAATATTTTCATAGTGATCTTCCAAAGCACATAGTGTGTTTTATTGCATCCACGTGAACCTTATGATATGTATTAAATTTTTAAATAGCTAAAGGACAGGTCTTGTGTCGTTTAGCTACAACAAAATTCAACATCTTCAACTTCATATTTCTACTAATCTCATTTCTCAAAGAAATTTCATTTAGCGATATATGCTTCACCATTTTTACTCAAAAGATACCGTATAATAATTTTTACTCCTTCTTGTGATCTCATATAGACTTGTATTTAGTTTGTGAGACTCTCTAAAAGGTGAACAACCTTCACTAGCTTGGCATAATCATGTTCTCTTCTCAAAATTAGACCAGATTTGTAACTTTCTAATATGCATAATTCTTTTGATGAAGGTATACATCCTTCTCCTTAGTAATCTTGAACAAGTTAAATCAGTTAGGATTTATGTTAAATTATATTGATGAACACGTGTTATATACTTTCTTGCTCTTGTATACCATATATTTGCTCCGCTCCACATCTTAAGAAAGGCTTCACGTTTCAATATTTTTCTTAGATCGTCGTTCTTTCCTTGAATATGAGTGGTCTTTTTCCTTTTAATTTTCATAATAAAGGTTTTCATTCTCAATGAGACATTCATGTGCCCTGATTCCATCATGCTGCATCTTATGTTAATGGAATCAATAAAATTAATGGTGAAAAGTGTGTGTATGCATGTTCACATGCACCCCATCCATATCGATTGCCTTCGATACACTCAACCCCTGAACCAAATAATAACACAATTTTTGCTCTAGCACAATGGTAAGTACCACGTTAAGAAGCTCCATGTTGTGGAAGGACTCCATAGCCTTCACACAACTGAATTGAAGACTAAATAGCAAGGCCACGCACTAGGAAGAGAGATGTCCTTCCACCCAACCAACCCCTCCAATATATAGCTCCTAGTCCAAGGGGGTAAGTCCCTCTCAAGGGGACATGTGTACCTTCCATCACACGGGTTCCTAAGGTGGTCACATGGTTTCCAAGCTTAGGATATCACATGAAATCACATGGCTTCTAAAAGAAGACTCTCCAAGCTCTCATGTACAAACCAAGTAGCTAGGAGAAGCTTCCAATTAAGCCTAAGGTACTCAACCTTAGAGAATTAGCCCTAAGGTTCAAGACCCATCTAAAAGGGGTAAATAAACCATAAATCCAAAGGGTTTCACACCTAGAAACCCAAGGGTTCTACCCCTTAGACCCATGTAATTATATAACATTCTCCCCCCTTAAAAGCATTTCCATCCTTGAAAATGAGCGAAGATATATACCTTGGGGTATTTCCCCGTGCTCCATGATCAATCTCAAAGATCATGGACTTCATCTCTCTAATTCGCCTCTTAATTCAAAAGGGTGATTTCTATCCTGAATGAATTTTTAAAGAGGAGAATCCATGTGTGGTCTGAATCCCTGTCCCAATCATTCAAAGTTCCATCTAGTTTTGCATACAAAAAAGAACCGAGTCAAATGCAAAGTATGGAAAGAATGAAAAGGGTGGAAGAGAACATCCCTGCCTATTTCCTTTGTTTAAGCCATGTGCCATCTGGCTCTCCATAGCTCAAACATGTGGATTAGGTGGAGTCAAAGTGACTTTAGCTAAATTGCTTCCTTGGTCCATCTCTTTTGTACCACTAGTGCATGAACCTAGCAAAATACATGAATGCTTCTTAAGGTTTCTTTATCAGATTCATCTCTCAAGTTAGAACCCAACTTGTTCTAAAAGGAAGATGAATCTTTCATAATCCCTTCCCAAATCACTCTTTTTTAGGGTGGATTTCCTTGTTTGCAATTTGCCTCCAACAATTCTAAATAGAGGGGAATTTCATTATATAATCCCTATCTAACCAATAGAATGGTAAAGGTGGATTATATAACATCCTTTTTATCTTCAGAGAGAGCTTACCAAAAAGTGGATGCAATGTTCTTTCAAAACTTTACGTAGTTTTGAGAATCCACTTTTAAGGGACTAGAATCCATAAGGGTTAATCTAACTGTTGTAGCCTTTGATTGAAACCAATTTTACTTATTCTTCCAAAAAGATTAAGATCTTTATAACTACGTCCCAAGATGGGAACTCATAGTGTAAAAGATTGTGTTATCTTTAAGGTCATAAGTAGAAATAGATTATTCCAATCATTTTAACCTTTACGGATCTTTAATTAGATCTCAAACCTTAAGGGTCTTCTTGATCCTTCGTAATATCAAGTATCCAAAAGATGATCTTGCTGAGCTTTCTTTCAAGCTTGGTCTAAGATCATTTTTATGTTCCTTGAATTTCAAGTCATACTTTGGCATGAAGCTTTTAGAGCTTCTTCCTTTGGAGTTTATCTTCAAACCCAACGAAGTTTGATCCTCTCCTTATTTCTAACTCTCTATAAGAGCTAGGTACTTTCATATCTTGTTGGAAGAATTCTTCTTCCCTTTGAGAGGATAATTGAAGAAGATGCCTATTCCTAGACATTGTCTTCTTGATGTATTCCATTGGATCATGAGTCCCTTTTTCTGGCCATCAAGAAAAAGTACTCAACGGGATTCAATACCCACCGTTCCATACGAGTGGATTCCTCATCCAATCCACATAACTTTGTCTCTATACTTTCTCACCTTTTCTGTCCTTATAAATGCCCTTCAAAAATGTGGTGCCAAATTTATAAGAGCAAGGACTAAGGTGCTTAGATTACACCACCTCTAATCTTACTTAAATATTTGGTTAACCATTAATGTGGTGTGACTTATCTTATCAAACTTTAAGTTTGACTTGATCTTTGCTCTACTTGGTTCTTTTGGTTTTCTTTTCTTCTTTAGCCAAAATAAGAGATAAGACTAGGTCTTTCTTAAATAGATCCCTTCATGTTCAATACTTTACCCATGGGTTTTACTTGGGGATCTAGCTATTATGCTTCATACAAGAAGCCATACTCCTTAGGTCTATACTACTGGAATCCATAACATAAGTTATGTTATCTCTATGAAGCATCAATATACTTTTAGGATTATGCTTATAACTCATCCAACTTCTTTTCCTATCCCACTTAGGATTTATACAATCCTAATGGTATATGCAAGTCTTCTCTTGCATTGGGGTTCTTTGAGAATTTCCAATCTCTGAGAACTTCAATTAGTTGGAAGATGTAATGAAAGATATATGAAGTACTAGAATACAAGGAAGTACTTCAGTTTTTATCTCTTTCTTGCATATGTTTTACCTTTTAATACCTATTTGGTATTTTCAAGGCATAAGATGCAAGTTCTTGGGGACTTTCTCCCCTCCTTAAGAGTTTTCATCCTCGAAAACTACCATTGAAAATTGTGCTCTTTCAGAAGTATTTGAAAGAGTTTATTTTCAATCTTTATTGTCCTTCCTGGTTAAAAGAACTATTCATAGTTTCTTGCTTTCTCAACACAAATGTCCCAAAGTTCAAGTTGAGATTACCCACAAATTTGATGTCCCATATGTTGAAGCTGAAGGTCAAGGACAAAGCATAGGAACACATCTAAGAGGTGGACACACAAGAAGAAGGAGCAAGTAGGGAGCTCCAAGAAGTGTATGTCAAATTTTCACAAGAATTCCCTACAAAAATAGTGATTTTCATCACTAAAAACCATTGTAAATACCATTTTCTATTTTTCTAACTCCATTTTGTTCAAGCCAAGGAGTCCTTGAGCTTGAGGAGTATTAGAACTATCATCCTACCAATTTTCATAATTTTTAGACTCCTTTTGAGCCCTCAAATAAGCCCTGAGACCTAATTTTTAACTAGGCCGGACACTAGGTCTGGACAGGGCCAAAACTAGTCAAAAAACTATAAAAAGAGCTAGTGAGCTCATTTTTGAGGTTAGCTTGTTAGAGAATAGAGCTTTTGTAAGAGAACTCTTTTGCAATCAAAGATTTCCATTGTTCCTCTCTTTGATCTTACTTTGTGCGCGTGTGTGTATGTGTGTGCATGTTTGTGTGCTTTCACTCACGCATTTGTGCCTTCACTTGCTCGTGGTCTTCACATTGGTCCTCACGTCTCCGCGGATTGACAAGTAAAGGAGGTGGTGCTTACGCTTGAGCTACACCAAATTTTGGCGCCGTTGCCGGGGAGAGAGCTTCGAGGACGAGCGTTGTGATGGTAAGATCGTAGATTTGCGACGTTGGAAGGTAAAAAAACTGTCATTTCAGTTCATTTTCTGTTTTTTCCTCTTCATCTTCATCATCATCATCATCTCCACCTTCTTCCATCTTCTTCTTCATAGAAATTTCTTGTTTTTTAGTGCATTTTCACCATTTTCATACCATTTTTCATGCATTATTGTGTGGGAAGGAGTTAGGAGGTGCAAGGGAGAGCAAGCGCTGTGTTTTTTCATGATTTTTTGCTCATACGGAGCTCGCCATTGCTGGCGCTCAGAAATTTGAATTTCCCGCCAAAAAACGCGATTCTGTGATGAAAATCGCGATTCTGTGAAAATTCAAAATTTTTTGAAAAATCACGATTTTTTATTTCCCGCCTAAAAGCTTGCTGAAAGAATCACGATTCTGTGGTCATTCTCAGAATTGCGATTCTGTGGTTGTGCTCAAAATCGCGATTCTCACAAATCACAATTTTCAGCCAAAAAAAAAGATTCTGAGAACCACGATTTTGTGAAAAACACGATTCTGTACTCCAAATCGCGATTCTCAGAAATCACGATTTTCATGTAAAAAAAACACGATTCTGAGAACCACGATTTTGTGAAAAACACGATTTTGTGAATCACGATTCTCTGAGACAAAATCGCGATTCTCTAGAACACGATTCTATGAAAACACGATTTTCTGCTCAAAATCGCGATTCTCACCAATCACGATTTTCAGTAAAAATACGATTTTGTGAAAAAGACGATTCTGTGAAAACACGTTTTTTTGCTCAAAATCGCGATTTTCAAAACATGATTTTGTGCTCAACATCGCGATTTTCAAAAAATACGATTTTGTGAAAAAACACGATTCTGTACTCAAAATCGTGATTCTCAGAAATCACGATTTTCATGTCAAAAAACACGATTCTGTAAACCACAATTTTGAGAAATCATGATTCTCTGCTCAAAATCGCGATTTTCTAAAACACGATTCTGTGCTCAACATCGCGATTTTCTAAAACACGATTCTGTGCTCAACATCACGATTTTCTAAAACACGATTCTGTGCTCAACATCGCGATTCTCTAAACATGATTTTGTGCTCAAAATCATGATTCTCTGATTTCACAAAATCGCGATTCTCTTGATTTCACAACATCGCGATTTTCTCTAAAAGGTCCTGCTTGCCTGTTTTGACCTCCAGGAGCCTGATTTGACATAACTTTTTCATCCAAAGTCCATTTTGAGATAGGATAATTTGAAGTTGACCTTCAAGTGGGACCTGGAACCCAAGGGGAAATTTTGGACTCTTAGCCAAAGCTTATGAACCTGAGGTCTGGTAGACACCTAGGCAAGGATAAACAAAGCATTAGATCTTCTGAGGCTAGTGTCAACCATACAGCTAAGTCTTGGGCGCAACAACTAAGTGGTCATCCTTACAGACTAAGTTCAGACACAAGTGATTCAGAAATGTCTTTTAGCATGGGGAAACCTGTAGGTGGCTCAGGGAGTGCCCATCTACAAACACCAGAAGGTCCCTATAAGACACAGTTGGAATATATTCGGACCAACCGATTAGGTGCTCGCATCTATGAGGATGGCGTGAGGCGATCAGTGGTCCAACTCAAAAATCCAGATCAATCCTTTGGACTTGAACACCCGGTGGTCAAGTTCGAAGAGGGTTCATACATTGATAAGGAAGGAACCATGTATGTGGTTACCAACCAACCAGATAGGACTGATGAGTTTGGAAATGTCATTCATGAGAATGAGATAGGAGACCTAGAACAAGGAAATGTAGGACAAGGACCCCATACTCCTAGAGGTAAGTCAGTTCTGACCAGAGTGATCACACCAGATTGGATCCCTCAAGACAACAAAAGCATAGAACTCTTCTTGAATAGAGAAACAGAGGAAGCCTTTTGGAGATTCAAGCCAGATCAACCTAGCCAATTGGGCATAGTCATCATCTACGAGTTCAAGGATCCAGAGATACCAGGCAAAGTTGTCTACCTGGATAACACGTCAGAGAAAATTTTCTTGGTAACAAAACATGATAGACATGCATATACTTGGAAGAGTGAATTGATTTCCCCTCCACCAAGATCCAATGTTTCCCATGGCCTCCAAGGAGTAGGATCATCCCACGCTCATGAAGCCCAGAGAGAAAGAACTAGAGAGAAACCTGAGGTAAGTTTTGCACACACCGTGGGCAGGAATAGGTCAGGATTTGAAAATGAAAGACCTGAAAGAGAGAGACATCAAGCACATAGGCAACAAAGAGATGAACAGGATTTTCCATTGCCTAGACCCCGAGAGCACCCAAGAACCCTTAGACCCACTCATGTGATCAAGGCAATGAAGAATTATTTTGATGGGTCAGGAGATCCTTATGATCATGTGGCCGAGTTTAAACAAGTGTTAAGAGCTGAACAGGTTGAGGATTTGTTCACCCAGTACAAGGCATTTGGTTTGACTCTTAAGGGCACTGCCTTAGCTTGGTTTCAACCACTGAGTAGTCGCAACTATCGCGATATAGGTCAACTGCTAGACGAATTCATTGTAGAATTTTCCAAGAGTGGTATCAGGCATAACACATCATCTTTGATCCACTGCTTCAAGCAGACACCCCAAGAAACAGTGTGGCTAGCAGGTAGAAGGTTTAGACAGTATCTAGAGAGATGCCCTGCTCTAGAGTTACCCACACCAGCCAAACAAGTGGCTTTGTTTTTAGATGGCTTACTAAGCACTAAGTTAAGATCATATGTGTACTTGAAAGAGCCTAGATCCATAGAAGAGTGTGTGCGGATGTGCATTGACATAGAAAATAACTTGGGTGAGGAGTTAGGATTGTCCAAACTCTATAAGGATTCTGATAGTTCTCCTAGTCATACTTCAAAAATCTCCACGGGAATAGATGAGATAGCTGAGCAAGTTGCCAAGAAGCTAGGAGTTCAAAATAGACAAATACCAAGAGTCAGCTCATTGAACCGATGTTATACCTGCGGAGGGGACCACATGGCTAACGAATGCCCAATGCAAAACCAAAAGATTAGAGAAAGGAATTCTCCATATTGCACTATTGAGAGGAAATACATGAACCATATGGCTCAAGATTGTCCCTACAATAGGCAGGCTGTTAGACAGAATTATCAGCAACCCTACCCACAAGGTAGGTATCAAAACCAATACCAACAGCCATATTATAGACCACAACAACAATATCAGGCACCATATAGGCCACAACCAGTCTTGGGAAACCAACCACCAACTCCTGCCACTGTGATTCCAGTCAAGTATGCCGCGGGAGAGGAAAATCCAAATAGAGCATTGGTCCCACTAACCCCATTGATACCAGATAATGACTCTCATGCTCATAGTTCAGACTACTCCCATGAAGGTAGTATACATGCTTATTACACAGGGTCACCTGAACATAGTGAGATTTACCCGTATCAATATGAGGCACAACCTATGGAACAAAATTGGGAGCTTGAATATTCCAATGTCATGTACGCAAATGCTAACCCTAGGCCCCAACTGAGACAAGTAAGACCACAAGCCCCTAGAGGACCATGTTTTAGATGTCAGGGTGACCATTTCCTTCGTGATTGTCCCCACCCACCATCTCCGAGTCAAGGACAGGCTATCACAATACAAGCTTTTTGTCCTGATTGTGGAAAAGACCATCTCCCCAGAGATTGTCCAAGAAACCCCTCTAGTGCACCCAAGATTACACCCATTAATGTGGTAGGCTTAGTGGCGGATTCAAGTTCAAATAGCAGTAATGTGGCACCTGTACAGGCAGTTACTAGGGCACAAGCATTAAAACAAGATAAACCAGCAGAACAATCGGAGTCGAGTGAATCAGGAGAGCCTAGTAAGAGGAAAACAAGAACAAGGAAGGATACCAGAGAAAAGGCCAATCGTAAGTGGAATAAAAAGTTATCGGAACTAGAAGAAAGCTTGAAAGACGCAAAAACAAAAATAGAAGACATTGCATCTCAAAACCCCTCGCATGCCGAAACTCCATCCACTCCACCTCATCCCACCCCACCACCCATTGTAAATAGACCACAACCAGGGTCTGTTCTTGCAGATCCAACCCCAAAAGGCTTGGACATGATGTTCAAGGCCTACCAGGCTCGACTTCAAGAAGGGCCAACAACTGCAAACCAAGACAAGAGTTGCCCTAGAGCAGATTTAGAGATTGAACGGATGAAAATGTGCATGAAAATGGTCGAACAAGCTCAAGCTATACTCGAGACTAGTCAAAAGTTCAATTAGACAAACTCTGTCAAACCGGATTTGCATTTCCAAGGCTTACTAGAAAGATTAGAGCAATTAATAAACAAACCACAAGTTTCTTTACCTCCACAGGCTCAACCAGTTATTGAAAGAGGAAGCTCACCACCAATGGGAGCTTATGTTCCTAATTCCACGGATGCCGGAATACCTCCTTCAATTCAACAGTACTCTCAAGAGTTCTTACAGGAAATACAAGAAGATAAATGGGCCAAGGAGAAGGGTAACTCCCCTCCTATTCTTGAGATTGATGATCTTCATGATCAATTTCCCCTAGACATTCCATCTATTTACGGAGATGAAGCAGAACAACAAGAAGATGAAAGGTTAGATTTTGAATCTAATACTTTAGAAGAACTGCCTCAATTTCCAGGCCCATGGGAATCTGAATCTCTCCAGATTAGAGCTCCCACAATACTAGTAAGAAATGAAGACTCAGTGGTTCCAAGGAACACGAATGTCGTGAAGAACACTAAGGTTCAGTGTCATCTCACTGTAGAAGAGCTGCTCAAAGCAAAACCTGAGCTATGGAATCATGTGAAGGATCAGGTTCCAGAACTTGATTCCAACATACCAAAAGCAAGCTCTAAGCAAAGGGTACCAGAGATACCTCTAGACAAAATGGGGGACATGTGTGAGGGTGAAGAAGGTAATACTTATCTTCCAATCACCTACCAAGGTTACACAACCAAAGTAATCATAGATTCCGGTGCTGGTGTTGCTATTGCGACCACCTCCTTGTGGAAGCAATGGGGCAAACCCACATTAAGACCAACTAGAATGAAGCTTCAAATGGCCGACGGTCATTTTGAAAGACCTCTAGGATTGCTCGAAGGGATAACTCTAACCACTTGTGGCGTGGAGTTTGAACATAAATTTGCTATATGTGACTTTGAGAAAAATAATGTCTATGAGATCCTAGGAAGACCCTTCCTACGACAATTGCAAATAGTACAGGATTGGGGAACCAACTCCTTGTACTTACAACACTTAGGGGTCACCACCAAGGTCAATTTGAAGGATTACTCCTTCAGAGATGTGCCACCCCTACAGTGGAATCCTATCCACAAAGCGAAAGAAGATTCCATCTTTGTGCATTCTGAAAGTCACGTGATCCATCATGGCTGCACGAAGATACTCATTTGTGGATGTGAAAGGTCGCAGAGGAAGAGGAAAAACGCTTGAAAGCGAGAGAAGAAGGAACTTCACCAAGAGATAGACCAGTTAAAGACCCAGCCTATACACCGATGATCTTTCCAGATGAGGAATCTGAGCCTCATGGCTGGCCAGAAATCTTAGCCACCATGGACATTGTTGTCAATGAAGAACAATGGACACCTCATTGTGATGAGGAGGGTTATGATATCTCAATGTTCATGTGTCAGCCCTTGCTAGAAGAATGTGACCCTAGTGATGTCATAGAAGAAGAAGAGAATGACGATGATATAGAGTCCATTGTGATGGATAGTTGCTTTAACTCAGAGCAGCACTATCTAGAAGATATAGGAGTGTTCACCAAGAAAGAAGAAGAACCTCTCACAAGTATTAAAACGGTAAATTCAAAGGATGGAAGTGAGAGCAGTCAAAAGAAAAAGAAAAGAAAAGCAGTGAAACAAGAAGAGGAGGAATCATTGTTTGAAGTACCAGAAAACTTCAAGAAATATGAAGTTGACGACCGCAAAATTTTGGTAGGAATGCCTAAGAGAGAGGCCATCATAGGAGAATCATATGATAATAAAGAAAAGACCAAGAAGATTGTAGTGACCATGGAAGAGAACGAAGAGAGATGCACATATATAGGAGATGACCTAAGTGCAAGAGAAGAAATGGAGCTTGTAGCTCTATTAAGGGAATATAGGGATGTGTTTGCGTGGCACTATAGAGACTTGAAAGGGGTAGATCCAAGAATTTGCTCTCATACTATCCCCATGCCCACCAAACAGAAACCCTACACATATAATGATACCTATGCAGCCAAAATAAAAGAAGAAATTGATAGGCTGATTGAAGTTGGATTCATCTATGAGATTGAGCATACTGAATGGGTGTCCCCCATTGTAGTGGTACCCAAGAAGAACGGGAAGTTGCGAGTGTGCATTAACCTTAAAAAAGTTAATGCCGCTACGATCAGAGATAGTTATCCACTTTCAATCACAGAACACCTATTGGAGCGTGTTGCAGGCAAGGAAGTTTATAGCTTCCTTGATGGATTTTCAGGTTACAATCAAGTAGCCATTGCCCCAGAAGATCAACACAAAATAACTTTTGCCACAGAGTGGGGAATCTTTGCATTTTGTGTTATGCCATTCGGGCTCACAAATGCACCTGCAACATTCCAACGACTCATGTGTCATGTCTTCAAAGAGTTCTTGCGAAAGATCTTAGAAGTATATGTGGATGATTTATGTGCTCATTCCCAAGAAAGAAGATTTCACATCCCTTAACTCAAACAAATCTTCAACAAGTGTAGAGAATATCGAGTGTGTCTGAACCCAGAAAAGTGTGTGTTCATGGTGCGTCAAGGTAAAATCTTAGGTCATATTGTTTCTAAGAATGGAATCTCAACCGACGAAGATAAGGTACGAGCCATAGCAGAGCTCCAAGGCCAAGGAATGTTAAAGAGGTTCAAGCTTTTATGGGCCATTTTGGATATTACCGTAGGTTTATCCACATGTACGCGATCATAGCTAGACCCCTTTATGCCTTGTTGTCTAATTTTGAGTGGAACGATGAATGCGAGAATTCTTTCAATGAACTGAAGAAACGTTTGTGCACAACACCAATACTGACCACTCCTGATTGGAATAAATCATTCCATGTACATGTGGATGCATCCAATCATGCCATAGGATGTGTGCTAGCACAACCCACACGTGAAGGAAACTTAGACTTGCCCATAGCATATGCTAGTAGACAACTCACCGCAGCTGAACGAAACTATACCACAACTGAGCGAGAGGGCTTAGGCATGGTATATGTTGTGAAGAAGTTTAGACACTATTTATTGGCCAACAAGTTCAAGTTTTTCATTGATCATCAAGCTTTGTTATATTTGGTCAATAAACCTTGCAATACTGGACGCTTAGTAAGATGGTTCCTCTTACTAATGGAATATGACTTTGAAGTTGTTGTCAGGAAAGGTAGAACCCACCTTCGGGCAGATCGCCTTTCTCGCATCACTTTAGGAGAGTCACCGCAAGGAGTGTCTGATGAATTACCCGATGCTTATCTGTTCAATTTAGAAGTTGTTCCTAAATGGGCAAATGAGTTGGTACCAGTCCTAACCTTCGGACCTGCAAATAAGAATGTGAAAACATCACAAGAAGAAATTGTAAAATCACAAAAATATCACATATTGGCAAGAAGCATGTACAAACAAGATACTGAGGGTGTATTAGCTTGTTGCGTCGAGGATGATGAACATAGTAGTTGGTTGCAGCAAGCTCATGAAGGATTGCTAGGAAATCACTATTCTAAAAAACGAACATTGCAAAATCTGAAGCGTTTAGGAGTGTATTGGCCTAGCATGGAAAAAGAGATACATGAGTGGATTAAGAATTGTCCAATGTGCAGAGAGAGACCCCCCGTGGAGCATGCAACCCTTTATCAAGTGTCATTAATTTCATATTGGAGTGCTCCATTGGTAGAGTTTATGAGATCGGGAAGATTACCCAAAGAGGCTAGTCTAGCAAGAAGACGAAGCATGGAGCAAGAGGCTCAAGGCTATGCCTTAGTAGGGGACAACCTATACCGAAGAGGCAAAGATGGTTACTTAAGACTATGCGTTCATGAATCAGACTATTTAAAGGTCTTAGAGACTGCACACAGCGGTGTTGCAAGTGGACACTTTGGTCCGGATCGAGTAATCAAGACCATTCTATTCTCAGGACTTTGGTGGCCAACTCTTCATGTGGATGCACATACCTATGTGAAGAAATGTGACACATGCCAACGTGCGCAATATCCTATCAGAAAAGACGAGATGCCTTTGAGGCCCATGATGGGAGGACGTGCATTCTCAAAGTGGGGTATAGACTTTGTAGGTCCTATTAACCCCCCAGCTAGAAACTCCCATGCAGAGTACATCATTGTAGCCACAGATTACCTTACAAAATGGGTAGAAGTCAAAGCCACAACAAAGAATGATGCTCAGATGATGGCTAAGTTCTTATTTGAGAATGTGTTCACAAGATATGGACTACCAATAGAGTTATTGAGCGATAGAGGCACACACTTCTTGAATGAAGTCATTGAAAATCTTCTCCAAGAATTCTTGGTGATACATAAGAAGTCTGCCCCCTATCACCCACAAGCTAACGGACAAGCCGAGAGCACCAATAAGATCCTCTATAACATATTGACAAAACTAGTAAATAATAAACGCTCTGATTGGGACAAGCAACTTCATCATGTTGTTTGGGCTTATCGAGTTGCCTACAAAACGGTACTCAATGCCACCCCATTTCAGATGGTCTTTGGACAGAATGTTGTGCTACCATTGGATTTCCTAATTCCAGCTTTAAAGGTAACACAAGAGCATGAGTGGAATGGACATGATTTGT
The DNA here is from genome assembly GCA_020310875.1 of Ceratopteris richardii. Lineage (NCBI taxonomy): Eukaryota > Viridiplantae > Streptophyta > Polypodiopsida > Polypodiales > Pteridaceae > Ceratopteris > Ceratopteris richardii. The sequence goes on from CM035432.1 coordinate 130,986,697, forward strand.
CCTCTGGGGTCTTTGATCTAGAACGCTTAGGTGAGACGAGGCTACGAGCGGCAGCAGGTATCTATGCTGCAAAGAAAAGGCAAAAGGCATACTTTGATGCACACATCAAGGATAAGGGACTAAAAGAGGGAGATCTAGTGTTGGTTTATACACTAAAACAACATGCCCCCAAGTTGGAAAAAAGAGGATATGGACCCATGATCATTAATAGAATTTCCACTAGTGGTGCAGTTCAGTTGGCCACTCTAGAAGGAGATATCTTGCCCAACTATATTAGTGGATGTAGAGTCAAGTTATACCAAGAACCTCTTACAGAGGATATGCTTACAAGACTCAACACTGCTAAGAAGAGAAAAGAAGAGGAGTCAAGGGTGAGAGAAGAAGCACAAGCAGAGGCTAGAGAGCGCATAAGGCGAAATAAGTTACGGCGATTAGGCCTAGATGTCAACTCAAAAGCCCCAAAATATCACATGGATATGTGCCAAAAATCAGGCATAGCGACTTCTCAAGTCATTGACTGACAACCCCTTTGTGACCATAGAGATAGGACAAGGGAAGGATGCAAGGACTGTGAAAGCATTAATTGACTCAGGTGCAGCAAGTAGTGCAGTTAGACTTTCCTACTACCAAGACTTGCAGTTGAACATCAATCCCATAGAAGCTTATCTCATAGGATTGGGAGGTGTGGAAACCCCTTGTTTGGGTGAGGTGGAACTTCCCATCTACCTTCAAGATGTTTGAATGAAAGTCAAAGCGCTAGTGTGTCAAGATGAGAACCTTACAGAACCACTTGTTTTGGGTCAAGATTGGATTTATGACCATGCAGTAAACTTAAACCTAAGAAGTCAAATTCTTCAAGTTTGGGTACATGAACAATGCATTACAATAGAATTAGAGAACTGCATGCTCCCAGATCATGGCACCACACACTCTCTTAGTTCTTCTAAGACTAATCATTTGGAAGAAGATGTATGTGTCAAAAGCTCTATGATGCAGAAGAAGTCAATCGTGGAAGAACAGGCTCAACAACAAGCGGACTTCTCCTTTGGGGCAGGGACTAATGCCACCACAACAACTCAACCAACAAAGCAAGCACAACCAAACAAAACAATTGCTATATCAAATAGACAACGAGATTTACAAAGGAAGGTAGTGCCGAGCATGAAGCAGATCTGGATACGAAAAGGAGAGCAGCCATCACCCTTGGCCCCACAAACCCCATCCAGACAAGTCAACCAAGCCAGAAGACGAAGGAAGAAGATCGGACAAGCTCAACCACAAGATCTCCGACAAATTTGGGTGCCTAAGAAATTAGCTGCAGCTCAACAAGGGTGATTACAAATGTGGGTACCTAAGAAGCCCTTACATCTACAACAACCTATGTTCTCCCACAGGCGAATGGTCTCAACACAGAAGCCAAAAGGAGAAGAGGGTAAGAACCACGTACAGAGACCGAAAGGAGATCAAATCAGCTCTTCAACAATAGTAGGAAGACGCGCAAAAAGGATATGGGGTTGGAAGCCAAAAGTACAAGTAGCCTCCATCGAACCAAAGAGCCAACCACACTGGATACCACAGTTCAGAAAGCATCCAACAAGGAAGACGCCTGAAGTAATCTCTACAGTGCCAAATGCTGTTCTAAAATGGATCCCCATCAAGAGGAAGGATCAGTGGTCATCTCGAGATCCAATGGATACCTCCAACAAAGATGACATCAACATCTGCAGGTGACATCAGGCCTCGACAAGCGACAACCATGTGCTCCTTGCACAACCCTGTCTTTTGCACCATTCAGGTCATGCATTTCCAAAGTATGCATTATATAGGGCCACATTACATGGCCGTGCATGGACACAATTGAGATTCCCATGCACTAGAGCACATTGACACATGTAAACCACTTTTTGATACTAAACTTTGCCTTCTTGTTTTGTGACATTCCTCAAAAAAAAAAAAAAAGAGAGGGAAAGAACTTGTTCCCAGGTTTCGCTCATGGAACATGAATGAGTCATGCTTAGTTGAAGATTGAACCATCGATTCCTGGGCATTTATCAGTTTGGATAGAAGTGTGTCTCAGCTAGCAGATGATGTAATTGCTGCCTTATCTGGTAGATGTCAAGAACTTAGCATGAACATGGCATCCACACCTATGGTTTCCCCTTACCATGGTGGGAGTGAAGATCTTGAAGGTCCACAACTTGAGTGATGCTTAACTACTGCATGTATGAGAGCATCCAAGGAGATATTTGCAAGAGTTTGTTTGGTACCCCGCAAATCCTTGTCTGTATACTAGATGAGCAGACTCCTGCTTATGGTGAACTAAAGAGAATATGTGAAACTAAGCTTGGTGTAGTTACCCAGTGTTTGTTTATCAAAGAATATAAAGAAATTCAATTCTCAGTATTTGGCAAACGTTGCTTTGAAAAGAGAAGATAGAACCAGGCACTCAAAAAATTTTTCGGTGGACCAGCAACATGGACATTCATCGACAATGTTCCATCACAAATGCCGGGTATACAACATGAAGAGATAGACATCAATCAACCCTTCACCACGGTAAGTATCTTTACTCTCGCAACATCATAACCATGATAGATTAGGAAACCTCTTCGTCAGCATACCCTTGAGCACTTAGCTCAAGACCCGCAATTTTTGCACCATACTTCTTCCAATGCATTTTCCAAGTAAGCATGCATAGGACTACATTACAAGGCCATGCACAAGGCACATACTTTTTTCAACCCATGCACATACACACTTACCCATCATTCACTATGGGTTATGAGTACTTGGCATGACTACTCTGAACATCATCTTTAGAAGCGCTAGAGGACATCCTGGGGCAACATCAATACCTAGGAAGCAATTCGAAGCTAGCAGTTGCTCCAACTCAACCTTGATACGCATTCATGCGAGAATCCACGGAAGAAGCACATACCAAGGGACTACGACTTGCAAAGGCATGCAGTGACAAATGAAGGACTGGACAACCAACACTACCAAATTTGGAAGATAGACGGCTCTTGTTCATACAAAATGGATACTACCTCCCAAGCACTACATGGAACAACCACTACAACAAGGGTCTGTCAGGGACGACAGACTCGAGAGGGGGGGGGAGTGTTGAAGCTGAAGGTCAAGGACAAAGCATAGGAACACATCTAAGAGGTGGACACACAAGAAGAAGGAGCAAGTAGGGAGCTCCAAGAAGTGTATGTCAAATTTTCACAAGAATTCCCTACAAAAATAGTGATTTTCATCACTAAAAACCATTGTAAATACCATTTTCTATTTTTCTAACTCCATTTTGTTCAAGCCAAGGAGTCCTTGAGCTTGAGGAGTATTAGAACTATCATCCTACCAATTTTCATAATTTTTAGACTCCGTTTGAGCCCTCAAATAAGCCCTGGAACCTAATTTTTAACTAGGCCGGACACTAGGTCTGGACAGGGCCAAAACTAGTCAAAAAACTATAAAAAGAGCTAGAGAGCTCATTTTTTAGGTTAGCTTGTTAGAGAATAGAGCTTTTGTAAGAGAACTCTTTTGCAATCGAAGCTTTCCATTGTTCCTCTCTTTGATCTTACTTTGTGCGCGTGTGTGTGTATGTGTGTGCATGTTTGTGTGCTTTCACTCACGCACTTGTGCCTTCACTTGCTCATGGTCTTCATACTGGTCCTCACGTCTCTGCGGATTGACAAGTAAAGGAGGTGGTGCTTACGCTTGAGCTACACCATACCACCGAATTTACTTCAGTGGTAGTGTAAACCTAGATATCCCATACCATCCGGCTTACACTTCCACTTTAGTGAAGATAACTTTAGCTTGGGTTTTGGGATCAAATCTTCTTCTAATCAAGTCAAATCTATTACTTCTTGGACTTGTAAGTGTTATTTCCACTGCAGAGCATATGTATTGCCTATGCTACACTGGACTTTCCACTTACCAAGTCTCACTTGAAACTTAGTCTCAAAAAATTGGCTTTTCAATTATACCTTGATTCCGATATACTCTATAATATCCCTTTCGTGTCATTTGATGATAGAGCTAGTTTATATCTTAACTAGATATCATCTCTTATGACATAATGAGTAATCTGAGAAGGAATAATTGATTTGCCAATCAAATATCTATGATGAAGAAGATGGTAATTCCATTTACTATATAGTCCTTTATTTTCTAGGACATTAGAAAATGGTACTTAGGGTTTATTACCACCCTTGAGTTTTACCTTCTCTCCATGCCTTGCATTACTTGGAAGAAAAATGTAAAGCTCCAAATAGTTCTATAGTCCTTTTAAACAAAGAACTTTTCTTGAACAAAAACACTAATACTTTCATCTTCCAAAACTAAAACCATATTTTCTCTTCCTTAGAGCTTTGAGAAGATAATGCTCTAAGTTATCACCATTTTATCGTGGTTTTAAGAGAGAAAATTTTTGTATTACTACCTTAAGTCTATGGCCTTGCTGATCAGGCATGCCATGGACTTTTATGGAATTTAAACTTCCATAAGAGGGATTTTCAGTTTTAAGGTAGTTCAAGAAGTTAGGATTATTTAGACTAAGCCAAACTTAAAGGAATTAAATGGTTTATAGTGGCCAATTGGCCTTATCACCATTTTTCCTAGAAACTAATAAAATCAAATCCTACTTAACTTCAAGAACTTAATCTTCCTCTCTACTCAAAAACCCATGTAATATGTTCCAAATGCATAGTTTGGTGTATGCCAAAACATTTACACCTTTATTGGAAAAGGCGCTGCATGCATAAGGTTCAGAAGTTGAACCCCTCCTTAAAGCATGCAAAAGTTCCAATTCAGAACTTTGTTCATCCAACGGATGATGCAAAATTTCCATGAAACTTAGTATATGCGAGTTTCAATAATGCATTAGATGCATTCTTCCTAACCACGACCGTTATTATGCACCTCTAATACTTCTTTTCAAAGCAATGAACTTGATGCATAGTGAAACTTATTTCCATGATTGATTGTTGATGTGACCACAAAAACTGGGCCACCTAATCTATGCATCCACTTCTGAGTCATGTCTATTATGACATGCACTGTATGTTCTTTAATTTGCAAAGAAAAGAAAAAAGGTGCAAATATTTACCTAGAAATTAAGCTTCGTCCATCCCTTAGCTTTATTTGAGTGTTCCCATGGTGATGAAGTAGGCTTCGGCCATCCCATCTTGCCCATCATTGGATTCCTTCTTGGGCATTTTGATACTTACTTGTGTGCCCATATGTGTGGACTTACCTTTGTAATCATGGATTTATGCATGCATGTTAAGGGGTGAAATCTATATGCATAGTTAATGGATGTCATGCGCATGCCTCCATTATCCTTGGCAAAGGAACCTTTCAAAAAGAACCATGCCCTCATAACTATATGTACTAGCATGTAAAGCCAATCTTCATGCAAAAGAGATTTATGCATAAAATATCGACTCATTCATGTATAAAATTTCACGGAATTTGTGAGAGAAGAAAATAACTAACTCGTTAACCTTGTTCTTTCCATGATCTTGGTGAAGATTCTATCTTGCCTTTGAATTTTGTCCCATGGAACTTCGTTCCATAGTTTCTCTCACATCTTTCAAAATCTCTTACCACAAAACTACACATTAGTGGGTTTATTAACATATAATAAAAAAATAGCTCATATGAGCAACATTATAGCAAATAAACCCATATGCAATATGTAAAATGAGATTAAAAAATGTATAAACTTATCTTCTCGGATCTCTAATGCAGAGAAATAATGGGAAACTCCATGCATCCATAAAAAATCATCGAATAGGAGCTAGAGGTGTGCTCTTCATCTCGTCTCTCCCGCTTAGCTCGCTACTGTGCTAGGAAACAAATGAGGCCTTCTTCGCAGTCGATATTGGAGGCTCCCATACTGAGAGAGGCAAACCATCCGAGATTCATGATGGTTGCGGTGTCCATCGACAAGATGAAGATCTTGTAGGAAACTCTGTGACGGTGGAAAAAAAAACAAGCGCGAGTGCTTAGCATAATTGCGATTTGTCAGGCACGTCATGGGTTCGAAATGTCACTATAGCACTGAAATGTTTTCATTTTCCTTTAGCTTTGCACATGAAAATAAATATCAATCAGATCACGAACGAAATGTGCATCATGGTAGAAAATAGATGGAGTGTTTCTTCCCATCTGGATGATGAGGTGAGACAGCAGAACGATCCTAGAACTGTATCAGTCTTCCATCACGAACTGCAGCATCATCTTCCTCACCAGAGCCGCGCCAACAAAAGGTGTTTACAGGGAGTCCGACAGAAGCCATGGGGTTGCGTGTGTCACCTCTGTATTGCACTGCCTCAAAAGCTATGTCGGCTGTTGCAATGGATAAGACCTTTCCGTCGATGCAGATAGAATATGGGATCGATGATAGCAGCACTATACATCAGATGCCATCACAAGTCCGCAGTTAAGCGTGCCGTGTGTGTATTATCCCACATATGCAAATATGCCGCTGTAAAAGGTCTTCAAATATATGTGTGCACCTAGTCTATTCTCAACCAAAAGCAAGAGAAGAGCTCACGTTCACGTGGCTCCCTCACTCCGTCGGGTTCAGACTGCCAGAATAATGCCAGTCCAGGCTATGCGCCATCAATGATAGCTCATCGGGTTCAAGCTTGCACCCCTTCATGGGGGGACTCACTTCCCTTCTTGGAAGGGGGTCACATGCGAATGCTTTTGCTTCCCACAAGAGGCAAAAGCAAATCTTCTTGGCATCCGCGAGCCTACATATTTCGAGCTCAAAGTCTCCATTGAAAGATCTAAACTAGAGATGGAAAATATCCTAGCTCTGATACCACTGTTGTGGAAGGACTCCATAGCCTTCACACAACTGAACTCAAGACTAAATAGAAAGGCCACACACTAGGAAGAGAGATGTCCTTCCACCCAACCAACCCCTCCAATATATAGCTCCTAGTCCAAGGGGGTAAGTCCCTCTCAAGGGGACATGTGTACCTTCCATCACATGGGTCCCTAAGGTGGTCACATGGTTTCCAAGCTTAGGATACACATGAAATCACATGGCTTCTAAAAGAATACTCTCCAAGCTCTCACGTACAAACCAAGTACAAACCAAGTGGCAGGGAGAAGCTTCCATTTAAGCCTAAGGTACTCAACCTTAGAGAATTAGCCCTAAGGTTCAAGTCCCATCTAAAAGGGGTAAATAAACCATAAATCCAAAGGGTTTCACACCTAGAAACCCAAGGGTTCTACCCCTTACACCCATGTAATTGTACAACACTCCACCTCCTTAATGTCAATCTGTGGAAGAGATATGAGTGATATGAAGATCGTGAACACATGAAGTGAGTGAAGGTGAAGGTGAGAAGCATGAAAATGCACACACATGCACACACACACACGATAGAGACAAGCAAGACACAAGGGAAGGTAGAAGATAAGCTCTATTTCTCAAGAACAATATTAGAAGCTCACACTAGCTCTAGTCTCACTCTAGCTAACTCAAGACAACCTCAAAAATGAGCTCTCTAGCTCTTTTTATAGATTCTAGACTAGTTTTAACCGGTTTCATACCTACTGTTCAGCATAGTTAAAAAATAGGTTCTCGAGGTCATTTGGAGGTCTAAACGAGATCTAAAAATAACCAAAATTGGTATGCCCATTCTATGTAATTTCTCAAGTTAGAGGACTCCTGAGCTTGTAGAAAATGGAGCTACTAAATGTTGATATATTTAGGTAGTGATGTGTGTGAACACTCTAGGACCACCGGGGCACTTTTTTCCCTCTTTAGGAGGTTTTTTTCCCCCGGCTTGTATATACGCATATTGCCCTAATGGGCTACTTATCATTGTACATTCTCTAGTAATACATTGAGTCTTGTGTGTTGTGCTCAAAGCTTCTTCTTCTTCCTTGTGCTGTTCGCATGCTTCCACAGACGTCTAACTCCAACAATTGGTATCAGAGCAGGTCGTCGCTTCATCTAGGGCACCGTCGACACTCCTTTGTTTGCAGCCTCAGATTCGCACGAAATTTGGTGAGCGTACTCAAGGTGTTTCCGAGATCAAAACAGCTTTGGTGTGTGGTGCCGAAATTGCGATCTGAGCTCGTTTCGACCTCCGAATGCACTATCGCAGCGCTTGTGCAGGCTATTTTGTCTTTTTGTGCCAAAGGTATATACCAGTTTCTGTTCGCCAGTTTAAGCATCTCAAAGTCTGCTATAGGTCTAGTAGAACTTGTCTAGGCAGTTGTGTTCAACTTTTTGAGATACAACCAATTTTCTACATCAAGGTATTTTAGTCACCAGCCATGGCTGAAAGCAGTGATGTATTCCGTATGTTGGCTGTTGAGGATAAGTTGGATGGTACCAACTACCCATTATGGGCTTATATGATGCGACATGTATTGGTTGCAAAAGGACTGTGGAACATTGTGCAGGGTGTTGAAAGACGTCCTGTTACACTTGCAACTACAGGTACTACAAATATAGGTGCTGGAGGTGCTCGAGCTGATGAAGATGGTATCGAAGATGATATTCCACAGATTCCTGTTCGTGCTGCTGTTTCTGTTGCACCTACTGCAGAGCAGATTCCTTGGGATGGCAGAGATGCCCAGGCACATGCATTGATAGCTTTGTCTATCAAACGTGCCATTATTCCTCATATTCGCTCTTGCAGAACAGCTAGGGATGCTTGGGATACACTTACCACATTGTACCAAGCTAGGAATGAGGCTCGTGTTGCTTACCTCCGAAAACAGTTGGAGAGTGAGCACATGAATGAAGGTGATTCTATGGACAGTTTCCTAATGAAGATCCAAGATTTGAAGGAACAATTGATTTCTGCTGATGAGGTTATACCAGATAGCTCACTTGTGCAGACTGTTCTGAATGGTCTTCCTGATACATATTAGAGTTTTGCTTCTACTCTTTGGTTGATGATGAAAGACAATCCGAATGCCTTATCATTTGAGGAGTTAGTCTCTGTTCTGTTGCAGGAAGATTAGTCCAGGCAGAACAGGTCCATTATGCGTGTTGCAGATCAAGCTTTCTTGGCTAGTCAGAAGGGCAAAGGAAAATGGAGCTCTTCTACTAGTAAGCAGAAATCTGCAAATGCTGCACATTCGAAGAACCAGGATAAAGATGAGAAGAAATAAGAAAAGCATAAGTTGTTTTGCAAGTACTGTAAAGGGAATGATCATATCATAAAGAACTATCCAAAACTGGCTGCAAAAGAGGCAAAGAAAAAGGAGGCTAGAATGGTTGTTGCAGAAGCCTCTACACAGAAAACAGTCTGCTAATCTTGTGCAGGACGAAGAATGGGCGTTTACTACTGTTTGCAGTTTTGACCCATCTTCTCATGAGCAGTGCATGTCTGCAGTGGACTCAGATGTTTGGTACTTTGACAGTGGGGCGACCAAACATATTACCTTGCAGCGCAGTTTCTTCTCTTCACTCGAGCCTGCCCCTACAGGGAATACTGTCACATGCGCCAACAACTCCTCTTATCTTGTTATGGGAGTTGGTAAGATCATTCTGACTATTGATGATGGTAGTTCTTTCACTTTGTCAGATGCTTTATTTGTGCTAGGGATCAAAAAGAATCTGTTATCAGTTTCTGCATTAGCCAAGATTGGCTTGGTTGTGAAATTTGTTGATGACAGGTGTACAATTCATGATCTCAAAAATGGCGATGTGATTATTGCTTCTGGCATTTTATGTCATGGGCTATATAAGCTCATAGATTATGATTCGGCATGTGCAGTTCAATATTCTCAGGCTATGCCAGATGCAAAGCTTTGGCATGCACGCTTTGGTCATCTGAATTTTACTAGTTTGCTACGCCTGCAAACTGGAATCTGAAATCTGAAATGGTGTCCTCTTTGCCCAAACTTGAGGCACCTGGAAAACATGTTTGTGAAGGCTGTATTTTGGGCAAAATGCAGCGTTCTTCCTTTCCAAAAGATGGTTCAGTTTGGGCTATGTAGAAATTGCAGCTTGTACATAGTGATGTCTGTGGTCCTATGCAGACACCCTCTTTTGGAAATTACCTTTACTTCGTGACTTTCATTGATGATTTTTCCAGGCATGCATGGGTATATCCACTCAAAGCAAAGTCCGAAGTGTTCATGTGCTTCAAACAGTTTTTGGTTTTCGCTGAAAATCTGTTAGCATGTAAAATGGGCACCCTTCGTTCTGATCGAGAGGGGGAATATATGTCTTCAGATTTTAATGCATTTCTGGCTAAACGTGGGATAAAACATCAGTGTATAGTGCCGTATACACCTCAACAGAATGGAGTTGTTGAACGGAAGAACAGGTCTCTCATGGAGATGGTGAGGTGTATGGTCAAGAGTCTGGCTTTACCTCATAGTTTCTGGCTTGAGGTTGTCATGTGTGCAGCATATGTACTGAACAGGTGTACCACTAAAGCACTGCAGTCTATCACTCCATATGAGGCTTGGCATGACCGCAAGCCATCTGTTGCTCATCTGTGTGTTTTTGGTTGTTTGGCATATGCATCAGTGCCTGAACAACATCGCAGAAAATTGGATGATAAAGCAGATAAATGTATTTTTGTTGGATACAGTTCTGGAAGTAAAGGTTATCGCCTGTATCATCCACAATCAACGCATTCTGGTTAGCCGTGATGTTGTATTTGTGGAAGATGCTATTCAGCCATTGCTTTCATGTACTAAGGAGACATTTGTTAGCTCCAAAGACATGTATGATACTTTGATGCCTCTTTTTACAGGTGGACAGTCTAGTGCTGGTCCTAATGAGGCAACTTCTCATCCTTTGCAGGTTTCATATGATGATGCAGATCATTCCATTTCTGATGCAGATTTACATGATGCACTTGCTGATGAGAGAGCTGATATTGAGCAGGCAAAAATTATGCCAAAATGGCTGGTGCAGACTTTGCGTGATAGCAAATTAGATGAACCTTTGTCATATCGTACTCGTTCAGGCTCTCATAGTGCCTCCTTTGCATCAGATTGCTATGATATGGTTGCATCTAGTCTCTGTGATGAGAATGAGCTTGTTTCTTTTGATGAACCACAGAATTCAGAAAATTGGATGGCTGCTATGCAATCTGAATATGATGCTATAATGAAGAATGGTACGTGGTCTTTATGTGACTTGCCTCCTGGCAAGAAGGCCATTGGCACTAAGTGGGTATACAAACTGAAGCGTAAAACTGATGGTATAGTTGACAGGTATAAGGCTAGGCTTGTTGCAAAGGGTTATGTGCAGGAAAGAGGCATTGATTTTGATAAGACCTTTGCACCTACATGCCGTATGACTACTATTGGGAGCATTTGTGCACTTGCAGCCCATCATGGTTGGAATGTACATCAGTTGTACATTAAAACAACATTTCTGAATGGTGACTTGCATGAAGAAGTGTATGTTTTTCAGCCTCATGGCTTTGTGCAGAAAGGGCATGAAAACCAGGTGTGCAGGTTAAAGAAGGCGTTATATGGTTTAAAGCAAGCACCACGTGCTTGGTATGAGAAGATACATGCCTATCTGATTGCACATGGTTTTGAGAACAGTCCAACTGAAAGCACCTTATATGTTAAGCGTGCTAATGATGTGCTTCTGATCATTGTTGTCTATGTAGACAACATGCTGCTCACTGGTCCTATTGAGAAGCATATTGCTGATTTTAAGGCTGATTTGCATGCCTCATTTGAGATGTCTGATTTGGGGCATTTGCATCACTATTTGGGCATTCAGTTTATGCAAGCTGATGGTGGAATGGCTTTGTGTCAAATGAAATATATTGACACATTATTGCAGCGTTTTGGCCTTGAAGACTGTAAGCCTATTGCCACTCCTATGGAGACAGGTTTACAATTGAGTCTTCATGATGCTGGAGATGCATTTGATGTTGTTGTCTATCAGCAGGCTGTTCGATGCTTGATTTACTTATGCATTACTCGACCAGATATTCAGTTTGTTGTCTCACAAATGAGCAGGTTTATGCATTGCCCAGGTTTCTGACTCAGATTGGGTTGGTTGCTATGACACTCGTGTGTCCACCAGTGGTTTTTGCTTCATGCTTGGTAGCTCATGTATATCTTGGTTGAGCAAGAAGCAGCCTACTGTGGCCACTTCCAGTTGTGAGGCTAAGTATAGGGCAGCTTTCACAACGACTGTTGAGTGTGTGTGGCTCAGACGCCTTATGGCTGATTTGGGTGTTTGCCAATCTTCTACCACCACCATCTTCACTGACATTCAGAGCGCATTGGCAGTTGCGAGGAACCCTGTGTTCCATGCTCGCACTAAGCACATTGAGGTGCATTATCACTATGTCAAGGAGAGGTTCTCTGCTGGGGAGATCAGCTTGGCATATGTGCCCACGCAGGAGAACATTGCAGACCTTTTCACGAAGGCTCTGCCTAGGGAGAAGTTTGAAGCTTTCCGCAAAGCTTTGGGCTTACTTCCTTTTGTGGAGTGATTTCCACATAGCTTGGCACTTCCTTATACATGAGTGCTAGCTCCTTGTTCACCGCATCACTCCCAGGGGGGATTTGTTGATATATTTAGGTAGTGATGTGTGTGAACACTCTAGGACTGTCGGGGCACTTTTTTCCCTCTTTAGGAGGTTTTTTTCCCCCGGCTTCTATATACGCCTGTTGCCCTAATGGGCTACTTATCTTTGTACATTCTCTAGTAATACATTGAGTCTTGTGTGTTGTGCTCAAAGCTTCTTCTTCTTCCTTGTGTTGTTTGCGTGCTTCCGCAGACGTCTAACTCCAACACTAAATACAAAATTGGGTGTTTTATGATACATATATTACAAAAGTGATGAAAATCACTATTCGGAGTTTTGTGAGTCAAAAATGGACTTAAGCATGGAAAGAACAAAAGGAGGGATAAACATAGCATATTTGGAAAAACCTGAAGGTCCCTACAGAACCCAATTAGAATATGTCCAAACCAACCACTTAGGTACTCGCATCTATGAGGATGGTTTGCAAGGATCAGTCATGCAGTTGCACAATCCTGACCAACCCATTGGATTGGAATGTCCAATGGTGAAATTCAAGAGAGACGCATATATAGACAAAGAAGGAACAATGTACATCATAAGTACTCAACCTAAACATACCAATGAGTTCCATATAGTAAGCCCCGATACGCAACCACTAGGAGACGAACCTAGGACACTTAGAGGGAAATCTATACTGACAAGAGTATTAGAGCCAAAATGGATCCCTCAAGATATTAGAAGCATATAATTGTTTCTAAACAAGGAAACTGATGAAGCATTTTGGAGATATAGAATGGAACAACCTAGCGAGGTAGGTGTTGCTCTAGCACAATGGTGAGAACCACGTTAAGAAGCTCCACCTCCTTAATGTCAATCTGCGGAAGAGATAGGAGTGATATGAAGATCGTGAATGTGAGATGAAGTGAGAGTGAAGGTGAGAAGCATAGAGATGCACACACACATACACACACACTACGAAGAGACAAGCAAGATACAATGGAAGGTGAGAAATTAACTCTATTACTCAAGAACACTTATACAAGCACGTTCGATCAGCAGGTCATATGCCAAGCACATATATATAATCCTTGTAAGTGCACAACACCCATTGATGACCTTCTTTCGCTCCCACCTATGTTGTGCTAAATAGAGCTGATCAATTATCCAACTAGCTAGATCAACCGTCTGGGGTCCAGTACATGCTAAGTATAAGCCAAACCAGATTCTTTTGTGGGGCATGGTAAAACGATCCTGAGTTGGGAAAGAAAAATGCTGCATGCATATCCGCAATGGCTTGGAGAGCTCAGGGGTTATAGCTGAAATATCCTCCCACTTAGTTACGTCACCACGTTTCATCGGCTCTGGAACTAGCCGTTCTCGCTCCGTCGGAGTGTGCGTTCCATGTATTTTGAGAACTGCGCGAATTAAATCTTTAGACAAGTAAAACCTTCTGAATGGAGGATCATTTACCAAGGATGGTAACATGAATGTGCCGGGTATATCCTTGTTCTCTGAAGCCGTCAAGGGTGGTTACTAAGTAAAAGCATCTGTAAAAATCGGGTTTCGGTAGAGGGTCGCTAAAATATTCTGGATTTAAATCCCGCTCATGCCCAAACGTGTGTTAAATCTTGTGTATTCTATAGTCCTTCAAATTCTCTTGAAAAGAACTGGTACTTGGCCCATGTGCGATAATCAAATGCCAAATTGGCCTCAAATATGAAATCAGCGTCTGCTAATGGTCCTGCTAGGCCTTGAAACCAGTGAGAGTTACGATGAATCTTCTCAGTGTATCCTCTAGGAGGATCGTCGATTGGCATGGGTCCTAGAAAACCTGCTGGTGGTTGCATCGTCGGATGAGATTCCGCGAGTAATTCTCCAATGTTGGCCATTGGTATACTGGCTGATGGTCCTTCTTCAGTTTGCATGATGACTGACGAGCTAATGGAAAAGATCTGCTACAAAAGATTAGCACATTAGTATGGAAATTATTTATGATCCCATTAAGGTGAGACCGCAATCCCTTTCCATAATAGATGTGTAACCCGTGTAGCCAAGTGGTGTGAGGTGGATAATGGAATGATTATTTGCAAAACTAATGCAAGTCTCTAGACACCTACATGCTTCAGATTATAAATACATTTCTTGATGAGCTTTTATTATGCATGATGTGGGGTTTTGGTGTGTGAATTTATACAAGGTTTAGTTGAGGGTGAATTATTACAAGGGTGGTGTTTAAATGGGGTGGGAGAATTGTTAGATAAGGGGGTACAAGAAGAAGTCTGGATACGTTTCGGTATCCATTCCCTAAGAGTCTTGGAGTGGGTGGTGTGTTTCTGCTGAGGGACAAAAAGTGGTATCGGGTTTGGTGGTATTGAAGGATGGAAAGATTTCTGAGGGGTATATATTACATGGCTTGAGGGTTGGGCTATAATACATTGTTTGGGTACCCAAATCTACATGGGTGTGGGTCGATTGATAAGGTACTTCTTGGCGATCCAAATCTGTCGAGTATTTGTACTTGTAGAGGAAGATCAAGGGGACTTTGGATACTGACTCTGCTTCTTTTGAAACTTTGTCCTGTTCTTGTCTGCAGTGTTGCCAATAGCCTGTGGTTGCTATCCTTTTGACACCCATATTTGTCTCGTGCCATTTGTTTTGTGATGTTGATACTGCTGCTTTCTTTGCCTCGTCTGGTGGTGTCGTCGGTCTGGGTTCCTCTATTGTGGTTGACTCCTTCGTGGTTGGGTTTGAGAGGTCCATTGGACGCTCTGCTTTGGAAAAGAAGGGAGGTCCAACACTTGCGTGACTTGCCCATTAGGAAGTGATTCGTTCTTTATCTTTAATCTAGGCCAGTCCGCAGCAAGTTTGGAAGGATGAGCACCGCAGGGTATTGTGCTCATTTGGCCGCTGATCGTGCCTATCTGGCCGCTGATGCAACCCACCTGACCGCTGATTGTGTCCATCTGCCCTAGCGGTTGGATGATTGCCCCTTCTAGTTTGTAGGAAGCCCCAGTGAAGATCTCCTGTTGTCCTTATGATTGACAACTATCTATAGCCAAGCCCGAGTGGGTTGGTGTAGACATAACGTGACTGCTCTGACCAAAGATCTTCCGGTCTTCCGTCGCATGTATTTCATATGGTCAAGGGTTACAAACCTCAGTCGGGATGCCATTAGGGAAGTCAAGCGGTATCACTCGCTTCTGCTCTAAGGTTCCAATCTGTAAGGAGCCTTGTCTAAGATTTAGGTCCACTGAGTGATCGTATAGCCAATCTTGGCCAAGGATTAGGGGTTCTATCAGGTCGTCATCATGGCACACTAGTAGCTTCGCTGTCATGGTCACATCCTTAATGAGGATAGGAAGGTCCACCTCACCCATGCAAGGGGTTTCCATGCCTCCTAGCCCTATGAGGTATGCCTCAATTGGCCGCATTTCTATTCCTGAATCCTTATAGTGGGACCATCTAATCGTACTAGTCGTAGCACCTGAGTCAATTAAAGCCCTGAGCTCTTGGCAAGGGTTGCCGTGCTCTAGCCTGACTGTAATGAATGGTCTCCTGTCCACTATGCTAGGATGAGTTCGTGACTTTACTTCACACATCGCCATGGGGTATCTGGGTGTTGTTTCCAGATGGTTATAATGTTCTCTCCCTAGTCCTTGTCTTCTTAGCTTCATGCGCTTAATGCGTTCTATTGCTTCTACCTGAGCTTCCGCTCGTATTCTATTTTCTTCCTCCTTACGCTTCTTTGCCAACGTGAGTCGTCTAAGCATATCCTCAGTAAGAGGTTCTTGGTATAGATTGACTCTACAGCCGCTAATGTAATTAGGCATTATGTCTCCTTCTAAGGTGGCTAATTGTACTGCTCCACTTGTCGAGAGTCTGTTAATGATCATAGGTCCATAACCTCGCTTTTCTAACTTCCGTGCGTGTTGTTTTAGCGTATATACTAGAACTAAATCTCCTTCTTTCAAGCCTTTATCTTTTACATGCGCATCAAAATAGGCTTTCTATCGTTTCTTTGCCGCATATATTCCTGTTGCTGCTTTCAGCCTGGTTTCTCCTAATCGTTCCAAGTCCATTATTCTCGCTGATAATTCATGGCCGGTCCACTGATGTTCTTGTGCAACCTTAAGGGTCGGTATCAAGAAGTCCAAAGGAAGCACAATATTCTGACCAAAAACCATCTGAAAGGGAGTTGCATTGAGTACGGTCTTGTAGGCCACTCGATATGCCCAAACAGCGTGGTGTAACTGTTTGTACCAATCTGAACGTTTGTTGTTCACGAGTTTCGTCAGTACGTTACAAAGTATCTTATTGGTGCTTTCAGCTTGACCATTGGCCTGAGTATGATATGGTGCAGATTTCTTGTGAATCACCATAAAATCCTGTAACAAATATTCAATGACTTGGTTTAGAAAGTGAGTTCCGCGATCGCTCACTAACTCTATAGGCAATCCATATCTTGTAAAGACATTCTCAAATAAGAATTTTGCAGTTGTGTGTGCATCATTCTTCTTCGTGGCTTTTGCCTCTACCCATTTCGTAAGATAATCTGTGGCAACAATAATGTATTCTGCATGTGTACCTTTTGTAGGGGGATTGATGGGTCCTACAAAGTCTATACCCCACTTAGAAAATGCACATCCTCCCATCATGGGTTTCAATGGCATTTCATCTCTGCGAGTAGGAAACTAAGTTCTTTGGCACACATCACATCTCTTAACATAGGTATGAGCATCCATGTGAAGAGTGGGCCACCATAATCCTGCAAAGAGGATGGCTTTGATTATCCTTTCAGGTCCAAAATGACCTCCTACAACACCTTGGTGTGCAGTCTCTAGTATGCTCAGATAATTGCTTTCATGAACACATTGTCTTAGATATCCATCTCGTCCTCTTTTGTATAGATTATTGCCAATAAGTGAATAGTCTTGAGCTTCCTGCTCCAGACTGCGTTGTCGAGCTAAGGTCATTCCTTGAGGGAATGTCTTCGTCCTCAAGTATGTCACTAAAGGTTCACTCCAGTCTGGTGTGAGAGACACGTGATATAATGTAGCATGCTCTACTGGTGGTCTTTCACAACAAACATGGCATTCTTTACACAACTTGTAGACATTTTCTTCCATCGAAGGCCAATATACTCCTAGTCTATGCAGAGTCTGTAATGTTCGATGTTTCGAATAATGTTGCTTTAGTGCACCTATGTGTGCTAATTGCAACCAATTCGCATGTTCTGATTCATCTACACAATAAGCAAGAATCTTTTGATTATCCTGTTTATATATGCTTCCTGCTATGATTTGGTATCTCTGAGACTTGGTAATCTCTCCTTCTTTGATCTTTATCCTAGGATCCTTGGGTCCGTATGTCAGAATAGGGACTATAGGCTTAGCCCATTCTGGTGCTATCTCAAGGTTAAACAAGTATGCATCTGGTAGATCATCCGCTACTCCTTGAGGAGCTTCTCCTGAGGTTAATCTCGAAAGGTGGTCAGCTCTGAGATGTGTCTTTCCTTTCCTGACTACTACTTCAAAGTCATACTCCATGAGTAATAGAAACCAACATATCAATCGTCCTATGTTACATGGTTTGTTGACTAAGTACAATAGGGCTTGATGATCTGTAAAGAACTTGAACTTGTTTGCCAACAAGTAGTTTCTGAACTTCTTTACCGCGTAGATCATTCCTAATCCCTCTCGTTCCGTAGTGGTGTAATTTCTTTCGGCTGCATTCAACTGTCTGCTCGCGTAGGCTATGGGGAGATCTATATTACCTTCATTCGTGGGTTGTGCTAACACACATCCTATGGCGTAATTGGATGCATCCACATGTACATGGAATGGCTTACTCCAATCCGGGGTTGTCAATATAGGTGTTGAGCACAGACGTCGTTTAAGTTCGTTGAATGAATTTTCACATTCATCTGTCCATTCAAAATTGGTTAAAAGAGAGTACAAAGGCTTGGCTATGATTGCATACATGTGTATGAATCTCCTATAATAACCACAATGACCCATAATGCCTGTACCTCTTTGATGTTCATCGACCTAGGTAGATCTGCAATTACCTTCACTTTTTCCTCATCCGTAGAGATTCCATTTTTTGACACAATGTGTCCTAGAATTTTGCCTTGTCTGACCATGAAGACGCATTTTTCAGGGTTCAAACAAACCTGATATTCTCGACATTTGTCAAATATTTGTCTTAACTCTGGGATATGCGTCTGCCTAATATTAGAATGAGCACATATGTCATCGACATAAACTTCCAAACTTTTGCGTAGGAATTCCTAAAAAACATAACACATGAGTCGCTGGAAAGTGGCGGGTGCATTTGTTAAGCCAAATGGCATTACATGAAATGCAAATATGCCCCATTCGGTGGCAAATGCCGTCTTGTGTTGGTCCTCTGGAGCAATGGCTACTTGATTATAGCCTGAAAAACCATCAAGGAAGCTGTACACTTCCTTGCCCGCAACTCTTTCCAATAAGTGTTCCGTGATAGGAAGAGGATAATTGTCTCTAATCGTGGCGGCATTAACTTTTTTAAGGTTAATACACACATGCAATTTTCCATTCTTCTTGGGCACTACCACAATGGGGGATACCCACTCGGTATGCTCAATTTCGTAAATGAATCCTGCTTCTATCAATCGATCGATTTCCTCTTTAATCTTTGTAGCGTAGTTATCATTGTACGTGTACGGTTTCTGTTTCGTAGGTTTCGCATCTGGAGTCATAGGGATTCTATGAGAACATATGTCTGGGTCTACTCCTTTTAGGTCTTTGTAACTCCATGCAAACACATCTCTATATTCCGGTAATAGGGCAACTAATTCTTCTTCTTCTTCATTCGTCAAATCATGCCCTATGTATGTACACTTTTCTTCTTCTCCTTCTATAGCAACTATTATTTTCTTGGTTTTCTCCCGGTTATCATATACTTGTCCGTCATTCGCCTTTCTATCAGGCATTCTTACCATGATTCTTCTATCTTCGATTTCATATTTCTTGAAGTTCTCGGGTACTTCAAACAAAGATTCTTCTTTTTCTGACATGGTTTCTTTCTTCTTTCTTTTCTTCCCTTCACTTTTGCTAGTCACTTGAGTGGCTATTCTCACATCATTCATAACTTCTTCCTATTTCTGAGGGTGAGTTTCTACTTCGTAAAAATATTCTTCCTCTGATGCAAAGGGTGGGTCCATGATAATTGATTCTAAATCGAAATCGCTTGCATCCTCAAATGCATCAGTGCTAGGTTCACACTCTTCTAAAATTGCATCGCACATGATTGGCTCTATCGTGAAAACTGAAATGTCATAGCCGTCCTCGTCACAGTGGGGTGTCCATTGTTCTTCATTGATGGCTACATCCATGGTTGCTAGGATTTCTGCCCAACCATGGGGTTCGAATTCTTCATCTGGAAATACTACAGGTGCGTAAGCTGGATCTTGAAGGGTTCGTGGATGTTGTTCTACACCTAAGGTCCTTGCTTCTAACCTTTCTTCCTCTTGTTTGGCTACCTTACACATCCATAATTGAGTGTCCTCATGCAACCCAGAAGGATCTGATTCTAAAGAGTGCACGGATTCCGACTCTACCTGAGTCTTATGGATGGTATTCCATTGTATTGGGGGTACGTCTCTATGTGAATAGTCTTTAAGATTGACTTTGGTAGTCACTCCTAAATGTTGCAAGTACAAAGAATTAGTTCCCCAATCTTGTACAATTTGCAACTGACGCATGAATGGTCGTCCCAATATCATCTCATAAGCATGATTTTCACTAAAATCACAAATGGCAAAGGTATGCTCAAATTCTACACCACAAGTGGTGAGAGATATTCCTTCTAGTAAGCCTAATGGTTTTTCTATGTGTCCGTCAGCCATTTGTAGCTTCATCCTGGTAGGTCTCAATGTTGGCTTACCCCAACGTTTCCATAAAGCGGTGGTAGCTATGGCTACTCCGGCTCCTGAATCTAAGATGGCTTTCGTGGTGTATCCCTGATGGGTTATCGGAAGATAAGTGTTACCTTCCTCTCCTTTGCTTACATCTCCGATCTTTTCTACAGGTATCTCTGGTACCTTATTTTGTGATCCTATTTGTGAGGGAGTAGTAGCAAGCTCGGGGAATTGATTTGCTACATGTTTCCACAATTCTGGTTTTACCTTTAACAACTCCTCTAGAGTGAGATTACACTGTACTTTAGTGGTCTTGATCACTTTCGTGTTTCTAGGTATCACTGATTCTTCATTCCTCACTATTATCGTGGGTGCTCTCATACTAATAGACTTTGCTTCCCAAGGTCCTATGAACTGAGGTAATTCTTGTAAAGAATTAGATTCAAATCCTGTGTTTTCGCTCAGTTGTTCTTCCTCTACATCATCGTAATAGAGGGAATGTCTTGGGGAAATTGTTCCTACAAGTCATCTATTTCTTGAATAGGAGGATGAGTTCCTTGTTCTTTTCTCCATTTCTCTTCTTGGATCTCTCTCAAAAATTCATGTGAATATTTATGTATGGAAGACAAATTGTCTTGACTTTCTGTATTGGGTACTTGAGACAGGGATGGTGCATTCCTTTCCTTCCTTTCCTGTGTCTCTGGGACACTAAGATTCTCGTGCTGATCCTTTTTCTCTTTGCTTTCTATCAAGTATTCTAGCCTCTCCGTTAGTCCTTGAAAGTGTAGTTCAGGTTTTACCATGTTATTCCAATTAAGATATCTAGAGGCTTCGAACAAAGCTTGTGCTAATTCTACCATCTTCATGCAAAGTTTAGTTCTCTCAATTTCTAGATCAGCTCGAGGGTAGTTTTTACTCATTTCAACTACCTGAGGTCCTTTGTTTATTCTAGCCTGATATGCATGAAACATCATGTCTAGATTTTCTGGTATGGGTTCCGCTAAAACTGATCCTAATTTCTGAGCTGGATTCTCTTGATTCAAGTCCTGCAAAGTCAATTCTAGAATTTTGGCTCTAGATTCCTTTAAACTTCCTTCCAACTCTGTTATCTTTTACTCCATTTTCTCTTAATTCTTTCTCTAGAATCTTTCCAAGATTTCGTCTTCTTAGTGCTAGATTCTGCAACCTCACTACTTCCGGCTACTTTCTCTTGATTAAGCTGTTGGTTCTGTAAGAGCGCCTGGGCTCTTGTTATAGCTTGGATAGGCACGTAGGTAGGGTTGGATCCATCTACGTTGTTTACAATACCTATCACGTTGATCGGTGTGACATTCGAAGCATTAATAGGGTTCTTAGGATAATCTTTGATTATGTGCTCTTTACCACAATCGACACAAAAGCCTTGGATGTTATAGTACTGTGATTGCCCTACTATCGGGGGATGTGGACAATCCTTTATGAAGTGATCTCCTTGGCACCTAATGCATGGTCCTCTAGGGCCCTGTGGTCTCTGTTGTCTTACTTGGGGCCGTGGATTTGGGTTTGTGTACATCACATTAGCATAGTCTGGCTCCCAACTAGGTTCCACTGGTGGACTATCGTAATGATATGTCTCCACATGTTCTGGTGACTCTGTGTAATAAGCGGGTGGGCTATCTACATGCGTAGAGTCAAAACTATTTGAGTTCGGGTCACTCTCTGTGATCAAAGGTGAAGAAGGCACCAAGGCCCTACTTAGGTTCTCTTCTACAACAGCGTATTTGACTGAGATGACATTCGCTGGTGGGGGTGGCTGCTGAGCTAAGACGGGTTGAGGTCTCTGTTGAGCCTGGTATGGGTAGTTCTGAGGAGGCCTATAGTAATAAGGCTGAGCATTGTATTGGCCTTGATACCTACCTGGCTGTGCGTATGCTTGCGGGTAGTTCTGTCTCACGGTCTATTTGTTGTATGGGCAGTCCTGAGCCGTATGATTCGTGTATCTTCTCTCGATTGTACAGTATTGGCCACTAGGGTTGGCTTGTGGTTGGGGTGCATTGGGGCACATATTTGCCATATGATCCCCACCACAGATGTAACAACGCTTGTTCATTAGTACCCTAGGTTTACTAGAAACTCCTAGTTTCTGGGCCACTTTTTCTGCAAGGTCTTCTATCGAGTTAGACAATTTTGTGGATGCTAGAGATGAACATTCTGAGTCCTTATAGACCTTTGAGAGTTCCAATTCGTCTCCTAAGTTGTCCTCAATGTCTATAAATATTCTTACACATTGCTCTAGCGTTCTGGGTTCTTTTAGGTAGACATAGGAGCGTAGTTTAGAGCTCAACAAGCCATCTAGAAACAATGACACTTGCTTGGCTTGTGAGGGTAGCTCTTGCATTGGACATCGTTCAACATATTATCTAAACCTACATCCTGCCAGTCTAACTGTTTCCTGAGGGGTCTATTTAAAGCTATGAATCAGCGAAGACGTGTCATGTCTAATCCCACTTTTAGAGAATTCAGTGATGAATGACTCTAAAAAGTGATGGATATCTCTAAATTGCCTTTGTTGCAACGGTTGGAACCAAGTTAAAGCGGTATTCTTTAACGTTAGCCCAAATGCGTTATATTGCGTGAACATGTCTTCGACTTGTTCTACTCTTAGTACTTGCTTGAATTCTGCAACATGGTCATAGGGATCTCCTGTCCCATCAAAGTAATTTTTCATGGATTTCACTAACTGAGTGGGTCTCAATATTCTTGCGTGTTCACGTGGTCTAGGTAGAGGAAAATCCTCTCTACCACCTGGTATTCCATGATCTCTTTGTCTAGCCGCTCTATTAGTGTCTATGGTTGTTCTATCTCTCCCTATGGGATGAGTGAAGCTAACTTCGGGTCTTTCTTTATTTTTCTCTCTTTGATTTCCATGGGCTGATGATGTTCCTGCCGCTTGTTGACTTGTATTCATGTTCGTTCTAGATGGAGGGAATACCAATTCACCTCTCCATGTGTATGTGTTTTTAGCGTGGTCAGGCACACAAAGACTCTTTCTGAAGTCTCATCCAGGTGTACAACCTTTCCAGGTGTATCCGGGTCCTTGAACTCGTATATCGTGATGATACCTACCTCACTAAGTAGTTTTGTCTTGTATCTCCAAAAGGCTTCATTAGTTTCTTTATTTACAAACAACTCTATGCTTTTGTTGTCCTGAGGGATCCATTCTGTGATTAGTACTCGTGTCAGTACAGATTTCCCTCTAGGTGTTCTAGGCTCTTCTAATGGTTCTTTTCCTTGAGATCTAGTTTCCGTCTCTATCTGAATCACGCCAAACTCGTTGGTATTGTTTGGCTGCGTACTTAAGATGTACATCGTTCCTTCCTTGTCTATGTACGCGTCTCTCTCGAATTTCACCACTGGATGTTCCAATCCAATGTGTTGATCGCGGTTGTGCATTTGCACCACTTGCCTTCGCAAACCATCCTCATAGATGCGAGCACCTAATCGGTTGGTTCGGAGAAACTCTAGTTGCGTTCTGTAGGGTCCTTCTGGTTTTTCTAAATATGCCACATTTGACCCTCCTTCTGGTCTATCTGTGCTAAATGCCATTTCTGATTCACTCGTATCTGAGCTCTCGTAGGGATAACTAGTGTTCAATTGTTGAGCCCACGATCGTGCAGTAGTTCTTACACTTGCCTCTGATGATCTAAGACTTCGTCGGTCTGACTTGCCTATATGTTTGCCCGATCTAAGGTTCATTAATTTTCTTCCTTGCACACTCAGTACACGCTCAGATCGTCAATGATTCTTTGTTATTACTTTCTTGATTCTTTTTAAATTTCTCTAGATTCTTGTCTTAATGTATGCGTCATGAATTCGACTTTCTGTGGTACTTTGAGTTCTCGTTCCGTCAGACTTACGTTCTTTCCTTTAGGTTTTCGTGTCACACACCTTTACTTTAGTCTTGAACTTGACAAATTTAATTCTCTTGAACTTGAGGTGTTCTTATCGTCTTTACTCCACAATGCTAACGTTTATCCTAAGCTAAGAATTGACTGAGGGAGTTGAGTAATTTTCCAACCTCGAGTCAGCTTTTCTGGTTGCTCTGATGCCCAAGAAGCCGCGCTTCCCAAGCTTTATGCCCTTCACTGCCTTGCTTTGGTTGCCTTTGATTGCCCTTGCTAGACCTGGAAAAATTCAATATTAGACCAATTCCCAATTGGATGATCAAGCACTTGAGTATATACACCCTTTAAGTCCCTTCCCTTTTGCCCAACTTTTCAATGCTTGCCCCCTGGCTTTCTAGTCCCAAACTAGGTCAACCTCAATTTAGCTTATCTAAAAATAGACGTCTCCTTTATGAAAACGGACTTTCTAAACTTAGTAGTTCTCGTCAAGAGCTTTCTAATGAGCTATAAAGCTCAAAAAACGGACTTCGGATGAAAAAGTTATGGTCGTTCAGGCCCTCAGGGGTAAAAACTGACAAACAGGTTTTTCTCCAAATATGAGCTAAGGGGTCTCCTATGAGTCTAATCACCCAAAAATTTCCCAAAAATAGCCTCAAAATTGGCCAAAAAATGAAACCCTAAAATTTGCGATGGGGGTGCACAATCACGATGGTCTGAGACCGTCGCGATGGTCCAGGCAAACCGTCGCGATGGCGTGGCACAATCGCGATGGTCCGATGGAGCGAACTGTCGCAATGGCGTGAAATGGATGATCGTGATGGCGTGAATGTGAACCGTCACGATGGCTCGATCGGGCGAACAATCGTGATGGCGTCAGTCAACAGTCAACATGAACAATCGCGATGGTCCAAAGTGAACCGTCACGATGGTCACAGATGCGATGGCTTGAGCCAATTGCGATGGTCCAAATTTTGAAGTGTCGCGATGGTCTGAGGGTATCGTCACGATGGCGTGAAGTGTGAACCGTCGCGATGGTTTAGCTTGCCACGTGGCAGCGTCGGTGCGATGGCGTGAGCCTATCGCGATGGTGTGGGGTCAACCGAACAGTCGCGATGGTCCGCGAAGCGTCGCGATGGTCCGCGAACCGTCGCGATGGTCCAAATGAACCGTCATGATGGCGTGAGACCGTCACGATGGTCCGACCGAGCCGTCGCGATGGCGTGAGCCTATCGCGATGGTGTGACACAATCGCGATGGTCTGAGCCAATCGCGATGGTCCACCAAAATGAGAATTTTGCAGATGCGTATGTGGATTCGTGTGTGCGCTTGTGTCGCCTATCCCATGGTGTGGTCGCTTACCAAAAATTCCGCACTTGGCAGACCATCGCGATGGTCTGACACAGATGGAAATCTCTGACAGAAAGTGAAGTTTTTACCTTTTCCAAGCTTTCCTGATGCTCTGGAGCACTGTACCTGCAAGAAAGCTCAAGAACACAAAAGCACATGCAAGCACAAAAGCTCTCTCTCACTCTCTCGCATGCACAAATGAGGGGAAATGAGGAGAATGGGTGGATATGGTGAATTTTCTGATTTTTTTGGAGATGAAGATGATGATGCGGTGATAAAGATGGAGTGTGGGGGAGGTGAAAAACAACAAAAACTAAGTAAAAACAACAACAAAAACTGAAATTTTTACCTTCCAACGCCACTTCTTGCTATACTCTTACCATCACACATTCGTCCTAGACTTGATCCCCGGCAACGGCGCCAAATTTGGTGTTGCTCTAGCACAATGGTGAGAACCACGTTAAGAAGCTCCACCTCCTTAATGTCAATCCGCGAAAGAGATAGGAGTGATATGAAGATCGTGAATGTGAGATGAAGTGAGAGTGAAGGTGAGAAGCATAGAGATGCACACACACATACACACACACTACGAAGAGACAAGCAAGATACAATGGAAGGTGAGAAATTAACTCTATTACTCAAGAACACTCATACAAGCTCCAAGTAGCTCTAAGCTCTTCTCTACTCAAACAAGCTAACCTCAAAAATGAGCTCTCTAGCTCTTTTTATAGTTTATAGACTAGTTTTGACCGGTTTCACATCTAGTGACCGGCATAGTTAAAAATTAGGTCCTATATGCTATTTGGAAGGGTAAACGGTGTCTAAAAATAACAAAAATTGATACGCTTGTTCTACCTAAGCTCCTCAAGCTCGAGGACTCCTCGATTTGCACAAAATGCAGCTAGAAATTAAGAAAAGGGTTTTTCTATGTTACATATGTTACATTAGTGATAAAAATCACTGTTGGAGGTTTTTGAAAAGTATCTTTAAAACATGATTCTTTGAAAAAAAAGATTCGACTGACTTCCTGCTCTGTCGTTACATGCTTCCGCGTCTTCTATGCCTCTGGCTGCTTCCAACAGTAGGCTCCATCATGATTTAGGATTTCAAGGACCCAGACACACCTGGAAAGGTTGTATATCTAGATGATACTTTAGAACGAGTATTTTTAGTACCAGACCATGCAAGGAATACCTACACATGGAGAGGGGATTTAGTATTCCCTCCATCAGGAACTAATGTAAATGCGAGCCATCATGGTGCGGGGACATCCTCACCCCATGGCATCCTATAGGGAGGAATAGACCAACCAGGGACACTGATAGATTGGAGAGACAAACCAAACCAAGAATACCAGGTGGTAGAGATGATTTTCCTCTACCTAGACCAATGAACACCCTAGGGTACTAAGACCCACTCAATTAGTAAAGTCAATGGAAAACTACTTTGATGTTATAGGGGATCCCTATGACCATGTTGTGGAATTTAAGCAAGTGTTACGAGCAGAGCAAGTAGAAGACATGTTCATGCAATACAATGTGTTTGGACTAAATTTAAAGAACACGGCTTTAACCTAGTTCCAACTATTGCAACAAAGGCAATTTAGGGACATTCATCACTTGCTAGAGTCATTCATCAACGAATTCTCTAAAAGTGGAATCATACATGATACTTTTTTGTTAATTCATAGCTTCAAACAGACCCCTCAAGAAATAGTTAGGCTTGCAAGACGTAGGTTTAGACAATATGTTGAGAGATGTCCAATGCAAGAGCTACCCTCACATGCCAAGCAAGTTTCACTGTTTTTAGATGGCCTCTTAAGCTCTAAACTATGCTCCTATGTATACTTGAAGGAACCTAGGACACTAGAGCAATGTGTAAGAAATAGACATTGAGGAAAACCTTGGAGATGAGTTGGAACTCTCAAAGGTCTATAAGGACTCAGATTGTTCATCTCTAGCATCCTCAAAGCTCTCTAGTTTGATAGAAGACCTAGTAGAAAAAGTGGCCTAGAAACTAGGAGTTTCTAGCAAGCAGATGCCTAGATTAACAACAAACAAACGTTGTTACACCTATGGTGGTGATCATATGGCAAATATGTGTCCGAACATGGAACAACCTCAAGCCAACCCTAGTGGCCAATATTGTATGATTGAGAGACGATACACAAATCACACGGCCCAAGACTATCCATACAACAAAGTAGTACGACAAAACTACCCGCAAGCATACCCCCAAAGACTATCCATACAACAAAGTAGTACGACAAAACTACCCGCAAGCATACCCCCAACCAGGGAGATATCAAGGCCAATACAATGCTCAACCTCACTATTATAGGCCTCCTCAAAACGATCCTTATCAAGCTCAACAGAGACCTAAACTTGTCTTAGCACAATAGCCACCCCCACCATCGAACTTCATCCTAGTTAAATACACTACTGCAGAAGAAAATCTCAATAGGGCTTTAGTGCCTTCTTCACCATTTATCACTGATAGTGATATGAACTCTAACAATTTTGACTCAACCTATGTAGATAGCCCACCTCCATATTACAGGGAGTCACCAGAACACATGGAAACCTATCAATATGAGAGTCCACCATTGGAACCCAATTGGGAGCCCGATTATGCTAATGTCATGTATACGAACCTTAATCTGTGGCCCCAACTAAGATAGCAAGGACCACAAGGCCCTAGAGGACCATGCTTTAGGTGCCAAAGAGATCATTTCATTAAGGATTATCCACATCGTCTGATATCGGGTCAGTCACAATACTATAACATACAAGGTTTTTGTGCCGAGTATGGTAAGGAGCATGTCATTTGAGAATGTCCTAAGAACCCTGCTAATGCCTCAAAAGTGACACCCATTAATGTGATAGGTATTGTACATAACTTAGATGGATCCAACTCTACATACGTGCCTATCCAAGCTATAACAAGAGCCCATATGCTCTTACAGAATCAATAGCTTAATCCTAAAAAATTAGCCGGAACTAGTGAAGTTGGAGAATCTAGAAGTAAAAAGACAAAATCTTGGAAAGATTCTAGAGAAAGATTTAAGAGGAAGTGGAGTAAAAAGATAACAAAATTGGAAGGAACTCTCAAGGAATCTAGAGCCAAAATCCTAGAATTGACTTCTTAAGAATCTAATTGGGAGAATATCAGGCAAGATCAGGCAAGATTAAAAGAAGGACCCCAGGCAACAATGAGTAAGAACTATCCGAGAGTAGATTTAGAAATTGAGAGAACTAAACTCTACATGAAGATGGTAGAGTTAGCCCAAACTATGTTCGAAGCCTCTCATTATCTTAATTGGAACAACATGTCTAGACCTGAATTACACTTTCAAGGACTATTGGAGAGGTTAGGATATTTGATTAATGGCGACGAGAAAAAGAAAGCACAAAGCAACCCTATCATCTCAGAGACACAAGAAAGAAGCGCACCATCCCTATCTCAAGTGCCAAATACAGAAGAGAAATGGAGAAAAGAACAAGAGACTCATCCTCCTATACAAGAAATATATGACTTGCAAGCACAGTTCCCCCAAAACATCCCCTCTATCTATGACAATGTAGAGGAAGAGAAATTGAGTGAACAAATGGGTTTTGACTCCAATTCTTTGCGAGAATTACCTCAGTTCATAGGATCTTGGGAAGCCAAGTCTATCAACATGAGAGCCACTATATTAGTGAGGAATGAAGAATGAATAATTCCTGGGAACACAGAAGTGATCAAGAACACTAAAGTACAATGTCACCTCACACTAGAAGATTTGTTAAAGATTAAACTAGAACTATGGAAGCATGTAGTAAAACAATTTGCTGAACTTGCTATGGCTCCCTCCCAGATAGGATCACACAAGAAGGTACCAGAGATACCAGTAGAACAAATTGGAGATGTGAGTGAGGTAGAGGAAGGTAACACTTATCTTCCCATAGCCCACAAGGGCTACACCACCAAAGCTATCTTAGATTCAGGAGCTGGAGTAGCCATTGCTACTCTAGCTTTGTGGAGACATTGGGGTAAGCCACCATTAAGACCCACTAGGATGAAGCTACAAATGGTTGACGGACATATAGAGAAGCCATTGGGCTTACTAGAAGGCATATCTCTCACCACTTGTGGTGTAGAGTTCAAACATACTTTCACCATTTGTGATTTTGGAAAAAATCATGCTTATGAGATGATCTTAGGATGACCATTCATGCATTAGTTGCAAATCATACAAGATTGGGGAACTAATTCTTTGTACTTGCAACATTTAGGAGTGACTACTAAAGTCAATCTTAAAAAAATATTCCCATCAAGATGTACCCCCAGTACAATGGAACACTATCCATAAGACACAAGAAGAAACAGAGTCCGTACACTCATTGGAATGAGACTCTTCATGGTTGCATGAGGATACTCATCTATGGATGTGTAAGGTAGCAAAACAAGAGGAAGAACGATTAGAAGCCAGGACATTAGGTTCAAAACGACATCCACGAACCCTTCAAGACCCATCTTATGCACCTATAGTATTTCCTCACAAGGAGTTCGAGCCGCATGGTTGGGTAGAAATCTTAGCTTCGATGGACATAGCTATGAATGAAGAACAATGGACCCCTCATTGTGATGAAGACGGATATGACATTTCCATCATTATGGTTGAACCCGTTGAGGAAGACTTTATCCTCGAAGAATGCACGATAGAGACCCAAGAGTCGGATGAGAGTACTAACGAGGACCTAGAATCCATCATCATGGAACCCTTTTGTTCCACAGAAGAGAAATATCTTTATTTTGTAGAAGCCAAAACCCTTGAGGAAGAAAATGAAATTCCAAGGGAATGACTTGAGTCACTCATAGAAGATACAGAAAGCAAGCAAAAGAAGAGAAAGAAATCACCTAAGGCACAAGAAGAGGAAGAGACCATTTATGGAAGTACCAGGGAACTTCAAGAAGTTAGAAATAGAGGATAGACAAATTATGGTACAAATGCCTAAAAGCAAAGCTCACGTTGGAGAGGTGTATGATAATCGAGAGAAAACCAAAAATACATAGTTAGCATAGAAGAAGGAGAAGAAAAATGTACATACATAGGGCATGATTTGACTACTGAAGAAGAAGGAGAGTTAATTGCCCTATTGCGAGAATATCGAGAAGTATTTGCTTGGAGTTACAAAGACTTGAAAGGAGTAGACCCGGATATATGTTCCCATAGAATCCCTATGACTCCAGATGCCAAGCCTACGAAAAAAAAGCCATACACGTACAATTATAACTATGCTGCTAAGATGAAAGAAGAAATAGATCGTTTGATAGAAGCGAGATTCATTTACGAAATTGAGCATACCGAATGGGTATCCCCATTGTGGTTGTGCCCAAGAAGAATGAAAATTTTCACATGTATATTAACCTTAAAAAATTTAATGTCACCATGATTAGAGATAGTTATCCCCTTCCCATCATGAAATACGTATTAGAAAGAGTTTGTTGGAAGTGAGGTAGGCCCTTGGCTCATATCACAGATCCATGGCTCCATAGGTCCAGTATATACAACATTAATTCCAACATTCTTCAATATTGACAAAACATGAACATACCACAACTTAATCATATAGATGATGAGACAAAGATAGAGAAAGAATAGACGACATGTGTAAGGTGTTACGTAAGCCATTGCTTACTCATAGTATCATATATACCAATGGTCAATGTACAATGTGGGAGCAAAACTCTCAACCACTCTATGTGATGAGAAATAGATGAATGAGTGAATGTATAATGTAACAAACATATTCAGATATATGGGTAGTAATCTGAATATACATGAGATGTGTGACCTTATATGTTATAGAAGAGTGAATATGAGTGACTGATAGAGGAAGGATCAGTGTGAAACTGATAGTCAACAAACCCTTATTTGAACTTAGGCTATGGAAGACCCTAAGTTCGATATCAAAATATGCATAAAGCATATACGTACTGTTTCTCTTGTACCTATGTTGAATAGGACTCCTCCTGATATGAACGCTACAACCTCCATAAACTTCAAGTAGTACCTATGTGCATAAAGAAAATATGTACCTGAATACTTAACATAAGATGTAAATCTTATGTTAAACACCATCCAATGTCTTTGAAGTAGCCTGACATCTTCTTGTAGAAGAAAATCTTCAACCTAATATCTTCCTGTAGAAGACAATCTTCAAATATGTCTTTGAAGTAGCCCGACATCTTCTTGTAGAAGACAATCTTCAACCTAATATCTTCCTGTAGAAGATAATCTTCAAATACACCATGTAGATGGCCGATCCTCACCATCAAGCTACTAATGACCAAGTCTTCTTGCCATGAACAAGAGATAACCTCCTCTCCATTAGCTAGAGTGTGGGCACACCCTTCATCTTCTCCAAGAAGAATCACTAAGAAGAACTCCATAGCTGCTCCTCAACATGCTTCAAATTAGCACCATGGCTGCCCCATGTGCTAGAAGAAACACCACCTCTATTGAGGTCCAAGCTCCAAGCTTGTGTTGAATACTAGGTGAAGGATGCCTTGAAGTGATCCAAAGAACTTCTTATATAGTAGTTTATTGTCCCATGAAAAGCTCTTCAGAAAACTACGTTCGCTCTTAATAAAGCATAACTCACTTGCAATCGTTATTCTCATAAAACTCTACGATCGTTAAATCTGTTCGCTGTCCGCTGCGTAGCTTTTAATAAAGTCAAAGCTAAAAAAATATGTTCGCGTATGCCATTGCTGCACATGGGATCGGATCTTGGGTCGCCATTTTGAGAGGTTAATGCTCTAGCCATGGCACCCAACACCGATTGCTATAGAAGAACTCCTAAAAGGAGTTACTTATGCTGTACAGTCTGGACAAAAATGGACCAATTGCACATTGTTTTCCAACAATTCCCTCTGCAATGTCGTATTGGTACAAACTGAATTGTATCTGCAAACTATCAAAGCTGCAAATTACCACAAGCTTGAAGCTTGTACTCGGCACTTCAGAACTTACCTTCAAAAGTCTTCTTCAAAAGTGAATTTGACTTTCCTTCAAAAAACCTGAACTTGTTGAATATGAACCATAATACTTGAGAAAATATGCGAACTAGATATCCAATAGTGTTCTCATCAAACAATCACTGCTTGACAACAAATGTAGCATGAACTGTCTCCAAATCAGCTATCTCTTGTTTTCAAAAACCTGAAAACATACACTAGGATCCATATATTTGCATTTACCTTCCAAAAAAGGTTTCTCAATGTACTTCTGCTACGTCATGTAAATACACTAAACAAAATCAAGAACTGAATCCTGGAACCTGTGACTGTCAACTCACAACTTAGTGTATTATGAACATGGCTGGTTCATCTTTGACTGTACTCAACTCAAATCAACTCAACTCAATTGAAATCGACTGAAATATGAGTCAAAAAATCTATGATGTCATCATGTCTTCATCCTTTAAATCCTTCATACCTCTTCCCTTCAGAACTTGGTATAAACATATATGTGCGCACTTCTCAAATATACCTTTATGTAATATCAAGCTTCTCTTTAAATAGAACTCTGGAACCTTCTCCTGAACAGGAACATCCTAACAAGAACTTTCTCCAAACATTCTTCTTCTTCCTTCTTCTTTCAAAGCTAGAACATAAAGAGAACCTGACAAAGGAAATATAGGAATACCTGTAGGTATGAATCTGCATTCTTTCATATATGGCTGAAAATAAGTCTTCATGTTTCACCACCCCCCTGGATGATTTAACACTAGTATCCAGTATTCTTCAAATATATTAGACTTTATGAAATCTGGAACGTCTTCCTTCATAAATCTGATGTTCAGTGATCAATACCTGTATCTGGAACAAAAATTCTGAATCCTTTTTATTAGCATTGATCAGATGCCAATAGCTTTCCATGTCATTCCTCAGCTTTCCAAAATCTAGAATAAGGTTAGGTGATCCTAACATAACAAAACCTTGTTGAAAGCTTTATAGGACTCATAACCTTCAGTAACATAACAAGTATCTTCTATCTCTCTGCAACACAAATCTGATAGAACCTGAATCTTTGACTTACTTCTTCCAATGTTAAGAATCTTCACAAACAAAGGATAGACAACTGAATCATAAATACTCAAGATCATACAAGATCTATCCAAGATCAGTGATCTCTTTTGTGTAGAATCTATTCTTCATCAAACCTTCATGACTGAATGTTTGATTTAGTTACCTGAATGTCTCTAAGTGTCCATGCTTCTCAAAAAGTTATAAAACTTTTCTTCAAAAAAATCCTTCCTAAGAATTTGTGACTCCTACTTGAAACATAAGTAGACAAACTTCTCACCTTGAGAACTCCAAAAGCTACAAGTTGATACTTCATAACTTTCATATTTTACCCGGGTGAAATGTGATAGTACCTGCTTGATTTTCTTTTGGCTGACTCCACTTCTCAATCAAGTGACAGGATATGATGGAACACCTTTTTGAATACAAACATGTATCCAAAAGTCTAGACAATCATAGAAAGTAGATTCTCCATTGACTCGTACATCAACAAGATTCTGAATTTTCTAAAGTTTCTGAAAATACTGAATATGAGGTAACCTTTTCCAAACATAAAAACTCAACCCAAGTCTTCAACATCTGCTACAAAAAAATATTTTACCTTAAGAGTTAGATAAAGAATAAATATGCTTCTCTGCAACTTGTCATATACCAAGTAGCTCTATATTGACAGTCCAAGAATTCTTTGAGGGAACATATAAACTACCTGCTGAAAAGCTTCAACTAAAACATAACTCATACACATATGAGTCACAATATATATATATCTGCTGCTTTTTTTTTCTCTCAATGCAATTCTTTGTCAAATCTACTAAATCATGACCAAGTATCATGCAAAATAAGAAATTGCTTCTTCTTCACACAAGATGTTCTTGTAGACTTGTCTTTGGATGTAGAGGATAAAATAGGAAAAGTATATGGAAAATATATGAGAAAAGGAAGCCTTACTTTTCTTTTGGAAATGATGGACTTTCTTTTCTGCATCTTTCTTCCACCCGATGATGTCAACATCTAATTCAAACTTCTCTTCCATACCTTTTGTTTTCTTCATCTTTGAAGTAGCAAACACTCTTGACTTCTTCGAATGAACTTTTCTCTTCCTCTAATGCTAAGAGTAAGAGATGAAACAAACACGG
This sequence comes from Ceratopteris richardii, assembly GCA_020310875.1. Classification (NCBI taxonomy): domain Eukaryota; kingdom Viridiplantae; phylum Streptophyta; class Polypodiopsida; order Polypodiales; family Pteridaceae; genus Ceratopteris; species Ceratopteris richardii. The sequence continues at coordinate 131,021,540 of CM035432.1, forward strand.
TATACAAATGGAAGTGAATATAGAATCATGTTTTATCATCTCCTCATATCGCTGAATCAAAATTCTGCTTCAAATGTCTGAAATGACTAAATTCACCAATCTTTTGTTTGAATGATGAATTACCCTTCTAGAGGTACCTCTCTAGATACCTCTCTAGAGATATCCAACCAACTTACAACAGAAAATTAGCTGAAAAAACTCATCCCATCTTCGCATTTGTCTTCTTAGATAAGCTCTCTTGCCATGAAAGAGATCTCTCAAAACTCTCTAGAAAAACCTCTACATACCTGTTTTGATGTAGCCTTTAACTTTCAAATGATGAAAGCGTATAAAAGCACTCCTTGAAACCTTCAAAATCTCTTCATAAATGCTCTTCTAAGATATGACCTGCAAATGATAATCTGATAGTAGAAAGTGATACCTGTGATTTGATGTTGATCTGATTTCTTCATCTTCTCTAAACGATTGTTCTTCCTTGAATTTGAAGTAGCCTTCTCTTCATCAAGTCTGGGTCTTCAAATAATACTTTTGTAAAGTATTTGCATACTCTTCCAAAAATATTTGGCTGCTAACAGATCATCAACTTCATACTCCACACTGATGAATACATGTAACTGAATTGTCTAATTCTCAAATCTCTACTCATCTAGATTAAGTGTGTATGTCAAATGTCAAATATTAGAAGATGCTTTCAAATCATATGTTCTAAATCTCGAATTCTGGGAACCTGAGATATGAATGAGCCTTAATGCATTGATGCCAAAGATCTAAAATTCTGAAACCAAAACCTTAGTTCTCTGATACCAAATGTTGAAAGTGAGGTAGGCCCTTGGCTCATATCACAGATCCATGGTTCCATAGCTCCAGTATATACAACATTTATTATAGCATTCTTCAATATTGACAAAACATGAACATACCACAACTTAATCATACAGATGATGAGACAAAGATAGAGAAAGAATAGACGACATGTGTAAGGTGTTACGTAAGCCATCGCTTACTCATAGTATCATATATACCAATGGTCAATGTACAATGTGGGAGCAAAACTCTCAACCACTCTATGTGATGAGAAATAGATGAATGAGTGAATGTACAATGTAACAAACATATTCAGATGTATGGGCAGTAATCTGAATATACATGAGATGTGTGACCTTATAGGTTATAGAAGAGTGAATATGAGTGACTGATAGAGGAAGGATCAGTGTGAAACTGATAGTCAACAAACCCTCATCTGAACTTAGGCTATGGAAGACCCTAAGTTAGATACGTGTGTGAAAAGATCACATACTTATAAAGTAGCATGGAATGCTAACAAGTTTGCTGCTAGAAATCCTCAAACTCATGTGAACACACCTTCTTAAAAACCTCATCAAAATATGCATAAAGCATATACGTACTGTTTCTCTTGTACCTATGTTGAATAGGACTCCTCCTGATATGAATGCTACGGCCTCAATAAACTTCAAGTAGTACCTGTGTGCATAAAGAGAATATGTACCTGAATACTTGAAATAAGATGTAAATCTTATGTTAAACACTATCCAATGTCTTTGAAGTAGCCCGACATCTTCTTGTAGAAGACAATATTCAACCTAATATCTTCCTCTAGAAGACAATCTTCAAATATGTCTTTGAAGTAGCCCGACATCTTCTTGTAGAAGACAATCTTCAACCTAATATCTTCCTGTAGAAGATAATCTTCAAATACACCATGTAGATGGCCGATCCTCACCATCAAGCTGCGAATGACGAAGTCTTCTTGCCATGAACAAGAGATAACCTCCTCTCCATTAGCTAGAGTGTGAGCACACCCTTCATCTTCTCCAAGAAGAATCATTAAGAAGAACTCCATAGCTACTCCTCAACATGCTTCAAATTAGCACCATGGATGCCCCATGTGCTAGAACAAACACCACCTCTAATGAGGTCCAAGCTCCAAGCTTGTGTTGAATACTAGGTGAAGGATGCCTTGAAGTGATCCAAAGAACTTCTTATATAGTAGTTTATTGTCCCATGAAAAGCTCTTCAGAAAACTACGTTGGCTCCTAATAAAGCATAACTCACTTGCGATCATTCTTCTCATAAAACTCTACGATCGTTAAATCCGTTCGCTGTCCGCTATGTAGCTTTTAATAAAGTCAAAGCTAAAAAAATATGTTTGCATACGCCACTGATGCACATGGGATTCGATCTTGGGTCGCCATTTTGAGAGGTTAATGCTCTAGCCATGGTGCCCAGCACCGATTGCTATAAAAGAAATCCTAATAGGATTTACTTATGCTGTATAGTCTGGACAAAAATGGACCAATTGCACATTGTTTGCCAACAGAGTTGCATGTGAGGAAGTTTGTAGCTTTCTTGATGGATTTGCACGCTATAATCAGGTAGCCATTGCTCCTGACGATCAGCATAAGATGGCTTTTGCCATAGAATGGGGCATATTCGCATTTCGTGTGATGCCATTTGGGCTAAAAAATGCACCCGCCACTTTCCAATGACTTATGTGCCATGTTTTTAAGGAATTCTTACGCAAGAACTTGGAATTTTATGTAGATGATATATGTACTCATTCAAATACGAGGCAGAATCATATCCCAGAACTAAGGCAAGTATTTGACAAATGTTGAGAATATTAAGTTTGTCTAAACCTAGAAAAGTTTGTTTTCATGGTTAGACAATGCAAAATTCTAGGACACATTGTGTCAAAGAACGGCATTTCGACAGACGAAGAAAAGGTGAGAATAATTACGGATCTACCTAGACCAAGTAACATAAAAGAGGTACAGGCCTTCATGGGTCATTGTGGTTATTGCAGACAATTCATACACATGTATGCTATGGTAGCCAAGCCTTTTTACTCATTTTTTACCAAGTTTGAGTGGACAAATGAATGTGAAAATTCATTCAATGAACTTAAACGACGCTTGTGCTCAGCATTGATATTAACGACCCCATATTGGAGCAAGCCATTCCATGTACATGTGGATGTGTCCAACTATGCCATAGGATGTGTATTGGCACAACCTGCTAATGAAGGCAATTTAGATCTCCCTATAGCTTACACGAGCAGACAACTGAATGTGGTAGAAAGGAATTACACCACTACAGAACGTGAAGGATTAGGAATGATCTATGTAGTGAAGAAATTCACGCATTATTTGTTAGAAAATAAGTTTAAGTTCTTTATGGATCATCAAGCATTATTATACTTAGTCAATAAGCCCTGTAATATCAGACGATTGACATGCTAGTTTCTATTGCTCATGGAGTATGATTTTGAAGTCGTAGTCAGGAAAGCAAAGACTCACATTAGATCTGACCACCTCTCAAGATTAACCTCGGGAGAAGCTCCTCAAGGAATAGCTGATGAACTACTTGACCCATGTTTGTTTCACCTTGAGATAGTACCAGAATCGGCTAAGCCTATTGTCCCTATTCTCACATATGGACCCAAGAATCCAAGGATCAGGATCAAAGAAGGAGAAATCACAAAGTCACAAAGATTTCAAATAATAGCAAGAAGCATATATAAACAGGATAATCAGAAGATTGTTGCCAGCTATGTGGATGAATCGGAATACTCAAATTGGTTGCAATTAGGACATGTAGGTGCATTAAAGCAACGCCATTCAAAACATCATACATTGCAGACTCTGAATAGATTAGGAGTATTGTTATATGGAGTAACCTTTGAGAGAGGTGTGAACCACCTCTTAAGTCATTAAGATGGACTCACACATGAGTGCCATGTTGCATCCCATGTGTAGAGCCATGGGTCACTCTTTACTTATGGAAAGAGAGAGAGAGAGGGAGAGTTATATGGGGAATAGGTACGTGGCTAGGTGGCAATCTTCTATATCGAGCTCCCTGTGTATGTCGGCGCTTCATTTGTCTTGGGACGCATGCAAAATTAGGGGAATCTTTGGAGGCCTTTATAGTGGTATCAGAGCAGGAGAGATCTGTAGTTCACATTAGAATGCCCACACGACTACGTCAAGGAGCAACCATGCGACCACGTGAAGGAGACGTCAAGCAGCAATGCTCACGAAGAGAGAGGGAGAATCTCTCCCCTCCTCCACCCCTCCTCTTGGATGGCTAAGTGAGCTCTTCTCCCCTCTATATATACCAAGATTTTCGGCCTGGCAGCTCCTATATGGGATAATAAACTCCATCGATGCCTGTTTTTGAGCTTGTGGAGAAGACTAAGTGGACATGGAGAGGGTTAAGTAAGCTCATTTTTAAGTCTTTTTTCTCAAATTTAGGGGAATAAAATACCGGCTTTGAATCAAAATATTGCCAAAAGAATGGTATATACATGTAACATGGGTTGTGGAGATGGGGTATGGGTCTTGGGGTTGATAAAAAAGCTTCAGCTTTTCACTTTTAAGCTTCTCAAACTCACCCTTCTATGAAGAATAGCTTTTCCACTTCCTACTTATGACATACCCAGCTTCTCTGCACCATAGCTTGCTCATACGATATCCGATTTCAAAAATCTTGGTCACATTACGAAGATACAAACTAAGCTTCACTTAGAGACCATTGTTGTTAGATTTGGACGAGATTTGGTCAACCAAAATCTCTCTGCAACACTTCAGTAGGAACTAGGCAGCCACTCCCGGGCCTAGTTTTTCATCATCCGGTGCCCAAATTACCTTTTTTCACTTGGGATAACTTTAAATTTTTGAAGTACAGGTTGTTTGCTTACATTTCTTGGATTGGCAAGGACTGTCGAATCTCAGAAGTTGTGCAGTTTCACTTTTTTTGCCCATTTGGGGCTATTGCTACGTGGTTTTGGCATTGTTCTTGTTGGTTTTTGGTGTTTAGAACCTCCCTGGACCAACCAAAGATTTCCAATTTTTGTTTGGGACTGGTGATGATTCAAAATCAGTGACCTAAAGCTTCAAGGATCACTTGGATTTTGCTTCCATAGCTTCATTTTGTAACAGGGAAAGCTCTTGTAATATATTTCTCTTCTTCTTGCATATTCAAGCTTTACTTCCATTCATTTTTGTTGGAGTTAGATGTCTGCGGAAGCATGCGAACAGCACAAGGAAGAAGAAGAAGCTTGAAGCACAACACACAAGACTGAATGTAGTACTAGAGAATGTATAAAGATAAGTATCCCATTAGGGCAATAGGCGTATATACAAGCCGGGGGAAAAAAACCTCTTCAAGAGGGAAAAAAGTGCCCCGGTGGTCCTAGAGTGTTCACACACATCACTACCTAAATATATCAACAAATCCCCCCTGGGACTGATGCGGTGAACAAGGAGTTGGCACTCATGTATAACGAAGTGCCAAGCTATGTATCACTCCACGAAAGGAAGTAAGCCCAAAGCTTTGCGGAAAGCTTCAAACTTCTCCCTAGACAGAGGCTTTGTGAAAAGGTCTGCAATGTTCTCCTGCGTGGGCACATATGCCAAGCTGATCTCCCCAGCAGAGAACCTCTCCCTGACATAATGATAATGCACCTCAATGTGATTAGTGCGAGCATGGAACACAGGGTTCCTCGCAACTGCCAATGTGCTCTAACTGTCAATGAAGATGGTAGTGGCAGAAGACTGACCAACACCCAAATCAGCCATAAGCTCTAAGCCACACACACTCAACAGTAGATGTGAATGTTGCCCTATACTCAACCTCACAACTGGAAGTGGCCACAGTAGGCTGCTTCTTGATCAACCAAGATATACATGAGCTATCAAGCATGAAGCAAAAGCCACTAGTGGACACATGAGTATCATAGCAACCAACCCAATCAGAGTCAGAAAAAGCATGCAAATTTGGCGGTAGTGATCCCCCCTTGGGATAAAACAACCCAAGTAGCCGAGTACCACTCAAGTAGCGAAAGATGCACTTAACCGCCTGCCAATGCTTGACTCCTGGTCGATGCATAAATCAGCTTATCTGTGAGACAGAAAACTGAATATCTGGCCGAGTAATGCATAAGTAAATCAAGCATCCAACAGCCTACTGATAGAGAACAGCATCAAATGCATCTCTAGCATCATGAAGACTCAAACGCAAACCTGTCTCCATAGGAGTGGCAATAGGCTTACATTCTTCAAGGCCAAAACACTGCAATAATGTGTCAATATATTTCGTTTGACACAAAGCCATTCCATCATTAACTTGCATAAACTGAATGCCCAAATAGTGATGTAGATGCCCCAAATCAGACATCTCAAATGAGGCATGCAAATCAACCTTAAAATCAGCAATATGCTTCTCAATAGGACTACTGACCTGCATGTCGTCAACATAGACAACAATGATCAAAAGCACATCATTAGCACGCTTAACATATAAGGTGCTCTTAGTGGGACTATTCTCAAAACCATGTGCAATCAGATAGACATGTATCTTCTCATACCAAGCACGTGGTGCTTGCTTTAAACCATATAATGCCTTCTTTAACTTGCACACCTGGTTTTCATGCCCTTTCTGCACAAAGCCACGGGGCTGAAAAACATACACTTCTTCATGCAAGTCACCATTCAAAAATGCAATTTTAATGTCCAACTGATGTACATTCCAACCATGATGGGCTGCAAGTGCACAAATGCTCCGAATAGTAGTCATACGGCATGTAGGTGCAAAGGTCTCATCAAAATCAATACCTCTTTCCTGCGCCTAACCCTTTGCAACAAGCCTAAAATTATACTTGTCAACTGTACCATCAGGTTTACACTTCAGCTTGTATACCCACTTAGTGCCAATGGCCGTCTTGCCAGGAGGCAAATCACATAAAGACCAAGTACCATTCTTCATTATTGCATCATAATCAGATTGCATAGCAACCATTCAATTTTCTGAATTTTGTGCTTCATCAAACGAAACAGGCTCATTCTCATCACAGAGACTAGATGCAGCCATGGCATAGCAATCTGATGCAAAAGAGGCACTATGAGAGCTTGAACGCGTACGATATGACAGAGGTGCATCTAATTTGCTGTCACGCAAAGTCTGCACCAGCCATTTTGGCATAGTTTTTGCCTGCTCAATATCAGCTCTCTCATCAACTAGTGCATCATGTAAATCTACATCAGAAATGGAATGATCTGCATCATCATATGAAACCTGCAAAGGTTGAGAAGTTGCCTCATTAGGATCAGCACTAGACTGTCCACCTGTAAAAAGAGGCATCAAAGTATCATACATGTCTTTGGAGCTAACATATGTCTCCTTAGTACATGAAAGCAATGGCTTAATAACATCTTCCACAAAAACAACATCACAGCTAACCAGAATGTGTTTAGTCTATGGATGATATAGACGATAACCTTCACTTTTAGAACTGTACCCAACAAAAATACATTTTACTGCTTTATCATCCAATTTTCTGTGATGTTGTTCAGGCACTAATGCATATGCCAAACAACCAAAAACACACAGATGGGCAACAGATGGCTTGCGATCATGCCAAGCCTCATATGGAGTGATAGACTGCAGTGCTTTAGTGGGACACCTGTTCAGTACATATGCTGCACACATGATAGCCTCAAGCCAAAAACTATGAGGTAAAGCCTGACTCTTGACTGAAGGGCTTTGGTGTGCAGAGCAAGAGGAGGAAGGAGGAGATGGAGGGAAAGAGAAGAGAGGAGAGACGCGCGGACATGCGTGGGAGCCTCGAAACCCACATAATGATCTCTCTTGAGGCAATGCTCTATATATGACGTATATATATGAATATGAGGGTAAGATAACATGATCCTTACATCCCCAACAATCTCCCACTTAAGGGTCAATGTGACCATAAGTGGTAACATATACAAAGAATGATGTAGGACTATACAATAATGTACAGGAAGAGTCCGGGTCTCTACCCATACCACATCAGCCTACACCAACTGCCTCGAACAAGGTGTATCCATGCATCTCAAACTGCTCTAGACTCATATCGATAAGAGTCAAGCTCATATCTGACTGATGCAAGAACTCATGAAGTTCCTGCAAAGCTCCCACTTGCTCTATGCCTATGTCAATCATCGAACGACTGACAAATCCAAGTGCAAATGCTCCAATAGCAACTGCAAGGTCTGGTCTCGAGCATAACAACTCGTACATCAGACTCCCGAATGCTGACGAAACCTGTGCTATCCTGGCTAACCTAAGTATATTAGCCATGCCTATATCCATGGCATCCAAAGCACCATCGTCAAGACCAACATGTTTTGATATATCTATGTCAACATCTGGCATGAGCGAATCCAAGAATGATTGCATAACTGCTGACTCCTCAGCATCCAAATCAGCCATCCTATCAACCAAGGATGTGTATAGCTATGCATCCTGAGAGCTAATATGCTCTACCATACACTGTGTATCATGAGAGCTATCGTGCTCTACCATACCAAGTGTATCATCATGCTCCATATGAGCTAACTGCACAACATCCACACCAAGGTCAAACTGATGATCACTCTCTAACTGAGTATCATCATAATGCTCTACATGAGCATCTACATCATGCTCTAAAGCATCAATCTGATCATCCAAAGTGTGCTCCACAAGAGCATCCATATGATCAAAACAATCATGCTCTATATAAGCACCATGAGCATCCAAAGCATGATCTACATGTGCATCCATATGAGCATCTGAATCCTGCCATACATGTGCATCAATAATATCCATAGACCTGTCTGTAGGTAGATAAAATGAGACATGACGAGTCTCACATCGCACATAAGGCTGAACTCCCACACGAGACTGTCTCTCACATGAAGTACTTGCAGTGGATACATGTGCCCAATCCTAGCACCTCTGAGAAGCATAAGCTGTCCCAACTGCAACTGAAAATGATGCTCACCAAGGAATGCATAACATTTGCTCTCCTGTAACTGGCTAACTGAAATCAGACTCGTAGGGAATGAAGGCACATAACGTACATGTCTAAGCATAAGTGATGCTCCACTAGGTAGCATAAGACATATATCTCCTGCACCCTCAATGTCATATGTCATACCATTAGGTAAGTGCACACATCCACGACTCTCACCTGAGAATCGACAAAACCACTCACGATGTGGTGTAATATGAAATCTAGCTAATGCATCAAGCAACCAATCCATATGTGTGCTATCCAATGAACAAGAGGAATCTTGAGATGAACCATAGGAGAAAGTGATATCACCATCACTAGCATAATCAACTGTCATAGACTCTCTTGAAACCACTACCTGACCTGCATCACGTGCATATCTCTAACATCGTCGTCGCATCCGCTTGAAGCAATGTCATCGAATATGGCCCTCATGACCACAGTGCCAACATCGAAGTCGTCGATGTGATCTATGTCTCACATGAGTCAATGGACTCGCATACATATCATGTAGTCTCTGCCATAATGCACTACTCGTCTCCTCATACATAACAGACAATATATAGAATCCACAAGCTGTAATCGGATAGTGGAGCTGGCCAATGCATCCATATCCATCCATACGTGGTCGGGCATGTCACGAGGCCTCTGTGCATCTCTATGCACATACATATGTAACCCTGCACGAACCAATGTATGCCACATCTGAGCTTTCCATCTCGGAAAGTCAGTGCCATCAAACCGAGAAGACATCATGCTGGCAATCCAAGAGACTAGCAATGTAACAAAGAGACTAGAAACAATACTCTATCCTCAATAGGATCACACCTGCATATCCATATGCATAACTCACATCACAAATGTCTCGATGGAGAACGAACCATGTGAATCACATGTCACATAACCATGCATCTAGCATGCACATAAAACCATGAGCATAAGCCTGCTCACCAAGTCTCCAAAGTGACCAAATAGATGTGAAAGAATCCTGGGAAAATTTTGACAGAGTATCCCCTGTAAACTGAGTAATCAAACAAGATAACCAATAAAAAAGGGAACAATGAATAATAACCTGTCACCACCTGTCACTGATCCAACCAAAGATAATGGCAACTACATATGCCAAAAACTAATAGCAATACATGCTAATACAATGATGATGTATCTCCCACTCAAGAATAAATCCTGCAAGATGGTCCAATATGTCACGAATAATGTGTGACCAAGTCCAACTGAATGGAGATAATCAATGATCCAAAGCTATCACACAAGCTTCAAGATCCACTAGAGCTCTCTTCTAGCATAAAAGCTGTTAAAATTTCGGTAGCATGTCCTCTGTAAAATGGACTCTAGAACCAAAATAACCATGTGGGAATCACCATCCAAAACATCAAATCAATGAACATTTGCTAATAGAATAGCAAATCAAGGTGATAAATAAGTGTGTAACTGAGGCTCCAATCTCGATCATGTACCTGCAAAGAAAACAAAAGATACAAGTACCAAACAAGATCCAAAATCAACTCTCACAAAAGTATGTGCAACCGGCAAGTAAATCCATAACCAAGTGGCATAAGCAAGATATAGACCACAATGCCACTATACATCCATGATCGAACTCATAATGACATAAACCTCAAAAAAGAGTATACCACAATGTCATCTTACATGCCAAACACGTGACAAGATCATGCTCTACTCTCATATGGAGGAGCTACCACAATGATCATACATGTACAATGCTTTGAAGCTCTAAAAATAAGAGCTTGCATACCAAAAATTCTCTCTCGAAGAAGTTCCAAAGCCAATTCAACCTCCAAGAGCAGTTAGGGTTCTTATGACAAAAAATGTGTTGCTCTGTGTTTTGCTGTTTCAGAGGTGATAACCTCTGAATCTGAACTTTTTCCCTTCAGCAAACTTCAAGATGTAACTCTTGGCTATGTAACGACATAAAGAACACCTCAATCGGATGTGCGTAGCTCAAGATATGCTCAAAACAAGCACTTGCTGTCAATTTCAATTTCACTTGCAACAGTACTGCTCTGTATTCTGCAATTTCGGCAACCTAAAACTCCGAATCTAGATCTGTGTTCTTCTACAAAGTTGTAGCTATCTTTCCAACCTACGAGCAACAAGTTGAATCATTAAATTCCGAGTTGTAAAACTCAAGTTATGATAAAAAAACCGACCTTCTGTCTTACTCAATGTAGATTCGCCTTCTACAATTCTCTACGTTTTTCGAATTTTTGGCATTTCAGAAGTCCGAACCAGGTTCTGCGCCCTTCTCTGAAGTTGTAGCTCTCTGTGTTAGCTACACACAGAACTTTAAAACGCATCAATCCGAGTTTCGTAGCTTGAGTTACGGCCGAAATACTGAACTGCTGTCAAGAGATGCCGACCTGCACTTCTACCTCTTCTCACCTAAGCTTCCATTGAAGCTTCTTGCACACTAGCCTTCAGCATGCTCTGATACCAATGAAGGGCTTTGGTGTGCAGAGCAAGAGGAGGAAGGAGGAGATGGAGGGAAAGAGAAGAGAGGAGAGACACACGGACATGCGTGGGAGCCTCGAAACCCACATAATGATCTCTGTTGAGGCAATGCTCTATATATGATGTATATATATGAATATGAGGGTAAGGTCACATAATCCTTACATCCCCAACATTGACCATACACCTCACCATCTCCATGAGTGACCTGTTCTTTTGTTTAGCAACTCCATTCTATTGAGGTGTATATGACACTGTACACTGGTGTTTTATCCCATGTTTAGCTAGAAATGCATTAAAATCACAAGACATATATTCCCCCCCTTGATCACAACGGATGGTGCCCATTTTACATGCTGACAGATTTTCAGCCAAAACCAAAAACTGTTTGAAGCACATGAACACTTCGGACTTTGCTTTGAGTGGATATACCCATGCATGCCCTGAAAAATCATCAATGAAAGTCATGAAGTAAAGGTAATTTCCAAAAGAGGGTGTCTGCATAGGACCACAGACATCATTATGTATAAGCTGCAATTTCTGCGTAGCCCGAACTGAACCATCTTTTGGAAAGGAGGAATGCTGCATTTTGCCCAAAATACAGCCTTCACAAACATATTTTCCAGGTGCCTCAACTTTGGGCAAAGAGGACACCATTTCATATTTCTCCAGGCGTAGCAAACTAGCAAAATTTAGATGACCAAAGCATGCATGCCAAAGCTTTGCATCTGATATAGCGTGAGAATCATGTACTGCACATGCCAAATCATTCACAGATCTTTCATAGTCTATGAGTTTATACAGCCCATGACATAAAATGCCAGAAGCAATAAAAACACCATCATTTGACAGATCATGAACTGTACATCTGTCATCAACAAATTTCACAACCAAGCCAATCTTGGCTAATGTAGAAACTGATAATAGATTCTTCTTGATCCCTGGCACAAATAAAGCATCTGACAAGGTGAAAGAACTACCATCAGCAGTAGTCAAAATGATCTTACCAACTCCCATAACAGGATAAGAGGAGTTGTTGGCGCATGTACAGTATTCCCTGTAGGGGTAGGCTCAAGTGAAGAGAAGAAACTACGCTGTGAGGTAATGTGTTTGGTTGCCCCACTATCAAAGTACCAAACATCTGAGTCTACTGCAGACATGCACTACTCATGAGAAGATGGGTCAAAACTGCAAACAGTAGTAAATGCCCATTCTTGTTCCTGCACAAGATTAGCAAACTCTGTTTTTGGTATAGAGGCTTCTGCAACAACCATTCCAGCCTCCTTTTTCTTTGCCTCTTTTGCAGCCAGTTTTGGACAGTTCTTTATGATATGATCATTCCCTTCACAATACTTGCAAAACATTTTCTGCTTTTCTGATTTCTTCTCATCTTTATCTTGGTTCCTGAATGTGCAACATTTGCAGATTTTTGCTTACTAGTGGAAGAGCTCCATTTTCCTTTGCCCTTCTGACTAGCCAGGAAAGCTTGATCTGCAACACGCATAATGGACATGTTCTGCTTGGACTGATCTTCCTACAACAGAACAAAGACTAACTCCTCAAATGACAAGGCATTTGGATTGCCTTTTATCATCAACCGAAGAGTAGAGGCAAAACTCTGATATGAATCAGGAAGACCATTCAGAACGGTCTGCACAAGTGAGCAATCTGGTATAACCTCATCAACAGAAATCAACTGTTCCTTCAAGTCTTTGATCTTTTTTAGAAAATTGTCCATAGAATCTTCTTCATTCATGTGCTCAGTCTCCAACTGTTTTCGGAGGTAAGCAACACGAGCCTCATTTCTAGCTTGATACAATGTGGTAAGTGTGTTCCAAGCATCCTTAGCCGTTTTGCAAGAGCGAATGTGAGGAATAATGGCACGTTTGACAGACAAAGCTATCAATGCATGTGCTTGAGCATCTCTACCATCCCAACGAATCTGCTCTATAGTAGGTGCAGCAGAAACAACAACACAAAAAGGAATCTACACAATATCATCTTTGACACCATCTCCATCAGGTCTAACACCTGTATTTGCAGTACCTGTAGTCACAGGTGTAACAGGACATCTTTCAACACCCTACACAATGTTCCACAGTCCTTTTGCAACCAATACATGTGGCATCATATAAGCCTATAATGGGTAGTTGGTACCATCCAACTTATCCTCAAGAGCCAACATACGGAATACATCACTGCTTTCAGCCATGGTCGGTGACTAAAATACCTTAATGCAGAAAATTGATTGTATCTCAAAAAGTTGAACGGAACTGCCTAGACAAGTTCTGCTAAACCTGTAGCAGACTTTGAGATGCTTATACTGGCAGACCAAAACAGGTATATACCTTTGGCACAAAAAGATGAAATAGCCTGCACAAGCACTATGATAGTGTGTTCGGAGGCCAAAACGAGCTCAGATCACGATTTTGGCACCATAGAGCGAAGTTATTTTGATCTCTGAAACACCCTGAGTATGCTCACCAAATTTCGTACGAATCTGAGACTGCAACCGGAGGAGTGTCGACGGTGCTCTAGGTGAAGAGACGACCTGCTCTGATACCAATTGTTGGAGTTAGATGTCTGCGGAAGCACGCGAACAGCACAAGGAAGAAGAAGAAGCTTGGAGCACAACACACAAGATTGAATGTATTAGAGAATGTACAAAGATAAGTAGGCCATTAGGGCAATAGGCGTATATACAAGCTGGGGGACAAAACCTCCTAAAGAGGGAAAAAAGTACCCCGACGGTCCTAGAGTGTTCACACACATCACTACCTAAATATATCAATAATTTTCCCATACTCTAGTTAGCAGACGGGGGAAGGGAAGTAAAACATGGAATCTAAAGGGAAACAAGTAGTTGAACACACTTCTCCATCTAAAGAGAAAGATGATACTAATTCTAGAATGGAAGAACTAGAATTAGGGCAAGAAGTAGAAGAAAACTTAGAAGAGAAAGAGCCTCAGCAAGAGGAATATACATATGAGGAACTTTTAGACGAGTTTGTCATTCATGATCAAATCGGACTTGAAAGAGCAAACCCTTAAATTAGAGAGAGATCTTGCTAGCATCACATCTCTCATTCAGCAGCTAAAGTCTCAAATGATCTCACTTGAGACTAGCGTCACTTCTTTCCTAGCTAGGAAGGAAAGAGAAACCCCTCCTATTCCTCTAGAGATTACTAGGAAAGATACTTCTCTTCCTAGTAAGCACAAAGGAGAGAGCTCTAGGGAAGCTCCCCTCCTGAAAGACTTGAAGCCACCTACCTTTACGGGGGATGACCGAGATAGGAACAAAGATGCAATCTAGACTTTTTTACAAAAGTGGCATGATTTGCATCAATTGAAGGGCACCCCACCAAAGTACCCTCTGCTAGAGGTGAGTCTCTCCCTCGGCCCGCGTGCTTATGTGGTGGATGAGTCTTAAGGAGTTGAACTCTGTCCCTATAGATTGGACTCAGTTTGAGACTCTTTTTCTAAAAGAGTTTCTGCCTGAGAATGAGGAGGAGAGGAATTGGGATGACTGGGATAGGATTACCCAGAGAGGTAGGCCTCTTACGGTCTACATATCCCACTATAGAGAGAAAATTTTGAAACTTAAGTGCTTAGATGATTTCCAAAAGACCACAGGGTTTGTTAGAGGCTTAGATAAAGCCATAAAGAGGTAATCAGAAGGAATGCGGCTAAGATGTTTGAGGAGGCGATCAAGTATGCATAGATCTATGAGGACCATAACCGTCCTCAATACACTCCTATAGAGACGAATCAGCCCCTCAAGCCTCTTAGTACGACTAAATTCAAGAAGAAGTGGCCATTTGGGAAAAACAAAGTTTTTATTAAAAAACAAAGATCACAAGGGCCTAGGTTATCCACATATAAGTTTGAGAGGGCCAAAAGAGAGAACCTGTGCTTTAGGTGCTTGTCTCCTAGCCATTCACAATGGAACTGTCCACTCAAGAAGGGGGAAGAGAAGAAGAAGGGACCAGAGACTAGCACAACCTCCGAAAAGGGAAAAAAGGCGGTCCACCTAGTGTAGAACCTTCCTATTCATGGCAGCTCTAGATACAAGGGAGTGGAGGTGATGCACGAGGATATAGAGCACACCTGTTGTTTGACTTAGTCATTTTGGTCACAACAATTTGGACCACATGACCTAGTTAAACTGCTTGGTAGTGTATACAGGACCAAGGTGCAGGTCATGATAGATGACTCTACCACTCATAATTTTATAATCTATGCTTTGGTCAAGAAATGAAGGATTCTCTAGCAGCATAGTGCACATAAATTCATTGTATCTATGATGCAAGGGCAAGATAAGATAATATGGGATACTATGGTATCCGATTTGGAAGTCAAGATGGAGGATTATATAGATTATATGGACTTCCAAATTATGAATATGGAGAGGACAGACCTGGTCTTAGGAAGAGAGTGGCTATGGGGGTTGGGAGACACACTTAAACATAGCTATACACTTGAATTTGAAAAGAATAGAAGTAAAGTTTGTATTCAGGGAGAGAGAGATGTACCTAGTGCACCTCTCATTTCATCATTAGATTTGTATAGTCTTTGTTATTGTATAGTCATGATATGGAGCATTGTACATATAGCTCATTTAATGTATATTTTCATGCTAGAAATGTAGATATGGACACGACTTTCTACTATTCTTTTTTGCAAGAGTGTGTGGATAAAAGTTTTAAGGATCTTATGTTTGAGTAAAGAGATGTTTTTCTCACTGACTTACCTAGAGGGCTACCACCTAAGACAGGGGACATTGACCATGCCATTGAGGTTGTTACTAACACTAGCTTTATTTGCAGGCCACCTTATCGGCTTAGTGTTTCTCAGCATGAGGAGGTTGAGAGGCAATTGCAGGATTATTTAGATGAGGGCTTCATTAAACCTAGTAACTCACCTTGGGCATCACCAATGCTCCTAGTTAAAAAGAAAGATGGCTCTATGAGGCTATGTATAGACTATCTAGCACTTAGTAAGATAACTATCAAAAATAGGTTTCCAATGCCTAGATTGGAAGATCTATTTGATCAGCTACATCAACCTAGGTATTTTACCAAGCTAGATCTTAGATCAGGATATCATCAAATCAAGATTAGGGCAGAGGATGTCCCTAAGACTGCATTTAGGACTAGATATGGGCACTATGAGTTTTTGGTGATGCCTTTTGGTCTCACCAATGCCCGAGGCACTTTCATGAAACTCATGAATAGTGTTTTACAACCTTATCTAGGAAACTTTGTATTAGACTTTTTGGATGATATTCCCATAGCTAGTCCTAAATGCAGTCTTAGGCTGCACTTGGAACACTTAAGAAAGGTATTTCAAGTGCTAAGGGAAAATTCACTCTTTGTTAAGGAGTCAAAATGTGAATTTTTCAAGCCAGAGGTTAGATACCTTGGACATATAGTTTCCCAGGATGGAATCCAGATGGATCCTAAAAACGTAAGGGCTATTATGGAACGGCCACATCCAAGGAACTTGGTAGAGCTGTAGATCTTCCTAGGTTTATCACGTTTCTATCAAAGATTCATTAAGAATTATGCCAAAATTGATGTTCCAATGAGGCAACAACTTAAAGGGAAAGGGAAAGCCTTTCATTGGGGAGACAAACAGAAGCAAAGTATGGAGAAGTTGAAAGTAGCAATTGCTACAGCTCCACATTTACATATAGCAGATCCCAACAAACCCTTTGTGGTTGAGACTGACACAAGTGACTTTGCCGTAGGAGCGGTTTTAGTACAGGATGTTTGACCAGTAGCTTTTGAAAGTAAGAAAACAAGACTCATGATCTTGTTAAGAGGCAATTTTATTGGCTTGGACTTCATAAGGACGTCCTAGAGTATGTGTTTAAGTGCACTAAATGCCAGGTCAACAAAGCTAAGAGATTGAGGATTGGAGGACTACTCCACCCATTGGATATTCCTAATGGGAAGTGGGAGAGTATCTCCATGGACTTTATAGTCAGATTACCTAAAACACAGAGAGGCATGACTCGGTCTGGGTAATTGTGGATAGGTTAACCAAAATGGCTAGGTTTATTCTGACACGTACTATAATGAAGACACTAGAGTTGGATAGAATTTTTGTGGAGAACCTATACCGGTTAGATGGTCTTCCTTTAGAGATAGTTTTCGATCGGGATAGGAAATTTACTATCCACTTTTGCAAAGCGATCTTCAAAAGGTTGGATACGAAACTTACCATGAGTATGGCCGAGCATCCATAGTCGAATGGGCAAACAAAGAGGGTTAACCAAATCCTAGAGGATATGCTTCAAGCATATGTGAATGAAAGGCAAACAAATTGGGAAGAGTACTTACCTATAGTAGAGTTTGCATATAATAGTGTCAAGCACCCTTCCACTGGGCATAGTCCATTTATGCTTATGTGTGGGTTTCAATCAAGAGCTTCATGTGCAGTAGGCTTGTAGAATGAAAAGGTTCAAGTTGCAAAGGACTTCTTGGAAGAGATGAAAGATATGCTTAGACTTGTTAAGGACAACATTAGGAGAGCTCAAGACTGAGCTAGCCTATGCTGACCCTCAAAGGAGAGATATCAACTTTGAGGTAGGAGAGCAGGTCTATCTTAGAGTTCCATCTAGATATGAAACCATGAAGACGGGACCCTATCCAAAATTATCTCCTAGGTATTATGGACCTTTCCAAATACTTAAGAGAATAGGAAAGATGGCTTACCAACTCCAACTTCCAGAGAACAGTCAAATCCATCCATTTTTTCATGTTAGCTGGCTTAAGAAAAGGTTGGGTGAATCTGACAACCTCATTCCAGATAGTGAGGTAATAGAGCCTATTTCTATTCCATCTATTCCACATGAGCCTGAGAGCATACTACACACTCAAGACAAATGGACGAGAAGTCACTTGTACAAAGAGTGTCTAGTAAAGTGGAAAGATAGTTTAGAGGATAGTGCTACATGGGAGTGGGTTAGCACCCTTCAGAGACGGTTTCCCAACTTTAGATTGCCTTCCCAAGAGTCTTCTTAAGGGGAAGGATATAGGGAAACAACACGGAGACATGACCATGTATTTTTATACATGGGGATTTAGTGGGAGTACTATTCCGTTGATTATCTCTTTCTTTAGACCTTCCAGTACCATTTTTGAGGAAAAAAATGGAGTTAAGGGGAAGGAAATGTTATATGGAGTAACCTTTGAGAGAGGTGTGAACCACCAGGCTCACACATGAGTGCCATGTGGCACCCATGTGTATAGCCATGGGTCACTCTTTACTTATGGAAAGAGAGAGAGAGAGAGTCATATGGGGAATAGGTACGCGGTTGGGCAGCAATCTTTTGTATCAAGCTCTATGTGTATGTCGATGCTTCATGTCTCTCGGGAGGCGTGCAAAATGAGGGGAATCCTTGGAGGTCTTTACAAGTATATTGGCCTTCTATGGAAGCAAATGTCTATAAACTATTGTAAAGAATGTCTTGTCTATTGTAAAAGACCACCAATGGAACATGCCACATTGTATCATGTCTCTCACACCAGAATGGAGCAAACCATTAGTGACATACTTGAGGACGAAAACATTCCCTCAAGGAATGACCTTAGCATGAAAACACAGTCTAGAGCAGGAAGCTCAAGACTACTTACTCATTGGTGACAACTTTTTCAAACGAGGAAGAGATGGATACCTAAGACAATGTGTTCATGAGAGCGATTATTTGAGCATACTAGAGACTACACACAAAGGTGTTGTAGGAGGTCATTTTGGACCAGATAGGATAATCAAAGCCATACTCTTTGTAGGACTATGGTGGCCCACTCTTCACATGGATGCACATACCTATGTTAAGAGATGTGATGTATGCCAAAGGACTCAGTTTCTTACTCATAGAGATGAAATGCCACTGAAACCCATGATGGGAGGGCGTGCATTTTCCAAGTGAAGTATAGATTTTGTAGGACCTTTTTTTTTCACAGGGTGAGGGCCTATCCTACACTATCTTGGCAATTTTTTGGGATTTTCTTGGTACTTCTCCACTTACTTCTACTCTAAATCTCTTCCTAACCTACCTAACTCTTTCTTCTCTCCCTTTCTTCTAACCCTAAACCTAAAAACTCATTACACACACCTCTGAGATGTGAAGTAACAAGTGCTGAAGTGCTCGACTACTTTCCACTCATTGAATTTGCTTCTACAAGTACGATTTCCTCACTCCAAAGCTATAACCATCACGAAGGCACCTTGGTCGAGTGTGTTCCCCAACAACGACACCAAAAATGTGTGTGCCTAAGTCACAATGCCTTAGGGACTTGTGCCAAAGAGACTAAATCTCATTTGCCACACAAGTGCATATAGTGGTGGATTGACACACTCTTAATTATCAATTCGAAGAACCAACCTAACCAAACGTATGAGGACATGTGCACACGTGATGGAAAGTGAAGTGGTTCATCTCACATGCATGACAAAAGGCTAACCCACCTCTCCAACTCACTTAACTATAGAAAGTGTGTGCCGCGATACCACATACAACAATTTTCACAAAATCGAGGATTTCTCCCAGCTCTGAACTCCGAATATGGCCAATAGCAGATTGTTTTCGAAGCTCTCGACGAGACGCATCTATTGCTCCTTCTTCACAATGGCAAAAAGTCTTTACAAAGAGTCACAAAGTGACTTATATACATGTGCCCTAAAAATGGTCCTTTCACAGAAGTGACCGACACTTTATTGACTAATCTCTATTCTCCTACTATTTTACAAGAAATATATTACAATGAGTTGGGATTATGCATCTAGAGGACTCCTCTAGTGCATTTACATAGCTTGGGGAATTTTCTAAGATTTTGAGGAAGAAAATTATGCCATAAATTTGAAAATTTTGGGGCTCCTCTTTTGTGCTTCTTTGCTTTGCAACAGTGAGCATACTCAAGGTGTTTCAGAGATCAAAACAGCTTCACTATGTGGTGTCGAAATCGTGATATGAGCTCGTTTCAATGTCCGAATGCACAGTTTGAGTTTGTGTTTACTACTGTAACAAGCATCAAGACATTACTGCATAGGAGAGGTAGCTGAGCTAAGTTACATGCAGTATAACATCATCAGTTCACTTGCCATCACATGTGCACATGTCTTCATACACTTCATACGACTTATTCCTCAGAGTTAATCCACCACTTTACGCACTTGTGGGGTGATTGACGTATAGTCTCATTCAACACAAGTCCCTAAGGCTCTATGACTTAGGTACACACGTTTTTGGCACTATTGTCAAGGATCAGCCAAATCAAGGTGCCTTTGTGATGGTTATAGCTACAGAGTGAATGAATTGTATGTGTAAGGCAATTTTAGTTAGTGGCAAGTCACAAAATATTTCAGCACTTTCTACGTCAAACTTTAGGATTGTGTGTAATGAGTTCATAGGGTAAGGAGTAAAGGAGTGAGGAAGAGTTATGGTTTAGGGAAAATAGAGAGAGATAGGATTATGATAGGTAGGTCACCATAAGGAAATACAAAAAAAAAATCATTTTAGTTTAGACTAAGGATAGTCCATAGGCCTCAAGTAGAGGAATTGGTCTAGTAAGAGGTTATTGATGAACACTAGGATCATGAGCGAGGAGCGACCGGTATCGCGGAAGGAGTATCACGGAAAGCGATTGATTTGTTGACTTTTTTAGCACAAGGCTAGGAAGAAATCTTCTTGAAGGTGAGCACTATACCCCTGAATCTCAGAAAATCAAAAAATTAATCACAAAGATGACATAACACCGCATTGGTATGATGGGGTAGAATAGAGGGGTGAGTGAGATTTTCTCATCTACAGTGGGTCAAGAAAGAAGAGGAGAGGGGCAGATACACTTTGCACAAATATTTTTGAGTTTAAAACCACATTTTCTTGTAGTATCATGATCGGTGGAGTTTTGGTATCATGATACAAAAATTCCCTATTATCGCGATACTCACCACACATCGTGTATCCTGGATGCCTCCTTGAGGTATCGTGATACCATCGAGGTATCATGTATTGCCAAGTTGAGGTACCGTGAGGAATCATTATGATGGCATAAGAGAAACTTATGACCATATCGCTGAATTCAAGCAAGTATTGAGAGCAAAACAAGTAGATGAGTTTTTTGTGGAATATGAATCTGTTGGGCTAACCCTGAGAGGAACAGCCTTGACTTGGTTCCAATCTTTGGATCCAAATCTCTTTGGCAATATTGAAAATTTCTTCCAAGAATTTATTGGAGAATTTACTGTTTAAGCACAATTCTTCATCATTAATTCATAGTTTCAAACAAGCCCCAAATGAAACAATAAAAATATCATCTAGAAGATTTAACCAATATGTTGACCGATGTCCCATAATGGAAAGGCCTTCCCAACAATGAGGTGGATAAAATTTTATGAACTAAGATTTAGATAGTTGAGGATTTAGAAGACTGTAAAGAAACTCTCGAAACAAGGAAAATGCAAAGATGAAAGAATAGAAGAGAAAAACTCAAGAATAAATGGTCAAAAAAGAAACATGAAGAAAACGAGAATTCAGTGAAGGATGGGAAGAAACCTCAAGAACGAGAGGTGCAAGGGAATGTCCATCAGACTATCCAAGCATTGAAATTAGTCGAGTCAGGATCCATTCTAGCAGATCTAGTGCTAGAGGACTTGGATATGTGGTTAAAGGCTTATCAATACAGAATCACAACCGGAGCGAGCATAGAGAAACATGACAGACTTTATCCACAAGAAGAGTTGGAAAAGGAAAGATTGGCAATATGTAGGAAACTTATAGAGATAGTTCAAACCACATTGGAACATACTATAGCAATCCTTCCAGAGACGAGGATAACAGAAAACCAGTTCAACGAATGCCTAGAGAATAACAATTGAAAATTGGAAAAGAAACAACAAGAGGAGAATAATGAAGGTACTAAATCCCAAGTACCATTCTTATGAATAGAACTAACTCACTCTTCATGGCATGCTCCCACTTGACATGATCCTTTGTCTGCATGGCCTCTTTGTAGCAAGAAGGCTCACTAGCATATGTTAGCATAACAAAATCCAAACCTGGAACATATCTATCAGATTTATGTGAGACATGTGGAGAGTGTCTTAATGGTTGTTGAACAAGAACATTTGTAGACATATCTCATCGAAAATTCTCTTGAACATCCCTATGTGAAGTGTTTTTATGCATACTTATTAGAGGACTAGTATCATCAAACACCACTCTTCTCACGTCAACCTCCTTAATGGGTTGTTTAAGCATCTTAGAATCATTGAAAATGGCATCAGTGCTTTTGATCACTTACCATGTTTTAGGATCCCATAAGCGATATCCAAATTTTCATTCTCAACCATATAAAAGAAAGATGCATTTTTTTGACTTATGGTGTAGCTTTTGTCTAAGATTCTTGGATATATGAACATACGCTTCACACCCAAAAACTTGAAGATGATCATAATATGGTGGGTACCCTATACAAAACGCTTGTGCCACTTTCAAACCTTTGGCAGTACTATGTGAAAGGTTAACCACATGAAGTTTAGTTAGTACTACTTCTAGCCAAAAGCCTTGTGAAAGGTTTGCATGATGCAGCATAGAAACTACTCTATCCTGAATAGTTTTATTCATCCTTTCAGCTACACTACTTTGTACTAGGGTATAAGGAGCTATAAACTCTCTACAAATTCCTTTAGATTGACCAAAAATTCTGAATTCATGTGATGCATACTCAACCCATTATCTAAATGTAAAGCCTTAAGCTTAGTTCCTTTTTGAGTCTCAAGTAAAGCAAGCCATTTTCTAAAAGTAGGGAATACCTCATCCTTCGCTTTGATAAGATATGCCCAACTTTTCTAGTAGCATCATCTATGAAGGGGACAAAGTAAAGAGAACCACCTAATGACCTTATGGGCATAGGACCACACACATCTTTATGAACAAGATCCAAAGGCTAAATTGAAGACTCGATGTGTGTCTTATGCACATTCCTATTTTTCTTTCCATATTGACAATGCATTCCAGGACGTGATATATGGCCCAAACTACCATGCCAAATACAAGTTATAGGTTGTTGAATAATGGTTAACAAGTGTTCTTTCTATGATACAAATAAATGATAGAGTGAGCCAAATTTTCTTCCTTTTGCAATAACCATATTGCCCCTTGATATGCAAAAAGACTGAGCATAGAAAACCACCTTGTAACTAAGGTCATCAAGTTGACCTAATAACATCAAACTACATCATAAATCAGGTACATGACATATATTATGCATAGTAAATTTTGGACCATCAATGAACTACACAACCACATCTCCAATCTAGATGGTGTCACATTGGTAAGAGTCACCAAGTCTAATAGTACCGAGAGACTTTACATCATAAGTATAGAACCATTCTCTATGTGGTATCACACGGAAAGAAGCACCAAAATATAGGAGGCGAATGTGGGAAAGAGAATCAACCATAAGAGCCTCAGGGGGCACAATACTACCAAGTCTCAACACATTTGCATCATCAAAAACAACATTAATTTCTTCAAACTTCACAGTCAAAGAAGATGATGAAGGTAATTGTTTAACATACCCATCAAGATTCTTCCCTTTAAATTAAATATTCTTTAACACATAGTAGTCTTTCTTTATGTACCCCTTCTTATGAAAATAATGGCATTCATTATCCCTCTTTCCTGATTTACTTCTACTGTTATTTCATTGATTGTTCTTTTCCATGTTCTTGCTCTTGCCATGCTATTGATTCTTTCCTTGGTAAGAATCATGAACATTATATGCATCTCTAGTCTGAGTGCCAACCATATATTTTCTAGAAATCGCGTCACTCAAGGGTGCTCCACATATTTCATCATCGACCAGTCTACCACCAGGTGAACTATTACTAATAGCCGTGCAAAACATATCCCATGATGATGGAAAGGTGCATAGCAACAAGACTGATTTTATTTCATTATCCAAGTCCATTTTCTGAACCTATGAAATTCAAGCATTATTGGAACTACATGCTTAGATTTATGATATGCTATGTCCATCCCTTGATCCTCAAGGAGATATATCATCATCTTCATGTACCCACCTTAATTCATAATGCTCCATCCTTCCTTCTTGATGAGTACTTCAAAGTATCTCTAAGGGGCAGAGAGCTACAACAGAGCTTCTCTCCTCTTCTCAAGTGCAAGTAGCTCTATGGACACCTATCAGCCACTATGGGTGGCCATGGGAAGTCTTTTAGCTAAGAAAATTATCTACTTAGAAAGGCCCAACTTTGTATGTACAAATCCAAATACTTGAGAGGTCTTGCTAAGGGTTAGATACCATATCCTTAGGAAAAATCAATCCTAAGGGTCAAAACCCTTCAATTGGGAGTACATAAATAATTAGCTTAAAGGTTCAAACCATAGTCTTGGAGAAAATTTCCCAAGAATTTCTCACTAAATTCCAAGGGTTCACCAAGTGACTTTGGACCCTCAAACCCATGCCTTTTGCCACTTGGACCCATATTTAAGAGGAAACTCTATAGGGAAATTCTTACTAGAAATATGCTAGCTTGCTTACTACAAGCCTAAATATCGTAAACAAGAAGAACAACGATATGATAAGAAGCACAACAAGAAGCCCAATAAGAATGGATGCAACAAAGAGATAAAATAGTTAATAGAATGGATGGAGTAAAGGGTGGATAGCCCAAAGAAATTATTTCCTCGATACAAGACCCTATTTGAAATTAGGTGGGAATAAAGGTGGGTGTATCCTATTAGATTCATTAATAGATACATGGGTATCTCTAAAGACCATTAGAGCTTCACTAGTAGATTTTGTGGCATTAACAACTTTACTTGTTGAAGCCTACATGATGATATGGGTGTTAATTATATAACATTTTCAAGGAGAGTTATGGGTATTTCAGCTTGTACACCCACTTTGTGCGAATGGCCTTCTTGCAAGGAGGCAAGTCACATAAAGACCAGGTGTTGAAGCTCAAGGTCAAGGACAAAGCATTGAAGCGCATCAAAGAAGTGGACACACAAGAAGAAGGAGCAAGTAGGGAGCTCCAAGAAGCACTCTATAAAAATAGTGATTTTTATCACTAAGAACCATTGTAAATAGCATTTATCATTTTTGCAACTCCATTTGTTCAAGCTGAGGAGTCCTCAAGCTTGAGGAGTATTAGAACTACCTACATACCAATTTTCATAATTTTTAGACTCCGTTTGAGCCCCCAAATAAGCCCTAGACCTAATTTTTGAAAGACCTCTAGGATTACTCGAAGGGATAACTCTAACCACATGTGGTGTAGATATATGTGACTTTAAGAAAAATAATGTCTATGAGATGATCCTAGGAAGACCCTTCCTACGACAATTGCAAATAGTACAAGATTGGGGAACCAACTCCTTGTACTTGCAACACTTAGGGCTCACCACCAAGGTCAATTTGAAGGATTACACCTTCAAAGATGTACCACCCCTACAGTGGAATCCTATCCACAAAGCAAAAGAAGATTCTATCTCTGTGCATTCTGGAAGTTCACTTGATCCATCATGGTTGCATGAAGATACTCATTTGTGGATGTGCAAGGTCACGGAGGAAGAGGAAAAGTGCCTAAAAGCGAGAGAAGAAGGAACTTCTCAAGGAGATAGACCAGTTAAAGACCCAACCTATACACCGATGATCTTTCCAGATGAGGAATTTGAGCCTCATGGTTGGGCAGAAATTTTAGCTACCATGGACATTGTTGTCAATGATGAACAGTGGACACCTCATTGTGATGAGGAGGGTTATGATATTTCAGTGTTCATGTGTCAGCCCTTGTTGGAAGAGTGTGATCCTAGTGATGTCATAGAAGAAGAAGCGAATGATGATGATCTAGAATCCATTGTGATGGATACTTACTTTTGACTTAGAGGAGCACTATTTAGAAGACATAGGAGTGTTAACCCAAAAAGAAGAAGAACCTCTCACAAGTATTAAAACTATAAATTCAAAGGATGGAAGTGAGGGTAGTCAAACGAAAAGGAAAAGAAAAGTAGTGAAACAAGAAGAGGAGTAATGCTTGTTTGAGGTACCAGAAAAATTCAAGAAATATGAAGTTGAAGATCGAAAAATTTTGGTACAAATGCCTAAGAGAGAGGCCATCATGGGCGAAGCATATGACAATAAAGAAAAGACCAAAAAGATTGTAGTGACCATTGAAGGGAACGAGGAGAGATATACATACATAGGAGATGACCTAAGTGCAAAAGAAGAAGTAGAGATTGTAGCTATATTAAGGGAATATAGGGACGTGTTTGCATGGCACTATACAGATTTGAAGGGAGTAGACAAAAATTTGCACTCATACGATTCCCATGACTGTTGATGCCAAACCCACCAAAGAAAAGACTTACACATATAATGACACTTATGTAGCTAAAATAAAAGAAGAAATCGACAGGCTGATTGAAGCTGGATTTATCTATGAGATTGAGCATACTGAATGGGTGTCCCCCATTGTAGTGGTGCACAAGAAGAATGGAAAGTTGCGAGTGTGTATTCACCTTAAAAAAGTTAATGCTGCTACGATCAGAGATAGTTATCCGCTTCCAATCACTGAACATTTATTGGAGTGAGTTGCAGGAAAGGAAGTTTATAGCTTCCTTGATGGATTTTCAGGTTACATCCAAGTAGCCATTTCCCTAGAAGATCAACACAAAACAGCTTTTGCCACAGAGTGGGGCATCTTTGCATTCCGCGTGATGCCATTTGGGCTCACCAATGCACCTGCAACATTCCAAAGGCTCATGTGTCATGTCTTCAAGGAGTTCTTGTGAAAGAGCCTAGAAGTATATGTGGATGATTTATGTGCTTATTCCCAAGAAAGAAGATACCACATCCCTGAGCTCAGACAGATTTTCAATAAATGTAGAGAATATCGAGTGTGTCTAAACCCAGAAAAGTGTATGTTCATGGTACGACAAGGTAAAATCTTAGGTCACATTGTTTCTAAGAATGGAATTTCAACAGATGAGAACAAAGTAAGAGCCATAGCAGAGTTGCCCAAACCAAGGAATGTTAAAGAGGTACAAGCCTTTATGGGCCACTGTGGATATTATCGCAGGTTCATCCACATGTATGCAATCATATCCAAACCTCTTTATGCCTTGTTGACAAATTTTGAGTGGAATGAGGAATGTGAAAAATCCTTCAATGAGCTCAAAAGATGTGTTAGTATATGATCAATGTCTACCGCTCATGATTGTATGCACATTTTGTAAGGCCCCCTTTATGAGGAGAAGCCAAGCGTGCATTACACAATTGATGGGAATCCCAACTTGCATGTTGGATGAAGGTCATATTGGACCATGTAAGGTATTATAAGGAAAGGGAGTTACCAGGGTCCCCAATTGTGGGGTCCGGGGCAGCGGTGAGCAGCCGCGGCTGGGGGGTCCAAGGGGGCCAGCAGGCCCTCTGGCTGGGGGGTCTTAGGGGGCCAGCGGACCCCCTGGTGGGGGTCCGGGGGCAACGCCCCCGACATGACGGTAAAGGGAATATTCCATGGAATATTCCCTATCGGAGTCAGAAATCATTTATATTTGTTAGGTCGGTTCAACCAGTCTAAGCCGTGTATGGCAATTACGCGGGCGGTGGCCGCCCACGCTGTACCGCCCATGTATAGTCGTCCATGGCAGGCCACCCATGATCCTATATATACATGACTTCTGCACTACCTGAGACACTGAGTTGAGCCAGCATACCTCTACCTTGTATCTCCCGTTCTAGAGTTGTCTAGATCACCATTTAAGCTCTACCTTGAGAGCGCACGGTGGACAACGCCATCATCTTTGTACTTGGTGCTAGTAGAAAATTATTGAGATTCTCCTATATCTGTTATCTTCTCTGCTATTGCTCCTGTGTTGTATTGCGTAACTTTTGTCTTACATGGTATCAGAGCCGTAAGGTTCAAATAGCTTGAGAAGTATCATTATTTTAGCCTATTAGCATACTAGAATATCAGTAGATTATTCGAGTGATTACATGATGGCTTCATCGTCGAACACTGGTGTTGGTGCTTCAGCTAATGTTAATGCTGCACCTATTCGAATTCGTCCACCTGCATTCACTAAAGGGAAGCTGGATGGATCCAACTATACACTCTGGAAGTTCAAAATTTCTGCAATTTTGGACTCCTATGAATTACTTGACACTGTCATGGGACCGATGGGACTAGATCTAGAGCCTATACCAGTTGAAGATCCAGCTAATTCAAGATTGATGATTCAGCCAGATCCAGATCTTCTACGAGCTTGGAAGAGGCGGAATGCTGATGCATTATGTGCAATTGTCACTAGTGTAAGTGATTCTGTGCTTACTTTAGTTCAACATACTACTAAAGCACATGAGGCTTGGGGCATATTGGCTCGACAATATGAGACCAAGAACCACACTAGGATACAAAATTTAGAAAATCAGTTGGCAAATGAAAAGTATTCTGATTCTGAAAAGGCTGAAGATTTTATCAAACGGATAAAACATCTTCAAGACCAATTGGCTGCAGTTGGTGTTGTTATAACACCAGAAGAGTTGGCTCGAAGATGTGTACGTGTTCTTCCGGCAAAGTATGATGGATTAGTAACAGCCCTTAACACTCAGGTAAGACCAACTCCCCTCACATTTGAAGAGTTTTGTGCTATGCTTTTAGAAGAAGAGATGCGGTTGAGGAATCGGCAAAGCACAAGTGATGCTTCACTTTCAGCAAATGCAAAAGGTAAAGGCTCTTCTGATGTATCAAAGAAGAAGCCAAATAAGAAAAAGTTCACATGAAGTTGCTTCTATTGTGAAAAGAAAGGCCATGCCATCAAGGATTGCAGGAAGAAGCAAGCTGATGAACGGAATGGGACTGTGAAATCATCATGGAAGAACAAAGAGTCTGCAAACAACACAGAGCTGGAACTTTGGGTAGCTATTGAAGAGGTATGTTCATCTGCTCAAGCTCGTACTAATGAACCATGGATTTTAGATAGTGGAGCTTCTCGCCACATGACCAGTAAAAAGGATTGGTATAGTTCCCTAGTGCCTCTGCGGGAATCCATCAATGTAGTGGTGGGAAATGACTCCAAGTGTCCAGCCGAAGGAACTGGAAACATATCTTTTATCACTTCTCCAGGTGTTGAGAAAAAGTTATCCGATGTTCTCTATGTACCTACACTCAAAAGAAATTTGTTGTCAGTTTCTGCAATAACAGATCGTGGACTTGAAGTTCACTTCAATAAGAGTGGTGCAGAAATCATGGATTCATCAGGTAATGTTGTAGGTAAAGGGATACGACGGGATAACTTGTATGAGTTAAGTGCTTTAACTGCTACAGAAGATAAAGATGTAAGCAGGTTATGGCACCAAAGATTTGGGCATCTCGGATTTGCAGTTTTGAAGGAGATGCAAAGAGCCGGGATGGTTGCTCATTTGCCTGCATTTTCAGAGTTGCAGGAACCTTGTGAAGCTTGTATGATGGGCAAGCAACAACAAAAGGCATTTCCAAGAGAGACCAGCAATCGATCTCAAGCTCCTCTAGAGTTGGTACATGCTGATCTCTGCGGTAAAATGTCTACACCTGCTTTAGGAGGATCTTTCTACTTTTTGCTGTTAGTCGACGATTATAGTAGAAAGATGTGGGTTTATTTCATTCGAGAGAAGGCTGATGCTTTTGAAAAATTTAAAACGTGGCATAAGTATGTAGAAAATGAATCAGGAAGGAAACTGAAGAAATTTAGAACAGATAGAGGAGGTGAATTCTTGTCAACAGAATTCAACAATTACTGTAAGGAGCATGGTGTGAAAAGGCAACTTACCACAGCTCATACACCTCAACAAAATGGCGTTGTTGAGCGCAGGAACATGACAGTAGTTGAAATGGCTCGTTGTATGTTGAAGGCTCAAGACATGCCTGATTCATTCTGGGCAGAAGTAGTCAATACAGCAGTCTACATCCTCAATCGAAGCTACACAAAAGCACTGAAGGGGATGACTCCTCAAGAAGCATATTCTGGTAAAAAGCCTTCAGTTTTGCATTTCAGAATTTTTGGTTGTTTTTGTTATGCACATATTCCTGATTCAACAAGATCAAAGTTGGATTCAAAAAGCAAAAAGTGTGTCTTCCTAGGATATAGTGAAGAGTCTAAAGCATTCAGGTTGTGGGATCCTGAGGCAAGGAAGACTTTTGTCAGCCAAGATGTGGTGTTTGATGAACGACCATACTTAGTAGAAGATAAAGGTAAATCTACTATCTCATCAAACGGAGAAATATCTCACCTTGTGCCTATCAAAAGACAGGTTAAAGTTGAGGAGGAGGAAACATCTGATGGAGAAATTTCCTTAAAAAAAAGCCAACCAGTTGTAGCTGCACAGCTTAAGCCACTACCGAAGTGGGCACAACAGCTCTTTGATGATCACAATCCACATGTAGATGTACCAGAATCATCATCGGATGGATTACGAAGATCAAAGAGAATAGAGGAGCAAAGAAGAGCCTCAAAACACATTGTTAACATGGCTCTAATGGCAGATATCATGGGTTCGATAAAGGAACCTACCACCATTGAAGAAGCCATTGATGATCCAGGTTGGAGAGCGGCAATGCAGTCTGAGTATGATAGTATACTAAAAAATGATACATGGGATCTAGTCGACTTGCCGCCAAAGAAGAAGGTAATAGGTACTAAATGGATTTGGAAAGCTAAGTATAAAGCTGATGGAACATTAGAAAAGTATAAGGCACGATTAGTTGCACAGGGTTTTTCACAGATTGAAGGATTTGATGTTCAAGAAACTTTTGCACCAACACCACGCATGACAACTATTCGGACGGTACTTGCAGTAGCTGCACAAAAGTCCTGGCCTATTTTCCAGATGGATGTCGAATCTGCATTTTTGAATGGTCACCTCAAGGAGGAGGTATATGTATCTCAACCACCAGGTTTTGAGGTGCCCAATTCAGAAGATAAAGTTTGCAGGTTGAAGAAAGCTTTGTATGGACTTAAACAAGCTCCACCGGCTTGGTACCAACGGATAGATAATTTTTTCAAAAACATGGGTTTTGAAAGAAGTACTTCTGATGCTAACTTGTATGTAACAAAAAGGGATAGCAAGCTAGTTGTCGTCATTGTATATGTAGATGATTTGATCATTACAGGAGATCACCAAGAACTCATCAATCAAACTCGGATCAGCTTGGGAACTGAGTTTGAAATGACAGACTTAGGTCTACTCCATTTTTGTTTGGGAATTGAAGTATGGCAAAGGAAGGATGGCATTTTCATCTCACAACAAAAATATTCCAAAGAAATTCTCAAGGCATTTGGAATGATGGAGTGCAAACCAACTAGCACACCTATGGAGGTAAATCATAAGCTATCTATGGATGATAACATGCCTGATGTAGATGCTAAGAAGTATAGGAAGCTCGTTGGAAGTCTTATTTTTCTGTGCAACACTAGACCAGACATTTGCTATGTTGTTGGAGTGTTAAGCAGGTTTTCGAACAAACCTAAGGAGAGTCACTGGAATGCTGGAATGCGAATTCTAAGGTACATTGCAGGAACCTTGGATTTTGGTATTTTGTATACCACAGGTGATACACTCCAAGGATATTGTGATTCAAATTGGGCTGGAGATTGTGATTCTAGAAAATCAGTTTCTGGATATTGTTTCTCACTTGGTTCAGGAATATTTTCTTGGGTAAGTAGGAAGCAACCAACTCTTGCACTCTCCTCCACTGAAGCAGAGTACAAAGCAGCTTGTTTTGCTTCTTGTGAGGCAGTCTGGTTAAGGAGAATTCTTGCATATCTAGGCTTTCCATCAAATATGCCAACTGTACTCAAGTGTGATAATCAAAGTTGTATGGCTATTGCAAAGAACCCAGTATTTCATGCTCGCACCAAGCACATAGAAGTACAGTACCATTACATTCGTGAGCTAATTGAAGATGAAATTGTGGAGCTAGAATATTGCCTAACAGAGGCAAATTGTGCTGACATATTCACTAAAGCACTTGGAAGAGAGCAGCTCAACAGGCATCTTCAACAGATGGGCATAGGACCGAGACCTACTTGATTTATCATCGGTAAACATTGAGGGGGGGTGTTAGTATATGATCAATGTCTATCGCTCATGATTGTATGCACATTTTGTAAGGCCCCCTTTATGAGGAGAAGCCAAGCGTGCATTACACAATTGATGGGAATAATAACTTGCATGTTGGATGAAGGTCATATTGGACCATGTAAGGTATTATAAGGAAAGGGAGTTACCAGGGTCCCCAATTGTGGGGTCCGGGGCAGCGGTGAGCAGCACCGGCTGGGGGGTCCAAGGGGGCCAGCGGGCCCCCTGGCTGGGGGGTCCCAGGGGGCCAGGGAGGCAGCGCCCCCGACGCGACGGTAAAGGGAATATTCCATGGAATATTCCCTGTCGGAGTCAGAAATCATTTATATTTGTTAGGTCGGTTCAACCAGTCTAAGCTGTGTATGGTAATTACGCGGGCGGTGGCCGCCCACGCTGTACCGCCCATGTATAGTCGTCCATGGCAGGCCACCCATGATCCTATATATACATGACTTCTGCACTACCTGAGACACTGAGTTGAGCCAGCATACCTCTACCTTGTATCTCCCGTTCTAGAGTTGTCTAGATCACCATTTAAGCTCTACCTTGAGAGCGCACGGGTGGACAACGCCATCATCTTTGTACTTAGTGCTAGTAGAAAATTATTGAGATTCTCCTATATTTGTTATCTTCTCTGCTATTGCTCTTGTGTTGTATTGCGTAACTTTTGTCTTACAAGATGTTTATGCTCAACATCAATACTGACCACTCTTGATTGGAATAAACCCTTCCATTTCCATGTAGATGCTTCCAATCATGCAATAGGATGTGTACTAGCACAACCCACAAGTGAAGGAAATCTAGATTTACCCATCACATATGCTAGCAGACAATTGAACGCTATCGAACGAAACTACACCACAACCAAAAGAGAACGTCTAGGCATGGTGTATACTGTGAAAAAGTTTAGACACTTCTTATTGGCCAACAAGTTCAAGTTTTTCACTGATCATCAAGCTTTATTATATTTGGTCAATAAACCTTGCAATACAGGATGGTTAGTATGATGGTTTCTCTTACTAATGGAATACGATTTTGAAGTGGTTGTTAGGAAAGGTAGAACCCACCTCATGGCAGACCATCTTTCTCGCATCACTTCAGGCGAGTCACCACAAGGAGTGTCTGATGAATTGCCTGATGCTTATGTGTTCAATTTAGAAGTTGTTCCTAAATGGTCAAATAAGTTGGTACTTGTCCTTACCTTCGAACCAGTAAATAAGAATGTAAAAACAAATAAAGAAGAAATTTTAAATTCACAAAAATATCAAATATTGGCAGGAAGCAGGTACAAACAAGATACAGAGGGTGTACTAGCTTGTTGTGTCAAGGATGATGAACATAGTAGTTGGTTGCAACAAGCCCATGAAGGATTGCTAGGAAATCACTATTCTAAACAACAAACATTGCAGAATATAAAACTCTTAGGAGTGTATTGGCCTAGCATGGACAAGGAAATACATGAGTGGATCAAGAATTCTCCAGTGTGCCAAGAAAGACCCCCAATGGAGCATGCCACCCTTTATCACATGTCATTAATTCCAGATTGGAGTGCTCCACTGGTGGCATTTATGAGATCAGGAACACTACCTAGCGAGGCTAGTCTAGCAAGAAAACGAAGCATGGAGCAAGAGGCTCAAGACTATGCCTTAGTTGAAGACAACCTATATCGAAGAGGCAAAGATAGTTATTTAAGATTGTGCACTCATGAATCAGATTATTTGAAAGTCTTAGAAACCGCACATAGTGGTGTTGCAGGTGGACACTTTGGTCCTGACCAAGTAATTAAGACCATTCTATTCTCAGGACTCTGGTTCATATGGATGCACATACCTATGTGAAGAAATGTGACACATGCCAAAATGCACAATATCCGATAAGAAAAGATGAGATGCCGTTGAGAACAATGATGGGAGGACGAGCATTCTCAAAGTGGGGAATAAACTTTGTTGGTCCTATTAACCCCCCACCTCGAAACTCCCATGTAAAATACATTATTGTAGCCACAGATTACCTTACAAAGTGGGTGGAAGTAAAAGCCACAACAAAGAATGATGCTCAAACGACGGCTAAGTTTTTATTCGAGAACGTGTTCACCAGATATGGGTTACCTATAGAGTTAGTAAGTGATAGAGGTATGCACTTCTTGAATGAAGTTATTGAAAACCTTCTCCAAGAATTCTTGGTGATACATGAGAAGTCAGCCCCCTATCATCCACAAGCTAGCAGACAAGCTGAGAGCACGAATAAGATCCTATGTAATGTATTGACAAAACTCATAAATAATAAACGCTGATTGGGACAAACAGCTTCATCATGTTGTCTGGGCATACAGAGTTGCCTACAAAACGGAACTCAATGCCACCCCATTTCAGATGGTCTTTGGACAGAATGTTGTGCTACCATTAGATTTTTTAATCCCAACATTAAAAGCAGCACAAGAGCATGAGTGGAATGGACATGAATTGTCCTCTAGGATCTTTGATCTAGAACGCTTAGGTGAGATGAGGCTACGAGCAGCAGCAGGCATCTATGCTGCAAAGAAACGCTAAAGGCATACCTTGATGCCCATATAAAGGATAACGGATTGAAAGAAGGTGACCTGGTGCTGATTTACACACTAAAGCAGCATGCCCAAAAATTAGAGAAATGAGGATATGGACCCATGATCATTAATAGAATCTCCACTAGTGGTGCAATTGAATTGGCCACATTAGAAGGTGATATCTTGCCAAACTATATAAGTGGTTGTCCAGTCAAGCTGTATCAAGAACCTCTTACAGAGGGTATTTTAATGAGACTCAACACTGCTAAGAAGCAAAAAGAAGAAGAGATGAGGGTTAGAGAAGAAGCACAAGCCGAGTCGAGAGAGCACATCAGGAGAAATAAGTTAAGGCGAATAGGCCTAGATGTCAACCCAAAAGCCCCAAAATATCACATGGACATGTGCCAAAAATCGGGCATACGTACTGCTCGAATAATTGACCGATGCCCCTTTGTGACTATAGAGGTAGGACAAGGAAAGAGTGTAAGGATTGTGAGAGCATTGGTTGACTCCGGGGCAACAATTAGTGCAGTTAGACTTTCATACTACCAAGACCTGCAACTAGACATCAAGCCCATAGAAGCATATCTCATAGGGTTGCTAGGTGTGGAAACCCCTTGTTTGGGCGAGGTGGAGCTTCCCATCTACCTTCAAGATGTTCCAATGAAAGTCAAAATGCTAGTGTGTCACGATGAGGACCTCACAGAGCCACTTGTTTTGGGTCAAGACTGGATTTATGACCACACAGTCAACTTGAACTTAAGAAGTCAACTTCGTCAAGTTTGGGTGCAGGAACAATGCATCACATTAGAGTTCGAGGATTGCATGCTCACAAATCCAGATGTCACACATTCTCTTAGTTCTTCTAGGGCTAATCTTAGCAAAAAAGATGTTATATGTGTCAAAAGCTCTGTGTTCCAGAAGAACTCAATCATGGAAGAACTGGCTCAAAGACAAGCAGACTCCTCTCTTGCAAGGACTAACACCGCAACCACGATGCAACCACAAGGGCATGCAAAGTAGTACAAGAGAACGGCTGTATCAAATTGACCAAGAGATTTCAAGAAGAAAGTAGTTCCGAGCATGAAGTAGATCTGGGTACAAAAAGGAAACCACCAGCCTTACCAACACAATTTCCACTCAATCAAGCCAACCATGTGAAGACCAAAAACAAGCAACCAGGGCCACCTCAACCAAAAGATCTCCGACAAATCTGGGTGCCTAAGAAATTAGTTGCAGCTCAACAAGGGCGATTACATATGTGGGTACCCAAGAAGCTCTTACATACACAACGGCCTATGCTCCGCACCATGCAAAGGGTCTCAACAAAGAAGCCAAGGAGATAACAGGGTAAGAACAGAGCACAAAGACCAGAACAAGATAAACTCAAACCTTTGGAAAAAGTTAGAAGACAATCATCCAAGGTATGGGTTTGGAAGCCTAAGCTACCAGTAGCATCCACATCACCCAAGAACAAACCACTCCGGATACAAAATTTAAGCAACCAACCAAAGATGAAGGAGTCAACAAGGACTTGTACGCAGCCCAACATTGTTCATAAATGGGTCCCTAAAATCAGTTGTCCTTTTGACATCCAATGGATACTCCCAACAAAGGCTGCATCAACATCTGCAAGAACATCAGAAGCCTCG
The DNA here is from genome assembly GCA_020310875.1 of Ceratopteris richardii. NCBI lineage: Eukaryota > Viridiplantae > Streptophyta > Polypodiopsida > Polypodiales > Pteridaceae > Ceratopteris > Ceratopteris richardii. Next base: position 131,058,209 of record CM035432.1, read on the forward strand.
ACGAGCAACAACCATGTGCCTTTGGCATAACCTTGTCTTTTGCACCATTCAGGTCATGCATTTCCAAAATGTGCATTAATATAGGGCCACATTACACAGTCGTGCATAGACACAATTGAGAAGTCCTAGGCACATGAGACACACTTGACATATGTAAAATATGTTATTGCTACTAAGCATTGTCTTCTTGCTTGTGACATTGTTCCAAAAAAAAAAACCGAGAAGAAGAAACAGGACCAGGCGATCTAAGAATATCATCAATGGATCATCAACAAGGACATCCATCCACAACGAAGGACAAGCCCATGATCAATCACCATAATAGGAGTACAACACGAAGAGACGAATATTGATAGACCTTTCACCATGGTAAGAATTGTATGCTCCAACAATATAACAATGATAGATTAGGAAACTTCTTGGTCAGCATACCCTTGAGCACTTAGCTCAAGACCCCAATTGTTGCACCATCCTTCTTCCAATGCATTCCCCAAGTACGCATACATAGGGCCACATTACAAGGCCGTGCACAAGGCACATATTTTCTTCAACCCATGCACTAACACACTTACCCATCCTTCATTATGGGTTACAAGTACTTGGCATACATTGTGAAAGCCATGTTTGGAAGATCTAGAGTACATTCAGGCTACAACATCAGAACCTATGGAGTAATTTATAGTCAACAGTTGCTCAAAATCCACATTTACGACCTCTTTTGAGCAGCCTGCAATTTTGGAAAGCTCACAAATGCACCATCAAACTGGGGAAGAAGTACATACAAAGGCACTCCAACCTGCAAGGGCTAGCAGTGACAAAACTGATGAATCTAACAACCGACCAGGCTACATTGGGAAGATGGACCGCTCCTATCGATACATGAAGTACACCACCTCTCAACGTACTACATGGAACAACCACTACAACAAGGGTCTGTCAGGGACGACACACTCAAGAGGGGAGAGTGTTGAAGCTCAAGGTCAAGGACAAAGCAATGAAGTGCATGAAAGAAGTGGACACACAAGAAGAAGGACCAAGTAGGGAGCTCCAAGAAGCACCTGTCAAATTTTCAGAAGAAACCCCTATAAAAATAGTGATTTTTATCACTAAAAAACATTGTAAATATGATTTTTCATTTTTGCAACTCCATTTTGTTCAAGTCAAGGAGTCATCAAGCTTGAGGAGTATTAGAAATATGTACATACCAATTTTCATAATTTTTAGACTCCGTTTGAGCCCCCAAATAAGCCCTGGAATCTAATTTTTAACTAGGTCGAACACTAGGTCTGGACAGGGCCAAAACCACTCAAAAAACTATAAAAAGGGCTGGAGAGCTCATTTTTGAGGCTAACTTGTTGTAGATTTGAGCTTTGTAAGAGAGTTCTTTTGTAATCTAAGCTTTCCATTGTTCCACTCTTTGCTCTTACCTTGTGCACGTGTGTGTATGTGTGTGCATGCTTGTGTGCTTTCACTCATGCACTTGTGCCATCACTTGCTCACGGTCTTCATACCGGTCCTCACGTCTCCATGGATTGACATTTATGAGGTGTATCTCCTCACGGTGCTACTTACCATTGTACTAGAGTGACACCAGGTACCATATATTCTTCATTATTGCATCATATTCAAAATGCATAGAAGCCATCCAATTTTCTAAATTTTTTGCTTCACTAAATGAAATAGGCTCATTCTCATCATAGAGACTAGACGCAGCCATAGCATAGCAATCTGATGCAAAAGAGGCACTATGAGAGCTTGAATGAGTATGATATGATAGAGATGCATCAAATTTGTTGTCATGCAAAGTCTGCACCAACCATTTTGGCATAATTTTTGCCTCCTCAATACTAGCTCTCTCATCAATAAGTGCATCATGTAAATCTACATAAAAAATGGAATGATGTGCATCATCACATGAAACCTGTAAAGGCTGAGAAGTTCCCTCATTAGGACCAGCACTGGGCTATCCACCTCTAAAGAGAGGCAGCAAAGTATCATACCTATCTTTGGGGCTAACAAATGTCTCTTAGTACATGAAAGTAACACCTGAATTGCATCTTGTGCAAAAACAACATCACAAGTACTACCAGAATGCCTCTTGTATGTGGATGATATAGATGATCGTCTTTGCTTTCATAATTGTACGGAACAAAAATACATTTGCTGCTTTATTAACCAATTTTTGCGATGTTGTTTAGGCACTAATGCATATGCCAGACAACAAAAAACACCCAAATGAGGAACAGATGTCTTGCGACCACGCCAAACCTCATATAGAGTGATAAATTGTAGCGCTTTAGTGTAACACCTGTTAAGTACATATGCTGCACACATAACAGGCTCAAGCTAGAAACTATGTGGTAAAGCCTGACTCTTGACCATACACCTCGCCATCTCCATGAGTGACTTGTTCTTCCTTTTAGCCACTCCATTTTGTTGAGGTTTATACAGAACTGTACACTGATGTTTTATCCCACATTCAACCAGAAATGCATTAAAGTCAGAAGACATATATTCCCCCCTCGATCAAAACGGAGGGTGCCCATTTTACATGCTGACAATTTTTTAGCCAAAACCAAAAACTGTTTGAAGCACATAAATTTGGACTTTGCTTTCAACGGATATACCCATGCATGCCTCGAAAAATCATCAATCAATGTCATGTTTCCGAAAGAGGGTTTCTACATAGGATGACATACTCACTCTGAACAAGCTGTAGTTTCTATGTAGCTCGAACAGAACCATCTTTTGGGAACAAGGAACGCTCTGTTTTGCCCACAATAGAGCCTTCACATACATGTTTACTAGGTGCCTCAAGTTTGGGCCAAGAGGACATCATTCAAATTTTTGTAGGCGTAGCATACTAGTAAAATTGAGATGAGAAAAGCATCAATGCCAAAGCTTTGCATCTGACATAGCCTTAGAATCATGTACTACACATGTTGAATCTTTCATAGATTTTCCATAATCTATGAGCTTATAGAGCCCATTACATAAAATGCCAGAAGCAATAACCATGTCTCCATTTCAGAGATAATTATATAGCTCTCTTTACCCGACAAGTATTTGCTATGGAAGTGACTCCTACACACATATTGTTCACTTGAAATGGAAGTAAGTATAAGTTTTACATATAAATTGAGATAAGCATTTAATGTTTTACCCTAAACCCTAAACCCTAAATCCTAAAACCCTAAACCCTAAACCTTAAACATTGAACCCTAAACCCTAAACCCTAAACCCTAAACCCTCAATAATAAACCCTAAACCCTAAAAACCTAAACCCTAAACCCTGAACCCTAAACCCTAAACCCCAAACCCTAAACCCTAAACCCTAAACCCTAAACCTACCTTTACATCTATCTATATATCTATCTATCTAAACCCTAAACCCTAAAATCATAAATCATAAACCCTAAACGATAAACCCTAGACCCTATACCCTAGATCCTTAACACTAAACCCTAAACCCTAAATCCTAAGATCTAAACACTAAATCGTAAACCCAAAACCCTAAATCCTAAATCCTAAATCCTAAACTCAAAGCCCTAAACCATAAACCCTAACCCAAAACCCTAGATCCCAAACCATTAATGCCAAACCCTTAACCCTAAACCCTGAACCCTAAACCCAAAACCTTAAACATTAGACCCTGAATACTAAACCCTAAATGCTAGACCCTAATCCCTAAACCCTAAATCCTAAACCATGGACCCTAAACTATAAACACTAAACCCTAAACCCTAAATTCCAAACTATAAACCCTAAACCCTAACCTTAAATACATAACACTAGAACCCCAAACTCTTAATCCTAAACCCTAAACATTAAGCCCTAAACCCTAAAGCTTGAACCTTAAATCCTAAATCCTAAACCCTAAACCCCTAAATAATGAAACCTAAGCCCTAAATCCTAACCCCTAAAACCTAACCCTAAACCCTAAACCCCAAACCGTAAACCCCAAACGCTAAATCCTAAATTTTAAATTCTAAAGACTAAGCTCGAAACCTAAACTCTAAACCCTAAATCCTAAATCCTTAACCCTAAACCCTAAATCATAGACCCTTAACCCTAATCTATACACCCTAGACCCTAGAACCTAAATCATAAACCCTAAATCCTAACCTCAAACCCTAAACTCTAAACCCTAAATCTTGATCCCTTAACCCTAAACCCTAAACCCCAAACCCCAAACCCTAAACCCTAAACGCTAAGCCCTAAACCTAAACCCTAAATGTCAAACTCTTAACCCTCTACTCTAAATCCATATGTCATAGAACTGAAACCCTTAAACCTAGACTCTACAACCTAAATCATAAACCCTAAATCCCAAACCCCAAAGCATAAACACTAAACTCTAAACCCTTAACTCTAAAAACTAGACACTAAGTCCTAAACAATCAACCCTAAAGCCTAAAGCCTAAACCCTAAACACTAAACCATAAAGGCTAAGCCCTAAATCCTAAACTCTAAACTATAAATCCTAAACCCAACATCCTACACCCTAAACATGAAACCCTACGATCAAAATGAAAAATCCTAAACCCTAAAATGTTAACCCTAAACCCCATATCCTAAACTCTAAACCCTAAGCCATAAACCCTAAACCCTAAACCCAAAACCCAAATACCTAAGCCCTAAACCATAAATCTAAATCCTAAACCTTAAACTCTAAATGGTTAAACCCTAAGCTATGAAACCTAAACCCTTAACCCTAAACCCTAAACCCTAAACCCTAAACCCTAAACCCTAAACCCTAAACCCTAAACCCAAAACCTCAAACCCTAAACCCTAAATGATAAACCTAAAACCCTAAGCCCCATACCCTAAAACCTAAACCCTAAAGCCTAAAACCTAAAATGTAAACCCTAAATGTCATCCATTCAAAAGGAAAAAATTCCAAGATAGGTTGGCTTTTATAAGATTTTATTGGTGAGGTTGCAAAGAGGGGAGTGAGGCATAATACTTCATCTCTTATCCATAGCTTCGAATAGGCTACCCATGAAATGGTAAGGTTAGCAACCAAGAAATTCAAGCAATATCTTGACCGATGCCAAAGCTAGAGCAAACCACCAACCTAAATTTATTTTCTTGTTTCTTGATGGTTCAATAAGTGCGAGGATAAGGAAATTGGTACGTCTTATGATTTTGGATGCTTTGCATGCATGCCTAGAAGTGTGCATCAACTTAGATGATAATATGGCCAAGGACCTCAAACTACCACAAATGCCACCAAAGTCAAAAAATTCTTCTATTGAGGCTAAACGCTAAGCCCTAAACCTAAACTATAAACACTAAACCCTTAAACCCAAACCTTAAACCCCAAACCCTAAACCCCAAATGCTAAACCCTAAACCCTAAAACCTTAACCCTAAACCCTAGACTATAAACACTAAATCCTAGACCCTAAATCCTAATCTATAAACCCTAAATCCTAGAACCTAAATCATAAATGCTTAACCCTAACCTCAAACCGTAAACTCTAAACCCTAAACCTTGATCCCTTAACCTTAAACCCTAAACCCCAAATCCCAAATCCTAAACCCTAAACCTTAAATCCTAAACCCATAATCCTAAACCCTTAACTCTAGACTCTACAACTAAATCATAAACTGTAAATCCCAAACCCTAAACCATAAACACTAAACTCTAAACCCTAAAATCTAAAAACTAGACACCAAGTCCTAAGCCATCAACCCTAAAGCCTAAACCCTCAATCCTAAATCCTAAGCCCTAAATCCTAAACCCTAGATCCTAAACTCTAAACTATAAAGCCTAAACCGAACATCCTACATCCTAAACCCTAAACCCTATGATCAAAATCATAAATCCTAAACCCTAAAATCCTAACCCTTAACACAAATCCCTAAACCCTAAGCCCTAAGCCATAAACTCTAAACCCTAAACCCAAAACCCAAAACCCAAAAATCTAAGCCCTAAACCATAAACCTAAATCCTAAACCCTAAACTCTAAATGCTTAAACCCTAAGCTATGAAACCTAAACGCTAAACCCTAAACCCTAAAGGATAAACTTAAAACCCTAAGCTATGAAACCTAAACCCTAAACCATAAAGGATAAACCTAAAACCCTTAGTGCTATACCCTAAAACCTAAACCCAAAGCATTAAACCTAAATCCTACACCCAAACCCAAAAACCTAAAACCTAAAATGTAAACCCTAAATCCTAAACCATCAACGATAAACCCTAAACCTTATATCCTAAAACCCTAAATGGTAAACCCTAAATGGTAAACCCTAAAATCCCAAACTCTAAACCCTAACTCCTAACCCCTAACCCCTAAATGTTGAACCCTAAACTCAAAACCCTTAACCCTAAACTCTAGATCCTTTACCCTAAACTCTAGACCCTTAACCCTAAACTCTAAACTCTTAACCCTAAACCATAAACCCTAAAGGATGATTCTCAGCTTTGTTTATTTAGATGATCCTCCCATCAATAAAAATGAGGTTCATAAATTCAAGTATGTATTAGAAGTCAATACATATAAGAATATAATCAAAAGAGTAGATGTAGATAAGTTACTTAAAAATCTTAAAAATATCTCTAGAAATGGCCTTAACTCATCCGGGAGTGATGGATTAGGACCATTTTGAAGCGGATTGATGTACTTGAATATATATGTGAATCAAACATCTTTTTTTGGTATGGTTTTAATTGTAATTATTATGTTAATATTATATAGTTGTTTATTTCAGTTCGTGTTATGGTGTTGTGTGGAGTGATAGTATGGATTATAATGTATAGTGATGATGTGGATTTCAATAATTAACATATACAATGATATGATATGGATTTTAATTTGAATGTTATGACGTGGATCATGTTGATTTAATGTGAATTCAAAGCTTATGATATGGGTTGATATAGTAATGATGATATGAATTTCAAAAGTTAAGATGTTTAGTGTTATAATATGGATTTTAATTCAAATGTTACCATGTGGATGATATTGATTAAATATTAATTTAAATATTATGATATGGACTAATATAGTAGTGATTATGTGGATTTCAAAAGTTAATATGTGCAATGATATTATATGGATTTTAATTCAAATATTCGGATGTGGATGATGTCAAATGATTTTTAATTTAAAAGTTATTATGTGTATTTATATTATGTGGATTTTGATTCAAATCTTATGATGTGGAATGTCATGATAATATCGTATGATGAATGATCAAGTGTTATTATATTATTTGATATATTGCATTTTTAGAAGTAAAAAGTTAAAAATCCCAAATATAAATAATCAACCTCATCATGTTACCTCATCATGTTAAATCTGAAAGAATTTTAGATGAATAAAATATAATGTAAACTCTTTTCTATCTAAAATATTTTCAATACAAAATATTTTCATTTTGATAGATTTTTAATCTTGAATATCTTTTATCTAAAATGTTTCCAATCTAAAACATATTCAATGTAAAACCTTTTCGATCTAAAACCTTTTCAATCTTAAACCTTTTTGATCGAGAATATTTTCAATAAAAAAATTTGATTGAAACACCTTCAATCGTAAAATCTCTGAATTGTTGTGCAAAAACTATTTGGACTTGTTGGAATAAGCTGATGTGGCACCGAATAATTTGGTGGAATGATAAGGGGTCATCGAAAAATTTTGTAACTATTCACGAGCAATCGAATTATCAAATAAGAAATAATGCAACTTAGGATGTAAGGAGAGATTTCCAAAAACTTCTGTGCAAGTTTCTTCTAATGAAGCATAGTCTTGGCCATTTGGAACACTCTTTGAATCCTTTGTACAACAATTCCCTTTTGAGTATCCTTCTTTGCTTGGTACTTAATACCTTTCTGCTTCAGATACTTTGAGAAATGGTGGTTGACAAAGCCACTATCTCCATCTGATCTAATGGACTTTAAAGAAGTCTTGAACTATTTGTGTCCACTCCTTGAACTTGGAAAGTGCATCCTCTTTATCTTTTATTGAATAAACCCAAGTTTACCTATTAAATTCATCTACTAGTATCAAGAAGAAAAAGTGATCCACTAAGTGATGGTGTATGCATAGGTCCACAAGAGATCAGGATGGACTAATGCCGAGGGTTTAGAAACGTGACTTGAAGGGATCTTTGCTGACTAAGAGGTGTGTCCAAATATAAAATGCCACAAGCTAAAACTTGAATCCTTGGACAAGAAACTTGGGCTTGGACATGAAACTTAAAATATTGTAGAGACCTTTCACTTTGAATCTATGAGTTATGAATTCTTTTAATGCTTGATCGATGATTTGGTCTCACCTTCTGAGTTTGTGACATGAACTTTGCCTCCTCCTTGGATCACAACACACTTGTTATCTCTAAGATGAACTTGGCCTTTGTGCTCATGAAACTCATGAAAGTCTTCTTTGTCATTGCACGTCTATGATGAAGCCCCACTGTAAAAAATCCATTCTTTGCGAGGAGTGGATGTGACAAGTGCCTTGTGTTCATATTTAAGAAAAAGGTCTTCACTTGTGGAGTGAGCTTGATGCTCTATCTTTGGAGTATACTTGGACTTTTCCTTATTTCTCTTCTTGAAGCAATACTTTTCCACATTTCCAAGCTTTCCACAAAAGTTGCAAGTGAACTTCTTCTTACCCTTGTCCTTAGATTCTTGAGTGCCTTTTTGCTTTCTGGTCTTGTTGAAAGTAGTTTTGGCCTTCATAGTTGTTTCTTGTGTAGCTTGAGTCTTTTGCCTAGAGTCATGGGGAAGCAAAAGTCTTCTTACTTCTTCCCAAGTGATTTCTTGATGTTGTAAAGAATGGTCACAAACATTTCATAGGACCTAAGAAGTTTGACGTTAAGCAATCTAATGGCCATGTCTCCACTTGAGATATCATCTTGGGAATAAATCACCTAGTGCTTCACCAAATCGAGATAGCTAGATTTACAAGTACCTTAGCTTAGCTTCTTTTTAAGTTTCTTGCTTCTATTTAGGAGTAAACTATGTATCAAAGAACTTGTTCACTTTATTATCTCTATCTCCTACTCAAAGAATAGTGAAGTTAAATGCATTTATGTAGATGCATACAAACAATGGTTCTATCATCCCTTAACTTCATGCACTTTGTGCTCCTTTTTCTGCACAAACATCTAGTTCCATTGCAAACATCCTTATTCTCGTGTGCATGCTTATATGTCTTTAGAACATTTATAATGAAGAGGATACATGATATGCACATAAAGAAAGGATTTGAGGCTTACTTTTATGCATCAAATGAAGTATTTTGATAGCAATGCAAGAGCTCCACAAAGATACTTTTGAAGTAGAAAACTGAGTTCCAGATGCCACACACAATACTCCATAGAGAAGATATAGAGTACACAGAAAACATACAGTACATAGACCACGAAGACAAATTCCTTAAGTCATACAAATGCATTCAAACTTAGAATAAATGGCTGACCAAGCCACTACATGTTTTATTAAGGAACATATACACAAGTGTCGGATGGTCATTTGGCCTTTCACATGGATATTAACAGTAGCAATCTTCCACTAAAGGCCAATATGGCCAATATTATATCATATAGATCACTATCGTATAGATCAATATCATATAGAACACTATCCTATAGATCAGTATTGTATTGTTGGGAGCCGGTATCAGGTATCGCCCACGATGGTATCATGTATCCCTCTCACGTGGTATTGTCCATTTTAGTATCGTGTATCATGGAAATAGAGATATCATATCGTTCCAAACCAGTATCGTGTACCACCTACAATTGTTATCAACTTGAGCAATATCCTGTATCATGGAAAACCTAAACAACCTAAAAGATAAGAGTGAGAAAAATAACATGAAACTTTGGTAAGAGAATAGAGAAGATATAGAACTAAGAGGTGGATGAACTTGAGATCTGGATGAGTGCTAGACAGTCAAAGAAGCATCATTTCATCTGTAGGAACTCTTGCCCAATCTAACCATCATTCTATCTACTCGGACACATCTAGTGATTCCAAGGAGGAAATACCCATGATCTGAGGACATGCAGAGCTCAGTCCCAAGGGAAGGCTATATGTCTATAATAGATGGAGAATGTTGAACATCCTTATAGTATGTATCTACCAACCTACAAGGAGTACCCATTTACCTAGATGGTCTGAAGAGATCAGTATCAAGAATGGTAAACATCACGGATTCAAAAATAGTTCTGAGACCAGCCATAAGGTATGAAGGAGTTCACATGGAGAAGATGGGCCAAATCTACGTAGCTAAAAACCTAGATCATATTAATGACATATGGGAATTAAAGGGACAATAAACTCTAGGGAGAACCAATCACGGAGCAATGATGTCTTCCCCTAGGGGCAAGTCCTTAGTGACTCAAGTCTTGAGAGGGGACATAATACCTCAGGACGATTATTTGATGGACGTATATTTGATTCATGGATCAGATCTACTGTTACAAACCGACTCACCTACACGAGGAGAAGGGCTAAACCCTCTAACTATATATGAGTTGACCGATCTAGAGGATGCCTCTAGAGTTATCTACCCAGACCAAAATCAAAGGAGACATTGGCATGTGAATTAAGTTGATAGGTCTCATCTGAAATACATGGGATTTCCTATATTCCCTCCTCGAGAACAGGCAACTACCTGACAAAACTCATTTGGATCTCACCAAGGAATGGAGAACACGATGTCAAGTAAAACTAGTCAACATAGTGTCCCCACCAGAATCCATGTTCAGTTTATTGTGCCAGGAGTGAATCCCCACAACCACACTAATTCAAGAATGTGTAATATAAACAGGCCACCCCTTAGGGAAAGACCGCAACCAAGTGTAGGACTGGGACTCCAACCACTAAGACCAGCAGTTCCTGTGATATTCAAAACCCCAGAACCAACATGGAGGCTTAGATGAATCCAAGTCGCCAAATTCATGAGTAATCATTATGATGGCACAAGAGAGCCTTATGACCATATCGCTGAATTCAAGCAAGTATTGAGAGCAGAACAAGTAGATGAGTTTTTTGTGGAATATGAATCCTTTGGGCTAACCCTCAAAGGAACAGCCTTGACTTGGTTCCAACCTTTGGACCCAAATTTCTTTAGCAATAGTGAACATTTCTTCCAAGAATTTATTGGGGAATTTACCATTTAAGCACAGTTTGTTATCATTAATTCATAATTTCAAACAAGCCCCAAATGAAACAATAAAAATAGCATCTAGAAGATTTAACCAATATGTTGACCTATGTCCCATCACGGAAAGGCCTTCGCAATAATATCAATTTTTCTAGATGGATTGACTAATGGGATGTTGAGAACCTTAGTCTACGTAAAACGGTTGCAGACATTGAGCGAGTGTCTCCAAGAATGCATAGACCTGGAAGACAACTTAGTAGATGATCTTAAAAATACACAAAGCTCCATTTAATTAGAGGACACTCGGAGCAATTTGATATCTAGCTCAAGTAATGTGGGGGAACTCGAATAATTGGTAGCTAAAAAATTGGAAGTGCACGAACAGAGGAACTACCAAAATCCCCCATTGAGAATGCCTATGTTGAGGAGATGCACCTTGTGCGATGGGGATCATCCATCCCATACCTACACGAGAGGAGGTTTAGGAATGCCACAACCTTATCCTTACAACAGACAGCCAAATCAAGGACCTAACATGTACCACCACATTGAGAAAAGGTATACCAATCACAACACCAAAGATTATCCACTTAACAGATAGCCAAGACTAGTGGCTCAACCCTACTATAGACCTTATGGATATCCTCCAAGGGACCAAGACAGAGAGGTTTCTAGATACAACCCTTATCTAGGACCATAGGCAACACCCAAACCATATGAAGAGGGAGGATATGGACAACCACAACCTCTGCTAAGACAAAAACAACCCCATCCAAAAAATGTAGTGCAAGTCAAATACACTCAACGTGAGGAAAATGTAGAAAGAGTTATGTGACCAGCCCAGCTCTAGCCAATGTGGAACAACTAATCAGGGATATGAGCAAATCCAAGGAGAGTATTATCCTTATAATTCTAGCAGCAACAAGAGCATGATGAGACCACCAAATCCGAAGCCAGCTCCTCTCAAGAAGAATCTCAGCAACAATCCGAACAGGAAAAGCAAGAAGATGGACAACCTATCATTAAGGAAATTTTTGAAGAACTGATTAAAGCAGTGGAGTCTACAGCTGCCAAACCTGATGACACTATGCAACAAACCACCGAACAGGTATTAGAAACAACCACTGTTCTTCTCACTCCTCCACTCGAACCTCCGATTAACCCCGTTCTCCCTGTTCCACCTATTGTCCATGAGGAACCTTCTCCTTCATCTTCCTCACCAAATTACTCTCCTCCCTCTTCACACCAACTTTTGACAGCCTCTTCATCCCAGCAGCCACTTCCTCCATTTCCCATATTTACCGAACTTGAATCCATGGGGCACATGATTATACAATTTTCCCAGCAGCTTCCGGTACAATTAAGACAAGTTACAGAGAATATTCGTCAGGAACTACAACATAAGGTGGATACCCTTGAAGCAGACATCACTCCTCTACAGGAAGAGATCGATGCGGTCAAAGCAGAAAATCATCATCTGCACTTCCAGATTAACCAGCTCCAAGCCAGACTTGCTGAACAGGAAGCAGTTACCAGTCAACGAGATGCGGCACTGGCAGAAGTTCGAGAAAAAGATGAATTATTAAGTGTTACTGATGCCGAATTGGTTCAGTTGAAGCAGTTAATCCAAGATAAAGAGGATGCATGTATAGCTCTCGGCAATCTTTTAGAAGAGACTAGAGCACAACTGAATGAAGCAGTATAGAAAGGACAAGAGATGGCCGATTTGGTTAAGAAGACTAATGAAGAACTCCAGAGAAGCAAGTTTGATTTATCTGAGGTAAACAATATTCTTAAACGCAAATTGATCATGGAAGCTCAATTACAGAAAGAGATAACAGGGATCAGATCAGAATCAGGAGATAGAAAGAAGAGAGAATCAGCTGGGTGCTAAAAAAGAAAGACTGTCTCGAATTGATAAGCAGATAGAAGATATGAAAGTCAGTCATGATGCGGCTCTGTCAAATGAATTTTACTCACAGGAAGCTTTTCTATAGACCCAGGCAGAAAGTTTAATAAGCCAAGTTATTTCGTTAAGCTCAGTATGGACAGATGCTCAGCTCGTAGAACCAGATATTTTGAAACAGATGTTAGAGACATTGAAAAAGAAAATTGCCCAGACATTTAGATTAGCCAGAACTATGTATTTAGAAGGAATAGTAGATGAACTGTAATTTTTGTATACCTGCAGGTTCAAGTCCACCGTGCGTGCCACTGTAAGCCGCCGGATTGGCAATTGTAAAGTCTGACTCTTTTCATATTCCGCACGAACCGAAAGGTCGTAGCGTAGATGATGTATCCAGTTATAAATTAATGAAAGAACGCTCTGGCAACGTTCAGTTAGATCACCAGACTGTGTGACTGGGTGATTTGTCTATGTAGTTGCCGTAGTGTTGTGGTTCATAACTCTGAGTCGTATTGTGTTTGTCTACTGTGTTGATGTTCTACTCTTATACGGTAAAGATTGAGTTATAGTAAGGTTTATCTTAAGTTGAGTACTGAATCATTGTTCCGCTAACTTTATTACTGTGAGTTGTGTCGCGGTAGTCTTATATTGTGCGTTGATCACTGAGCAAGTCTTAATCTGTGTATGAATCGGTATTCCGTGAGTAGATGACAGAATAGTAGTTCTGTAAATGAACGAAGTCCGAGTTTTCGGTTAGTAAGTTGTATTAGTAAAGATATTGAATAGACTGTTATGTGAGTGAGTTGATTTGGGAAAATTAAGTACAGGGCCTCTGCTTAGCAGACCCCTTCCACTCCCAAGAACCCGAATAGAGATTAAACGCGCCTCTGACGGCAAGACCCGCGTTTAACAAAGGATATGGCTATATCTATGGGATGGAAGTGGCAACATTAATGTACACCACACCTAAAGCACAACCACCCGTAAGACCACCCATCAGGCCACCAGTGCCAAGAGGACCGTGTTATAGGTGCGGAGGAGACCACTTTATCAGAGAATGCACTCGGCCATCCAATCCACCACCTCTTAAGACTTGGGAAGGATATTGCAGTGATTGTGGAAAGGAACATCTCTTCCAAGATTGCCCAAAAAATCCCAACAAGGCTCACGACACTACACCCATTAATGTAATCGAGGTGATAGAAGCACCAAGAAGTGATAAAGAATACACCGTACCATTAAAAGACATTACACGAGCACAAACGAAGGAACAAGAAGGAAAACAACCAGATTGGGAACTAGAAAATGGTAAAACCTTAAACCCCAAAATTCAAATAGTGAAAGATTCAGAAGACCCACGTGAGAGTACTCAAAAAACGAAAAACCAAAAGTGGAAGGAAAGAAGAGAAAAGATCAAGGAAAAATGGATGAAATACAAAACTCAGAAAGATAAGAAACATGCACAAAGCAACAAGAAAACTAAGAACCAAATATTTGGGAAGACATTTCCATTCCACTGCCTATCCAAATATAAAAAAAACCAGGATCAATTCTAGCCGACCCAAAACCGGATGATTTGGACATGTGGTTGAAAGCTTACCAAGCTAGAATCAAGAATGGACCAAACTTAGAACAACATGAAAAACTTTACCCACAAGGGGAACTAGAAAAGGAGAGGCTGGGCATTTGCAGAAAACTCATAGAGGTAGCTCAAGCCACCCTAGAGAAGACCATCTCAGCCCTCCCTAAAACAAGAATGCCTAAAACTCAATATCAGAGTTGTATGAAAACCAAAGACCTAGAACCAGAAGAGAGGAGTGAAGGAAAAGAATTACCCAATACACCGGGAAAAGCTATGTCCACCATCCTGGACTTAGAAGCCGATTGGTCAAAAGAACTGTGGAATAGAATTCGAGAAAATCGATGGAAAAGGAATGGAGTTGTAAAACCCCCTTTTGAGGAATTAAATGTGGAAAATTATCAACCCCAACCGAACTTAGAGGAAATATATGAAGAAGTTTCGAAACTAGACCAAAATAGAGAGGAGACTCATAGCATTTCCACCTTACCTAACTACATGGGAGAATACGAAAAAGAGTCATATCTTCCATGCACCCACTGTACGAGGAAAAGGAAAAGGAATCTCATATAAGAGTTCACACAACTTAATCGAACTAAAGAAGGCCAAAGTACAATGCCACTTGACTATGGAAGAACTACTTCGTGTTAAACCACACCTATGGAAACAAATAGTGGGACAATTGGAGTTAAATCAGGAGAAGAATGAGAAGGAAAACGAGGGAAAGGAAAGCCCTCCTAACATACAAATCCTTGTGGATAAGATCAGAGAATTTAGTGAAGGAGATGAAGGTAATACATGTCTACCTGTCACTTACAATGGCTATACGACCAAAGCCATATTAGACATTGGAGCAAGAGTAGGTATCGCGACCAAAGAAATTTGGGGAAGATGGGGGAAACCAACCCTACGACCCACTCGTATGAAGCTACAATTAGCAGATGGCCATGTTGAGAAACGCTTGGGAATATTAGAAAATATCAAACTAACCACCTGTGGAGTTGAATTTGAACATACCCTAGCTATCTATCAATTTGGAAAAGCAAGTAATTATGAGATGATATTAGGACGACCCTTCATGAGACAACTTAGGGTAGTACAAGATTGGGGACGAGACTCATTATATCTTCAACATCAAGGAAATACCACTAAGATACACTTGCATACATTTGCATATCGAGATGTACCCCCACTACAATGGAATCCTATACATAAGGAAGAAGATGATCTATCTATTCATAGCACTGGATCAAGCGATCAATCATTCGTCGATAAGGGAGGAAACGGAGATCCACTCTCAACGTACTCATCGGGATATTGCAGAACTGAGTTGAAATGAGAGGGCACTACTGGTGTCCCAACTTACAGCAGATTTTGAAGATCAAGTAGTCAAAGTCATGAAGGAAGCGAAGATCGACAGTAAAAATCTGGAACAAATAATGAGACCATTCAATGTACCATATGGTTTGCTGAAGGAACAAACATGGCAATACATAAAGAATACAACCAACAAAGAACTAGAATCCAACCTCCAGTTTAGCATGCAAACATTCACCTACACTCAAGAGGAATTTTCCAAAGCCGATCCCATATGGTGGAGGAAGTTCCTGGAAAAGAATCTGACACTTCGGGTACAATGGGAATCCTCACCGTACATACTCCAGGTGAATCCATCTTTTTGCCCAGTACCCCGAAGACGCTCCTGGATGCAATTTTGGGAAGCACAGTGCCAGGGTAGCATAAATAATCAGTGGCTCAATTATCCACTCTTACTAAGTCCACCGCATAACTATCCACCAACGAAAGAATAAATGGTTAAAACCATGGAATTTTGGATTGATCGCTATGCCACGATACCTGATTTGGCAGTCAAAATGAGGAATAAGATCTTGAGCATGTTACTTACAATTATTAAAGTGTTTCAGCACGCTCAGTATGCTTTTTTGAATTTCATCGGCATTAATCAGGGACCCGATGCTCTCATTTTCGATCTATCAACTATACCAAGCCGATTAACACTCATGGATATATACTCAAGACTTATGTTTTTACCAAGCACTTACATGCAGACGTTTGAAGAAGCATTCTCTACAGGATTGTTTGAAATCAACTCCAAAATTTTTGTAAAGATGTCTTCGAATCTTAATGCTAGGATGGTGGCCTACGAATTGAGTTTTTTTGCAGACCATCGCCAGACACCAGAAGACGGAGTCAAATCAAACCAATGGAAAGAATTTATGCTATGTCATGCAAATCTACTTAATCAACAAGAGCAAGCTGCACTACAAACGTACTCACGTCACCACAAAAAGCCTGTCGGGGACGATAGAGTTCAGGAGGAGGGATGTGTGGAAGGGGAATCAAGAAAAAAGAGAAGAAGAAGAAAATCAAAGAATAATGTTGTTCAATAAAGAATAAAGATTAACCAAAAAATGAACAACTCTCTGCCCAAAGCCCCGCAGGGGCACGCATCAGGCAACAATGAGAAAGGCCTAGGTCCTGAGGAGTGGAATTAAAGAAAGATAACAACCAGGACATTTCATGGGAGGTTGCACACAGCTTGCTCATCCACTAGGAGCAGGCAGTGAAGAGAAACAAGCTGAGGAGAGAGACAACACACAAAGGACTTTACATCGGATAAGATAACCAATTGTCTGAAGGTCCTAGGTGTCTCCTCCTCCACTAGATGCATGCGGTGAGAAGAAATGGAACATGTCCTGAAGGATGACAAAGAAGATTCAGAAATAGGACCTTTAAAATGTAATGCTCTCTTAAAAGAGAGTAGAGGTCAGCAAATTGAGGCGTGCGGTGGTAGAAGGCAAACAGGCTCAAAGCAATACAAAAGGGGAAGGTATGTGAGTAACAAGGGCGGATCAAGGCCAAGAAGTATCCATGAAGAAGTGCACGAAGATATTTGGCACGTAATGATCCTTCCACTGATAGCGTTCGTGGCTACCCGACTTAATACAACAATCCAGATATATAATATAAGGAATACCAAGGGGCAAACAGAAGCAAAGGACATACCTCGGATAAAGTAACAAATTCTCTAACAGTCCTTATCGCTTCTTCAACCACTGGGTGCGTGTATTCAAAAGTCTTAGACAAGCTATAAACGAGAAGCAGAAGCTTGTCAAGGGACGACAGAGACAAAGAGAGGGAGAGTGTTGCAGAGAAAAGAGGCACAAAAGAGGAGCCCCAAAATTTTCAAAATTGATGGGCATTGTTGAGAGCAGTACGGGCACCCAAGGACTGACTAGACAAGGAAGCCAGTGGAGAGAGTCAGAGCGAGGTGAAGGATTAAGTAAACAGAGCAGTCGACGCAAATCTGGCAAATAGGCCCTTCAAATTTTTCCAAATCAATATCTTTACAACAGTGATTCTCATCACTAACAATCATTGTAAATACCATTTCATAATTTTGTAGCTCCATTTTGTGCAAGCCAAGGAGTCCTTGAGCTTGAGGAGCTTTAGAAGTACCTACCTGTCAGTTTTTACATTTTTTAGACTTCGTTTGAACCTCCAAATAGGGTAGAGAACCTAATTTTTAACTAGGCTTGACACTAGGTCTGGACACGGCCAAAACCTAGTAAAAAACTATAAATAGAGCTAAAGAGCTCATTTTTGAGGTTAGCTTGTAATAGTTTTGAACTTGTATGAGCTTTTTGAAAGTAATCTAAGAACTCCATTGCTTCTAACTCTTTGTCTTGCCATGTGTGCGCATGTGTGTATGTGTGTGCATGTTTGTGTGCTTCTCACTCACGCACTCGTGACTCCACTTGCTCGAGGTCTTCATACCATCCTCACGTCTTCTCGGATTGACATTAAAGGAGGTGCTACTCATCACTGAGCTACACCAAATTTTGGCGCCGTTGCCGGGGATTGAGCTTTGAGGACGAGCGTGTGATGGTAAGACGTAGAGTTGTGACGTTGGCGTTGTAGGTAATTTCTTTACTTTTCCTTACTTTTCTCGTCCTTACTTCATCATCATCATCACCATCATCTTCCACCTCCATCTCCATCATCGCAAAAATTTCAGTTTTTTGACTATATCTCCTTCCCCCTTTCATTTCCCTCATTTCACTTGTGAGAGAGAGCGAGAGAGAGATCTTGTGTGCACTGTTTTTGCATGGTTTTTGAGTTTGCTTGCAGGTATTGGCCATCCCATCATCTCCAGCACGTCGCGCAGGTACGGAAATGTGCAGAACTATCTCTGTGTCGCAAGCTTCTGTCCATCGCGATTGACAGAAAATTTCATCTATTGGTAAAATTAAGTGCACCACAGTAGTCTAGAGACCTTGCACATCACAAATCCACAAAATTTTTTGGAAAATTTGCATTTTTTCAGTCCATCGCGATTGATAGCATCAATCGCGTTTGACACTGTCCATCGCGACGGACAGCTAGTCCATCGCGACCGACAGCCCTGTCCATCGCGATTGACACCAGTCCGTTGCGACCGACAGCCCTGTCCATCACGATTGACAGACCCCGACGGACACGTGTCCATCGCGACGGACATAAAAATCACGATTGACACCCCATATCGCCAAGATTCTTGTCCATCGCGACATATAGAGCCCCGATTGACACAAATTCACGGAAAACCCCGAAAATTTCAGTCCATCGCGATTGACACCCATCAATCACGACCGACAGCCCTGTCCATCGCGATTGACACCAGTCCATTGCGACCGACAACCCTGTCCATCGCGATTGACACCAGTCCATCACGACCGACAGCCCTGTCCATCGCGATTGACACCAGTCCATCGCGACCGACAGCCCTGTCCATCACGATTGACACCAGTCCATCGTGACCGACAGCCCTGTCCATCGCGATTGACACCAGTCCATCGCAACCAACAGCCCTGTCCATCGCGATTGACACCAGTCCATCGCGATTGACACCTGTCCATCGCGATTGGCAGCCCAGTCGCTCGCGATTGACAACCATTTTCGGCCATTTTTTAGGGTTTATTAAGTTGAGGAATTTGGCTAATTTTGGGCATAACTATTGGGCTATAGGACATATAGGGAGGCCATGAACAAGCAATTTGAGGAAACCCTGTTGACCTGTTAGCCTGTTTGAACCCTGTTTTAATCCCTGAAGCCTGAACTGACATAACTTTCTCATACGAAATCCGTTTGCTGTGTTTTGTTTTGTTGGAAAATTAATATCAGGATTATTAGATAGGGTATTTTGAAGTTGTCCATACCCCGAGGTAGGAAAACTGAGTGATCCTTGGGACTGTTTTCCATAAAGGCAAAGGATAATTTGGTCTGTGAGTTACATGCATGAAAGTGGTCTATTGTGTCATTTGAATCTAAGTTTTGAGCTAACCGTGGGACTTTTACAGGTCCAGTAAGAGCACTTGAGGGCATTCAAGCAAGAGTAAGTGCAAGCTTGGGAACACGCTTCCTGGGCATTCAAGGGCAACCAAGAAGGAAACAAAAGGTCGAAATATTCTCAACTCCCTCTGTCAATTCCTAGCTTACTAGGCTAAGAACGACTAGTGATAGGAGTAGGCCAGGGCGGCGATAGGCATTTCTCAAGTTGAAGAAGACATAAACAATCAAGTTCAAGCTAACGACATAATCTTTGTACTGTTGAGAACTTTAAAGGAAAAGAACGTAATGTGGAACGATCAACTTCAAGTGCGGAAATACACTCAAGTATACCTGACGACGTGATATCAGACAAGAGTATAAACACGATAATTAACATAAGAAGGAATCAAGTAAGTGGTACAAAGGAACTCAGCAACGAGGTTGTACTTGGGCAAATTTGGGCTATTCAATTAGGCTTATGAACCTTAGATCAGGGCGACATCTAGGGAGAGATAGACAAAGTCTTAGGTCTTCAGAGGCTAGTGTCAACCACACTGCTAGGTCTTGGGCCCAGCAGTTGAGCCACCACTCATACTACCCTAGCTCTGAGACTAGTGAATCAGAGATGTCTGAAGGCATGGACAGACCTACGGGAAGTTCAGGAGTGCCATACTTGCACAGGGTAGAAGGCCCTTACAAAACGCAGTTGGAATACCTTAGGACCAACCGATTAGGTGCTAGCATCTATGAGGACGGCCTAGGAAGATCTGTAGTACAGATTAAGAATCCTGACCAATCTATTGGACTAGAGCGCCCAGCTATCAAGTTCGAAAACGGAGCATACTTAGACAAGGAAGGGACAATATATGTAGTCACCAGTCATCCAGATAGGACTGATGAATTTGGGAATGAGGTCCTAGGAACGGACTTAGGTGACCTAGAGCAAGGAAACAGGGGCGAAGAACCGAGGACCCCCCGAGGCAAATCTGTTCTCACTAGGATTATCACACCAGAGTGGATCCCCCAAGATAATAAGAGCATAGATTTGCTTATGAACCGAGAGACTGACGAAGCCTTTTGGAGGTATAAATCTGATCGACCAATTGATATAGGAACAATCATGATCTATGAGTTTAAGGATCCTGATAGCCCAGGCAGAGTGACCTACTTTAGATCACGCATCAGAGAGGATCTTTGTTGTGACAGAGAATGATAGGCATGCTTACACTTGGAAAGGTGAAATTATTTTCCCCCAACCAAGATCAAATGTGTCCTATGGTCACCCTGGAGCGGGAACATCCTAAGCTCATGGAACTCAAAGAGACAGAAGTAGAGAAAGGCCAGAAGTAAGCTTTGCCAACCCAGGGGGCAGAGAAAGAACAAGGATGGAAACAAATAGAGTAGAGTTTGAGAAACTTAGAGCTTGCAGGAATCAAAGAGATGCGGATGAGTTCCCTCTACCACGACCTAGACAACACACCAGGATTTTGAGACCAACTCAGTTAGTCAAGTCCATGAAGAATTACTTCGATGGCACAGGAGACCCATATGATCATGTGGCAGAGTTTAGGCAAGTCTTGAGAGCAGAACAAGTGGAGGATCTATTCACGTAGTACAATGCCTTTGGTCTAACCCTTAGGAACACAGCCCTTACGTGGTTTCAACCATTGAACGAGAGACAATGCAGGAGTATAGACCAACTCCTAGAGGCTTTCATTATTGAATTCTCTAAGAGTGGCATAAGACATAATACCTCCTCACTGATTCACAACTTCAAGCAAACCCCCCAAGAGACCGTGAGACTTGCAGGAAGAAGATTTAGGCAATATCTTGAAAGATGCCCTGTTTCGGAGCTCCCCACACCAGCTAAGCAAGTGGCTCTATTCCTGGATGGATTGCTAAGTACCAAATTGAGGTCATATGTGTACTTGAAGGACCCTAGGACCATTGAAGAATGTGTACGCATGTGCATTGACATAGAGGATAACCTAGGGGAAGAGTTAGAACTCTCCAAAATCTACAAAGATTCAGATGGTCCTTCTAGCCTCTCTTCCACGCAATCCACATCAATTGAGGAACTTGCGGAGAAAGTAGCTCAGAAACTAGGTGTTTCTAGCAAACAAATCCCAAGGTTTGCCCCTGTGAAAAGATGCTATACTTGTGGAGGCGACCATATGGCGAATGCATGTCCCATTATGGCTCAACCGCAAGTAAATCCTAGTAGCCAGTACTGCACCATAGAGCGAAGATACACAAATCACTCAGCACAAGACTGCCCATACAATAAGCAAGCGGTTAGGCAAACCTACCCTCAGCCATACCCTCAACAAGGCAGATACCAGAGTCAATACCCACCACAACAGTATACTAGGCCTCAACAAAATTACCAACCACAATATCAAGCCCAGCAAAGGCCTCAGCCTGTGTTAGCCCAACAACCTCCAGCTCCATCCAACGTGATCCCTGTAAAGTATGCAGCTGCAGAAGAAAACCTGAATAGGGCCATAGTGCCAGTAACCCCATTACTATCAGAAAGTGACCCCAGTGACCATAGTTTCGATTCTACACATGTTGATAGCCCCCAGGCCTACTACATGCAGTCTCCTGAACATGGTGAGTCCTACTATAGTGAAGAGCCAAATGAACCTAGTTGGGAGTCAGATTACACAAACGTCGTGTAAGCAAACCCCAACCCTAGATCCCAATCTAGGCAGGTAAGACCCCCATTCCCTAGAGGACCGTGCTACAGATGTCAGGGTGATCATCTCGTTCGTGATTGTCCTCTGCCTCCACCTACGCAATCTCAGTCAGTGACGATCCAAGGCTATTGCCAGGAGTGTGGAAAGGAGCATCTCTTACGAGACTGCCCTAAGAATCCTAATAATATGCCAAAGATTACTCCTATCAATGTTGTAGGGCTAGTGGTAGATTCCACAGGAAGTGTCACTTCCACTGCACCAGTACAGTTTGTCACTAGAGCTCAAGCATTGCAGCAAAACCAAGGGGTAGGTCAGGAAAAGAGCCCAGATGTTAGTGAAACAGAGAGCATGACAAAGAAAAGGACTAGAGCTTGGAAAGATAGTCGTGAAAGAATGAAAAGGCAATGGGCAAAGAAAATGAGTGAACTTGAGGAAAGCCTAAGAGAAACCAAAGCCAGGATAACCGAACTCACAGCTCAAACTCCCTCTCACACTGCCCCACCTCCACCATTCCCATCTCCATCTGACCCGCCACCTTCCAACCCACCTCACCTAATCCCACCACCCCCTAGAGTAGGATCAGTCCTAGCAGATCCCACTCCCGAGGACCTAAACATGATGCTTAAAGCATATCAGGCCAGAATTCAAGATGGGCCAAACGTAACTGATCATGAAAAGTGTTACCCTAGAGCAGAACTAGAGCTAGAACGAACCAAAATTTGTGCTAAGATGGTGGAATTGGCTCAGACCATGTTTGAAGCCAGTCGCCTATTTAACATCTCTAGTTCAGCGAAGACACAGTTACACTTTGATGGACTACTAGAAAGAATAGAGAAGCTGATTGCACAATCAGAAAAGGAACCCGCCGCTCAACACAAAGACAAGGCAAGTGAAGGAGCAAGTCTTCCTGCCCGAGAAGACTATGTGCCTGAAGCCTATGTGCCTAACTCTACGGAGCCAGACACATCATCTTCTATGAATCGATTCACATCAGAATTCCTACGAGAGATTCAAGAAGACAAATGGGCTAAAGAAAGTGAAGCCCCTCCTCCCATTGAACTTGTGGATGATGCACATGACCAATTCCCACAAGACATCCCATCCATTTATGAGGAGCAGGAGAGCAACCACTCTCAGGAAAGACTAGACTTTGAGTCTAATTCTTTACAAGAATTACCCCACTTCACAGGCCCATGGGAAGCTAAGTCTACTTGTATGAGAGCACCCACGGTCATGGTACAAAATGAGGACTCAGTCATACCTAGGAACATAGAGGTAGTGAAAAACACTAAAGTACAATGCAACCTCACCTTAGAAGACCTACTCAAAGTAAGGCCAGAGCTATGGAGACATGTAGCCAAACAAGTACCAGAGATAGCAAAACCTCGTTCCCAGGTAGGATCCCAGAGAACAGTGCCAGAAATACCATTGGACAAGATAGGAGACATGAGTGAGGGCGAAGAGGGAAACACATATCTTCCTATCACCCATCAAGGATACACCACCAAGGCCATTCTAGACTCAGGCGCAGGGGTTGCAATTGCTACTACTTCCCTATGGAAGTGTTGGGGCAAGCCAGCACTCAGGCCCACGAGGATGAAATTGCAAATGGCCGATGGTCACATAGAGAGACCCCTAGGGCTGTTAGAAGGAATAACTCTCACCACGTGTGGTGTCGAGTTCGAGCATACATTTGCTATATGTGATTTTAGCAAAAATCATGCCTATGAAATGATCTTGGGACGACCCTTTATGCGGTAGTTGCAAGTGGTCCAGGATTGGGGAACCAATTCTTTGTACCTGCAACACTTAGGTGTTACGACCAAAGTGAATCTTAAAGATTACTCTCATAGAGATGTCCCTCTTATCCAATGGAATCCCATCCATAGAGCCAAAGATGATACGAACTCTGTGCATTCCATAGGATCAGGATCCTCATGGATGCATGAAGACACTCACTTATGGATGTGCAAAGTGGCAGTAGAAGAGGAGAAAAGAGAAAAGGCCAGAGAAATAGGTGCAAACGAAACACATAGACCCATTCAAGACCCAACCTATGCACCTGTAGTATTTCCTGATGAAGAATTTGAACCCCATGGCTGGGCAGAAATCTTAGCAACAATGGATGTAGCCATCAATGAAGAACAATGGACACCCCACTGTGATGAGGATGGCTATGACCTTTCAGTCTTCTCCATAGAGCCAATCATGGGAGAGGCAGTGTTAGAAGAATGCGAACCTAGACCTGATGCATTTGAGGATGCGAGTGACTCCGATCTAGAGTCAATCATTATGGACCCACCTTTTGCATCAGATGAAGAATACTTCTATGAAGTAGAATTCCAACCCCAGAGGCATGGAGAACTTACAAATGATGTAAGGCTAGCCACACATGTGACCCCGAAGGAAGAAGGGAAGAAAGAATTCACACAAGAGCAGGAGGAATCTTTGTTTGAGGTCCAGGAAAATTTTAAGAAGTATGAGATAGATGACATGAGAGTCATGATGAGAATGCCTAAACGAGAGGCTCAATCAGGGGAGGCCTATGATAACAAAGAAACCACCAAGAAAATAGTGGTAGCTGTGGAAGAAGGAGAAGAAAGATGCACATACATAGGCCATGACCTGACAGAAGAGGAAGAACAAGAGCTAATAGCCTTGCTAAGAGAATACAGAGATGTATTCGCTTGGAGTTACAAGGATTTGAAAGGAGTGGACCCTGACATATGCTCACACACTATCCCCATGACCTCAGATGCCAAACCCTCTAAGCAAAAGCCATACACATATAATGATAATTATGCTGCCAAGATCAAAGAGGAGATAGATAGACTGGTTGAAGCTGGATTTATCTATGAAATTGAGCACACTGAGTGGGTATCCCCCATCGTAGTGGTGCCCAAGAAAAATGGAAAGCTGCGTGTATGCATTAACTTGAAGAAGGTCAATGCAGCCACAATTCGAGATAACTATCCGCTTCCTATCACAGAGCATCTCTTAGAAAGAGTAGCAAGCAAGGAAGTGTATAGCTTTCTAGATGGGTTTTCGGGCTACAATCAAGTAGCCATAGCTCCAGAAGATCATCATAAGACGGCTTTTGCCACTGAATGGGGCATTTTTGCTTTTAGAGTAATGCCATTTGGGCTTACCAATGCACCAGCAACATTCCAGAGGCTGATGTGCCATGTATTTAAAGAGTTCCTGAGGAAGAACTTAGAAGTCTATGTTGATGATCTCTGTGCTCATTTCAACATTAGGCAAACCCATATTCCTGAACTCAGACAAATCTTTGACAAATGCAAAGAATATCAAGTCTGCCTGAACCCAGAAAAGTGCGTTTTTATGGTCAGGCAAGGCAAGATTCTAGGACACATAGTGTCAAAGAATGGCATCTCCACTGATGAAGAGAAAGTGAGAGCCATAGCGGAGCTACCTAGGCCAAAGAATGTCAAGGAAGTACAAGCTTTCATGGGGCATTGTGGTTATTACCGACGGTTTATACACATGTATGCCATCATAGCAAAGCCTTCGTATGGACTTTTGACTAATTTTGAGTGGACTGAGAAATGTGAGAATTCCGTCAATGAGCTCAAACGGCGATTATGTTCAGCACCAATCTTAACCACACCAGATTGGAATAAGCCTTTCCATGTTCACGTGGATGCATCCAATTATGCTATTGGGTGTGTACTCGCGCAACCTACTGGTGAAGGTAATATGGATCTTCCAATTGCCTATGCTAGTAGACAATTGAATGCAGCTGAACGAAATTATACCACTACTGAGAGAGAAGGACTATGCATGGTATATGCAGTTAAAAAGTTTAGACATTATCTGCTTGCAAATAAGTTTAAATTTTTTACTGATCATCAGGCATTGTTGTACTTGGTAAACAAACCTTGCAACACAGGTAGATTAGTAAGATGGTTTCTCTTACTAATGGAATACGACTTTGAGGTAGTGGTGAGGAAAGGGAAGACTCACTTGAGAGTAGACCATCTCTCTAGGCTCACATCTGGAGAAGCCCCACAAGGAGTATCGGATGATCTTCCTGATGCTTACTTGTTTAATTTGGAAGTTGTACCTCAGTGGGCTAAGCCATTAGTACCAGTACTGACCTACGGGCCTAATCACCCAGTGATAAACACACAGGATAGAGAGGTAGTAAAATCCCAGAAGTATCACATCATGGCAGGAAGTATGTACAAGCACACGGATCAAGGGATCTTGGCGTGTTGTGTAGAAGAGGACGAGTACGCTAAATGGTTGCAATTAGCACATGTAGGTGCATTAGAGCAACACTACTCAAAGCAACGAACCCTACAGACACTAAGGAGACTCGGAGTGCATTGGCCGACTATGGAAGCTGATGTCCGGAAGTTGTGCAAGGAATGCCCAGTCTGTTGCACTAAACCACCTGTGGAACATGCCACTCTTTATCAAGTGTCCATTGTGCCAGATTGGAGTGAACCACTAGTATCCTTCCTAAGGACGAAAACGTTCTCTACAGACATGAATCTGGCTAGGAAAAGGAGTTTAGAACAAGAAGCCCAGGATTACTCACTCGTTGGTGATAATCTGTACAAGCGTGGTAAGGATGGTTACCTGAGACTATGTGTCCATGAGAGTGAATATCTCAAGATCTTGGAAACTACTCAGCAAGGTGTAGTAGGAGGACACTTTGGACCAGATCGGGTGATCAAGGCAATACTATTTGCAGGCTTCTGGTGGCCAACCCTTCACATGGACGCACATACCTATGTGAAACGGTGTGATGTGTGTCAGAGAACTCAGTATCCTATACGTAAAGATGAGATGCCCCTGAAACCTATGATGGGTGGACGTGCATTCTCTAAGTGGGGAATAGACTTTGTAGGTCCTATTAATTCCCCAGCCAAGGGTTCACATGCTGAATACATCATTGTTGCCACAGACTATCTAACGAAATGGGTAGAGGTAAAAGCTACGACAAAGAATGATGCTCAGACAACTGCTAAATTCTTGTTTGAGAATGTATTCACAAGATACGGGCTACCTATAGAGCTAGTAAGTGATAGGGGCACTCACTTCTTGAATGAAGTAATTGAAAATCTGCTCCAAGAATTCTTGGTAGTTCATAAGAAGTCTGCCCCCTACCACCCACAAGCTAATGGGCAAGCCGAAAGCACAAACAAGATTCTGTGCAATGTGTTGACCAAATTTGTGAATAATAAACGCGCTGATTGGGACAAACAGCTACACAATGCTGTTTGGGCATACCGAGTCACCTACAAAACGGTACTCCAAGCCACCCCCTTTCAGATGGTATTTGGCCAAAATGTTGTGCTACCATTGGACTTCTTAGTACCTACATTGAAAGTAGCACAAGAGCATGAATGGACGGGTCATGAACTCTCCTCTAGACTTTTTGACCTTGAAAGATTAGGAGAAACAAGACTGAGGGCAGCTGTAGGAATATATGCAGCTAAGAAACGACAAAAGGCATACTTTGATGCCCATGTTAAGGATAAAGGTTTGAAGGCAGGTGATCTAGTACTAGTCTACACCTTGAAACAACATGCGAGGAAATTAGAGAAACGCGGCTATGGACCCATGATCATTAATAGAATCTCAACGAGCGGAGCAGTACAGCTAGCCACCTTAGAAGGTGATATTCTTTCGAGCTACATAAGCGGATGCAGGGTCACGTTGTATCAGGAACCTCTCACAGAGGAAATGCTAAGTCGACTCAATACTGCTAAGAAACGCAAAGAAGAAGAAAAGCGAATTCGAGAAGAAGCCCAAGCAGAAGCTTTAGAGCGCATACGAAGTATGAAATTAAGAAGACAAGGCAGAGAGAAACCTAGGCCAGATGCCGATGCAGATCAAGGATATCACATAGCTATGTGTGAAGTTTCAGGTAGCAGCTCCCATAGGATAATTGATCGACGTCCTTTTGTAACCTTAGATATACGACAAGGAAAGGGTGCAAGGACTGTAAGAGCCTTGATTGACTCAGGTCCAGCCACTAGTGCTGTTAAATTGTCTTACTGTCAAGAATTGAAATTAACTATCAATCCTATAGAAGCATATCTCATAGGATTGGGAGGTGTGGAAACCCCTTGCATGGGCGAGGTGGATCTTCCCATCTCCATTCAAGACGAAGTAATGACTGTCAAAGTATTAGTGTGTCAAGATGAGGACCTCACTGAGCCTCTTGTCTTGGGTCAGGACTGGATCTATGATCATGCAATCAACCTAAACCTAAGAAGTGGACTTCTTCAGGTATGGGTAAATCATAGCCGAATTACAGTTGAATTGGAAAATGAGGCACTCAAGGAACTAGGTAAGGCACGAGCTCCTGGTCCTTCCAGGGGCGCACATGAAGTTGACAATGTTATTCTTGTCCGAAACAGTGTGATGTAGAAAGAGGACTGTCTCAACAACGGAGTCAAGGATAAGAAGGCACTCCCTTCTGCTCCCAAGGCCAGAAGGATGCAGCAACCAAAGGTAGATCAAATACAGAAGAAGCAGAACACTACCTATACTGGAGGCCAAAAAAAGGAGCAATGTAGATTGTTTCAGCCGATGAAACAAGTATGGAGGCGAAAAGGTGAACACCCTGCTCCGACCAGGCCAACCCCACGGCCAAAACCTCTTATTAGTAGTCAACAACACGACACTAATAAGAAGTCTTTCATAAAGTCTTCTGCGAAGGTAAAGTCTATTTGGATACCCAAGAAGTCGATGAAGGCCAGCCCACAATCACGACAAATCTAGGTGCCTAAGGCTTGCTTGCGGGCTCAAATAGCTACACCAAGGCCACACCCTGTACAACAGGTTTCACTCACTCGAACGTCTGAGGCCCAGTCTTACACATCACGCACGGACACATATTCTTCCATGCGCAAAAGTAGAATCACTCATAAATGGGTCCCTAAAAAGCCTCATTCGCAAGTAGATACCCCTATCCAACTCTTCAGAGTCTCCACAAAATCAACATCAAAGCCCATCCACTGCATTTGGCAACCTAAAACTTGTAATAAACCCCCAGACCCCAGTTGTAAATCCATGCCCACCTACTAACTACATCACTCTCACACTACATCATTACACTTAGCTCCTAGGTGTACCCAATTCCTAACTACACACACAAGCACCACGCACTCACTGACTGACCAACTTATTACTAAAAGCTCATGTTAATGTTGTAATGGGGACACAGTGTCATTTTTGTGTCCATTGCAATGTTAACATTTATTCATATGTTCTCACAGAACCAGCTGCGAAGTTTTCGACATGGCTGAGGCGGCAGGAACTAGCTCTCAAACAGAAACGAGCCAGCAAGTGGTGGACCTAGACAGTTTAGTCGTTTTGCCTGAGACAAATGAGAGACCAGAAGAATTGCAAGCCATTAAAATCATACCTATTGCGGACCCTCCCAGTGGCCATACCACGCCCGTAGGAAAAGCTTCCCACTGGTTTAGTGAAGTGGCAGGACCCTTGGGAGAGGGAACATACCTATGGGAATCAGAGTTGGACTTCAATGGGAAGCAAGGCAGATACCATTTCTTTACAAGAGAATTCGAGAAGTTACAAAATGCAGAAGGTCTACATTCGGTATGGAAGAAGGCAGGATGGGATGCATATTTCAGTGCACGGCTCCCAAAGCTTGACTTCATGCGATGCTACTATCTCATCAACACCTTGACTCCAAACAAGAACCCAAAAGGTGCAAGCTCATTTGTGATCCCATCTCTAACGAAAGGAAATGAGCTCAAGAGATTTAGGTTATCCAACAACTTGGTGAGAGAGGCCTTAGATATGCGCGGAATGCATATTCCTACAGAGAAGGAGACCCTAGTGCCTGATTACATGAAGAATCGAAGCCTCACCAAACTCAAGGACATGGTGTCCATGACGCCTAATATTGCAATACACCTTTGCATGTGCATGCAACACTTTGCTTTTCCTGCCCAAGATAGATTCACCATGCCGCCCAAAAAAATATGGTTTAGTTTGTATCTCGCAGAGACACAGAGCCTCACCATCAACTTACCCCACTGGATAATTGATCAGATACACCTAGCTCACAAACGATGGCCGCGAAAACAGGTTTTATATGGATGTTGTGCTCTGAGGAGAATCATTTATAGGTGTTTGGCTTATGACATCCCTATTCAACGGGCCCTAATGTGGAATCGTGTAGAGCAGTTTAGAGGCAGGACATCCACTGGACCCCCTTCTAAGAAGATGAGAGGTACTGTCCAAGTCCATTGTGCTCAACCACATGGAACCACCCTAACACCAGACGTCACCCCTCCACCCCAAAGAGTTTGACCATTCACACTCTGACTTCCAAGATGTAGCACCGATGGTCCTAACTTGATATTCCCTCCCATCCCAACCGATCTTGAATTTCCCGGTGGTGCACCTTTGGAAGAACTGACGAATGAAGACTTCGAACAATTATTACAGGATGTAGAGCTGGAGGCAGAAGAGGCACAACAAGTGGAGAATGTGCAAACGCAGGCAACAACCTCCCAAATACCTGTCACCACAGTTGAAGTGGATGAGGAGGATGATGAAGATGAAGAACAGGAGGAAGATGAGGAGGATTATGATCAAGAGCAGCATGATGAGCAACAAGAAGTGCTAGAAATTGTAGGTGCACCTGCATATACAGCTCAACTACAAAGGTTATATGACACAATCAAAGCAGTGCAAGAAAGGCATCAACTCTCTCTTGTGTCAGGTCAAGCTTTGATGCAAGAAATGCTATCAGATGAGGGGGTGGACCAACATTTCATTGACACCCTCAAATTAGTGTCAGAATCTTTAGGAGTTCCGGAGGCTGTCCACACAGCAGTCCGCCAGTCCGCAAGGTATGACAAACGCAGAGTCGACACATTACCACGAGCAGGTAAGACTATCAGGATGCCCGTCACAGAACAAGAAGTAACCATTGAAGCCACAACTACCCCACCACCACCATTGACCTCTCGGCTGAAACCTTCGTTCAGGCATCACCCATCTCACCCCAGCACCCCCCATCACCACCTTCTCCACCCCCACCACCACCTCCCACCATGGAAGAAACGATATTCATCACCTCTACCTTCACTTATAACCCAACCTCATTCACATCATTCTCATTTCGAGAACCCACCTCACAAGACACCCTCTTCTCCTTCATCACCAATCCCTTGTACACTTCAACCCTTCTATCCTCCAAACCCATAACTGGCCATCCCATAATTCCAAGTGTGGTTGGAAACCCGTCACCCACAGATGGCACCCTGTGTTTCCCAGCCTATCCCCCAATACGGGTACCTCCATTCGATGACCCTCACTTCCCATCTGGCCCCTACACCTCTTTCAACCTAACCTCACCACCCCAATACCCGTCCTTTGTGGAGCAGTTCATCCGCTCTCCAATGTTTCAGAGGCACATTTCCCCGATGTTCGCAACGACATCAATTTACAGGAACACCACACTCACTTCACCTACCATACCCACCTACATGGTAGCCCCTGTACACACCACTTTGTCTGACCCAATGGACATTTCACCCACCACAGCACCTCTCCCCACAATTCCACCCTCTTCCCCTCCACTACCCCCCACCTCACCACTCACCACATCATTGGCACACACAGCATTCACTACCTCCCTCCTCAATCCCACCTCCCCTGCATTCCAAACTTTTCCCCTTGCATCTCATAATGTAAATAGCACGTTCAATACATTACTTCAGTGTGCACATCAACTACAACAAGAATACCATCAATTGGAAGAACGCACTACTGCCCTCCAGGCAGAATCTCAGCGTCTACAAGCTAGAGTCAACACTCTTGAAGCTGATTACCAAATGCTCCTAACCGAGCACACCACCTTACAGCAGGCTCACTCCGAATTGGAATCAAAGACATCGACAGTAGATGATCAAGCAGACAAGGAACTAGAAACAGTGCTCCAAGCACAAATGATATCTAATGCTACACTCAGACGCAACCTTGGGCTATTAAGGAAGCATATGGCAGCAGCACTAGAAGAGAACAAGAGGCTTCAGCAACAAAACCAAGACAACTTTGAAGTAGCTATGGAAGGAACTGCAGGAGCAACCATCAGCCCTACCAAGTATAGAGTAGTCCCATCAGAAGACATTCACATCTTACTCGAGGAGCATGCAAATTTCTTGGAGTCATATGAAAAGTTAGAGAATGAATGTGCAAACCTAAAGAAACAGATAGCCCGTGCCCCCACAGCTCAAAAGGAGTCAATAATCTTGGAACGCTACACAAAAGAATTAGAGACCCTCCCTAAGCAGGTGGCAGAACTCCAAGCACGCCTCTTACCATATGAAAGGCCACCCTCGCCCACTGAAGAACCGGAACCTGAAACAATAGTGGAAATCCCCGTCGATGACAGCTATGAAGAGCCGTACGAGCCGATGCCAACACCCGGTGGTCGGACTATAGAGGAAGGACAGGACACTTTAGAAATTCAAGTTCCAGATTGGGTCAAAAGGGTCGAGAAAGTGGGTAAGACACATGATGATCGCGTTGCCATGCAAATGCAATCTCTCACAAATCTAGAAGAAACTGTCCTTCGGTCTTCTTACTTTCAAAACCTATCCCACCAACGGTTAATCACAACATCAGAGTCACACTACATGCCTTATTTTGTCTTGCTCCATGATTATAATGCAGAAGTTAAAAGACATACAGGGAAGGAGCCCACATTTGCCACCCAATTTGAGCCAGAGGACTTACCGGCAGATGCGCGTGCTAGCTCGATCTTCCAGCCTAATTGGCATGCACGTCTACTAACTGATTACCCTGAGATGATGAGCACCTGGGCAACCATGCCACTGTATATCAAGTATAATCCATGTTATTGCCCAATGGTACGTCGCAGATCATGGCAAGTATTTGCGATCAAGGTACGCAACAATAAAGAATGCTCGGCTTGGGTTAACTATCCATATTTTGCTCCACCTCGAGGGACCCCAACCGTAGCCTACATGATATCAACAATTCGGCACTAGTCTACACGTCTCAATAATGTACCCGACATAGCAGCGAAAATGTGTATGAAAATATTTGAGCTCATGACCATTGTCTTCAAAACCTTTCGGAAGGTACAAGCTCCATATATCTCTGCCCCTAGATTCTCTCAAGGTAACAAGGATTTAGTCTACGACATGCGCCAGACTCCCTCGGTCACTATAATCTTTGCCTGGCATGCACGAATAAAATACTTACCCGCATGCTTCAAGCAGACGCAGTAGAACAAGCGATCCATGTAGATCAGTTACGTCTGCCACATCCGGACATTCCAGGACCAATTGATTGGGATCGTATGATGACAGATTTGGCCAGAGGACTACGCATACAAGAACATCAGCTTGCCACTCAGGTTGTGGAATATTACATTCAACACTCCCAGCAACAAGGGTCTGTCAGGGACGACAGACGCAAGAGAGGGGGGGTGTTGAGAGCAGTACTGGCACCCAAGGACTAACTAGACAAGGAAGCCAGTGGAGAGAGTCAGAGCGAGGTGAAGGATTAAGTAAACAGAGCAGTCGACGCAAATCTGGCAGATAGGCCCTTCAAATTTTTCCAAATCAATATCTTTACAACAGTGATTCTCATCACTAACAATCATTGTAAATACCATTTCATAATTTTGTAGCTCCATTTTGTGAATGCCAAGGAGTCCTTGAGCTTGAGGAGCTTTAGAAGTACCTACCTGTCAGTTTTTACATTTTTTAGACTTCGTTTGAACCTCCAAATAGGGTAGAGAACCTAATTTTTAACTAGGCCGGACACTAGGTCTGGACACGGCCAAAACCTAGTCAGAAACTATAAATAGAGCTAAAGAGCTCATTTTTGAGGTTAGCTTGTAATATTTTTGAACTTGTATGAGCTTTTTGAAAGTAATCTAAGAACTCCATTGCTTCTAACTCTTTGTCTTGCCATGTGTGCGTGTGTGTGTGTGTATGTGTGTGCATGTTTGTGTGCTTCTCACTCACGCACTTGTGACTCCACTTGCTCGAGGTCTTCATACCATCCTCACGTCTTCCCGGATTGACATTAAAGGAGGTGCTACTCATCACTGAGCTACAATGCCCAATTATGGATGTGTAAAGAAGCCAAGAAAGAGGATAATAAAAGGGAGTTGTGGCCAATAGGACATCCTAATTAATGGCCCATAGAAGATCCAATGTACATGCCTCAAATCTTCCCTGATGAAACATTTGAACTGCATGGATGGATGGAAATCTTAGCAACCTTGGATGTATGTGTGAATGAAGACGTTCTGACGATGAATGAATGTGTGGAAGAAGAACGCTATGATGTAAATTTGTACATGGTTGTCCTACAAGAAGTAGAAGCAGGGGAAATCTTAGAAAAGGAGTGGAAAGAAGAATACGAGAGTATAGAAATGGAACCAGAATTTGATTCAGAAGAAAGCTACCTAGAAGCCATTTGAGCCGAAGATAAGCATGAAATTACCAAAGTTTTAGCAATAGAGGAATCCCCCATCGTACCAAAGCAGGAGGAAAGCGTAAGTAAGATTGAACCAAACCCTGATCTGTTTGAGGTTCCAGAGCACTTTAAAAGATATGAAGTGGAAGAGAGAAAAATAACTATTCAAGAGAGAGGCAAGAGAACGAGAAGCATACGACAATAAGGAACAAACAAAAAAGATGTAGGAAAAGATGTGTCAACAGAGGAGAAGAATTAATACAATTGATCCGAGAATATCGAGATGTATTTGCTTGGACATATAAGGATCTCAAGGGTGTGGAATCCTCTATTTAAGCCCATAGAATACCAATGACGTCGGAGGCAAAACCATCCAAACAACACCCTTACACATATAATGAGGTCTATGCTACTAAAATAAAAGAAGAAATAGACAAGCTATTAGTGGCTGGATTCATTTATGAAATAGAAGACATTTAATGGGTATCGCCACTAGTGGTGGTGCCTAAAAAGAACGGAAAACTCAGAGTATGCATTAGCCTAAAGAAAGTCAATGTAGCCATGATTCGCGATAGCTACCCATTACCTATGACTCACCATCTATTGGAAACAATGGCAGGAAACAAAGTCTATAGCTTCTTAGATGGATTCTTAGGATACAACCAAGTAGCTATTGCTACTGAGGATCAACATAAGACCGCATTCGCGACTGAATGGGGAGTCTATACTTTTTGAGTGATGCCTTTTGGACTTACTAACACGCCTGCTACTTTCCAAAGATTGATGTGTCATGTTTTCAAAGAATTCCTGAACAAGAGTATGGAAGTGTATGTGGATGACCTATATACATATTCAAATCAAAGGCAAGACCACATCTCTGAATTGCGGAAGACATTTGATAAATGTCGACAATATAGAGTCTGCTTGAACCCCGAAAAGTGTGTCTTCATGGTAAGGCAAGGGAAGATCTTAGGGCACATAGTGTCTAGGAATGGAATATCTACAGATGAAGACAAGATTAAGGTCATTTTAGAACTTCCTAGGCCGAAGAATGCAAAAGAAGTACAAGCATTTATGGGACATTGTGGATACTACCGTCGATTTATCCACATGTACGCCATAATTGCATGGGCCCAATTTTGAGAACACCGAATTGGAACAAGCCTTTCTATATCCATGTGGACGCTTCAAATTACGCAATAGGATGCACCTTAGCTCAGCTGGCAGATGAAGGAAAGTTAGATCACCCAATTGCCTATGCGAGTAGACAACTGAATCAGGCTGATAGAAAATATACGAGTACAGAATGAGAGGGATTAGGAATGGTCTATGCAGTGAAAAAATTCAGACGTTATCTCTTAGCCAACAAGTTTAAGTTCTTTATAGATCATCAAGCCTTATTGTACCTAGTCAATAAGCCTTGTAACACAGGAAGACTTGTGAGATGGTTTCTCCTATTGATGGAGTTCGACTTTGAAGTAATAGTGAAAAAGGGAACTACCCATACAAGAGAAGATCACCTCTCTAGATTAACACATGGAGAACCACCAAGTGGAGTACCAGACGATCTGCCAGACACTTATCTGTTTAATTTGGAAGTGTGTCCAAGGTGGGCAGAGAAGCTAATTCCAATACTCACTCATGGCCCACAACACTCTATTAATAAAGAATGTAAACAGTGAAAGAACTTGGAGAAGCTTGTCGAAGGTAGAAAAGTGCGTTTCGAAGCGATGAAGTTTGGTCAAGCCAACCGGCACATGACCAGCCCTTGAGCTTATGGAGACTTAAATAGACCTTATAGGCATGCTATAAGTGCAAAGAAATACACTATGTACCTTGGAGCATCAAGGAGAATGAGTCGATACAAAACAGATAGGTTCGCGGGTCGACTAGCTCAAAAAACTTAGTATCTATGGAAGAGACAATGAACTTCAAATGCCCATAGCGACCAGCGTGATTACAATTAGAAAAAATCCTTTTATGGGAGTAATACACATAGGGTTGAGTGTATGGAATGCACAAAAGTATAAGGAATAAGCAAAATATGCTATAGGAATGATTGCGACATTCACCGGAGGTACTTCCTATTTTTCAGGAATACGCAGAGATTGACCCCGAGGCAGAAAAACTGAGATTTCTCCAAATCTGCTGAACTAAATGCTTTGAAAATTTAGAGGCATAAACTAGACACTAATACCTTTCCAATGAGTCCTCTTGCACTCAATTTGGAGCTCTGAGGAGAGAGCAGCAGCCTCTGCAAGATTACTGTTGGCGAAGAAGATGATGCAGAAAATTGAAGGAGCAAGACAATGATGGTCACAAGTGTATGTATACTGCTTCCATGTAATGTACAAGTGATTTCAACTCCTTATATAGCCTCTAGGAGTGTTCCACAACTTTTACAACTTGAATTTGAATTCAAATGAAGGTGGGAATGGTTGTTGGAGGGAATCAATTTACTTCCCTACAATCTTGGAAAAGTGAAGATCTTGATTGATCTACTTTTAGGTGACTTGATTTGCTTGATTGAATGCAACTTCAACCACCACAAATTCGTGGGATTTGGGCTCTATATTTGTACCTTTACATGTGTACAACTCAAGGCTTTTACAATGGTAAATGAGCCATCAAAAATTTCTCAAAAAATACAATAAATGAGCATATGAAAAAGAACTCTCCAACGGATATTCTTTCGACGCGATAGCCTTTGATGTAGATCAAATCCACCTCAAGCATAGTGTAAGCTTGATGTTCCAACAGCTCCCCCTCAAGCTAAAGTATGCTTGAGTCTTCATTCTCTGATAGGTTGAATACCTGCCATAGCTTTGAATCTACAAAGCTTTATTCCATCAAGTGCCTTCGTCATCATATCTGCTACTTGCTTTTCAGTCGGAACAAAAGAAATGTCAATCTCCTTTGCCATGAGCTTCTCCCTGATGAAGTGATAATGGACTTCTATGTGCTTGGTTCTCGCATGGAAAATAGGATTTGCCGCTAGATGCATGGAACTTACATTATCTCCAAATATGTGAGGTTTGGAACTCACAAGTCCCAAATCTGTATACAATGCTTTTAACCATATTGCCTCTTGAGTTGCTATGGTCAAGCCTCTGTATTCTGCTT
This sequence comes from Ceratopteris richardii, assembly GCA_020310875.1. NCBI lineage: Eukaryota > Viridiplantae > Streptophyta > Polypodiopsida > Polypodiales > Pteridaceae > Ceratopteris > Ceratopteris richardii. The sequence goes on from CM035432.1 coordinate 131,096,449, forward strand.
CAGTTGAGGATAAAGCAACTGTTGGTTGCTTCTTGGAACTCCATGACACTAGCTTTGAACCTGCAAATGCTAAGTAGCCAGATGTACTTTTTCTATCATCTTTAGCTCCTGCCCAATCTGCATCTGAGTAGATTTTGATATCCAAATCTGAAGAGTAAGGATAGAATATACCTTCGTTGATTGTACCTTTGAGATACTTAAGTACTCTCTTAGCCGCATCCATGTGTGGTCTTCTTGGTGAGTGCATGAACTGACTAAGCACTCCCACACTATATGAGATGTCTGCCCTTGTATGAGTAGCATATATCAAGCTACCTACCAAGCTTTGATACTCTTTAATGTCTTCAATTTTCTCACCTTCATAAACACTAAGTTTATGATTCATCTCCAAAGGTGTACCTGCAGGTTTAGTGTTCTCCATTTTGAACTTGAGAAGAAGATCCTGAATGTATCTTCTTTGAGTCAAATACATTCCTTCATCTGTGTATATCACCTGCATACCTAGGAAATATGTGAGCTCACCTAGGTCACTGATTTTGAACTCCTCTTGCATGTGTCTCTTGATCCTTTGAATGCCATTTAGATCATCACCTGTCACAATAATATCATCTACATATACACATAGATAGATAACCTCATTGTGATCCCTTTTGATGAATAGAGAAGGATCTGAGCTGCTAGCTTTGAACCCTTGATCTTGAAGATATGTAACCAACCTGTAATTCCAAGCTCTAGGAGCTTTTTTCAATCCATACAATGCTTTCTTAAGTCTGCAAACATAAGATGGATGATTAGGGTTTTCAAAACCTGGTGGTTGTGACATGTATACCTCTTCACTTATCCAACCATTTAAGAATGCATTTTTCACATCAAGTTGGAGGAGTCTCCAATTCCTTGCAGCAGCTACACTTATCAATGTCCTGATTGTAGTCATCTTTGCAACCGGTGAGAATGTTTCCTCATAGTCTATACCATGAGTTTGTGAGCATCCTTTGGCAACTAATCTTGCCTTGTACCTGCAAACTGATCCATCTGAATTTCTTTTAACTTTATATACCCATCTGCAACCAATTACCTTTTGATTCGGCGACATTGGAACCAAATCCCAAGTGTCCATCTCCTTCAATGCATCTATCTCTTCGTTCATGGCCTTTTCCCAATTAGGGTTTCCCTTTGCCTCTTCATAGGTTGAGGGTTCCTCTGAAATAGAGTCTTTTGCCAAGTAGATTGAATGCTTTGTAACAAATGTGGAATCATATCCATACCTTTCTGGTTGTTTCTTCTCTCTTGCTGATCTTCTAGGTGCTTGTTTGGAGCATTCTCCAACCTCTTGCATCTTTGCTTTGCCTCTTGACTTCCATAGCTTGTAATCCCTTTCTCTTTCATCTTGGTCATCGTCTGTATCACTTCTTGGATCCTGGACCTGTGTATCATGCTTGCTTCCTAATTGATGAGAGTCATAATCAAGATCATATGGTAGTGTTACCTTTTGTTTATCTTCATCATACCAAGACCTGTGTTCTTCAAACACAACATCTCTACTTGTAGTGAATTGCTTGGTTGAAGGATTGAAGAACCTGTAACCCATCTGAGTTGAATCATATCCAATAAACACTGCCTTTGTTGCCCTTTCATCTAGCTTACCTCTTATTTGTGATGGTACATGAACATAAGCTAAACAACCAAAAACCTTGCAATGTCCAAGACTAGGTTTTCTTCCATGCCATGCTTCATAAGGAGTCATACCTTGAAGTGATTTGGATGGTAGTCGATTGACAAGGTACACTGCAGTTGAAATAGCTTCTGCCCATAGATAATGTGGCAACTTCTTCTCTTCAAGCATTGTTCGGGCTGATCCAACCAATGTCTTGTTTCTCCTCTCTGCAATTCCATTTAGTTGAGGAGAGTACCTAGTAGTCACTTCCCTTTTGATACATTTGTCCTGCAAGAACTCATCAAACTCTTTGGAGAAGTATTCTCCCCCTCCATCAGATCTGAGCTTCTTTAGTGATCTACCTGTATGATTCTCCACATGTGCAAGATACTTCTTGAAGCAATCAAATACTTCATTCTTACTCTTGATAAAGTATAGAACAGTCCATCTACTATGGTCGTCAATAAATGAGACATAATACCTTGATCCTGCCAATGAAGGTTCTTGACTTGGTCCCCATACATCTATATGTACTAAGTCCAATAAGTTGTTGTGGATGTAGCCTTTGTGGTTGAATGGTTGTCTTTGCGCCTTCCCAATCTGACATGCATCACACCTGTTGATCATGTGTTGCTTTGATATGTTTGGCAGTCCTAGAACACTTTGATCCCTGCATATATCCTTCAAGGTTCTTTCATTCACATGAGCAAGTCTCTTATGCCACACTTCAAGCTCACTTAGGGTTTGAGACCCAAAGTTGAATAGAGCTACATTCCTGGTATCTCCTACTTCAAAAGTAAAGAGCCTACCATGCTTCTCACCTCGGGCTATCTTCTTGAAGCCTTGACATGCTCCATGTTGGGTGAACCTAACTTGCAAGCCTTTTTCAACTATTTGGCCTACACTTATTAGGTTTTTAGTGATAGTGGGTACATAGAGAACCTTACTCAGAATGTTTGTCCTGCCATTGGAAGCTTTGACATTACCAATCTTCTCCACATTGTGCTTCGTGTCATCCCCTGTTTGCACTTCATGTCTATGCTTTGGACTTTCCAAGTCAGATAGAAGAGCAATGTTGCCTACAACATGATTCGAGCATCCTGAATCTATGTAGAACAAATGATCATCTTCTTTACCTTCTTTGTGGCTTAGATTCATGAGAAGTAATGAGTCTTCATGTGGTTGATCTTCTGAATAATTGTTGTAGTCCCTTCGATTATAGCTTCTATTGTTGTTGTTGAAGTTGTGTCCACCTCTGCCTCTATTGCTGCCATATCCACCTCTTCCACTTCCTTTCTGGGTCTTCCCATTGAACCAGCAATTTTGAGTGGTGTGGTTGGTCTTATCGCATATGGCACAAGGTTGAACATTCTGACCTTTGGCTTTGTCTTGCTTTGGTCCTTTCTTCTTCCCTTTCCACTTGCTCTTGCTTGCGAAGTTGGCTTGGGAAGTCTCTTCTTCGTCTTCTTCCTTCTTCTTGCCTTTCTGCTTCTTATCCTTCTTATCTGCATATAGAGCACTAGTTGAACTACCATGATAAGAGTTACCTTCCTTTATGCTATTGTTGGCTTCTTGATTGAAGAGTTGTCCAAGAAAGATGTTGAAGTCTGGAGTTTGCACATCCATGATGAGATCGTAAGCCGTCGTGAAGGATTGCCATTGCTTATCACTTCGAATGCCGTTGAGAATTTGCCTCATGATGACCTCTTCTTCAATCAGCTTTCCAATGGATGCTAACTGATCCGCAACCTCTTTGACCTTGGTAACAAACTCTGTGATGGTTTGTTTAGGTGTCTTCTTCATTTGGTTGAACTCGTTCCAAAGATGATTCTTTCTTGCTTTGGTACTAGCAGAAAAGAAAGTCTCCAGGGCATCCCAAGTCTCTTGAGATGTCTTGCATCCTCTAATATGTGGTAATAGAAAGTCAGAGATTGAGTTTAGTATGTACGACCTTGCTTGAGCATCCCTTGCGCACCAAAGTGTGAGCTTATCTGTCTCCTCTTGTGTAGGTCCTCCTTTGGATCTTGGAATAGGCATAGCTTCATCACCTGCTACAATTCCATAAAGATTTCTACCTTGCAAATAGGCCTCCATTCTGATTTGCCAGGCCGCATAGTTGTGTCGATCAAGCTTCTCGATCATTGAGGGAAAGCCGTCACCCATCTTGAACTAGCTCTGATACCACTGAAAGAACTTGGAGAAGCTTGTCGAAGGTAGAAAAGTGCGTTTCGAAGCGATGAAGTTTGGTCAAGCCAACCGGCACATGACCAGCCCTTGAGCTTATGGAGACTTAAATAGACCTTATAGGCATGCTATAAGTGCAAAGAAATACACTATGTACCTTGGAGCATCAAGGAGAATGAGTCGATACAAAACAGATAGGTTCGCGGGTCGACTAGCTCAAAAAACTTACTATCTATGGAAGAGACAATGAACTTCAAATGCCCATAGCGACCAGCGTGATTACAATTAGAAAAAATCCTTTTATGGGAGTAATACAAATAGGGTTGAGTGTATGGAATGCACAAAAGTATAAGGAATAAGCAAAATATGCTATAGGAATGATTGCGACATTCACCGGAGGTACTTCCTATTTTTCAGGAATACGCAGAGATTGACCCCGAGGCAGAAAAACTGAGATTTCTCCAAATCTGCTGAACCCAATGCTTTGAAAATTTACAGGCATAAATTAGACACTAATACCTTTCCAATGAGTCCTCTTGCACTCAATTTGGAGCTCTGAGGAGAGAGCAGCAGCCTCTGCAAGATTACTGTTGGCGAAGAAGATGATGCAGAAAATTGAAGGAGCAAGACAATGATGGTCACAAGTGTATGTATACTGCTTCCATGTAATGTACAAGTGATTTCAACTCCTTATATAGCCTCTAGGAGTGTTCCACGACTTTTACAACTTGAATTTGAATTCAAATGAAGGTGGGAATGGTTGTTGGAGGGAATCAATTTACTTCCCTACAATCTTGGAAAAGTGAAGATCTTGATTGATCTACTTTTAGGTGACTTGATTTGCTTGATTGAATGCAACTTCAACCACCACAAATTCGTGGGATTTGGGCTCTATATTTGTACCTTTACATGTGTACAACTCAAGGCTTTTACAACGGTAAATGAGCCATCAAAAATTTCTCAAAAAATACAATAAATGAGCATATGAAAAAGAACTCTCCAACGGATATTCTTTCGACGCGATAGCCTTTGATGTAGATCAAATCCACCTCAAGCATAGTGTAAGCTTGATGTTCCAACAAACAGGAAGTTCTACAATCATGTAACTTGCACATTATTGCAAGAAGTGTGTACCATAAGGAACCCAACGATGTATTATCTAGATGTGTTGAGGAAGAAAAACAAGTGAAATTGATTGAACAAGCTCATGTAAACAAATGGAGGACGCACAAAGGAATTCATGGAACTCTAAGAGAATTGAAGCGACTAGGAGTATACTAGCCAGATATGCCTAAAGATGTCCATGATTATGTCAGTAATTGCACAGAATGTCAAGAAATCATCCCTGATGATCACACATCTTTACCCTTCTCTACAATAGCACCCAAATGGAGTGAAACACTAGTGAAATTCCTAAAGAAACGGACACACGAGGAAGGAGTCAGCTTAGCAAGGAAACAATCCCTAGAGGAAATGAGCAAGGATTATGTAATCGTGGGAAGACAATTGTTTAAGAAGGGAAAAGATAATCAGTTACGGTTATGTGTGCATGAAGGAGAGTACTTACCCATATTAGAAATGGCACATGTCGATGCTGCAGGAGGTCATTTTTCCGTCGAAAGAACAGTAAAAATGTTCCTCTTTGCGGGCTTGTGGTGGCCAACTTTATATATGGATGCAGATACCTACGTACAAAGTTGCGAGACATGCCAAAGGGCCAAATACCCGATTCAGTGAGATGACATGCCATTGAGACCTATGGTCTTTGATACTACATAAGTGGATGTCGAGTAAAACAATATATGGAGCCATTGTCGGATCAAATGCTAGCACACCTTGTAGGTGCACAAAATAGGAAGAAAGAGGAAGAACAAATTAGAGAAGAAGCACGACAAGAAGCCTTAGAGCGTATCAAGAAGCGGAAAGAGTGGATAAGCCAAAGAGATGAATGGTACCTGCAAGGAGAAGAGCATATTCCCATGGCTAATTACCAGGTTCATAAGTCCGACATGACCAAGGTTAGCATGTCCTAGCCATACTTAAACCTAGGAATTGGAACGATGGATTATCGGCTGATTGACGCCTTGATCGATTCAGGAGCAGCACTCAGTTGCATACGAAATACGGTCATCTTGGATCTTCAAATGATTATGAGACCCACGAAAGCACATATGATAGGTGTAGGAGGTCAAGTTATAACATGCATTGGAGAAGCCATAGTATCCCTCCACCTAGGAAATTCAACTATGGAACAACGAGTTCTAGTGTCCAGACATAAGGATCTAATAGAAAAATTGATCCTAGGACAAGACTGGATCATTGAGAATGAAGTAAGCATCCACCTAGCGCAAGGATACATTTCAGCCAAAATAGGGCATAAGGAAATCTTTAGCATACTAGGAGAGAATCCCTCTCATAGAAGAGACGTCTATCGAAGTGCTGAACAAATCATAGAAGCGCACAAAGCAAGTGATTCCATCACAAATCAATCAGAAGCAGGTCTGATGGACGCAAAGGATGCAATTTCCATGACACCCAAGGAGGAAGTAGATTCATTCTACTTGAAGGATGATCAAAAGAGAGCTAAGAAGTAGAATGCTCTAGAAGCCTCCTATGAAGAAGATAGATTGTCAGCAGGGAAACCAACTATCAGCTACACACAATCAAGAAATACTAAGTTCAAATGGGTTCTCAAGGCCCGAGTGAAGGAATCAGAGAAGGCAATGCTTGTCCATGTCGACCTTCATACGGAGATAGGGACGGAACAGGGCTGCTCTCCACCAAAGCTAGAACCAAAGCGACTTCTGAGAGTATGGCTCCTGAAGCTTTTGGTAGACGCTCAAAGGACAAGACAACAAATGTGGATCCCAAAGAAGGTTAGAAAAGTGGCCAACCAAGAGATAAGCAGACAGGAAGAAACATCACACCGTCACAATAGGACGACAAAACAGAGAGATTCGTCATAGAAACATGAAGAGAAAGACCTCTATCATGCGGACAACAGAAAGAGAAGAGTTAGTGGTGCACATTCCTCACTTGGGGCCAGGTCATAGCTTCTACTTCCATAGGAATATGTTGATCTTGCATCACTAGTTTAGAGTATTGAGTTTGTGCTCCTTGTGCACAAACATCTACTTCCATTGCAAAGATTCTTATTCTCATGCACGTGCTTATGTGTCTTTAGAACATTTATAATGAAGAGGAAACATGATATACACATAAAGAAAGGTTTTAAGGCCACGAACACATATTTCTTAAGTCATACAAATGCATTCAAACTTACAATCTATGGTTGACCAAGCCACTATATGTTTTATTAAGGAACATATACAAAAGTGTCGGATGGCCATTTGGCCTTTGACATGGACACTAATGGTAGCAATCACCCACTAAAGGCCTATATGACCAAAGTGAATATGGTAGAAAAGTAAAGAATGATAAAGAATACTCAAGTGTAAGTATACAAACTACACCTCCCATTTGATGATGATGTTACATATTATACAAGTGACTGTGTAAGATCATGAATCAAGTAACCCCCATCAAGTGAAAAAAGTATCAAAACCTATCCTCTGGTAGAGCTTTAGTCAAAACATTTGTAGCATGAACTTGAGTATGAACCTTCTCAAGAATAATGTGCTTAGTATCTAAGAAATCTCTAATGAAGTGATACCTCACCTCAATGTGCTTGGTCTTTGCATGATAGGATATATTCTTAACCAATGCAATGATACTCTAGTTATCACTGACTAAATGAGGTACATGCTGAGGTAGACCCATATCACAAGCGATATGGGAAAGCCACAATGCTTCCTTACATGCCTCACTTGTTGCAACATGTGCTACTTCTATAGTGGAAACAATAATACATTCTTGAAGATGAGATCTCCAAGAGATAGCACCTCCAATAAAATGGAAAATGTACCTTGATACAGACTTACGATTGTCTACACAACTAGCATAATTAGAATCTTTGTAACCAATAATGGATGCTTTATCTCTACCCAAGCATAAAAACTTTTCCTTAGTGCCACTCAGGTATCTCAAAATACTCTTGAACACTTCCCAATGCTTCTTGCTAGGGTTTGACATATATATATCTACTCACAACTCCACTACAAATGCGATGTCTAGTCTCATAGCTACTGTAGCATACATGAGACTACCAATAGTAGAATAATAAGGATTTTTGGTCATGAATTCCTTTACCTCATCTGATTTGGGGCAATCATCCTTGTTCATGAATTTCACAAATGTGGGTAAAGGTGTACTCAATGCCTCTCCATCCTTCATATTGAACTTGTGAAGTACTTTGGATATGTACTCACTTTGACACAAGTATATGCATCTTTTACTCCTATCACGAGTAATGTGCATGCCAAGCATATTTTTGGCATCCCCCACTTCCTTCATATAAAAGGTTTGACTCAACTTATTTTTGAGAGTTGACAAGTCATAAGAGGACTTCCTAGCAATCAACATATCATTGACATAAAGTATCAAGCATATCAAGCTACCATATGAGCATCTCTTTGTGTAGAGAGAATGATCCTCATTGCTTCGAGAGTAGCCTTGAGACTTCATAAAAGCATCAAAAGTTTGGTACCACTGTCTAGGGGACTGTTTAAGTCCATATAAGCTCTTCTTCAGCTTACAAACTAGGCTTTCTTTGTGAAGAACTACTCTGGTTAATGTTACATATAGATCTCGGAATCCAATCAACATTCAAAGGGTAGTCATCTTGACCATTCGAGAAAATATTTCCTCAAAATTAACACCATGTTGTTGCTTAAAACCCTTTGCAACAAGTCATGCTTTATACTTTGGAGAAGCACTATCTAATGTGCATTTTGGCTTATATATCCATTTACATGGTAGATCTTTCTTGCCCTTTGGAAAAGATACTAAATCCCAAGTACCATTCTTGTGAATAGAATCCAACTCACTCTTCATGGCACGCTCCCACTTGACTTGATCCCTTTTTTGCATGGCCTCTTTGTAGCAAGAAGGCTCACCAACATCTGCTAGCATAACAAAATCCAAACTTGAACATATCTATCAGGTGGATGTGAGACATGTCGAGAGTGTCTCAATCGTTACTGAATCGAAATATTTGCAGACAGATCTCATTAGACATTCTCTTGAACATCCCTATGTGCAGCATTTTTATGCATACTAATTAGAGGACTAGAATCCTCAAGCACACTCTTCTCACTTCAACCTCCTTATTAGGTTGTTTAAGCATCTTAGAATCATTGAAAACGACATCACTACTTTTGATCACTTACCATGTTTCAGGATCCCATAAGCAATATCCAAATTGTCCTTCTCGACCATGTAAAAAAAAGATGCATTTCTTTGACTTATGGCCCAACTTTTATCTTAGATTCTTGGTTATATGAACATATGCTTCACACCCAAAAACTTGAAGATGATCATAATATAGAGGCTACCCTATCCAAAACTCTTATGCCACTTTTAAACCTTTGCCAGTACTAGGTGAAAGGTTAATCACATGAAGTGTAGTTAGTATTGCTTCTTGCCAAAAGCCTTGTGAAAGGTTTTCATGATGCAACATAGAGACTGCTCTATCTTGAATAGGTCTATTCATCCTTTCAGCTACACCTCTTTGTAATAGGGTATAAGGAGCTCTAAGCTCTCTAAAAATTCCTCTAGACTGAAAAAAAGGCTGAATTCATGTGACATATACTCACCCACAATATCTCAACATAAGGCCTTAAGTGCAACAATCTAAGGATTACAACCACCATGTGCTAGAGAGATGACTCTTCTCTCGACCAAATGTCTCTATATATAGCTCTCTCCAAGGAACTGCCTTCTTGGGCAGGTGGATACTAACCATCCATTGTGTCAACCATATAATTGGATGTGCGCCAAGTGTTCGAGTTAACTCAAGTGGATGCTTCTAGAAGGCTTTATGGGAAAAATACTCTCCCCATGTACCCCATGGGAATTGAACCCAAGACCCTCTCCGTCACACCCTTGAGACTTAACCATTAGGCTAAGTGCGTCACTTGGTTAAGGGAGCACATGAACTTATGCTTAAGTCTAGTCTCGAGATCTTTGGCCATACACATGAGTGACCAAACGGTGTCTGATTTCAGATCTGTCTGAACCGTCCAGACCCTTAGATCATAGACTTACTTTATTACATTCTTTCCCCCTTGGAAAAGATTTTGGTCCTCAAAAATAAAGCTATATATAATAACCATAGGCAACCCTAGAGACTCATGTTCTTAAACCAGAAGAACATGGTCATGTTCTAAATCTAGAAGAACATGTCTCATCTCTGTGGTGGTATCCCTACCCAAATGATTCAAAACACCGTCCGGCTTTGCACTTTGATAAACTGGTCAAAGTACAGAGTAGTGAATGAATAATAATGGTGGATCTAAAAACATCCCTAGCCACTTCATTGTGTCTTGATGTGCAATCTAGGCACAGTTCCCATTTTAGGAGCATCTTCATTCATGACTAGTCCACCAATAATATCACATGCATTGCATACATCCGCACGAAAATTTTCAATTCCTAGTCATGTGATTGATGCGAGGGGACATCAATACCACCTTAAACGAGAGGAATGATTTTGAAGGTAGATTGTTGAGAGGAGAGGAGGGCCTTGGAAGTTTGTCCAATGTCTCGGTAGAAGTTGTGGAACTTCGTCAATCTTTTGATAGAATTCAAAGTCACCTTAAGGCTATTTTGGACTTACTCTAGAAGCCTAAGGATGTAGGTAGGGTTACTTTGGGTAGCCATATGGATATGATTGGAACTTCACGAATGTTTGTTTTGCTAGAGAAGGATCCGGATACATCCATCGTCCAAGCAGATTTATTTCCCCTAACTGGTAGCTTGAGTTGTCTTAGCTTGATGAGTCCTACAGCTCCACTGTTTGCTAATATTTCGGGGCAAGTAGTACGTCAAAGTCATCTAGTAGATCTTTCCTTGGGAAAAGATCTACATCCTCCTTACTTCTCGAGCAAAGATAAGGATAGGAATAAAGACATCGTTTTGATGTTCTTAGAGAAGTGGCATGATGTCCACCAGCTTAAGAACACCCCTAAGCATATGCAAGTGGTAGAGGCCACTGTATCGCTGGGCCCTAAGGCTTATACGTGGTGGATGAGTCTCTCTAAGACTCATAAAAAACCTTCAAATTGGGTTGAGTTCACCCATCTCTTTAAGAAAGAGTTTCTCCAAGTAGGATGAGAAGAGTTTCCTCAGGTACGAGCACTTTCTAGTAACCTCTTTTATTTGATTTTATCCCAAGATGTGATCAGAATCAAAATAAAGCTAAATGGAACTTATGCTAGCTGAACTTTTAAAGTTTACTAGATAGTTGTTACATTCCATAAGTAGGAACCCTGGTAAGGATGCAAAGTGCTAAGAAAAACTATGAAACTTTTGTAAGTTCTCATTTGTCTCCATTCCAAGGAGTGATGGAAATCAAAGGTTGAACCTCAACATCAACTGAACTTTGATGTTCAATAGAAGGATCTTAAGTTTCATGATTGCATCTCTGGTAATGATGTAACTTGCTAAGCAATCATGGAAACTTGAGAGAACTCTTTTAGAGAGTTAAGTTTTTGTTTCATTTAAGCTAACTGAAGCTTCTAGAGGAAACATTATCAATCGATCTTTAGGAAACTTTTCCTAAAGAAATTAATTGAACTGTGAACTCTTCATTTAGGAATACAAAGTTTTGAGAAATGGATCTCCAATCCATGAACTTCTCCTAAACATGCTACAAAGTCCAAAGTTCTATATTCATAGTAGCATTACTAGTGGATCACTCTTCAAAGATGTTTAAAGTACTCTAGTAACATCTAAAGATTGACCAATAATGATGAATCTTGTATCAAACTTAAGACCAGGAATCAATATCACATAAATGAAAGTTCAAGTCAAACTTTCATAGTGGAATGGGAAACCATGTCCTAAAGGTGATATTTATTCTCTAGTTTGATACTCAAGAAATGAGCACAACTGAATTAGTAAAGCTTCTGGATATTGTTTGAAAGTCTAAGATTTTCTTTCAAATATCCTTTCGACATTGCAAAAGATTCCAAGATGAATCATTTGCTCAGGTTCTTTGATTCCTAAAATGGATCTCTAGTCATTGAAGAATAATGTTCTCCCAAGTAGTGAGAATGAAATTCTTTAAACTCATTAGACACCAAGTAGTTCCCATGAAGTCCCAAACCACGAGAAGTGGTGCTTAAAGTCCAATGGTTGATATCAGTTGGAAGTGTATCAAAGATTCTTAGCTTTAGAATCTTAAAGGCATTATTACGTGCTTGGACTTGAGTAGGGGAAAGATCTCTAAAAGCCCATAATAGATGTTTAGACTTTTGGATAAGTATCACCCACACATTAATGTGAATATAAAATAGGGTGGTATGAGACACTAGATTTTATACTCAGATTGATGTAGGAAAGATGGTATGGGACATCGAACCGTGGGATGATAATTATTGTTTAGTGCGAGAATAAACCTTGAAGTTAAGTCTAATCCTCAAGAAAACGCAAACTTCAAAGAAGAAGTTCAAATTCAAGGAAGATAAATGCATGATCTCAAGATACTTCAAGATCAAGTTCGTAAGAAGATACAAAGTAACTAACTTCCAAGATCTTCTTGAAACACTTCAAGATAAAAGTGTTGATGATTTAGAAATATTTGGTAAATATCTGAAAGAGTAAGATTTTGACTTTGAATTGAACCTTTTAGATAAGGATAGATTGACTAAGTTAAGCACCAAATTCCAAGTGTAACTTGGTAAAATTCAATCTTTGGGCTTAAAAAATGCACAAGAATTGCATTCCCAATAAGGAGTCATAAAGATTGAATTTAGACATGAACTTATTCTCAAGTGAAGCATTGTTTGAGTAAAAACTCATCAGTAGAATTTCAGGGGGTCGACACACTGATGTTGGATACCACACTAGTATCTTTTGGTTGGATGATGTTTAGATTTACTCTATGAATCTTTTTGAGAATCAAGTTCCTTTCTCTTAAAGATATAAAAATAAATGCTTCAATACCTTATTGAAATAGATCATTAAGAAGTTAAACTATTGAGTTAAAGTCTTGGGTCATCAAGTACTTGACTCATAGCAAGTTTATATCTTAGAAGTTTGAATTACTTATATACAGAGTTTTAGTTATTTCCTTCAGCTTTCCAAATCTTTTGGAATTGACTCAGATATAGTATCTGATCTTTTCACGAAAGTCTTGGGTCAGCTGATTGGAACCACATAACTAAATTAAACATCCTAGATAGATGTTTTGTACAAGAACCTATTCAATCTTCACTAGATAGAAAGTCCAAGGTTAACTTATTCCTTTGAGTCTACTTCTAGTTACTAGCATAACTCTTATGATTTCCGAGAGTCTTGTATACTCTAGAACAGTGAAGTTAGGAATTGCGCATAAGATTGACAGTTCCTAAGAACTTTCGGCTAAAATCTTTGAGAAAAGTATCCTACGTTGGATAATTTTCATTCTGAATTTGACTTGGTCAAGTAAAGCAAGCCCTTTTCTAAAAGTAGGGAATACCTCATCCTTCGCTTTGATAGGATGACACACATCTTTATGAATACCTCATCTTTATGACCTTGTGGGCATAGGATGACACATCTTTATGAATTGGATCTAAATGCTGAATTGAAGAGTCAATGTGCATCTTTATCAACCAAGATATACATGAGCTACCAAGCATGAAGCCAAAGCCACTTGTGGAGACACGAGTGTCATAGCAACTAGACCGTTCATAATCAAAGAAAGCATGTAAATCTGGTGGTAGTGATCCCCCCTTGGGATATAAAAATCCAAGTAGCCGGGTACCACTCAAGTAGCAAAAGATGCACTTAACTACTTGCCAATGCTTGTCTCCTAGGCAATGCATAAACTTGCTCATTTGTGAGACAACAAGTTGAATATCTGGCCGAGTAATGCATAAGTAAATCAAGCATCCAAAAGCTTGTTGATAGAGAATAGCATCAAATGCATCTCTAGCATCATGAAGACTCAATCATAAACCTATCTCCATAGGAGTGGCAATAGGTTTGTATTCTTCAAGGTCAAAATGCAACAATAATTTGTCAATATATTTCATTTGACACAAAGCTATTCCACCATCAACTTGCATAAACTAAATGCCCAAATAATGATGCAAATACCCTTAATTAGACACCTTAAATGAGTCATGCACTTTATCTTTAAAATAAAAAATATGCTTCTTCATGAGGACCAGTGAGCAGCATGTCATCAACATACACAACAATGATAAGAAGCACATCATTAGCATGCTCAACATATAAGGTTCTCTCTATTGGATTGTTCTCAAGACCATGTGCAATCATATAGGCATGTATCTTTTCATACCAAGCATGTCGTTCTTGCTTTAAACCATATAATGCTTTCTTTAACCTACACACCTAGGTTTCATGCCCTTTCTACATAAATCCATGGGATTGAAAAATATACACTTCTTCATGCAAGTCACCATTCAGAAATGCGATTTCAATGTCCAACTAATGTACATTCCAACCATAATGAGCTGCAAACGCACAGATGCTATGAACTTTAGTCAATTTGTTGTCATGCAAAGTCTACACCAACCATTATGGCATAGTTTTTGCCTCCTCAATATCAGCTCTCTCTTCATAAGATTCTTTATGCAAGTAAGTTTGACCTTTCTCTCTCTACTACCATGCATAATATCTGTACATATAAAACAAAATGATTAGAAATCTACACACACACATACACACACACACACACACACACACATATATATATATATATATATATATATATATATATATATATATATATATATATATATATATATATATATATATATATATATATATATATATATATATATATATATATATATATATATATATATATATATGTGTGTGTGTGTGTGTGTGTGTGTGTGTGTATGTAGGTATATAGGTGTATGTCTATATGTATATATATGTTTATGCATATGTATGTGTGTATGCATGTGTGTATGTGTGTGTATATGCATATATGTATATGTGTGTGTATGTGTGTGTATGTATGTGTGTATATGTGTACCTCATTTACTCAGTGATAGTTAGAGTGCCATTGCATTGGCTAAGAACCTGACCTATCATGCAAAGACCAAGCACATTGAGGTGAGGTATCACTTCATTAGAGATTGTTTAGTTACTGAGTAGATTATTCTTGAGAAGGTTCATACTTGAGATAATGTTGCAGATGCTTTGACTAAAGCTCTATCACAAGATAGGTTTCGACACTTTTGTCACATGAATTTTAGGCTTGTAGTAAGCAAGCTAGCATATTTCTAGTAAGAAGTTCCCTTTAGAGTTTCACTCTTTATCTACTAATCTAGTTCGGTAAATTGGTCCCATCTAGTGTTCTTAGAGTTATAAATCCTCCCAAAGAGATTCTATCTATTGATTGGTAGGGTCCCGTAACCTCTGTTTGGGAGCTTGTTAGCATGTTTACTCAATGTATACAAAATCTCTAATTCTCAAACTTGTCATACCTTTTTGTTTATATGTGCATCATATTAAATTTTCAATCTAAATTTGACTACATATATCCTTGTTCTCACTTGTAGATGCACTTATTGTAGATTTTCTATTTGTTCCAGCCATTGTGACAACTCGTGACTAGTCCATGCATAGAATTTGGCCACATACAAGATAGGTACTACGAAAAAAATATTCGGAGAATAGCATTTTGGTCATAAACTAGATTGAATGGTGTGGTTCTAGGGGTCGTCTTGTAAGTCACTCTGAATACTCATATACTATGATGTAGTTGCTTGTTCCAATCAAATATCCCATTCTTAAACATTTTAGTTAAGAAATTATAAAGTAATTTATTTGAAATTTTTGCTTTGTCCATTAGCTTCTAGGTGATAAGGTGTCAATGTCTTATGGAGCACCAAGAAGTCATTCAGAAGACACTCAACCACTTCATTAATAAAGTGACTATCCCTATCACTCACAATCTCAATTGGTAGTCCAAATCATGTGAATATTTGTTTAAATAAGAATATGGTGATCTTTTGAGCATCACTTTTTTTTCTTTGGCTTCTACCCACTTTTTGAGATAATCAGTTGCCACAATGATATATATATATATATATATATATATATATATATATATATATATATATATATATATATATATATATATATATATATATATATATATATATATATATATATATATATATATATATATATATATATAGTATGAGAACCTCTTGCAAGTGGGCTAATGGGTCCAGTAAAATCTATACCCAACATTCAAAGCCTCTTGCACTAATCATTGATCTAAGGGGCATCTCATCTCTTCTCATATATATATATATATATATATATATATATATATATATATATATATATATATATATATATATATATATATATATATATATATATATATATATATAGTATGAGAACCTCTTGCAAGTGGGCTAATGGGTCCAATAAAATCTATACCCAACATTCAAAGCCTCTTGCACTAATCATTGATCTAAGGGGCATCTCATCTCTTCTAATTCAATACTGATGGGCCTTTGATAAATGTTGCAAAGCTTAACATACATTTGTGTATCCATTAGAAGCATTGTCCACCATAGCCTTGCAAATACACCTATGTGAGCCATTTCTAAGATGGAAAGATACTTGCCTTGCTCATCAGTGAATCCAATGCTCACTATGTGCCATTCTTGATAGATGGTCGACACACACATTATTGTTTCACTTTTTTACTACCATTTCAAAGTCAAACTCCATTAGCCATAAAAAGATATAACCAATCTTCTAGTCTAAAAGTGGTTGTTAACCAAGTATAGGAATGCTTGGTGATCTAGAAAAAACTTGAGCTTGTTAGGTAGGAGGTAATTTATAAACCTCTTTTCTCCATAGTCCATTCCTAGCCCTTCTCTCTTGGTATTTGTATAATTCATTTTTGCATTATTTACTTTTCTACTTGCATAACTAATTGGATGATCAAGTTTTCCTTCATCTATCAGTTGTGCAAGAATGCATCTGATTGCAAAATTGGAAGAATCCATATGAATGTGGGATGATCTATTCCAATCCAACTCTCTAAGAATGGGAGTTGAGCTCAAGTGTTTCTTTATTCATCAAATCCGTTTTTGCAATCATCAATCTATTCGAAGGATAAACATATAGTAATATCCATAAAGGCTAATAAAAATCTTGCACCTTATGATGTTTGCTAAAAGTTCTCCTTGTCTAACCATGAATATACACATTTGTAGGTTCATGCACACCCAATATTATCTACACTTGTCAAAAATTCTTTGGAGTTTTGGAACATGAGATCTCTTTTTGAAGCTTATATACATAGATTGTCTAAATACACTTACATACTCTTCCTCAAGAACTCATTGAAGACATCACACATCAATCATTCGAAAGTGGTTCGCACATTAGTCAACCCAATAGGCATAAATTCGTCATTAGGTAGCAAAGGTTGTCTTATGTTGGCCTTCAAGGTTGCTATCATATGTTATTCCATCTATGGCATTTGAATATCTATATTCCACTCTTCTATTTTGTATCTCTTGAAGTTCTCTAGAGATTCAAGATAATTTCCTATATGCTTTTTTTGTTCTGCTTCTCCTAGCTTAATGTTTTGTTCCTTAGGACACTCTTCCATAGCAAATACTTGTCGGATAAAGAGAGCTATATAATTATCTATCAAATGGTAACATGATTATTGCTTTTGGCATTTTATCTCATGGGCTCTATAAGCTCATAGATTCTGAAAAATCTATGAATGATTCAACATGTGGAGTACATGATTCTCAGGCTATGTCAGATGCAAAACTTTGGCATGCAGGCTTTGGTCATCTCAATTTTACTAGTTTGCTATGCTTGCACAAATTTGAAATGGTGTCCTCTTTGCCCACAATTAAGGCACCTAGTAAGCATGTATGTGAAGGCTCTATTCTGGGAAAAATGCAGCATTCCTTGTTCCCAAAAGATGGTTCTGTTCAAGCTACATAGAAATTGCAACTTGTTCATAGTGATGCATGTGGTCCTATGTACAAACCCTCTTTTGGAAACTATCTTTAGTTTGTGACATTCATTGATGATTTTTCCAGGCATGCATTGGTATATCCGTTGAAAGCAAAGTCTGAAGTGTTTATGTGCTTCAAACAATTTTTGGTTTTGGCTGAAAATTTGTCAGCATGTAAAATGGGCACCCTCCATATTGATTGTGGGGGGAATATATGTCTTCTGACTTTTATGCATTTCTGACTGAATGTGGGATAAAACATCATTGTATAGTGCCGTATACACCTCAACAAAATGGATTTGCTAAACGAAAGAACATGTCACTCATGGAGATGGCGAGGTGTATGGTCAAGAGTCAAGCTTTACCACATAGTTTCTAGCTTGAGCCTCTTATGTGTGTAGCATATGTACTTAATAGGTGTCCCACTAAAGTGCTATAGTCTATCACTCCATATGAGGCTTGGCATGGTTGCAAACCATCGGTTGCTCATCTGTGTGTTTTTGGTTGTCTGGCATATGCATTAGTGCGTGAACAACATTGCACAAAATTGGATGATAAAGCACTAAAATGTATTTTTGTTGGGTACAATTCTAAAAGCAAAGGCGATCATCTATATCATCCACAGATGAGAGGTATTCTGGTAAGTCATGATATTGTTTTTGTGGAAGATGCTATTCAATTGTTAGTTTCATGTACTAAGATACATCTGTTAGCTCCAAAGACAAGTATGATACTTTGCTGCCTCTTTTTAGAGGTGGATAGTTTGGTGTTGGTCTTAACGACGCTACTTCTCAGCCTTTACAGGTTTCATGTGATGATGCACATCATTCCATTTCTGATGCAGATTTACATGATGCACTAATTCCTTAAGGGTTGCCATGCATGAGTATGCAGACATGCCCGATGAGGAATTAGACTTCACCATACAGATGCTTACCGAACAGTTAGAGGAAGGATCCTCTATAGCTCCATATGCAAGAAGGGATTTATTTGCCCTTAGGTATGTTTCTTTTCATAAATTAATATTTTTAAGGATATTATAACAAAGGTTTTTATTCATTTTTATCTATTTATTTTCAAGACACCTATACCACCTCAAGCTCATGAGAGCACAATAGAGCTGACTATGAGGACATGCATAACTCGCCTTTGGGTCGAATGCGATATAGACCCTAAGGGGAGAAAAGTGTACATGCGGCATGGTTTAGAGTTCAAAAGAACATTGAGATCTTTATGTGACTTCTACCTACATATTGTTCAATTCAAATGGAAGTAAGTATAAGGTTTACATATAAATTGAGATATATATTTAATGTTTTACCCCAAACCCTAAACCCTAAACCCTAAACCCTAAACCCTAAACACTAAACCCTAAAACCCAAAACCCTAAACCTTAAATAAAAAACCTACCATTACATCTATCTATCTATCTATCTAAATCCTAAACCCTAAACCCTAAATCCTAAGCCCTAAACCCTAAACCCTAAACCCTAAACCCTAAACCCTAAGCCCTAAAATCTAAACCCTAGATCCTAAACTCTAGACCCTAAACAATAAACCCTAAACCCTAAACCGTAAACTCTAAACCCTAAACCCTAAATCCTAAACCCTAAATCTTAAACCCAAAACCCTAAACCCTAAGCCCTAAACCATAAACCCTAATCATAAACCCTAGATCCCAAACCATTAATGCTAAACACTAAACCCTAAATCTTGAACCCTAAACCAAAGGCCTTAAACATTAAATCCTAAATACTAAACCCTAAACCCTAGAAAATAAATTCTAAACCCTAAACCATACATCCTAAACCATAAACACTAAACCCTAAACCCTAATCCCTAAACCCTAAACTATAAACCTAAACCCTAAACCTTAAATGCTTAACCCTAGAACCCCAAACTCTAAACCCTAAACCCTAAACCCTAAACTTTAAGTCATAAACTCTAAAACCTGAACCTTACACCCTAATTCATAAACCCTAAATCCTAAACCCCTAAATAATGAAACCTAAACCCCAAAACCTAACCCCTAAACCCTAGGCCTAAACCATAAATCTAAATCCTAAACCCTAAACTCTAAATGCTTAAACCCTAAGCTATGAAACCTAAACCCTAAACCATGAACCCTTAATCTCAAACCCTAAACCCTAAATAATAAACCTAAAACCCTAAACCCTAAACAAAAAGCATCAAACCTAAAGCCTACATCCACATCCCAAAAACTTAAACCCTAAAACCTAAAACCTGAAATCTCAACCCTAAATGTCATCCATTCAAAAGGACAAAAATCGAAGATAGGTTGGCTTCTAGAAGATTTTATTGGTGAGGTTGCAAAGAGGGCAGTGAGGCATAATACTTCATCTCTTATCCATAGCCTCAAATAGGCCAGCCATGAAATAGTAAGGTTAGCAACCAAGCAATTCAAGCAGTATCTTGATCGATGCCAAAGCTAGAGCAAACCACTAGCCTAAATTTATCTCCTTGTTTCCTGATGGTTTAATAAGTGCAAGGATAAGGTAATTGCTATGTCTTATGATATTCAATGCTTTAGATTCATGGCTAGAAGTGTGCATCGACTTAGAGGATAATATGGCCAAGGATCTCAAACTACCACAAATGCCACCAAAGTCAAAAGTTTCTTCTATTGAGGCTAAACACTAAGCCCTAAGCCTAAAATCTAAACCCTAAACCCCAAACCTTAAACCCCAAACCCTAGACCCCAAACCCTAAACCTTAAACCCTAAACCCTAAACACTAAGTACTAAACCCTAAATTATAAACCCTAAATTGTAGATCCTAAACCCTAATTTATAAACCCTAAATGCTAGAACCTAAATCATAAACCCTAAACTCTAACCTCAAAGCCTAAACTCTTAACCCTAAACCTTGATCCCTTAGTCATGTAGCCTAAAGCCAAAACCCAAAATGCTGAACCCTAACCCCTAAACCTAAACCCTAGACATCGAACTCTAAACCCTATGCTCTAAACCCATATGCCATAAAACGGAAACCCTTAACCCTATACTCTACAACCTAAATCATATACCTTGAACCCAAACCCCAAACCATAAATACTAAACTCTAAAAACTAGACACTAAGTCCTAAACCATCAACCCTAAAGCCTAAATCGTAAATCCTAAATCCAAAACCCTAAACCCTAAATCCTAAACTCAAAACTATAAACCCTAAACACAACATCCTACACCCTAAACCCTAAATCATATGATGAAAATCATAAATCCTAAACCCTAAAATCTTAACCCTAAACTCCAGTCCCTAAACCCTAAACCCTAAACCCTAAGCCATAAACCCTAAACCCTCAATCGAAAATACAAAAACCTAAGCCCTAAACCATAAGTCTAAATCCTAAACCCAAAACTCTAAATGCTTAAGCTCGAAGCTATGAAACCTAAACCCTAAATGCTAAACCCTTGACCTCAAACCCTAAACCTCAAATGATAAACCTAAAACCCTAAGCCCCATACCCTAAACCCTAAACACAAAGCATTAAACCTAAAGCCTACACCCAAATCTAAAAACCTAAACCCCAAAACCTAAAACCTAAAACATAAACCCTAAATCTCATTTATTCAAAACGAAAAAAATCCAAGATAGGTTGGCTTCTAGAAGATTTTATTGGTGACATTCCAAAGAGGGGAGTGAGGCATAATACTTAATCTCTTATCGATAGCTTCAAATAGGCTAGCAATGAAATAATAACGTTAGCAACCAAGAAATTCAAGCAATATCTTGATCGATGCCAGAGCTAGAGCAAACCAACAACCTAAATTTATTTCCTTGTTTCTTGATGGTTTAATACGTGCAAGGATACGGAAATTGGTATTTCTTATTATATTGGATGCTTTAGATGCATGCCTAGAAGTGTGCATCAACTTAGAGGGTAATAGGGCCAAGGACCTCAAACTACCACAAATGCCACCAAAGTCAAAAGATTCCTTTATTGAGGCTAAACACTAAGCCCTAAACCTAACCTCTAAACCCTAAACCCTAAACCCCAAACCTTAAACCCAAACCCTAAACCCCAAATCCTAAACCTTAAACCCTAAACCCTAAAACCTAAACAATAAACCCTAAACCCTAAATTATAAACACTAAATCCTAGACCCTAAACCCTAATGTATAAGCCATAAACCCTAGAACTTAAATCATAAACCCTAAATTCTAACCTCAAACCCTAAACTCTCAACCCTAAACCTTGATCCCTTAGCCGTGTAGCCTAAAGCCAAAACCTGAAACGCTAAACCCTAACCCCTAAACCTAAACCCTAAACATCGAACACTAAACCCTATGCTCTAAATCCATATGCAATAAAACTAAAACCCTTAGCCCTATACTCTACAACCTAAATCATATACCTTGAACCCAAACCCCAAACCATAAATACTAAACTCTAAAAACTAGAGACTAAGTCCTAAACCATCAACCCCAAAGCCCAAATCATAAACCCTAAACCCTAAACCCTATATCCTAAACTCAAAACTATAAACCCTAAACACAACATCCTACACCATGAACCCTAAACCATATGATCAAAATCATAAATCCTAAACCCTAAAATCTTAACCCTAAACCCTAGACCCTAAACTCTAAACCCTAAGCCATAAACCCTAAACCCTCAACCCAAAACACAAAAACCTAAGCCCTAAACCATAAATCTAAATCCTAAACCCGAAACTCTAAATGCTTAAACCTGAAGCTATGAAACCTAAACCGTAAATCCTTAACCTAAAACCCTAAACCCCAAATGATAAACCTAAAATCCTAAGCCCCATACCCTAAACCCTAAACACAAAGCATTAAACCTAAAGCCTTCACCCAAATCCCAAAAACCTAAACCCTAAAACTTGAAACCTAAAACATAAACCCTAAATACCATCCATTGAAAATGAAAAAAATCCAAGATAGGTTGGCTTCCAGAAGATTCTATTGGTGAGGTTTCAAAGAGGGGAGTGATGCATAATACTTCATCTGTTATCAATAGCTTCAAAAAGGCTAGCCATAATATAGTAAGGTTAGGAACCAAGCAATTCAAGCAATATCTTGATCGATGCCAGAGCTAGAGCAAATCACCAGCCTAATTTTATTTCCTTGTTTCTTGGTGGTTAAATACGTGCAAGGATACAGGAATTGTTATGTATTATGATATTGGACGCTTTAGATGCATGCCTAGAAGTGTGCATCAACTTAACGGATAATAGGGCCAAGGACCTCAAAGTACCACAAATTCCACCAAAGTCAAAAGATTCTTCTTTCGAGGCTAAAACTAAGCCCTAAACCTAAACTCTAAACCCTAAACCCTAAAACCCAAACCTTAAACCACAAACCCTAAATCCCAAACCCTAAACCCTAAACCCTAAACCCTAAAACCTAGCACTAAACCCTAAACCATAAACTATAAACCCTAAACCCTTATCTATAAACCGTAAACCCTAGGATCTAAATCATAAAACCTAAAGCTCTAACCTCAAACCCTAAATTTTGAACCCTAAACCTTGATCCTTAATCGTGTAGCCTACTACCAAAACCCCAAATGCTAAACCTTTACCCATAAACCTAAACCCTAAACGTCAAACTCTAAACCCTATGCTCTAAATCCATATGCCATAAAATCAAAACCCTTAGCCCTAGACTCTACAACCTAAATCATAAACCTTAAACCCCAAACCCTAAACCATAAATACTAAACTCTAGACCCTAAACTCTAAAAACTAGACACTAAGTCCTAAAACATCAATCCTAAAGCCTGAACCCTAAACCATAAACCCTAAACTCAAAACCCTAAAGCCTAAACTCAAACCTATAAATGCTAAACACAACATCCTACACCTAAACCCTATGGTCAAAATCATAAATCCTAAACCCTAAAATCCAAGCAATATCTTGATCGATGCTAGAGCTAGAGCAAACCAACAGCCTCAATTTATTTCCTTGTTTCTTGATGGTTTAATAAGTGCAAGGATAAGGAAATTTGTATGTCTTATGATATTGAATGCTTTAGATGCATGCCTAGAAGTGTGCATCAACTTAGAGGATAATATGGCCAAGGATCTCAAACTACCACAAATGCCACCAAAGTCAAAAGATTCTTCTATTGAAGCTAAACACTAAGCCCTAAACCTAAACTCTAAACCCTAAAACCTAAACCCCAAACCTTAAACCCCAAACCCTAAACCCTAATCCCTACACCATAAATCGTAAAACCTAAACAATAAACCTTAAACTATAAACCCTAAATACTAGACCCTAAACCCTAATCTATAGACCCTAAACCCTAGAACCTAAATAATAAACCCTAAAACCTAACCTCAAACCCTAAACTCTAAACCCAAGCCTTAAACCGCAAAACTCTAAAGCCTAAACCCCAAACCCTAAACCCTAAACCCTAAAAACTAAACCTGAAACCCTAAACCCTAAACTATAAACCCTAAATCCTAATCTATAAATCCTAAACCCTGACCTCAAAGCCTAAACTCTAAACCTTAAACCCTGAAACCTTAACCCTAAACCCCTAAACACAAAATCCCAAACCCTAAACCCTAAGCCCTAAGCCGTAAATCCTAAACGTGAAATACTAAACCCTATACTCTAAACCCATATGATGTAGAACTAAAACCCTTGACCTTGGACTCTACAACCTAAATCATAAACCCTAAACCCCAAACCCTAAACCATAAACATTAAACTCTAAACCCTTAGCTCTAAAAGCTACACACTAAGTCCTAAACCATCAACCCTAAAGCCTAAATCCTAAACTATGTACCTAAGTACAATCCTAGGGACTTGGTGAAGAAAGAGACTACACCTCAATCCCCCTCAAGTGCATATAGTGGGGATTCACGCTTTATTTATCAATCCAAGGAGTATCAAAACCTAGCTGAGTGTATGAAGACATGCATTCAAATGATGATCAATGCAAATGAGTTTCCCAAAGAGTGCAAACAAGGCTAAGACTAATCCAAACAAGCTTCAACTGTTTGTAAGGGTGTCGCGATACTTGGAGCAACAGCCAACAGTAGATTGAGCTTTTCTCTCAGCTCCGAACTTTGAATATAGTGAATAGCATACGTGTCTCAAAGCTCTCGAGGAGATGCATCCAATGGTGGTATTTTCACTCAATTCTGACACTTCTGCTTCAAGTTATGAGCAAAATACTGAGTCGCGAGAATTACCTTCCTACACTTCAGCACTTCCTACACTTCACACACACCTTAACCACAGCAAACAAAAACTTTCGTGGATAGAAAACACTTCCTAACACTCTTTTCAAGCAACACACATGCATACGAGCTCACAAAGAAGATGATACAGAGGGGAGAAGACACAAATTCGAAATTCTGTGCTCTTGATTCTCACAATGGCCAAAAGTGTTTACAAAGAGTCACAAATTGACTTATATACATGTGCCCTAAAAATGGTCCTTTCACACAAGAGACCGGCACTTTATTCACTATAAGGCTAATTTCCTACTAATTTACATGGGTAAACTACTAATCTTCTATGGGGATGCATCTAGAGGACTCCTCTAGTGCGTTTACATCGAAAAATATATTACAAAATGATTGTGATACAAAAATAAGGTGTCCAAATCAGAAAAATTTTGGGGTTCGTCTTTTTCTCTGCCTTGTGCTCTTCTTTGCTCTACAACACTCTCCCCCTCTTTGTCTCTATCGTCCCTTGACAGGCTTTACTTCTTGTCTTTAGTTTGTTGTCCGCATGCATCTTTTGGTTAGTTCTGCCTGTTTGTTAAATAGGTGTTCAGTTTTGATGGCCTCTTCTTGATTCTTCTTTTACATCCTCTGGGCCTGATGCATTCGTGTTGCCTGTTCTTTTCTTTTGCTTGCCCGCAACCCATGGAGATGGACTACCTGATATTTGTAGTCTAGCTCACCAATAACCTCTTTAATTCTGGGTTGCTATGTTAAGTCGGGCTGCCACGCATGCCATCAGTGGAAGGTATGAGGATGTGATCCTTCAGCCTTCGATCTGGACCTTCCAAAGACCCAGATGTTGAAGGACCCTCTTGTGGTTTCGGAACCGCTAGATATCTTCTTGCACTTCTTCATGGATACTTTCCTGGCCCTTGTTCCTCCTTCCACCTACGTGCTTTTCCTTGATATGTGCCCCTGCGAGGCTCTGTGCAGAGATGGGTGTTGCTCCCCTACGGGGCTCTTGCAGAGATGTGTCTTCTAAATATTATCTTTTTAGTGAAGCTTCTTTCTTTTTCTTCTTCTTTTCTTCTTTTTGCTTGACTCTCCCTCAACACTGCCCCCCTCCTGAACTCTGTCGTCCCCAACAGGCTTTGGAAGTCGATGGGAGTATGTTTTGTACACTTTTTGCTCTATTTCATTAAGCAGATTAGCTTCACGTATCATAAGTTGCTTCCACTGTTTTGCTTTCACACCATCATGTGGCGGCTGTCTGTGGTCAGCGAAGAAGCTTAGCTCATATGCCACTAATCTGGCATTCAAGTTGGATGACATCTTTAAAAAGATTTCTGAATCAATTTCAAAAAACCCTCTGAAAAAGGCTTCTTTGAATGTTTGCATATATGTACTTGGTAAAAACATCAGCCTAGAATAATATACCATTATTGTGGGTCGGCTAGGCATAACAGACAAGTAAAAAACGAGAATATTTGTTCCCTGATTAATGCCA
Source organism: Ceratopteris richardii (assembly GCA_020310875.1). Classification (NCBI taxonomy): domain Eukaryota; kingdom Viridiplantae; phylum Streptophyta; class Polypodiopsida; order Polypodiales; family Pteridaceae; genus Ceratopteris; species Ceratopteris richardii. The sequence goes on from CM035432.1 coordinate 131,123,050, forward strand.
ATGAAATTCAAAAATGTATAGGCCGTATGCTTGAACACCTTCAAAACTGTAAGGATCATGCTGAGAATTTTATTCACATTTTGATAGTTAAGTCGGGTACTCTTGCGTAAACATGTAGCCAAAATTTGATTGTTTTTACCATGTAATCTTCCGTTGATAGATAATTATGGGGTGGGCTTGGAAGTAGCGGATAATTCAGCCACTGTTTATTGATAGCACCATTCTTTTGCATGTCCAAAAATTCTCTGGCATCTCGGCGACGTGGTGTTGGGCAAAATGAAGGGTTTACTTGGAATAAGTATGGTGCTGCTTGCCAGTGCACCTGCAATGTAGAATTTTTCTCCAAAAATTTTCTTTGCCATACAGGTTGTGTATCTTCAAATTCTTCTTGAGTATAAGCGAATGTGTCATTTTTGAAGTGCAGCTACTCGTCTGGATTTTTCTGTGTAATCTTCTTTATATATTGCCTTGTTGTCTCTTTCAATAATCCATACGGAATGTTGAATGGTTTCAATATGGTTTCCAAGTCTTTGCCCTTTATTTTTGCTTCCTTCATGACTTTGATCACTTCATTTTCAAAATTCTTTGTCAACCAAGACACCAATAGTGCCCGTTCCTTCTGACCTATTTCTGCAGTGTATGGCATGGGATGATCATCACATGGGTCCGCCATTTGCTCTTTTATTGGAGAATTATAAATCGGGGGAGATAGAGGACGTACCTCTACCTCGTCAGTAGGGTTCTCTCTTGTTGGCTCTACTGGTGTCTCGATTGGTACTTGCTCTTCTACTTCAGTTGCTAATTGTGCAAGGCGTGTAGTCTTCTCTTCAACTTCTTGCATAGCTGCTCGGAGTGCTTCTTTGGTAGCAAGTATCTCATGACCAATCTCTACTACCTGATCCATATTTTCATTGTAACATACTATGAGTTTTTAATTGGCTGTATTCAGCTGCTTCTTTAGCTCAGTGGTTTCTTGAACATACTTACGTTGCCATTCAACTCTTAAGGCCTGCTCTTGCTTCAGCAATTCTGCATACTTCTCAATCTGATCTCTTAATTCTTTCTGGTCAATAGCTGTAGCCTCTTGTGTTTCGATAGGATGGTCATACAACAATGCCTTCATTAGTTCTTTACTTCGGCTGCGTAAGCTATCATTTTCTTCCATGTATACTTTTAATTGTGTTTCTAGCAAGTTGCTTCTAACTTTCGTTCTCTCCTTTTCTACTTCGCTGGCTTCAAGTTGTCTTTGTAAATCTATTAATTGTGCCTGGAGTTGATGATGTTGTTTCATCAAGGTGTTATATTGCTCTTTAACAGAGGTTATCTCCCTTCCTTTGGCTGAAATCTCTTGTTGGGCCTGGATGAGCTGTGCAGACAATTGTTCACTCATGATTTGAAATTGATTCTTTTCCCGCATGGCCTTATCATAATCTGCATATGTGTCCATCATTTGCTGTTGCGTGTCCATGGCCGTTTGTATAATTTGCTTGACAACAGGTTTCAATTGAGTTACATCCACATTTAACCATGTGGTAGGAATACTAGGTTCTTCGCCTGTTGTAACTTCCCTTGTGCAACATGTAACGTAGTATCATGGGGCTGCCTAATATGAAGTTGTATGTATGGCTCAGCCTCCTTGTGGTCAATCTTACCTTGAGGTGTATCATTAGGCACTTCAATCACTATTGGCTCCTTATTTTGTTGTAAGCCTGAGTCCTGGTCCACTGGAGTTTGTATTTCTTCTTTGCTAGGTGGCACTACATCTTTATTAGTTATTGGAACTTCCTTGATGCTTATCTTTGACTGATTATTTAACTGAATCAAGTGTTCCTATTCAGTTTGTACTTCCTGGTGCTGTGTTTTTTGTTGTTGATTGTCAGGTGTGACTTCAACCTGATTTATTTTTGTCCATTCTTCGTGGTTCAATTCAGTTCGTATATCAGTGTCTAAGGTGTCCTTCTCTGGACTGGATTCTTCATCAGAGCTCGAATCTTCTAACCCTAATTCTTTGTATCTGGCCGATTGTTCTGGAGTATGTTCTTTATCTTTGTGTTTCTTCTCCTGGCTTGCCTGTCTGTAATGGTGGCCTTGAATGTTTAAATTTACTTGCCCCCGCATATACTGATGCGTTTCTTCCAAGGCTGCGGAGAGGTCTCTCTTGGTGATTGACTGCTGCATCATAGAAATCTTTGGCAGTGTATGGGTCCTTTTTGATTGTGGTGTCTCTTGAGCTTCTTCCTCTCTTAGGCGTTTAGTCCCCCTCATGGGTTTCTTTGAACTGGTTCCCACTTCTTCAATAGATATGGTTGTTTTCTTTTTCTTTGGAACAGTCACTGACTTGGCATATTTCGCTAGCTCTGTTGATGTCGGCATCAAGCGTAAGCAATTCTTCATGTCAAGTGCCTCATAAATAAGTAGGGTCAAGGCCAAACTACCATTTAGAAACTTTTTCTGACCCCACTTCTTCTTTGCTTCAAATAGGCGGTCTTGAACATATGGAGTCATGTTTACTTTATTTCCCACTTGTCTCATAGCATGTGAGAGTAGTTGCACAACAATCTTTTGAGGTGTTGTGTATCTATCATACTCGAAAAGCAAAAATGCTGGTGGATTAAGAGAACGACATCTTCAATATCCGTTCTGTTGATTTCCAAATATGTTCTCTTTTTCGGGTCATGACATTCATCTTTGACATTCGTGAGTCCCTCTTGATTCCATCCAAAAGCTCTGTTAATTAGCTCATGAGTGAATTGGATTGTTTTCCAGGTACTGACTTTATCAAGTACCCTTGCTTCCGGGACTGATGCCTTATTCGATGCAGACTGAAGTGTATTCATCACTTGTGTACATCTCTGGAAATCTGGCATATAGTTAGGCAGTCTTAGGAATGCATCAATTCCTGCTTGTGTCCAGACATCCATCATGCGCGCTAATCCTTGAATGATAGTCTTGAAATCTTGTGACATGATAGGGAAGTAGCGATCCCTATCCATAATCTTGATGGTCGCCATGAAAATGAGTTTGGACACTGGTTGGTCATCCAGAAACCAATGAACTCTTGCCTTAGTTATTGATTCCAAGGGAAGAAGCTGGATCTCTTCTTCTTGCGTAGCCTCGGAATTAGAAGATGCCATCTGCACTCAATATAGAGTATTAATTGGTGGCAAGATGGTATAAAAAATCATCCTTCATTTGTCTTTCATTAGATTGGCAATGCTATGCGTGAATAGTGTCGTCCCTTCCCGGTGGGTGTGAGAAAGGTAATACCTAGAATTTTTCATACTTTTATATATTTTTATGTTTTTGTCTGAAAGAAAAACAAAAAAGTTAGTTCATAGCCGAAGCGGTTATTAATTGTTGAATGATTTTCTTAGATTATGTACAAATGCTCTCCTATTTCCCAAGAGGGAAATGTGCTTCACTATCCTGAAATAGAAGAAAAATGTGCCAAATGCTTGGCCTTGTATTGTGGCCCTATCATGCATACTTTGGGTTCTGGTAACTCCAAATGTGTCCAACTCGAATTATTTAGTAGATGTATACAGCTTGTCTTGTCTTTCGGCATCCAAATCTGCTTTATTCTGTTGGGACGGATTGTGTTCCCAACATTCCTGGTGAATGTGGTGCTTCTCATATGGTGCTTCATGCTTTGTCTGCTTTTTGAATCTTGGAACGACGTGTGAATCATATGTAGATTCCTACTCTATCTTGTAGCGGTTTATCTTTTGTCTTTTTGCCTTTAGATCATACTGATTCTCCTTGTGCCTTGATTCGTCCGTTTTGATGATTGTCATTTGAGTACATGATTTGGGAATCCATATTTGTGTTCGCGCTCGCTGGGCAGCTACCACCTTCTTAGGAATCCATACTCGAGCAATTGTTTGTGGAACTAGGTGTCCAGAATGATGTGTATTTTTATTATTTCGTTCCTTCTGATGTCGTGAGTAGTTCTGTTGTTAAAGATATGCTTTCACTTGATCTTTTTGGATCCAAGCGTGTCTACTGTAAGGAATGGGGTATATCCTGATGTGTACTGATTCGTAAGGGTCTTGCTGACTTGTCTCCCTGGTACTAGGTTCCTCACTGAGATTGTTTTTGGATAGGACACTAATCATGTGATTGACTGGATTAGAGAATTGTGTGCAGTCAGGATTCGTTGTGTCCGCACATGAAGTATTCGACGAAGGGGTTTCCATAGTGTGAGTGAACATACATTCATCATTGTGCTCATTTAAGTGAGTTCTCGGTTCTACACTTTTGGCTTTGATTGGTCGTTCGTCTAGCATGCTGAATACTTCACGATGTCCTATCTTGGCCGAGATGTATCCTAAGGCCAAATGAATAGTCACTTCATATTCATATATCTAATCTTGGCCTAACAGAAGCTCTTCTAATAAGTCCTGGTCATGACATACTAAGAGTTTTGTTCCATTGTGTTGTTTCCAAGATGTAGAAGTAATGTGATCTCTCCGATACATTGAATAACTGTTCCTCCCATTCCTATCAGTTGTGCCTTAGAAGGACGGAATTCTTCCTTGAGTTTTTGGGTCTATGAAAATTTGATACAGCTTATAGCAGCTCCCGTGTCAATGAGAGCATCCACCAAGTGGTACTCTTTTGTTCCAGCACCCAAATTCAAATAAGGTTGCGTCATTTGCTGACCTAGGGTTTCAGTAGCTCTAAAATTAGCCATTGGGACGAGTTCCTCTCCTAGTCGATATCTCTCATCTCTCTCTCTCATCCACTCTTTTCTTTTTGTGATTCGCTCTAGTGCTTCTTGTCTAGCTTCTTCTCGTATTCTTTCTTCCTCCATGCGCTTGTTTTTACCCATTATTAATCGTGACATTATCTCTTCATTCAATGGCTCTAGATATTTTCTCACTCGACATCCACTGATATAGTTTGGCAATACGTCTCCATCCAGGGTTGCTAAACTGATGGCTCCGCTTGTGGATATGCGATTGATAATTAACAGACCATATCCTCTTTTCTGTAGTTTCTTTGTGTGTTGTTTCAAAGTGTAAACCAAAACTAAATCTCCTTCCTTCAAGTTTTTATCTTTGATATGAGCATCAAAATAGGCTTTCTGTTGCCTTTTTGCAGCATAAATCCCTGCTATCACTTGTAACCTAGTTTCATGTAACTTCTCTATTTGATCCAATTGAGTTGCTAGTTCATGTCCCGTCCACTCATAAGTTGTTGCGAGTTTGAGAGTGGGTATCAAGAAGTCAATTGGAAAAATAGCATTTTGTCCATATACTAAGTTAAAAGGAGTAGTTCCTATGGCAGTTTTGTAGGCTACTCGGAATGCCCATAAAGCATGATGTAATTGTTTATCCCAATCAGATGTACCATTGTTCACAATTTTAGTGAGAACTGTGCACAAGATTTTATTTGAACTTTCGGGTTGGCCATTGGCTTGTGGGTGATATAGGGCTGATTTCCTATGAATTACCAAGAATTCATTTAGTAAGGCTTCTATTACTTCATTCACAAAATGCGTGCCTCTATCACTCACAATTTCTATCGGCAGTCCAAATCTAGTGAAAACGTTCTCAAAGAGAAACTTGGCTATAGTTCTTGCATCATTTTTCTTGGTTGCTTTGGCTTCAACCCATTTGGTCAAATAGTCTATGGCTATAATTATGTACTCAGCATGAGATCCTTTAGCTGGTGGGCTAATAGGTCCTATGAAGTCTATTCCCCATTTAGTAAAGGCTCTGGCACTCATCATGCGTTTCAGTGGCATTTCATCTCTTCTAATTGGATATTTTGTTCGTTGATATGTATCACATCGTTGCACATATGCTGCTGCATCTTGCTGTAGAGTTGGCCACCACATTCCTGCAAAAAGAATCATTTTTGCAGTTTTATTTGCAGAGAAATGTCCTCCTGCAGCTCCTATATGTGCCATCTCTAGAACAGCAAGATACTCGTCTTCATGAATGCACATTCGTAAATGATTATCTCGTCCTTGCTTAAAGAGTTGTTTTCCTATGAGAGCATAGTCCTTGCTTTGTTCTATAAGTGCACGTTTCCTTGCTAGAGTGGCTCCTTCTGGGTATTCTTGGGTCTTCAAGAATTTCACCAGAGGCATGCTCCATCTCCGTGCCACTGTGGAGTAGCATAACATAGAGTTCTCTTTTGGATTTCGTTCTTGACAAGTTGGGCATGCTGATACATAGTTATGTGTGTCCCTTTGCATGGTTGGCCAATATATGCCTAATCTCTTCAATGTTTGACATGTTCCGGTTGCATTTAAATGAGTTTTCCATTGATTTACATATGCTTTTTGAAGCCACATTTCTTGTTCCTCCTCTTCCACGCATCTCATGAGTAATCCACTTGAGTCTTGGTGATATAAGCTTCCAGCAATGATATGAAGGTCTTTAATCTTCCATAAATCTTGATTTTGGTTTGGTGAGATCCCATGTTTAGGTCCATATGTGAGTATTGGGATAAACTTTTCTGCCCATTGGGGACATACTTCGAGGTTGAATAGGTACATGTCAGGCAGATCATCTGGTACTCCTATGGGTGGTTCTCCATGTGTCATTCTTGATAGGTGATCTGCTCTAATATGGGTATTCCCTTTCTTGACAACTACTTCAAAATCAAATTCCATCAATAATAGAAACCATCGTACTAGTCGTCCTGTATCACAAGGCTTATTGACTAAGTACAGTAGGGCTTGATGATCAATGAAGAATTTGAATTTGTTTGCCAATAAGTAGTGTTGAAACTTCTTCATTGCGTACACCATTCCTAGACCTTCTCTTTCAGTCGTGGTATAATTGCATTCTGCTTGATTCAATTGTCTACTGGCATAGGCTATAGGCTGATCTAACTTTCCTGTATCTGCGGGTTGAGCTAGGATGCAACCAATGGCAAACTTGGAAGCATCTACGTGAATGTGAAATGGTTTGTTCCAATTCGGTACTCGAAGGATTGGGGCTCGTTAATTCGTTAGAGGCCTTTTCACATTCTTCTGTCCAATTAAACTGAGACAATAATGCATAAAGAGGTCTAGCAATTATGGCATACATGTGTATAAATCTTTGGTAGTATCCGTAATGTCCCATAAATGCTTATACTTCTTTAGCAGCCTTTGGTCTCGGTAAATCCAAAATTACTTTGATTTTGTCTTCATCTTTTGAGATTCCATTCTTAGAGACAATATGTCCTAATATCTTTCCTTGTCGAACCATGAAAACACACTTTTCTGGATTAAGGCATACTCTATATTGGCGACATTTGGCAAAGATCTTTCCTATTTCGGGGATATGTTCTGATTGTATAGCTGAATAAGTGCATAAATCATCCACGTATACCTCCATACTCTTTCTTAGGAACTCCTTGAATACATGGCACATCAATCTTTGGAGAGTGGCTGGGGCATTGGTTAGGCCAAAAGGCATAACCCTAAAGGTGTATACTCCCCATTCAGTTGCAAAGGCTATTTTATGTTGGTCCTTAGGAGCGGTGGCTACCTGATTATACCCTGAAAAGCCATCCAAAAAACTATAAACTTCCTTCACTGCCACTCTTTCGAAAAGATGATCCGTGATGGGTAATGGGTAACTATCTCTTATGGTGGCAGCATTTACCTTTTTCAAATTAATGCATACCCTTAGCTTACCATTCTTTTTCGGTACGACCACCAAAGGTGACACCCATTCTGTGTGTTCAATTTCATAAATGAACCCAGCATCTAACAGCTTATCTATTTCTTCTTTGATCTTTGCTGAGTAAACATCGTTATATGTGTAAGGTCTTTGTTTGGAAGGTTTAGCTTCAAATGTCATAGGGATTCTATGTGCACACATAGAAGGATCTACTCCTTGCAAATCCTTATATGTCCAAGCAAAGACATCCCTATATTCTCGAATGAGTCGTATCAACTCTTGCTGTTCTTCCTGTGAGACGTCTTGACCTATAAAAGTACATCGTTCTTCTCCTTCCTCTAAGGTTACTACTATTTTCTTGGTCTGCTCTTTGTTGTCATATGTTATTCCTGGCTGTGCTTCTCGTTTTGGCATTTGAATAGCAATTCTCCTCTCTTCTACTTCATATTTTTTGAAGTGGGTAGGCACTTCAAATTGGTCTTGAGGCTTGTTTTCTTCATCATCTTTTGCTTTATCTAATCCAAGCCCTTCTTCCTTTTTCCTTTCTTGATTTATTTCATTAAGTATGACACTTACTCCTTGAGTTTCATTTTCCGTTTTCATATGTTCATGTTCCATTTCAATGCTCTCGTAATCCTCCTTCCATTCTTTTTCAATTACTTCCCCTTCTTCAGCCTCTTGAAGAACTAACATGTATAGACTAACGTCATATCCTTCCTCATCAATGCATTCACTCATGGTTATCACTTCTTCATTTACACACACACGTCGAGAGTGGCTAAAATCTCCCTCCAACCATGAGGTTTGAATTCTTCATCTAGGAATATTTGAGGCATGTAAGCTGGATCTTGTATAGATCTAGCAACTCCTTGCCTCTGCTGCCATCCTTTCCTCCTATCCTCTTCCTTTTTCGCAGTTTGGCATATCCATAGATGAGTGTCTTCATTCATCCACGATTGATCACTTGAACCTATACTATGAATGGACTACTCGTCTTCCTCCTTATGAATCTGATTCCATTGCAAGGGGGGAACATCTTGATACGTGTATGTGTGGAGGTTTATTCTTGTTGTGGTTCCTTCATGTTGTAAGTAGACTGCGTCCTTTCCCCAATCTTGCACTACCTTTAGCTGTCTCATGAAGGGTCTTCCAAGTATCACTTCATAATTGCTAGCCCTTTCAAATTGACAAATCGCTAAGGTGTGCTCGAATTCAACTCCTCAAGTGGTAAAAATTACCCGTTCCAATAATCCCAAGGGTCGTTTAATGTGTCCGTCTGCCATTTGTATCTTCATGCGTGTTGGTCTTAGAGCTATTTTTCCCCATTTCTCCCAGATTTCTCTAGTTGCGATTCCTACTCCGGCTCTAGAATCCAAGATGGCTTTAGTGGTATAACCCCTATAGGTAATTGGAAGACACGTGTTTCCTTCATCTCCCTCACTAAAATCCCCAACCTTATCAACTAGGATTTTTATTGTGTTTACTTCATCAGGCATCTCCTTCTCTTTTGCCTTGATCTCCAATTGACTGGTTAATTTCTCCTTCAAATGTGGTTTGACCTTCAACAGTTCTTCCAATTTCAAAGTGCAAGGGATTTTTACCTTTCTAAGGTGTTGTATGATGTCCGATGTTTGGACTGATGGGTTTTGTTCTTTTTTTCTTATTGAGGGAATGCGGTATAATTCCGAATTATGTTTGTATTCTCCTGTGTAATTGGGCAAGACCTTTTCACTGTCATTTTCCTTTTCACTTTGATCAAAGGGTAATAATCCTTCTCAATTCAGCTCAGAGATTGAATGTTCTAATTCACCTTCTGCTTCTAACTCTTCAAAGGGTGGTTCTATTCCTTCCACTTTCTTCCATCTGTCTTCTTGGACCTTTGCCCACAAGTCTTTAGGCCATTCTCCATCTACTTTGGGAACAATGGATCCTTCCCTTTTATCCTCACATTGATTTACATTACGTGTCTCACCTACTTTGGTTTTCTCAGGGTCATTAGGGATGACACACTCTTGGAATTCTTCTTCGGGAATTTGTGAATTGGGTAATCTACAGATAGGTTTTTCTAAGGTTTGTTGAGCTACTTCGATTAATTTCTTGCAAATCTCCAACCTTTCTTTCTCTAAGTCACTCTAGGATATTCTTTTTCATGTTGTTCAATGGTCGGTCCTGCTCTGATTCGTGCTTGGTATGCCTGTATCCACATGGCTAACTCTTTTGGCATGGGATCTACTAAAATTGATCCTACCTCTTCTTTTTTATACTTTCCTTTTTTATTTTCTTCTTCAAGTTTCTGTTTTTCTTTTTGATCTTGTTCGTTTTTTCCTTCTCCATCTGTTGCTGTAGTTTCTTTTCCTTTATCCTATCTCTACGATTCTTCCATCTCTGGGTTCGTTTACTTGTGATACTTTTTCCAGGATCTTCTGAGTCTTCAACTCTTTGAGGTGTGGGTGGGTTCACCTCTCTGTCACTTTGGTCCTTCTCCCCAGTTTTTTCTGGTGTCTCTCTAGCTTTAGCTCTTGTTATTCCTTTCAATGGCACGGTGTACTCCTTATCACTCCCTGATCACTCTATCACTTCTATCACATTAATCTGCACATTCGAGTTAACTTTGTTAGGATTTTTGGGGCAATCTCTGAAAAGATGGTCTTTACCACAATCACTATAGTATCCTTCCCAAACTCATTGTGGAGGTGGTGGGTTTGGTAGTGTACATTCTCTGATATAATGATCACCTCTACATCTATAACATGGTCCTTTGGGTATAGGTGGTATGTTCATAGGTCAGGAGGGTATGGGTGCTCTAGGAGCTGTGTACATCAATGATACATAATCCTACTCATATTCGTAAGAATTATCTAGTGCTTCCATGCCATATGTGTAAGGTTCGTATGTTTGTCCATATTCTATCATGGAGCTCTCATATGCGGAATAATCTCCTTGATTATGGTCATAGGATGAGTCATATGGTTCGCTACTAGTCAAAGGCGTGGTTAGAACGATTGCTCTCTCAAGGTTCTCTTCCTATCTAGCTACTTAAGACTACATTTTGAGGATGGGGCCGTTGTTGTCCTAACACTGGTTGTGGTTGAGCGTAACTTTGATAAGCATAGGGTCATGGTGCTGGTGCCTGCTGCTGATATGGAGGATATCTAAAGGCTTCTCCTCCTTGATCTCTCTGCGGGTATCCATAAGGTCTCATGAGCGGTTGTACTCGTCTTGATTGTCGATTGTAAGGAAAGTTTTCTGTACTGTGGTTTGTGTACTTTTGTTCTATGCTGCAATATTGTAGAGGGCCCGGGATAGGTGGTCTATTGTAAGCATAAGCAGGTGGTGCGACTACACCCCTAGTGCACAAATGAGAGGGACGATCACCTCCACAATGCATACATCTTCTAAGCATGGGCACTCTCATTGGGTTGTTGGGGTAATTCCTCTGTCCTTGAATGTTCAACTTCTTGGCTACTCAGTCGGCTATTTCCTCTACATTGTTCTTAGGGTTTGATGTGCTGCTGACTGAATCTTCACTTTTCACACTACCTTGAGGTATTTTCAGATCTTCTACTAGATTGTCCTCTAGGTCAATACATTCTTTCATACATTCTTGCAAAGTTTGAACTCTTTTCACATACACTAGTGATCTTAATGATCCATTCACTAATCCTTCCAAAAACAATGACACCATCTTGTTTTGAGTGGGTCTCTCTTCCACTGGACATCTATCCATATATTGCTTGAATCTTCTTGCTGCCAATCTCACTGATTTTGTAGGAGCTTGCTTAAAACTATGGATCAATGAGGAAGAGTTATTTTTAATCCCAGATTTAGTGCATTCCTCAATCATTTCTTGATAGACTTGTTCCATGTTTTGAAAATTATTTGGGTCTAATGGTTGGAACCAAGCTAAAGCCGTGTTTGTCAAAGTTAGACCAAAGGATTCATATCTGATAAAAAAAATCTTCCACTTGTTCGACTCTAATTACTTGCTTGAATTCCGCTATATGATTGTAAGGTTCACTAGAGCCATCATAATGGTTTCTCATGCATGTAGCGACTTGGATGGGTATTAATCTTCTTCTTGCCTCAGGTGGTCTAGGCATCACAGGGAAAACTGGTCTTCCTATCGGTATACCAGGTCCTCTTACCACATGTGGTCTATCTGGGACATGGATTCCATTCCTTGGGTCAAACAGGTGGCTGAGGCCGATAGTTTGGATTATTTGGAGGCATAGCAAACTGCACATGGGGTCTAACCGGGATTTGTGTTTGTTGTGTTTGTCCTGACTGTTGATATGAATTATCTTGAAAGGTTCCTTGAGGGTTCTGAGAAGTAGTAGCTTGATCCCTAGGAGGGAATACCGAAATGTTCTGATACTTCAACCGTGCTCTTTCTAACTCTGTTAGAGGCCAGTATCTCCTATGATTTTTGTCCAAATATGTGATGATGGTGGGGAATTCAGGATCTTGTAACTCATAGACGGTAACTGGGTTAGGGGCTACTTCCCATAAGGAAAAGTGGGCTCTAAGGAGATGCTCCATTCCATTGATCAAATACACATCCATCAAGGAGTCATCTTGGGGAACGAGATCTCCTCTCCAAACCCTAACAATAGTAGATCTCCCTCTGGGAGTGGTCACTTGTTCTTCATGTCCCTCTGTATTAGGGTTATGAGCATTATCTTCTTCCCCGTGTTCGTTGATACTTTCACGGTGTTTCGTAACTACATACTGGATGTCTCTCTTTTCCATATAAATTCCTCTTGCATACTTAACTGCTAGCCTAGGCACTATGTACGCATCTGAAGCTTTCTTCAATCTGGCCACTGATCGGTTTAGACCATCTAGGTAGATAGGTATCTCATTTTGGTTGGTGTTCACATATTCCAAAGATGTTCGATATTCTCCCTCAATAATTGACATCATGCCAATCATTGGTACAGTGTTTTGCACGTCCTCGGAAGCCATGGGAATTTCTTCCTCTAACTCACTAGAGGTTTCAGAATAATGTGAGCGGCTATTGGGTTCGGCTACACTTCCCACTAAAGAGATTACACTTCTTCGGCTTCCTAGGGTTCTCCCAGACCTTAGGTTCATTCACTTAAAATTTCTATTCTTGTTTTAACCACTCCTAGCCTCCAAAGCTCCTTACTGTGGTCCCAATTTATGGAATTTATTTGAGTGACTGAGAAACTTCCTCTGAGGAACACGATATACGATATCTCACACCAAAAGAGTATACCACGATACTCGATATCTGACACTAGAAAGGTACCATGATACTCGATACTAAGCAAACGATACATGATACTCGACCACTTGACTGGACACGATACACGATATCTGCAAAAACTCGATACGCGATACTTCAGGAAACACGATACTTGGGGAACTCGATACACGATGCTTGACTTTGCTGTGTCCCACGATACTCGATACTTCACAGGTATTGCGATCTGAAATCTTGCGATACGCGATACACGATACTCCACTAGAAAATGTCCACGATACTTGACACACAACAAGTATCGCGAGAAAATTCCCGACGATACTTGATATTTGTCAGGTATCGGAAAAGTCGCCTCCACGATAGACGATATCAAACAAGTATCACGATCAGAGACTCATGATACACGATACTCAAGGAGTATCACGATCTGGTTTTCACGATATACGATACTTGACCAGTATCGTGAAAAATTTCCGACAATACTCGATATCGCACAGGTATTGTGATCAGAATTTCACGATAGATGATATTTAATAGTATCGCTATTGGACTTTCGCGATACACGATACACAATATTCAGCAAAGCTAGGTATTGCGATACTCGACCACAAGAGATCACGATACTCAGGTATCACGATACTCGACTGCAGGAAAACACGATACTTGACACTTTTTCACTTGGTGGCAAATGCTTTTGGATTTTTAATGCATACAAAGGTTTCTTAAGCTTATCCACCCTCTTCCCTCACTCTGAATCTCAAAAATGAACTTTCCTCACCCTGGGATAGCTTCCACAATATTCACCACAGGTTTTACTGAAACACTTAATTTATTTGGCATAGATGAGAGAATGATGAATGTGCTTACCTTGGGAACTCTCTTTCAACTCTCCAACCACTCTGAATCGCTCTGTGCAGCTCAAAAGCCTTGATCTCAGCTCACGATACCCGACAGATAGCTCTCACGATACTTGCTTTGCAAACAAGTAACTTGAAAAAAGACAATTTTTTGGTTTTATACCTTTCTTGAAAAGTTCTCCTAACTACAAAGACTTTAACAAAGCTATGATTAATGACTACACTAGCTTCCTAACCTACTCCCTTACTCCTCCTACTCTACTCACTCCACTCACTTCCCTAGACTAACAACTCATTACACACAGTCCAAGAGTGAGAAGTAATAAGTGCGGATAAATGTGACTTACCAAAGAAGAGAAATTCACAACTCCTCTACTCGCTTCAATGCTAAAAGCTACTTACCATCACATGAATGCCTCGGTTTGATTTGACACTCCCCGACAACGGCGCCAAAAACGTGTGTACCTAAGGAAAATCCTAGGGACTTGTGGAGAAAGAGACTATACCTCAACCCCCTCAAGTGCATATAGTGGGGATTTCACGCTTTATTTATCAATCCAAGGAGTATCAAAACCTAGCCGAGTGTATGAAGACATGCATTCAAATGATGATCAATGCAAATGAGTTTCCCAAAGAGTGCAAACAAGGCTAAGACTAATCCAAACAAGCTTCAACTGTCAGTAAGGGTGTCGCGATACTTGGAGCAGTAGCCAATAGTAAGTTGAGCTTTTCTCTCAGCTCCGAACTCTGAATATAGCAATAAGATATGCGTTTGGAAGCTCTAGAGGAGACGCATCCAATGGTAGTATTTTCACTCAGTTTTGGCACTTCTACTTCAAGTTATGAGCAAAATACTGAGTTGCGAGAATGACCTTCCTACACTTCAGCACTTCCTACACTTCACACACACCTTAACCACAACAAACAAACACTTTCATGGATAGACAACACTTCCTAACACTCTTTTCAAGCAACACACATGCATACAAGCTCACAAAGAAGATGATACAGAGGGGAGAAGACACAAATTCGAAATTTTGTGCTCTTGATTCTCACAATGGTCAAAAGTGCTTACAAAGAGTCACAAATTGACTTATATACATGTGCCCTAAAAATGGTCCCTTCACACAAGAGACCGGCACTTTATTCACTATAAGGCTAATTTCCTACTAATTTACATGGGTAAGCTACTAATCTTCTTTGGGGATGCATCTAGAGGACTCCTCTAGTGCGTTTACATCGAAAAATGTATTACAAAATGATTATGATACAAAAATAAGGTGTCCAAATCGGAAAAATTTTGGGGTCCGTCTTTTTCTCTGCCTTGTGCTCTTCTTTGCTGTGCAACATAAACCCTAAACCCTAAACCCTAGATCCTAAACTCTAAATGCTAAACTCTAAACTATAAACCCTTAACCCAACATCCTACACCCTAAAACCTAAACCCCACGATTAGAATCATAAATCCTAAACCCTTAAATCTTAACCATAAACCCCAGACCCTAAACTCTAAACCCTAAGCCATAAACCCTAAGCCCTCAATCCAAAACCCAAAAACCTAAGCCCTAAACCATAAATCTAAATCCTAAACCCTAAACTCTAAATGCTCAAAGCCTAAGCTATGAAACCTAAACCCTAAACCCTAAATGCTTAAGCTCAAATCCTAAACCCTAAATGATAAACCTAAAATCCTAAGCCCCATAACCTAAACCCTAAACACAAAGCATTAGACCTAAAGCCTACACCCACATCCCAAAAACCTAAACCCTTAAACCTAAAATCTAAAACCTAAACCCTAAATGTTGTCCATTTAAAAGGAAAAAAATCCAAGATAGATTGGCTTCTAGAAGATTTCATTAGTGAAGCTGCAAAGAGGGGAGTGAGGCATAATACTTCATCTCTTATCCATAGCTTCAAAAAGACTAGCCATAAAATAGTATGGTTAGCAACCAAGCAATTCATGCAATATCTTGATCGATGCCGAAGCTAAAGGAAACCACTAGCCTAAATTTATTTTCTTGTTTCTTAATGGTTTAATGAGTGCAAGGATAAGGAAATTGGTATGTCTTATGATACTGGACGCTTAAGATCCATGCGTAGAAGTGTGCATCAGCTTAGAGAATAATATGGCCAAGGACATCAAACTACCACAAATGCCACCAAAGTCAAAAGATTCTTCTATTGAGGCTAAACACTAAGCCCTAAACCTAAACTCTAAACCCTAAACCCTAAACCCTAAACCCTAAACCCCAAACCTTAAACACCAATCCCTAAACGCCAAACCCTAAACCTTAAACCTTGAACCCTAAACCCTAAAACCTAAACACTAAACCCTAAACCCTAAACTATAAACCCTAAATCTTAGAACCTTAACACTAATCTATAAACCCTAAACCCTAGAACCTAAATCATAAACCCTAAACCCTAACCTCAAACCTTAAACCCTGATCCCTTAACCCTCTAGCCTAAAGCCGAAACCTCAAACACTAAACTCTAACCCCTAAACCTAAACCCTAAACATCAAACTCTAAACCCTACACTCTAAACCCATATGCCATAAAATCGAAACCCTTAACCCTAGACTCTACAACCTAAATCATAAACCTTAAACCGCAAACCTTAAACCATAAATACTATACTCTAAACCCTAAACTCTAAAAACTAGACACTAAGTCTTCATCTAGTAATCCTAAGGCCTAAACCCTAAACCCTAAACCCTAAACTCAAAACTATAAACCCTAAACACAACATCCTACACCCTAAACCCTAAACCATATAAACAAAATCATAAATCCTAAACCCTAAACCTCATACCCTAAACTCTAAACCCTCAGCCATAAACCCTAAGCCCTCAACCCAAAAACCAAAAACCTAAGCCTAAACCATAAATCTAAATCCTAAACCCTAAACTCTAAATCCTTAAAGCCTAAACTATGAAACCTAAACCCTAAACCCTCAACCCTTAACCTCAAACCCTAAACCCTAAATGATAAACCTAAAACCCTAAGACCCATATGCTAAACCCTAAAAATAAAGCTTAAAACCTAAAGCCTACGCCCAAATCCCAAAAACCTAAACCCTAAAACCTAAAAGCTAGAACCTAAACCCTAAATCTCATCCATTCAAAAGGAGAAAAATCCAAGATAGGTTGGCTTCTAGAAGATTTTATTGGTAAGGTTGTAAAGAGGGGAGTGCAGCATAATCCATAGCTTCAAATAGGCTAGCCATGAAATAGTAAGGTTACCCACCAGGCAATTCAAGCAATAACTTGATCGATGCCAGAGCTAGAGCAAACCACCAGCATAAATTTATTTCCTTGTTTCTTGATCGTTTAATAAGTGCAAGGATAAGGAAATGTGTATGTCTTATGATATTGAACGTTTTAGATGCATGCCTACAAGTCTGCATCAACTTAGAGGATAATATGGCCAAGGACCTCAAACTACCAAAAATGCCACCAAAGTCAAAAGATTCTTCTATTGAGGCTAAACACTAAGCCCTAAACCTAAACTCTAAAACTTAAACCCTAAACCCCAAACCTTAAACCCCAAATCCTAAACCCCAAACCCTAACTCACTAACCCTAAACCCTAAACCCTACCTAAACACTAAACCTTAAACCCTAAATACTAGACCCTAAACCCTAATATATAAACCCTAAACCCTAGAACCTAAATCATAAACCCTAAACCCTAACCTCAAACCCTAAACTCTAAACCCTATACCTTGATCCCTTAATCCGATAGCCTATAACCAAAACCCCAAATGCTAAAACCTAACCCCTAAACTTAAACCCTAAACATCAAACTCTAAACCCTATACTCTAAACCTGTATGTTGTAAAATCAAAACCCTGAACCCTAGACTCTACAACCTAAATCACAAACCTTAAACCCCAAACCCTAAACCATAAATACTAAACTCTAAATCCTAAACTCAAAAAACTAGACACTAAGTCCTAAACCATCAACCCTAAATTCTAAACCCTAAACCCTAAGCTCTAAAGCCTAAACCCTAAATTTAAAACTCTAAAGTAAAAATCCTAATCTCACCATCCTAAACAATAAACCCTAAACCCTATGATTAAAATCATAAATCCTAAAACCTAAAATCTTAACCCTAAACCCAAGACCCTAAACCGAAGACCCTAAACCCTAAGCCGTAAATCCTAAACCCTCAACCCAAAACCCAAAAACCTAAACGTGAAATGATAAATCTAAATCCTAAGCCCTAAACTCTAAATGCTTAAACCATAAGCTGTGAAACCTAAACCCTAAATCCCCTAAACCCTAAACCTTTTAGATGATTCTCAACTTTGTATATTTAGATGATCCTCCCATCAATAGAAATGAGGTTCATAAATTCAAGTATGTATTAGAAGCCACTACATATAAGAATATAATCAAAAGAGTAGATGTACATAAGGTACTTAAAATTCTTAAAAATCTCCCTGAAAATGGTTTTAACTCATCCAAGAGTGATGGGTTAGGACCATTTTGAAGTGGATTGATGTAATTGAATATATATGTGCATTAAACATCTTTTTTTGTTATGTTTTTAAATGTAAATATTATGTTAATATTATATAGTTTTTTCTTGCAATTAAGGTGTTATGGTGTTTTTTGCAGTGATAGTATTGATTATAATGTATACTAATGATGTGGATTTCAATAATTCACATATACAATGATATGAAATGGATTTTAATTTGAATGTTATTATGTGGATGATGTTGATTTAATGTTAGTTCAAAGATTATGATATGGGTTTATATAGTAAGCCTAAACCCTAAACCCAAACTTCAAATCCTAAACTCTAAAACCTAAACCCTGATTCCTTAACTCTATACCCTAAACCCGAAACCCCAAATGCTAAACCCTAATCCCTAAACCTAAACCCTAAACATCAAACTCTAAACCCTATACGCTAAACCCATATGTAGAAAAATTGAAATCCTTAACCCTAGACTCTACAGCCTAAATCATAAGCCTTAAACCCCAAATCCTAAAACCATAAATAGTAAACTCTAAACCCTAATCTTTAAGAACTAGACACTAAGTCCTAAACCATCAACCCTAATGCCTAGACCCTCAACCCTTAACCCTAAATCCTAAATCCTAAAGCCTAAACCCTAAATTTAAAACTCTAAACTATAAACCCTAAACCCAACATCCTATACCCTAAACCCTAAATCGTACGATCAAAATCATAAATCCTAAACCCTAAAATCTTAACCCTAGACCTAAGACCCTAAACCCTAAGCCATAAATAATAAACCCTCAACCCAAAACCCAAAAACATAAGCCCTAAACCATAAACCTAAATCCTAAACCCTAAACTATAAACGCTTAAATCCTAAATCCTAAACCCTAAACCCTAAACCCTAAACCCTAAATGATAAACCTAAAACCCTAAGCCCTATACCCTAAACCTTAAACCCAAAGCATTAAACCTAAAGCCTCCACCCAAATTCCAAAAGCCTAAACCCTAAGACCTAAAACTTAAGACATAAACCCTAAGTCCTAAACCATCAACGTTAAAGCCTAAACCTTATATCCTAAATCCCTAAACCCTAGTCCCTAAACTCTAAACCCTAAAGTACCTAACGCTAATCCCTAATCCCTAAATGTTGAACCTTGAATTTGAAACCCTCAACCCTTTACCCAAAACCCTAAACCATAAACCCTAAACCTTTTAGATGATTCTCATCATTGTACATTTAGATGATCCCCCCATCAATAAAAATGAGGTTCATAAATTCAAGTATGTATTAGATTTCACTACATATAAGAATATAATCAAAATAGTAGATGTAGAT
The DNA here is from genome assembly GCA_020310875.1 of Ceratopteris richardii. NCBI lineage: Eukaryota > Viridiplantae > Streptophyta > Polypodiopsida > Polypodiales > Pteridaceae > Ceratopteris > Ceratopteris richardii. The sequence goes on from CM035432.1 coordinate 131,142,575, forward strand.
AAGGTACTTAAAGTTCTTAAAAATATCCCTAAAAATGGATTTAACTCATCCTAGAGTGATGGATTAGGACCATTTTGAAGTGGATTGATGTAATTGAATATATATGTGAATTAGAAATCTTTTTCTATTATGGTTTTAATGTAAATATTATGTTAACATTATATAGTTGTTTCTTTTAGTTGAAGTGTTATGGTGTTGTGTGCAGTGATAGTATGGATTATAATATATAGTGATGATGTGGATTTCAATAATTAACATATATAATGACATGATATGGATTTTAATTTGAATGTTCTAATGTGGATCATGTTGATTTAATGTTAATTCACAAATTATGATATGAGTTGATATAGTAGTGATGATATGAATTTCAAAAGTTAAGATGTTTAGTGCTATGATATGGATTTTAATTAAAATTTTATCATGTGGATGATATTGATTGAATATTAATTTCAATGTTATGATATGGATTGATATAATAGTATTGAAGTGGATTTCAAAAGTTAATATGTGCAATGATATTATATGGATTTTAATTCAAATATTATGATGGGATGATGTCGAATGACTTTTAATTTAGAAGTTATTATGTGTACTTATATTATGTGGATTTTGATTCAAATCTTATGATGTGGAGTGTCATGATGATATCATATGATGAATGATCAAGTGTTATTATATTATTTGATATATTGTAGTTTTAGAAGTAAAACGTTAAAAATTCCAAATATGACTAATCAACCTCATCATGTTAAATCCTTGGACATGAAACTTAAAATCTTGTAGGGACCTTTCTCTTTGAATCCATGAATTATGAATTTTTTTTATGCTTGATCGATGAGTTGAACTTTTTCATGATCAAATTCCACCATCATGTTATACTTGGTAATGGCCTTCACTAAGAGAAGGTTCTTTCAAAGGCTTGGTACATAAAGAACATCTATAAGTGACTTGGTCTCACCTTCTGAGTTTGTGACATGAACTTTGCCTCGTCGTTGGATTGCAACACACTTGTTATCTCTAAGATGAACTTGCCATTTTTGCTCATGAAACTCATGAAAGTCTTCTTTTTCATTGCACGTCTATGATGAAGCCCCATGATCAAAAATGCATTCTTTGCGAGGTGTGGATGTGATAAGTGCCTGGTGTTCATATGTAAGAAAAAGGTCTTCACTTTTGCAGTGAGTTTGATGCTCTGTCTTTGGAGTAGACTTGGACTTTTCCTTGTTTCTCTTCTTGAAGCAATACTTTTCCACGTTTCCAAGCTTTCCACAAAAGTTGCAAGTGAACTTCTTCTTGCCCTTGTCCTTAGATACTTGAGTGCCTTTTTTATTTTTGGTCTTGTTGAAAGTAGTTTTGGCTTTCATAGTTGTTTCTTGTGTAGCTTCAGTCTTTTGCATAGAGCCATGGGGAAGCAAAAGTCTTCTTACTTCTTCCCAAGTGATTTCTTGATGTTGTAAAGAATGGTCACAAACATTCCATAGGACCTAGCAAATTTGACGTTAAGCAATCTGATGGTCATGTCTTCACTTCAGATATCATCTTGGGAATAAATCACCTAGTGCTTCACCAAATCCAGATACCTAGATTTACAAGTACCTTAGCTTAGCTTCTTTTTAAGTTTCTTGCTTCTATTTAGGAGTAAACTATGTATCGAAGAACTTGTTCACTTTATTATCTGCATCCCCTACACAAAGAATATATGAAGTTAAATGCATTTATGTAGATGCATAGAAACAATGGATCTATCATCCCTTAACTTCATCCACTTTGTGCTCCCTTTTGTGCACAAGCATCTACTTCCATTGCAAACATCCTTATTCTCATGCACATGCTTATGTGTCTTTACAATATTTATAATGAAGAGGAAACTTGATACGCACATAAAGAAAGGCTTTGAGGCTTACTTTTATGCATTGAATTAAGTATTTTGATAGCGATGCATGACAATGGAATTTCCTTCTCAAGAGCTTAAGGAAGATACCTTTGAAGTAGAAAACTGACTTCCGGATGCCACACACAATACTCCATAGAGAAGCTATAGAATACACAAGAAACATATAGTACATAACCACGGACACAAATTTCTTAAGCCATACAAATGCATTCAAACTTACAATACATAGCTCACCAAGCCACTACATGTTTTATTAAGGAGCATATACAAAAATGTCGGATGGCCATTTGGCCTTTCACATGGACACTAACGATAGCAATCTCCCACTAAAGGCCAATATGGCCAAAGTGACTACGGTACAAATTTAAAGAATGATAAAGAGTACCTAAGTGTAAGTATACAAACTATACCTCCCACTTGATTATCATATTACATAGTATACAAGTAACAGTGTAAGATCATGACTCAAGTAACCCCCATCAAGGGACAAAAGTGTAGGAACCTATCCTATGGTAGAGTTTTGGTCAAAGCATCTCTAACATTATCTCGACTCAAAAGATTCTTCTATTGGGGGCTAAACACTAAGCCCTAAAGCTAAACTCTAAACCCTAAATCCTAAACCCCAAACCCTGAACCCCAAACCCTAAACCCAAAAACCTAAATACCAAACTTTAAACCCTAACCTATAAACCCTAAATCCTAGACCCTAAACCCTAATCTATAATCCCTAAACCCTAGAACCTAAATAAAAAACCCTAAACCCTAACTTCAAACCCTAAAATCTAAACCATAGACCTTGATCCCTTTACCCTATAGCCTAAAACCGAAACCCCAAATGCTAAACCCTAACCCCTAAACCGAAACCATAAATGTCAAACTCTAAACCCTATACTCTAAACCCGCTGGAATTACCGATGCTTATACCGACGTTTATACTGACGCATATACTGACGCAGTCTTTCCGAGGCAAAGCGGCTTTCCCAAATTGTCCGAGGGTCATATCGACGCCGACAACTGACAGTCGGTATATTGACCGTCGGTATTCCCTCGATATGTTGTAGTGATTGGTTTCAATCGCACGAGATTCATGAAGATGTTGTTTGGTTCAATTTTCTACTTTAAGGTACATATCCTTCAACAATGGCATATCTCTAGATGATGAAAAAGTAAGAGCAATTGCTAAATTACCACAACCAGGAAATGTAAAAGTAAGTCGAAGCTTTTATGGGACATCCAAGTTATTACATAGGCTTCATACATATGTACAAAACCATTGCTTGGCCGATGTATGGATTCCTTGAAAACTTTGGGAAACCAATAAACTATAGTTAATTATTCGCTCAAGTTCCTTCTCATTAATCGTCAATCTTCACAAAGTGAAATTCACAAAATGATCTTTTAGTCCTCGCCACACCACGTGTTTTCTTCATTTAACTTCATCTTTCTCTTTTCTAGTATTAGTGCCATCCTTGCTGATCCTACATCATCGTTGTAAAGTGTCGAGTGATTTTTGTCTCCTCTATCAATTATATCTTTTGTCTCTAATGATGGTAGTGCATATTTTGATTGTTCATTTATCTATCTACCACCCTATCTCTCGTGGAAATTTTCTTACAATAACACAATGCATACAACTATTGATTGTGCAGCTTTTGATTTTTTTTTGTGGTAAAAAGCTTCCCATTCCCATGTCATTCACTCAAGTTGATATTCTTATGGCTAATTCGATTGCTCAAGATCACATTTCTATTCTTCAAGAAGTTCATAAGAACATTAGAAAAGTTTAAGAATGTTACATTGGTAATGTTAATAAGAAATTGCTAACAAAAGAATTTTATGAAAATGATTTAGTATGGTTTCGTAGCAAACGATGTTTGAAAAATATTTTATAGGATATTAAAGTCAAATTTGCACCACACTATTATGGACCATTTCACATTATTGAAAAGATCAATGATGATTCATTTAGATTAGATATACTATCTAATTGGAATGTACATAACCTTTTTATATTAGTTTGCTAAAATCATCCAAAGGCACTTCAACACTGCCTACTATTCTTGATGATCCTTCATTGCTTGAAGAAGAGTCTCAAATCTTGATTCCTAAGAAAATAATTGATCATGATATAACCACTATACATAAAGGTGCACAATATCATAGATATTCAATAAAGTATAAACATCATTAGATTGAAAAATCTCAATGGATTCGTATGACTTCATTAATGCCTCATTATGATCACTTAATTTCTACATATCAATCACAATCACAATAATTTAACTCTTCAAACATACATTTTCCTACATGTGTTTTTACATGGAACATGCTTATTCTTGTTCATTGATGGGACATGTGATTGACCATCCATGCCTATTTTAATTCTTATCAATTGAGGTCCGTGTTCATTTTTTTTTCAACTAGGAGGCATGTTATCACTTATGAAATATTGAAACTTGGAGTTTATTTCATTGAAAGTTTAATGTGTTTTATGTTTTGATATAGCAACTAAAGGTTCATGAGGGCATGGATGGCCATGGACTTATTTGGATATATCTAAACATAAAGAAATTATATTTTCTATATATTTTATAAATGGTTTGTTTTTAGAAATTCATAAAAATAGTGGTTATGATAAGCTGGATTGTTGTAGAATGTGACTTTTGTAAATAAAAGATAAGATTCTTCGTAAAAGTGAGCAATGTAGTAATTCCTAGTGATTAAGTTTTATGGATGGGAAGGAGGGGTCCTAAGATCAAACCCTATGGGAAGCATGTGAGTGTATTTTGTAGCAAGATTCTTGGTGGAGAGAGAGAGGGAGAGAGAGAGAGAGAGCGAGAGCGAGAGAGAGAGAATGAGATTAAAAAACACGTCTTTACCATTGATGTATAATGAGGAAAAAAAGTTCAATACGCATCTTTACTACTGATGTATAACAAGGAGCAAGACAAATAGTTCGAATCTATGTGTGCATTGGAAGGGGAATTCCCAAGTCATGTGATTCATCAATGCTGATCTTAGCATAATCATGAATATTTAGGAGACTAAGTTGATTGAGTACCGTCGCTTTAGGAGACTCTTTTTTATCATACATACAAGGTCTTCTATAAAGAATTACCTCACAAATACTTTACAGTAGTTTTAGATGTTGACTAAGCTCAAATAGTATGCAAAGAAAAGCTTCGAGGATCAGGAAATTTAAAGCTTTAATAAAATCAATGAAAATATGATCTTTGATACTATAATCCAAGAAAGTTTATCAGAGTAAATTCGGTGAATTATGCCTAGAGCACCTTATATAAGTGCATAAGACATCTAAGCACCTTACAATACATAAGACATCTAAGATGAGAGCTATTTCGCTAAAGAGACACACAAGGCATGCAACGACATACAAGAGACACAACACCCAATGAGGAGTAGACGAATATAAGAACATTGCACTAGAGTCGTATTATAGACAAAAAGATAGTACAACACGTGGGCTCTTCATGTACACACCATGGGCTACAACCAGAACTCAGTGATCTTCAAAACAATAGTCCTTCTTGTTTGCTTTAACAAGAAGAACATACAGCTAATGGGCTCCGCCTTCATTGTTGCCTGTCACCTTGCCCATTGCACCCTTAATTGCTTCGCCAGCGTGAGAGAGTCCTTCGCCAGCGTTGTCCTTCAACTGTTGGTTCTTTTCCTATGTTGCTTGAGCAGCTCCGGAAGCCTTCTCTTTCGCCGTCTGGGCCATTCCCTTCACAGTATAAAACGTTCTATAACGTTCTCAAGGCTTCAACCCCTCCCCCGCTATGGCGTGGGAGTGGGCAGTCAAGGCAATTCGTGATTTGTTTGCCCAATTTACTATTAAGGCCAAAGCCATCAGGGCTACCAGGAGAAGCAAAATCCTTTCGGAGCTTAACTCTCTCCAGTCCTCCCCTAGTAGTGAGCGTTTTTTAGAGCTCCAGTGTTGTCTTAGAAAAGAGTTTTATCTTGAAGCTTGTTGCGACCTGGCCAAGTCTAGAGACTAGAGACTTCTGGGCAGGTAAAATGGACAAACCCTACAAGAGCATGTATGATTTGTTGAAAAAAAATGAAATTTAAATATTATATTCCTCTTCTCAAGAAAAAAAATGGTTCCTTGGCCAGTAATCCTGGGGAAAGCCTTGAAGTGGCTACTAATTTCTATACTGAGGTTTTATCTAGTCCTCCCAGTGCGGGGGAAGAGGTCAGGTGCGCCAGAGCCAACATCGCTATGATAAGGAAAAAAAACTATCCCTCAGAGCCTGGCCACTATTTTGGATTTACCCTTGTCTGTGGGGGAGAAGACACGATTGACAATTTAAAGAGAGGGAAGATGCCTGGCCTGGACGGTATCCCTAATGAGTTTTTCACTAAGCTGAAAGATTTCATTAGCCCCTTCATTCTCAAGATTTGGAATGAGGCTGTCCGGAAGGGTTATCTCCCGGCTCATGTTAACACGGGCGTCATAAGGCTCATCCACAAGAAAGGTAATAAGGAAGACCTTAACAACTGGCGCCCTATAAACTGCCTGTCCTCCATATACAAGATTTTTGCGGGTACCATCGCTATGAGGCTTAGCCCTATTATGGACCAGATTATCCTTCCCGATCAGAAGGGTTTTATAAAAGGCCGTTTTATCCTTGACACTATTATCTCCTTATGGAAAAGGTATGGAAGAAGCCAAGGACAATAATCAAGACTTCTTTTTTTTTAAGATCGACTTTGATAAGGTGTATGACACGGTCGAATGGAACTTCATCCTTCAGTCCTTGCACGATATCGGGGCGGGAAGGAAGTTCATCAGAAGTGTGAGTACTCTTTTCGGTAATGCCAACACCATGGTGTCCCTTAACGGGAGTCTATCTGACCCTTTCCCCCTAAAAAGATCTATCAGGCAAGGCTGCCGGCTTGCCCCTCTATTGTTCGCTATCGTTAGCGACTCGCTGGGCTGGTTGGTCAAGGACTCTATGAGTAAAGATTTGATCAGAGGTATCGATATTACTGATTCTGAAAAAAAGGTTTGTCTCCAAATGTTCGCAGATGATACGAACGTGATTATCAATGCTGACAACCAATCGACGAGTTCCTTCCTAGATTGCTTGAACACTTTCTGCCTGGTGAGCGGGTCCAAAGTGAACCACACTAAAACGGGATTTTGGTCCTCCAACAATACCACCCCGAGTATGGTCTCCGCTCTGGACTGCAGACCCATTAAAGATGGCGAAGTCTTTAGGCTGCTTGGTATCCCCATGGGCTTCAATGTTTCCCTTGAACAAAGGTGGCAATGGGTAGTCAATAAAGTCAGGGGTAAAATGTTTTCCTGGTATAAATGTCAAAGCTCGCTTTCTCACAGAGCGTTCGTCCTGAATAATTATTTGATGCCCTCGTTAATCTATTTTTGTCTTGTTGGCTGCCGACGCGTAAGCAACTCAATTAGGTTATTTGCCTCTCCCAAAGATTCTTGTGGGGTGGTGACAACCAAGTTCACAAAATATCCAAAGTCTCGTGGAAGACATGCTATCTCCCTAAAAGTGAAGGCGGTCTGGGAATAATATGCCCCATTAAAATGGCAGAAAAATTGATAGCTAAATGGATACACAGATGTAGCTACTCTAATGACACTTGGGCTCTGCTTCTCAAAAGAAAAATTAACCGTTTTCAAATGCAGGGTTACAAAGCTTGGAAAGTTGTGCGCCTTTGGGACATCCTTGTCTCCCCCAAGATTTTTGGGCGTGTTGGAAGCCCTCTTTCCACCAGGATGTGGAAAGTTTGGATGAAGGTGAAACAGACATACTGTCCTGAGGTCAAACTATATAGTAATAAAACTTTTCTCTTGCAGGACTCACCCTAGTTCGGTTGGTTTGCTAACAGGAACAACGACTCACTTGATATAACAGAACATAAGTGTGCGAAGGCTGGCTTCCACTCCTAGGGGGACTTTCTGTTCCAAGACAATTTGCTCTCTGATGCTCAAATAAACAGAATTGATAACCTCTCACCTGGGTGTAAGCAGGTCCTAAGAAAGAAAGTTGCGCTTCTCAAGGCGGAGATCGGCACCTACCAGGACAAATCTCTCACAATTGAAGATGTCACTAAAAAGATGCTTCAAAATTTTAAGAAGTGCAAAGGGGACCTCGAAGAAATAAAAGACAAGCTTAATCAGAGATGGAAGGTCAACTGGTCTTCAAACCAATGGAGATACCGCTTCAAGTGAATCTGGGCCTTCCCGAAGTGCAACAAGCACTCTATTCTCATATGGCTCATCATCCATAATGGGTTATGGGTAGGGAAACGGGCCCAAAAGATTAATATTAACGCAGGGATGTGTATACACTGTGGCAAAGAGGAAGATTTACCCCACCTCTTTATGAATTGTATGGTCGCCAAGAAGTTTTGGAGTTTGCTCGACAACGTTCTTGCCCTTAGAAACAGAGGGCACCTTACTGAACCGGAGATTTTGCTGGGCTGCTGTGTGGATATGGACCTTGTCCTTTGGAACATGTGGAGGAGTAGTATCCTCTAGCAAATATGGAGATATCGGAACTGCGTGTTATTCCAATCCAAGAGTAACCTTTACTCTGCTATTAGTAGTTTACGTCTTGAACTATGTTGAGTCGGAAATGAATGTATCTCAGCCATTAAAGATTGCCCCTCTCATGACTTATCCAAAGTTGTCATTGTCTCTTCCATCCCCTTCCATAGATGGAAACGGATGTTGCTGGAACTGTACTCTCCATTGAGACTCCTCATGTTCAGTAATTTGTAGTTCCCTTTTAGGGCTGGTGGGTGCATATCCTGCCCTTTGTACATTGTATACATCCCTTCTTTTTAATATAATCTTTTCGTTGTTCTCTCGAAGAAAAAAAAAAACAATGGAGAAAGATCGAGCGAGAATCATGCAGACAACGATGGCTACAGGCTCTCACACACACAACACACACACACAAGTAGACAAAAGAAGACAATGCGCAATCATCCTGGGTAGAGCAGGTGTTCCCTTTGGTACAGCTCATTCTGACCTGTTCTATTTTAGGCGGAGAATCTCCACACTGGCTTAAACATTCTTACCTGACTCTGTTCATGAGCTCCGCCGGCCTTCTGCTGTCCATACTGCTTCGTCTCGTCTGCCTTGTGGGACGCAACTTCCTTGGCATGCTGAGTCTGCTCCGCCATTGCTCCTAACTATGAACAAGAACAAGGTACTATCACGCACTAGTAAAGCTTAGAACGTAACACGCACTACCAAAACTCAAAGCTGACAGTCAAGCGCAAGCTTTCTTCAACTCCGGAGGTCTGGAGGTGGTCAAAAGCTCCAGGAGCTACAATCGTCAATGGACACTTCTTCGTCTTGCATGGACACGCGGGCGGATTGCATGTATCTTTCCATGAGGTCCGGCTGTTGAAGCGAGAAGACCTACAGTTGTCTAATTAATAGACATTGGGAGGCTTATAACTGTTAATATTAGATGTAGTACCTTTCTGCTGCTCATGATGTTGTGAAATCTGTTCTTGGCATGTCTACGATTTATGATCTATTCGATGGTGATCAAGTAATTTCTTCTATTAGTTTGTTGTGCGGGAAGGGACGAACAAGCTCACACTTTATGGAAAATATGTGTGAGAATGACAACTCACAAGGCATCTTAGGTGCAAAGATTTGGTATGTTTGTTGCATCTATATCCATAGGAGATTTTAACTTACAACCTCCAGCAAGAAGTGTGATGGGATAACCACTTGCCCCAAAAACCATGATTGATGATTACTTCCTAGTTCTTCCTCTTAAGGTATGGTTCAACCATCTCGTGTCTATCACTTATGCATTCAAAGACCTCTTTCTTGACTAGAAGACTTTTGTGTCGAATCCGACTTTAAGGTCCTAATAGAATGTAGGAAAGAAGAGTTCCTTTAATTTTGTCAGCCGAACTACTACTAAACCAAATAAAATCCTAAATGCATTTCAAAAATATCCAAAGTTATTACACTTTCTCAAAACTTGCATTGGAATTTGAACTTGAGCTTGGACTTTGACTCCCATTCCACCATGGGCATCGAGTTCATGAAAATATACTGCTACATGATTTGAACTTTCCTTATGTGAGCAATCATCAAGCAATGTTTTGAAATCATCTTTTTCTTTGTCTTTCATTTCCATACCGGACATGTGGACCGAAAGTTCCTTGTGTGAAGGAGCTTCTCCTTTCATTTCCCATGATTTCTTTATTTGGCTCTTATATCCTCCCTTTCTCCATTTTTTTTCTTTGCATCAAGAGGTCCCATGAATCATATATGGATTACATGATGGTGAAGAAGGAACCATTTTATGTAAGAAGATGCCCTCACGTAACCATGTAACTATGAAAATAGACATGTTTTTTTCTCTCTCCTTCATGCCGTCTTCTTCTAGCTCTAAATAATATTGAAACTTTCATGTGAAATATTTGCAAGCAATAGCATAGAAAACTCCGAGAGAAGGTAGAATGAAAGATGCCTCCTTCATGACCATGTCCCTCTCTCACTCTCTCCTAAGTTTCATTTGCGTCTTCGTGCTATTATATCTCTGTAAAGTGGGTCTTAAAGAGCTTTGATAATCTTGGAAAGCTTGATAATATGGGTAGCACATGAATCACAACATCATCATGGATATGATTTCAAGCCTTAAACCGTGGAAAGAATAGTCATTATGATTTCCATAAAAGGAAATCACCAAAATGGTTTCGATTGGGTAGTTCTAGGATGCTTCTATGGATAAACATAAAATGGAGGAGAGAGACACGCATAAAGAAAGGAGCTACTTGGGGAATAGTGACCACATATGGCTGTTTTTAGCAAGAGAAAAGATGAAATTATGGATATAAATGCTTTGAAAAGCTAACTCTAAAGAGAAACGCGTGCGAGGATTTAAATATCTTGTGAGATATCCCATAAGCGATTTTGATACCAAAAGATAAGACTATATAGAGAAATCATACTCATTATTCATGTGATTAAGGAAGAAGCAGGCCTATGATCCATATCTAGATGGCGCAAATGGATGAGACGAGAGATCCCTTTGAGTTTGTGTGCAAACACTCATGTCTTTGAAAACACCCACATGTGGAATGTTGATATATTTTTGTAGTGATGGGTGAACACACTTCTTGTTGAAATCAAAGAGACTAGTCTTACTCTACTATTAACACACACTAATTAGTTTTTAGAGGATGGATCAAAAGGTAGAAAAAAATAGTGAGTTTGGTAGATGAAAAATAGTTACATATAATGCTTTATGATCATAGAGACTCCATGAGAAGAGGATGCACACTCTTGGCAATGGATTAAACTGAATAAGCATGAATAGAGTGCAATGAGGCCCTCCTTATATGGAGTAGAGTGGAAATTACCTTGTATGTGGGATATGTGCGATAGCATGATAATGATCTTTGGAAAAATGGGTGGAGCATGGATATCTCAAAAATTCCCTCCATGAGAGGAGCCCCTTTTTTGTAATATGGGGAACTAATGACATATATCATCATTTAGTCAATTGGGCAATATAAAACTTGGAGATAGAGGATCGAAGCATAAGACATATGGCATCCCTAGGCTTTTAGCTCCATGGACCTATGGAATCCAGAGTGTTGGGACATATGGCATCCCTAGGATCTATTGACATGTGGGATCCCTAGACATATACTTTGGCATTTGGGATCTAAGTGGTTTTGAGGGGATCTAGGGACATATGGGATCCCTATAAATGTAGAAAGCTTTATATACATGGGATATGTAGTGCTTTTGTGTATATCATGAGATCCATCTCTTTGTTTTTAGAATTTATATTTTGCTCCTTTGTTGAGCATGCGTTGCGGTATGCTTTTATGTTTTGTTTGAGATTGATTTTTGGGATCCTTGGGTGTCTTCCACTTTGTGTTCTAGAATCCTTTTTTTCTTGTAAGCTTCATGTTGTAGATGCTTTGATCCTTCTTTTAGCATTCCTAGGCCTTGTAGTGGGATTTGTGTATCATGTGCTAGAAAGAGTACATGTAGCGTTTTATCCTTCTTAAAGTGAGATAGAGTATATAGTAGGTACTCATATTTACAAAATTGGGAAGATCTTACCTTAAGTACTACTCAAGGTGGTGTTTATTCCCTTATATGAAAAGCATTTTCATGTTTGTCAAACATAAGGATTAAGTGTATATAATCAGGCATGAACTACTTATGAAAGGGGTAGAAAAAAATAGGACATCACTACAACATACAAGGGACATACCGACGTTGTCCATACCAATAGTCATGCCTCGGCATCGGTATGACCATTGAAAATGCTTGAAAAACCACGGATGCAATACCGACAGTATGAGCATCAATATAGGTGTCGGTAATTTACTGGAAATTACTGATGCTTATACTAACACAGCATTTTAACCGGACCCGAGAGCAAAAATTCGACAATTTCTTGTGTTTTGAATGAAAGTCTACTACTGTTCAGTTTGCACTCGCGAACTATATGTTGAGCATATTGTGTACACACATCTCTCTCTCTCTCTCTCTCTCTTTCTCCACACACACCTCTCTATTTCTCTAGATCTGAAATTTTGGTAAGTATCGCACATAGTGTAGCACCCTTTCTCTTTCTTTGTGTTTTACCTTTTCTAATTTCTCTTCTCTTTAGTTTTGCAGGAGCTTTTTGGTGTGAGTTCTTTTGAATTCAATAAAGGACAACATTAAGTGGACTTTGACAACAATGCTCCAAACAACTACATTGAGGTAAGTGATTTTTTTGTTTTTGATTGATTTAGAATGAGATAGAGAGAGAGAGAGAGGGAGAGGGGGAGAGACATAGATAAAAGAAAGAGAGAGATCTACAGAAACATAAAGAGTGAGAGAGAGAGAGAGAGACAGAGAGAGAGAGAGATGAAAGAGAGAGATAGAGAGAGTGAGAGAGAGATATGAAATAGAAAGAGAATGAGATAGAGAGAGAGATGCATACATACATACACACACATATGCATACACATACTCACATACATATTACATACACACATGCATATTACATACACACTCACATACCTATTACATACACATGCATATACATACACATACATATTACATACTCACATGCATATGCATACACACATATACATACATACATGCATATTACATACACACATGCATATTACATACACACATGCATATACATACACACACATATGCATACTCATACACACATACATACATGTACACACACATATACATACATACATGTACACACACATGTATACATACACACATGCATATGCATACATACATACACACATATTTGCATATACACACACATACATACATACACACACACATATACATACACACTCACATAGCTATACACGCACATATGTGCATACACACATGCATATGCATTCATACATACACACACATATGCAATATGTACACACACATACATACATACACACATGCATATTACATACACACACATATATATATACACACTTACATATGTATACACACACATGCATACATGCACATACACATACACACACATCACATATACATACACACATACACACATACACACATACACACGTACACACATACACATACACACATACACACTTACACACATATACATGTTTTAGGGTTAGGGTTTTAGGATTATGGTTTTTAACTTTTACACATACACAAAATACATACACACATGCATACACACATCTCTTTCTCTCTCTCCCCCTACACACACATCTCTTTCTCTTTCTCTCTCCCTACACACACATCTCTTTCTCTCTCTCTCTCGCATCTTGGTAAGTGATGTGCATACTCTTTCACTCTCTCTATTTCTTTGTCTTTTCTTTTTTAATTTCTCTTCTCTTTTGTTCTACAGGAGCTTTTTGGCATCGATTCTTTCAAATTTGGCAAGAGATGACGTCAATTGGGCTTTGACGAGAGCAATCAAAATAATTACATCAATGTAAGTGATTGTTTTGTTCTTTATTACTAATAGATATAGATAGATAGAGAGAGAGAGAAAAAGAGAGAGAGAGAGAGAGGGAGAGAGAGATGAAAGAGAGATAGAGAGAGAAATAGGGAGAGAGAGATGAAAGAGAGAGAGAGAGAGAGATTTAAAGAGAGAGATATAGATAGAGAGAAAGAGAGAAAGAGAGAGACATAGAGATACATACATACATGCATACATATTACATACACACATGCATATGCATATGCATATGTATACATACACACACACATATGTACATGTTTTAGGGTTAGGGTTTTAGGATTACGGTTTTTGACTTTTACACATATATGCACATAATACATAAACACATGCACACATATACACATACCAATACACACACATCATATATACATACACACATATGCATGTTTTAGGGTTAGGGTTTTAGCATTGGGGTTTCTGTCTTTTACATATATACACATATGCATACACACATATACACATATAAACACATAATGCATACACACACACACACACACACACACATATATATATATATATATATACATGCATACACAGATACACACACATATATACATACATACATACACACACACATACATACATACATACACACATGCATATTACATACACACACACATATATATACACACTCACATATGTATACACACACATGCATACATGCACATACACATACACACACATCGCATATACATACACACATACACACATATACATGCTTTAGGATTAAGGTTTTAGGATTATGGTTTTTAACTTTTACACATACACACATGCACACATATACACATGCATACACACATCTCTTTCTCTCTCTCTCCCCCTA